>JANJXV010000147.1:0-1200000 GCA_024803745.1 Megascapheus bottae | reverse complement strand
CCATTCTGTGACTTCACACACCTCCATTGTTTGATTCACACACCTCCCTTCTTGGACTTCACACACTTTCATTCCATGACTTCACACACCTCCATTCTTTGAGTTCACAAACCTCCATTTTGACTTCACACACCTCCATTCTATGACTTCACACACCTTCATTCCTACTTCAGAAACATCCATTCTATGACTGCACACACCTCCATTCTATCACTTCACACACCTCCATTCTGAATTCACACAGCTCCATTCTATGATGTCACACACCTCCATTCTGTGACTTCACACACTACCATTCTATGACTTCACACACCTTCATTCTTACTTCACAAACATCCATTCTATGACTTCACACACCTCCATTCTATGACTTCACACACCTCCATTCTGTGACTTCACACATCTCCATTCTATGTCTCCACACACCTCCATTATGACTTCACACACCTCCATTCTATGAGTTCACACACCTCCATTCTAACTTCACACACCTCCATTCTATGACTTCACACTTCGCCATTCTGACTTCACACTCCTCCATTCTGTGAATTCACAAAACTCCATTCTATGATTTCACACAACTCCATACTATGACTTCACACACCTCCATCTATGACTTCACACACCTCCAATCTGAGTTCACACACCTCCATTCTGTGACTTCACACACCTCCATTCTGACCTCACACACCAATGTATGACTTCACACACCTCCATTCTGTGACTTCACACACTTCCATTGTGACATCCCAAACCTCCATTCTATGAGTTCACATACCTCCATTCTATGACTTCACACACCTCCATTCTGTGACTTCACACACTTGCATTTGTGATTTCACACACCACAATTTTGACTTCACACACGTCCATTCTTTGACTTCACACACCGCCATTCTCTGAATTCACACACCTCCATTTTGACTTCACACACATCCATTCTATGACTTCACACACTTCCATTGTTTGACTTCACACACCTCCATTCTATGATTTCACACACCTCCTTTGTGACTTCACACAACTCTATTCTCTGACTTCACACACCTGCCTTCTGTGACTTCACACACCTCCATTCTGTGACTTCACACCTCCATTCTATGACTTCACACACCTCCATTCTATGACTTCAAACACCAACATTTATGATGTCACACACCTCCATTCTGTGACTTCACACACCTCCATTCTGACATCACACACGTCCATTCTATGACTTCACACACTTCCATTCTATGACTTCACACACCTCCATTCTGTGACTTCACTTACCTCCATTGTGAGTTCACACACCTCCATTCTGTGACTTCACACACCTTGATTCTCTGACTTCACACACCTCCATTCTATGATTTCACACATCTCCATTCTGTGACTTAACACATCTCCATTCTATGACTTCACACACCTCCATTCTGTGACTTCACACACCTCCATTCTGAGTTCACACACCTCCATTCTGTGACTTCACACACCTCCATTATATGACTTCACACACCTCCATATTGTGACTTCACACAGCTACGTTCTATCAGTTCACACACCTGCATTGTGACTTTACACACGTCCATTCTCTGACTTCACACACCTCCATTCTGACTTCACACACCTCAATTCTGTGACTTCACACACCTCCATTCTATGACTTCACATACCTCATTTCTGAGTTGACACACCTCCATTTTGTGACTTCACATACCTCTAATCTAACTTCACACACCTCCATTATATGACTTCACACACCTCCATTCTGTGACTTCAAAAACCACCATTCTATGACTTCACACATCTCCATTGTGACTTCACACACCTCCATTCTATGAGTTCACACAGCTCCATTCTGACTTCACACACCTCCATTCTATGACTTCGCACACCTGTATTCTCACTTCACACATCTCCATTCTGTGACTTCACATTCCTCCATGCTTTGACTTCACACCCCTCCATTCTGTGCCTTCACACACCTCCACTCTGTGACTTTACAGACCTCCATTCTGTGACTTCACACACCTCCCTTCTGTGACTACACACCCCTCCATTCTATGACTTCACACACCTCCATTCTAAGACTTCACACACCTCCATTCTATGACTTCACACATTTCCATTGTTTGACATCATACACCTCCATTCTTTGACTTCACACACCTCCGTTCCATGAATTCACACACCTCCATTCTATGAGTTCATACACCTCCATTCTATGAGTTCACACACCTTCATTCTTACTTCAGCAACATCCATTCTATGACTTCAGACACCTCCATTCTATGACTTCACACACCTTCATTCTTACTTCAGCAACATCCATTCTATGACTTCACACACCTCCATTCTATGACTTCACACACCTCCATTCTGTGACTTCACACATCTCCATTCTATGTCTCCACACACCTCCATTATGACTTCACACACCTCCATTCTATGAGTTCACACACCTCCATTCTAACTTCACACACCTCCATTCTATGACTTCACACTTCGCCATTCTGACTTCACACTCCTCCATTCTGTGAATTCACAAAACTCCATTCTATGATTTCACACAACTCCATACTATGACTTCACACACCTCCATCTATGACTTCACACACCTCCAATCTGACTTCACACACCTCCATTCTGTGACTTCACACACCTCCATTCTGACCTCACACACCAATGTATGGCTTCACATACCTCCATTCTGTGACTTCACACACTTCCATTGTGACATCACAAACCTCCATTCTATGAGTTCACATACCTCCATTCTATGACTTCACACACCTCCATTCTGACTTCACACACCTCTATTCTATGACTTCACAGACCTCGAATCTGTGACTTCACTCACCTCCACTCTATGACTTCACACTGCTCCATTTTATGACTTCCCACACCTACTTTCTATAACTTCACC
The DNA here is from genome assembly GCA_024803745.1 of Megascapheus bottae. Lineage (NCBI taxonomy): Eukaryota > Metazoa > Chordata > Mammalia > Rodentia > Geomyidae > Megascapheus > Megascapheus bottae. The sequence continues at coordinate 1,197,092 of JANJXV010000147.1, read as the reverse complement.
CACCTCTATTAGATGACTTCACACCTCCATTCTGACTTCAGATACCTCCATTCTTTGACTTCACACACCTCCATTCTATGACTTCACACACCTCCATTCTATGACTTCACACACCTTCATTCTTACTTCAGAAACATCCATTCTATGACCTCACACAACTCCATTCTATGCCTTCACAAACCTCCATTCTGTGAATTCACACACCTCCATTCTGAGTTCACACAACTCCATTCGGTGACTTCACACACCTCCATTCTTACTTCACAAACCTCCATTCTATGACTTCACACACTTCCATTCTATGACTTCACACACCTCCATTCTGTGACTTCTCACACCTCCATTCTGAGTTCACACACCTCCATTCTGTGACTTCACACACCTCCCTTCCGTGACTTCACACACCTCCATTCTGTGACGTCACACACCTCCATTCTATGACTTCACACACCTCCATTCTATGACTTCAAACACCTCCATTGTCTGCCTTCACACACCTCCATTCTTACTTCACACACCTCAGTTCTATGACTTCACACACTTCCATTCTAGGACTTCACACACCTCCATTCTGTGACTTCACACACCTTCATTCTGAGTTCACACACCTCCATTCTGTGACTTCCCACACCTCCATTCTGTGACTTCACACACCTCCATTCTGTGATTTCACACACCTCCATTTTGACTTCACACACCTTCATTCTGTGACTTCACACACCTCCATTCTGTGACTTCACACACCTCCATTGTTTGACTTCACACACCTCCCTTCTTGGACTTCACACACTTTCATTCCATGACTTCACACACCTCCATTCTTTGAGTTCACAAACCTCCATTTTGACTTCACACACCTCCATTCTATGACTTCACACACCTTCATTCCTACTTCAGAAACATCCATTCTATGACTGCACACACCTCCATTCTATCACTTCACACACCTCCATTCTGAATTCACACAGCTCCATTCTATGATGTCACACACCTCCATTCTGTGACTTCACACACTACCATTCTATGACTTCACACACCTTCATTCTTACTTCACAAACATCCATTCTATGACTTCACACACCTCCATTCTATGACTTCACACACCTCCATTCTGTGACTTCACACATCTCCATTCTATGTCTCCACACACCTCCATTATGACTTCACACACCTCCATTCTATGAGTTCACACACCTCCATTCTAACTTCACACACCTCCATTCTATGACTTCACACTTCGCCATTCTGTCTTCACACTCCTCCATTCTGTGAATTCACAAAACTCCATTCTATGATTTCACACAACTCCATACTATGACTTCACACACCTCCATCTATGACTTCACACACCTCCAATCTGAGTTCACACACCTCCATTCTGTGACTTCACACACCTCCATTCTGACCTCACACACCAATGTATGACTTCACATACCTCCATTCTATGACTTCACACACCTCCATTCTGACTTCACACACCTCTATTCTATGACTTCACAGACCTCGAATCTGTGACTTCACTCACCTCCACTCTATGACTTCACACTGCTCCATTTTATGGCTTCCCACACCTACGTTCTATGACTTCACCCACCCCCATTCTATGACTTCACACCTCCATTCTGATTTCACACACCTCCATTCTGTGATTTCACACACCTCCATTCTATGAGTTCACACACCTCCATTTTGACTTCACACACGTCCATTCCATGACTTCACACACCTTCATTCTTACTTCAGAAACATCCATTCTATGACTTCACACACCTCCATTCTATGACTTCACACACCTCCATTCTATGACTTCACACACCTCCATTCTGTGACTTCACACACCTCCATTCTATGTCTTCACACACCTCCATTGTGACTTCACACACGTCCATTCTATGAGTTCACACACCTCCATTCTGACTTCACACACCTCCATTCTATGACTTCACACTCCTCCATTCTGACTTCACACAGCTCCATTCTGTGAATTCACAAAATTCCATTCTATGATTTCACACACCTCCATACTGTGACTTCACACATCTCCATCTATGACTTCAAACACCTCCATTCTCAGTTCACACACCTCCGTTCTGTGACTTCACACAACTCCATTCTGACTTCACACACCTCCAATATATGACTTCACACACCTCCAATCTGTGACTTCACACCCTTCCATTGTGACGTCACACACCTCCATTCTATGAGTTCACACACGTCCATTCTATGACTTCACACTCCTCAATTCTGACATCACACAGCTCCATTCTATGTCTTCACAGACCTCGAATCTGTGACTTCACTCACCTCCATTCTGTGACTTCACACTCCTCTATTCTATGACTTCCCACAACTCCTTTCTATGACTTCACCCACCTCTATTCTATGACTTCACAGCTCCATTCTGACTTCACACACCTCCATTCTGTGACTTCACACACCTCCATTTTATGACTTCACACACCTCCATTCTATGAATTCACACACCTCCATTCTATGACTTCACACATCTACATTGTGACTTCACCCATCTACGTTCTATCAGTTCACACACCTGCATTGTGACTTCACACACGTCCATTCTCTGACTTCACACACCTCCATTCTGAATTCACACACCTCCATTCTGACTTCACGCACCTCAATTCTGTGACTTCACACACCTCAATTCTATGACTTCACATACCTCATTTCTGAGTTGACACACCTCCATTTTGTGACTTCACATACCTCTAATCTAACTTCACACACCTCCATTCTATGACTTCACACACCTCCATTCTGTGACTTCAAAAACCACCATTCTATGACTTCACACACCTCCATTCTGTGACTTCACACCTCCATTCTATGACTTCACACCTCCATTTTATGACTTCACACACCAACATTTATGACGTCACACACCTCCATTCTGTGACTTCACACACCTCCATTCTGACATCACACACCTACATTCTATGACTTCACACACTTCCATTCTATGACTTCACACACCTCCATTCTGTGACTTCACTTACCTCCATTGTGAGTTCACACACCTCCATTCTGTGACTTCACACACCTTGATTCTCTGACTTCACACACCTCCATTCTACGATTTCACACATCTCCATTCTGTGACTTAACACATCTCCATTCTATGACTTCACACACCTCCATTCTGTGACTTCACACACCTCCATTATATGACTTCACACACCTCCATATTGTGACTTCACACACCTCAATTCTATGACTTCACACACCTCCATTCTATGACTTCACACACCTCCATTGTGACTTCACACAGCTACGTTCTATCAGTTCACACACCTGCATTGTGACTTCACACACGTCCATTCTCTGACTTCACACACCTCCATTCTGAATTCACACACCTCCATTCTGACTTCACACACCTCAATTCTGTGACTTCACACACCTCCATTCTATGACTTCACATACCTCATTTCTGAGTTGACACACCTCCATTTTGTGACTTCACATACCTCTAATCTAACTTCACACAGCTCGATCCTATGACTTCACACACCTCCATTCTGTGACTTCAAAAACCACCATTCTATGACTTCACACATCTCCATTGTGACTTCACACACCTCCATTCTATGACTTCACACACCTCCATTCTTTGACTTCACACACCTCCATTCTATGATTCACACACCTCCACTGTGACTTCACAGAACTCCTTTCTGTGATTTCACACACCTCCCTCTGTGACTTCACACACCTCCAATATATGACTTCACACACTTCCAATCAATGACTTCACACACCTCCATTCTATGACTTCACACATCTCCATTCTATGACTTCACACACCTGCATTCTGACTTCACACACCTCCATTCTCTGACTTCACACACCTCCATTCTGTGACTTCGCACACCTGTATTCTCACTTCACACATCTCCATTCTGTGACTTCACATTCCTCCATGCTTTGACTTCACACACCTCCATTCTGTGCCTTCACACACCTCCACTCTGTGACTTTACAGACCTCCATTCTGTGACTTCACACACCTCCCTTCTGTGACTTCACACCCCTCCATTCTATGACTTCACACACCTCCATTCTAAGACTTCACACACCTCCATTCTATGACTTCACACACTTCCATTGTTTGACATCATACACCTCCATTCTTTGACTTCACACACCCCCGTTCCATGAATTCACACACCTCCATTCTATGAGTTCACACACCTCCATTCTATGAGTTCACACACCTTCATTCTTACTTCAGGAACATCCATTCTATGACTTCAGACACCTCCATTCTATGACTTCACACAACTTCATTCTTACTTCAGCAACATCCATTCTATGACTTCATACACCTCCATTCTATGACTTCACAAACCTCCATTCTGTGACTTCACACACCTCCATTCTGGGTTCACACACCTCCATTCTGTGACTTCACACACCTCCATTCTGACTTCACACACCTCCATTCTATGACTTCACACACTTCCATTCTATGACTTCACACACCTCCATTCTGTGACTTCACACACCTCCTCTCTGAGTTCACACACCTCCATTCTGTGTCTTCACACACCTCCATTCTGTGACTTCAGACACCTCCTTCTATGACTTCACACACCTTCATTCTGTGACTTCACACACCTCCATTCTATGACTTCACACACCTAGTTTCTGAGTTGACACACCTCCCTTCTGTGATTTCACACACCTCCAATCTCAGTTCACACACCTCCATTCTATGACTTCACACACCTCCATTCTTTGACATCAAAAACCACCATTCTATGACTTCACACACCTCCATTTTGACTTCACACACCTCCATTCTACTAGTTCACACACTTCCATTCTGCCTTCACCCACCTCCATTCTATGACTTCACTCAGCTCCATTCTGACTTCACACACCTCCATTTGTGAATTCACACACCACAATTTTGATTTCAAACACCTCCATTCTGTGACTTCACACACCTCCATTCTGTGACTTCACACACCTCCATTTTGACTTCACACACCTTCATTCTGTGACTTCACACACCTCCATTCTGTGACTTCACACACCTCCATTGTTTGACTTCACACACCTCCCTTCTTGGACTTCACACACCTTCATTCCATGACTTCACACACCTCCATTCTTTGAGTTCACAAACCTCCATTTTGACTTCACACACCTCCATTCTATGACTTCACACACCTTCATTCCTACTTCAGAAACATCCATTCTATGACTGCACACACCTCCATTCTACCACTTCACACACCTCCATTCTGAATTCACACAGCTCCATTCTATGATGTCACACACCTCCATTCTGTGACTTCACACACTACCATTCTATGACTTCACACATCTTCATTCTTACTTCACAAACATCCATTCTATGACTTTACACACCTCCATTCTATGACTTCACACACCTCCATTCTGTGACTTCACACATCTCCATTCTATGTCTCCACACACCTCCAATATGACTTCACACACCTCCATTCTATGAGTTCACACACCTAAATTCTAACTTCACACACCTCCATTCTATGACTTCACACTTCGCCATTCTGACTTCACACTCCTCCATTCTGTGAATTCACAAAACTCCATTCTATGATTTCACACAACTCCATACTATGACTTCACACACCTCCATCTATGACTTCACACACCTCCAATCTGAGTTCACACACCTCCATTCTGTGACTTCACACACCTCCATTCTGACCTCACACACCAATGTATGGCTTCACACACCTCCATTCTGTGATTTCACACACTTCCATTGTGACATCCCAAACCTCCATTCTATCCGTTCACATACCTCCATTCTATGACTTCACACACCTCCATTCTGACTTCACACACCTCTATTCTATGACTTCACAGACCTCGAATCTGTGACTTCACTCACCTCCACTCTATGACTTCACACTGCTCCATTTTATGACTTCCCACACCTCCTTTCTATGACTTCACCCACCTCTATTAGATGACTTCACACGTCCATGCTGACTTCAGATACCTCCATTCTTTGACTTCACACACCTCCATTCTATGACTTCACACACCTCCATTCTATGACTTCACACACCTTCATTCTTACTTCAGAAACATCCACTCTATGACCTCACACAACTCCATTCTATGCCTTCACAAACTTCCATTCTGTGAATTCACACACCTCCATTCTGAGTTCACACAACTCCATTCGGTGACTTCACACACCTCCATTCTTACTTCACAAACCTCCATTCTATGACTTCACACACTTCCATTCTATGACTTCACACACCTCCATTCTGTGACTTCTCACACCTCCATTCTGAGTTCACACACCTCCATTCTGTGACTTTACACACCTCCATTCCGTGACTTCACACACCTCCATTCTATGACTTCAAACACCTCCATTCTCTGACTTCACACACCTCCATTCTTACTTCACACACCTCCATTCTGTGACTTCACACACCTTCATTCTGAGTTCACACACCTCCATTCCGTGACTTCACACACCTCCATTCTATGACTTCAAACACCTCCATTCTCTGACTTCACACACCTCCATTCTTACTTCACACACCTCCATTCTGTGACTTCACACACCTCCATTCTTACTTCACACACCTCCATTCTATGACTTCACACACTTCCATTCTAGGACTTCACACACCTCCATTCTGTGACTTCACACACCTCCATTCTATGACTTCACACACTTCCATTCTGACTTCACACAACTCCATTCTATGACTTCACACACCTCCATTCTGTGATTTCAAATACCTCCATTCTATGAGTTCACACACCTCCATTCTGACTTCACAAACCTCCATTCTATGATTTCACAGACTTTGAATATGTGACTTCACTCACCTCCACTCTATGACTTCACACTTCTCCATTTTATGACTTCCCACACCTCCTTTCCATGACTTCACCCACCCCCATTCTATGACTTCACACCTCCATTCTGATTTCACACACCTCCATTCTGTGACTTCACACACCTCCATTCTATGAGTTCACACACCTCCATTTTGACTTCACACACGTCCATTCCATGACTTCACACACCTTCATTCTTACTTCAGAAACATCCATTCTATGACTTCACACACCTCCATTCTATGACTTCACACACCTCCATTCTATGACTTCACACACCTCCATTCTGTGACTTCACACACCTCCATTCTATGTCTTCACACACCTCCATTGTGACTTCACACACGTCCATTCTATGAGTTCACACACCTCCATTCTGTCTTCACACACCTCCATTCTATGACTTCACACTCCTCCATTCTGACTTCACACAGCTCCATTCTGTGAATTCACAAAATTCCATTCTATGATTTCACACACCTCCATACTGTGACTTCACACACCTCCATCTATGACTTCAAACACCTCCATTCTCAGTTCATACACCTCCATTCTGTGACTTCACACAACTCCATTCTGACTTCACACATCTCCAATATATGACTTCACACACCTCCAATCTGTGACTTCACACCCTTCCATTGTGACGTCACACACGTCCATTCTATGAGTTCACACACGTCCATTCTATGACTTCACACTCCTCAATTCTGACATCACACAGCTCCATTCTATGTCTTCACAGACCTCGAATCTGTGATTTCACTCACCTCCATTCTATGACTTCACACTCCTCTATTCTATGACTTCCCACAACTCCTTTCTATGACTTCACCCACCTCTATTCTATGACTTCACAGCTCCATTCTGACTTCACACACCTCCATTCTGTGACTTCACACACCTCCATTTTATGACTTCACACACCTCCATTCTATGACTTCACACGCCTTCATTCTTCAGAAACATCCATTCTATAACCTCACACACCTCCATTCTATGACTTCACAAACCTCCATTCTGTGGCTTCCCTCACCTCCATTCTGAGTTCACACATCTCCATTCTGTGACTTCACACACCTCCCTTCTGACTTCACACACCTCCCTTCTGTGACTTCAAACACCTCCATTGTGAGTTCACCCACTTCCATTCTGTGACTTCACACACCTCCATTCTGTTACTTCACACACCTCCATTCTGTGACTTCACACACCTCCATTCTATGACTTCACACACCTCCATTCTAGGAATTCCCACACCTCCATTCTGTGACTTCACACACCTCCATTGTATGACTTCACACACCTCCATTCTGTGACTTCACACACATCCTTTCTGAGTTCACACAACTCCATTCTATGACTTCACACACCTGCATTGTGACTTCACCCACCTCCATTCTATGAGTTCACACACCTGCATTGTGACTTCACCCACCTCCATTCTATGACTTCACACATCTCCATTCTGACTTCACACACCTCCATGCTGTGACTTCACACACCTCCATTCTATGACTTCACACACCTCCATTCTTTGACTTCAAACACCTCCATTCTATGATTCACACACCTCCACTGTGACTTCACAGAACTCCATTCTGTGATTTCACACACCTCCCTCTGTGACTTCACACACCTCCAATATATGACTTCACACACTTCCAATCAATGACTTCACACACCTCCATTCTATGACTTCACACATCTCCATTCTATGACTTCACACACCTGCATTCTGACTTCACACACCTCCATTCTCTGACTTCACACACCTCCATTCTATGACTTCACACACCTCCATTCTGTAACTTCACACACTTCCAATGTTTGACTTCACAAACCTCCATTCCATGACTTCATACACCTCCATTCTATGACTTCAAACACATCCATTCTTTGACTTCACACACCTCCATTTTGACTTCACACAACTCCATTCTGTGACTTCACACACATCCATTCTTTGATCTCACACACCACAATTTTGACTTCACACAAGTCCATTCATTGACTTCAAACACCTTCCTTCTCTGACTTCACACACCTCCATTTTGACTTCACACACTTCCATTCTGTGACTTCACACACCTCCATTCTATGACTTCACACACCTCCCTTCTATAAATTCACAAACCTCCATTCTGTGACTTCACACACCTCCATTGTGAGTTCACCCACTTCCATTCTGTGACTTCACACACCTCCATTCTGTGACTTCACACACCTCCATTATGTGACGTCACACCTCTCCATTCTATGACTTCACACACCTCCCTTCTATGAATTCACACCCCGCCATTCTGTGACTTCACACACCTCCATTGTATGACTTCACACACCTCCATTCTGTGACTTCACACACCTCCATTCTCAGTTCACACACCTCCATTCTGTGACTTCACACACCTCCATTCTGTGACTTCCACACCTCCATTCTATGACTTAACACCCCTCCATTCTATGACTTCACACATCACTATTCTGTGACTTCACACACCTCCATTCTATAACTTCACACACCTCCATTCTGTCACTTCACCACCTCCATTCTATGACTTCACACACCTCCATTCTATGACTTCACACACCTGCATTGTGACTTCACCCACCTCAATTCTATGAGTTCACACACCTGCATTGTGACTTCACACACCTCCATTCTATGACTTCACACACCTCGTTTCTGAGTTGACACACCTGCTTTCTGTGATTTCACACACCTCCAATCTGAGTTCACACACCTCCCGTCTATGAATTCACACATCTCCATTCTTTGACATCAAAAACCACCGTTCTATGACTTCACACACCTCCATTTTGACTTCACACACCTCCATTCTACGAGTTCACACACTTCCATTCTGCCCTCACCCACCTCCATTCTATGACTTCACTCAGCTCCATTCTGACTTCACACACCTGCATTTGTGAATTCACATACCAACATTTTGACTTCACACACCTCCATTCTGTGACTTCACACACCTACATTCTGTGACTTCACACACCTCCGTTCTGTGACTTCACACACCTCCATTCTGTGACTTCACACACCTCCAATGTTTGACTTCACACACCTCCATTCTAGGACTTCACACACCTCCATTCCATGACTTCACACACCTCCATTCTATGAGTTCACACACCTCCATTATTTGAGTTCACACACCTCCATTTTGACTTCACACACCTCCATTCCATGACTTCACACACCTCCATTCTATGAGTTCACACACCTCCATTCTGAGTTCACACAGCTCCATTCTATGACTTCACACACCTCCATTCTGTGACTTCACACACTTCCATTCTATGACTTCAGACACCTTCATTCTTACTTCAAAAACATCCCTTCTATGACTTCACACACCTCCATTCTATGACTTCACACACCTCCAATTTGTGACTTCACACACCTCCATTCTATGTCTTCACACACCTCCATTGTGACTTCACACACCTCCATTCTATGAGTTCACACACCTCCATTCTAACTTCACACAACTCCATTCTATGACTTCACACTCCGCCATTCTGACTTCACACTCCTCCATTCTGTGAATTCACAAAACTCCATTCTATGATTTCACACACCTCCATACTATGACGTCACACACCTCCATCTATGACTTGACACACCTCCATTCTGAGTTCACACACCTCCATTCTGTGACTTCACACACCTCCATTCCCTGACTTCACACACCTCCATTCTGTGACTTCACACACCTCCATTCGGTGACTTCACACACTTCCATTCTGACTTCACACAACTCCATTCTATGACTTCACACACCTCCATTCTGTGACTTCAAATACCTCCATTCTATGACTTCACACACCTCCATTGTGACTTCACACACCTCCATTCTATGAGTTCACACACCTCCATTCTGACTTCACAAACCTCCATTCTATGATTTCACAGACTTTGAATATGTGACTTCACTCACCTCCACTCTATGACTTCACACGTCTCCATTCTATGACTTCCCACACCTCCTTTCCATGACTTCACCCACCCCCATTCTATGACTTCACACCTCCATTCTGATTTCACACACCTCCATTCTGTGACTTCACACACCTCCATTCTATGAGTTCACACACCTCCATTTTGACTTCACACATGTCCATTCCATGACTTCACACACCTTCATTCTTACTTCAGAAACATCCATTCTATGACTTCACACACCTCCATTCTATGACTTCACACACCTCCATTCTATGACTTCACACACCTCCATTCTGTGACTTCACACACCTCCATACTATGTCTTCACACACCTCCATTGTGACTTCACACACGTCCATTCTATGAGTTCACACACCTCCATTCTGACTTCACACACCTCCATTCTATGACTTCACACTCCTCCATTCTGACTTCACACAGCTCCATTCTGTGAATTCACAAAATTCCATTCTATGATTTCACACACCTCCATACTGTGACTTCACACACCTCCATCTATGACTTCAAACACCTCCATTCTCAGTTCACACACTTCCAATCTGTGACTTCACACAACTCCATTCTGACTTCACACACCTCCAATATATGACTTCACACACCTCCAATCTGTGACTTCACACACTTCCATTGTGACGTCACACACCTCCATTCTATGAGTTCACACACGTCCATTCTGTGACTTCACACTCCTCAATTCTGACATCACACAGCTCCATTCTATGTCTTCACAGACCTCGAATCTGTGACTTCACTCACCTCCATTCTATGACTTCACACTCCTCTATTCTATGACTTCCCACAACTCCTTTCTACGACTTCACCCACCTCTATTCTATGACTTCACAGCTCCATTCTGACTTCACACACCTCCATTCTGTGACTTCACACACCTCCATTTTATGACTTCACACACCTCCATTCTATGACTTCACACACCTTCATTCTTACTTCAGAAACATCCATTCTATAACCTCACACACCTCCATTCTATGACTTTACAAACCTCCATTCTGTGACTTCCCTCACCTCCATTCTGAGTTCACACATCTCCATTCTGTGACTTCACACACCTCCCTTCTGTTTTCACACACCTCCCTTCTCTGACTTCAAACACCTCCATTGTGAGTTCACCCACTTCCATTCTGTGACTTCACACACCTCCATTCTGTTACTTCACACACCTCCATTCTGTGACTTCACACACCTCCATTCTATGACTTCACACACCTCCATTCTAGGAATTCACACACCTGCATTCTGTGACTTCACACACCTCCATTGTATGACTTCACACACCTCTATTCTGTGACTTCACACACCTCCTTTCTGAGTTCACACAACTCCATTCTATGACTTCACATACCTGCATTGTGACTTCACCCACCTCCATTCTATGAGTTCACACACCTGCATTGTGACTTCACACACCTCCATTCTATGACTTCACACATCTAAATTCTGACTTCACACACCTCCATGCTGTGACTTCACACACCTCCATTCTATGACTTCACACACCTCCATGCTGTGACTTCACACACCTCCATTCTATGACTTCACACACCTCCATTCTTTGACTTCAAACACCTCCATTCTATGATTCACACACCTCCACTGTGACTTCACAGAACTCCATTCTGTGATTTCACACACCTCCCTCTGTGACTTCACACACCTCCAATATATGACTTCACACACTTCCAATCAATGATTTCACACACCTCCATTCTATGACTTCACACATCTCCATTCTATGACTTCACACACCTGCATTCTGACTTCACACACCTCCATTCTCTGACTTCACACACCTCCATTCTATGACTTCACACACCTCCATTCTGTAACTTCACACACTTCCAATGTTTGACTTCACAAACCTCCATTCCATGACTTCATACACCTCCATTCTATGACTTCAAACACATCCATTCTTTGACTTCACACACCTCCATTTTGACTTCACACACCTCCATTCTGTGACTTCACACACATCCATTCTTTGACCTCACACACCACAATTTTGACTTCACACAAGTCCATTCATTGACTTCACACACCTCCATTCTCTGACTTCACACACCTGCATTTTGACTTCACACACTTCCATTCTGTGACTTCACACACCTCCCTTCTATGACTTCACACACCTCCCTTCTATGAATTCACAAACCTCCATTCTGTGACTTCACACACCTCCACTGTGAGTTCACCCACTTCCATTCTGTGACTTCACACACCTCCATTCTGTGACTACACACCTCCATTCTGTGACTTCCACACCTCCATTCTATGACTTAACACCCCTCCATTCTATGACTTCACACATCACTATTCTGTGACTTCACACACCTCCATTCTATAACTTCACACACCTCCATTCTGTCACTTCACCACCTCCATTCTATGACTTCACACACCTCCATTTTATGACTTCACACACCTGCATTGTGACTTCACCCACCTCAATTCTATGAGTTCACACACCTGCATTGTGACTTCACACACCTCCATTCTATGACTTCACACATCTCCATTCTGACTTCACACACCTACATTCTATGATTTCACATACTTCGATTCTATGACTTCACACACCTCCATTCTATGACTTCACACACCTCGTTTCTGAGTTGACACACCTGCTTTCTGTGATTTCATACACCTCCAATCTGAGTTCACACACCTCCTGTCTATGAATTCACACACCTCCAATCTTTGACATCAAAAACCACCATTCTATGACTTCACACACCTCCATTTTGACTTCACACACCTCCATTCTACGAGTTCACACACTTCCATTCTGCCCTCACCCACCTCCATTATATGACTTCACTCAGCTCCATTCTGACTTCACACACCTGCATTTGTGAAGTCACATTCCACCATTTTGACTTCACACACCTCCATTCTGTGACTTCACACACCTACATTCTGTGACTTCACACACCTCCGTTCTGTGACTTCACACACCTCCATTCTGTGACTTCACACACCTCCAATGTTTGACTTCACACACCTCCATTCTTGGACTTCACACACCTCCATTCCATGACTTCACACACCTCCATTCTATGAGTTCACACACCTCCATTCTTTGAGTTCACACACCTCCATTTTGACTTCACACACCTCCATTCCATGACTTCACACACCTCCATTCTATGAGTTCACACACCTCCATTCTGAGTTCACACAGCTCCATTCTATGACTTCACACACCTCCATTCTGTGACTTCACCCACTTCCATTCTATGACTTCACACACCTTCATTCTTACTTCACAAACATCCCTTCTATGACTTCACACACCTCCATTTTATGACTTCACACACCTCCAATTTGTGACTTCACACACCTCCATTCTATGTCTTCACACACCTCCAATATATGACTTCACACACCTCCAATCTGTGACTTCACACCCTTCCATTGTGACGTCACACACCTCCATTCTATGAGTTCACACACGTCCATTCTATGACTTCACACTCCTCACTTCTGACATCACACAGCTCCATTCTATGTCTTCACAGACCTCGAATCTGTGACTTCACTCACCTCCATTCTATGACTTCACACTCCTCTATTCTATGACTTCCCACAACTCCTTTCTATGACTTCACCCACCTCTATTCTATGACTTCACAGCTCCATTCTGACTTCACACACCTCCATTCTGTGACTTCACACACCTCCATTTTATGACTTCACACACCTCCATTCTATGAATTCACACACCTCCATTCTATGACTTCACACACCTACATTGTGACTTCACCCAGCTACGTTCTATCAGTTCACACACCTGCATTGTGAATTCACACACGTCCATTCTCTGACTTCACACACCTCCATTCTGAATTCACACACCTCCATTCTGACTTCACACACCTCAATTCTGTGACTTCACACACCTCAATTCTATGACTTCACATACCTCATTTCTGAGTTGACACACCTCCATTTTGTGACTTCACATACCTCTAATTTAACTTCACACACCTCCATTCTATGACTTCACACACCTCCATTCTGTGACTTCAAAAACCACCATTCTATGACTTCACACACCTCCATTCTGTGACTTCACACCTCCATTCTATGACTTCACACCTCCATTTTATGACTTCACACACCAACATTTATGACTTCACACACCTCCATTCTAACATCACACACCTACATTTTATGACTTCACACACTTCCATTCTATGACTTCACACACCTCCATTCTGTGACTTCACTTACCTCCATTGTGAGTTCACACACCTCCATTCTGTGACTTCACACACCTTGATTCTCTGACTTCACACACCTTCATTCTACGATTTCACACATCTCCATTCTGTGACTTAACACATCTCCATTCTATGACTTCACACACCTCCATTCTGTGACTTCACACACCTCCATTCTGAGTTCACACACCTCCATTCTGTGACTTCACACACCTCCATTATATGACTTCACACACCTCCATATTGTGACTTTACACACCTCAATTCTATGACTTCACACACCTCCATCTATGACTTCACACACCTCCATTGTGACTTCACACAGCTACGTTCTATCAGTTCACACACCTGCATTGTGACTTCACACACGTCCATTCTCTGACTTCACACACCTCCATTCTGAATTCACACACCTCCATTCTGACTTCACACACCTCAATTCTGTGACTTCACACACCTCCATTCTATGACTTCACATACCTCATTTCTGAGTTGACACACCTCCATTTTGTGACTTCACATACCTCTATTCTAACTTCACACACCTCCATTCTATGACTTCACACACCTCCATTCTGTGACTTCAAAAACCACCATTCTATGACTTCACACATCTCCATTGTGACTTCTCACACCTCCATTCTATGAGTTCACACAGCTCCATTCTGACTTCACACACCTCCATTCTATGACTTCGCACACCTGTATTCTCACTTCACACATCTCCATTCTGTGACTTCACATTCCTCCATGCTTTGACTTCACACCCCTCCATTCTGTGCCTTCACACACCTCCACTCTGTGACTTTACAGACCTCCATTCTGTGACTTCACACACCTCCCTTCTGTGACTTCACACCCCTCCATTCTATGACTTCACACACCTCCATTCTAAGACTTCACACACCTCCATTCTATGACTTCACACACTTCCATTGTTTGACATCATACACCTCCATTTTTTGACTTCACACATCTCCGTTCCATGAATTCACACACCTCCATTCTATGAGTTCATACACCTCCATTCTATGAGTTCACAAACCTTGATTCTTACTTCAGTAACATCCATTCTATGACTTCAGACACCTCCATTCTATGACTTCACACACCTTCATTCTTACTTCAGCAACATCCATTCTATGACTTCATACACCTCCATTCTATGACTTCACAAACCTCCATTCTGTGACTTCACACACCTCCATTCTGGGTTCACACACCTCCATTCTGTGACTTCACACACCTCCATTCTGACTTCACACACCTCCATTCTATGACTTCACACACTTCCATTCTATGACTTCACACACCTCCATTCTGTGACTTCACACACCTCCTCTCTGAGTTCACACACCTCCATTCTGTATCTTCACACACCTGCATTCTGTGACTTCAGACACCTCCTTCTATGACTTCACACACCTTCATACTGTGACTTCACACACCTCCATTCTATGACTTCACACACCTAGTTTCTGAGTTGACACACCTCCCTTCTGTGATTTCACACACCTCCAATCTGAGTTCACACACCTCCATTCTATGACTTCACACACCTCCATTCTTTGACATCAAAAACCACCATTCTATGACTTCACACACCTCCATTTTGACTTCACACACCTCCATTCTACGAGTTCACACACTTCCATTCTGCCTTCAACCACCTCCATTCTATGACTTCACTCAGCTCCATTCTGACTTCACACACCTCCAGTTGTGAATTCACACACCACAATTTTGACTTCAAACACCTCCATTCTATGACTTCACACACCTCCATTCTGACTTCACACACCTCTATTCTATGACATCACAGACCTCGAATCTGTGACTTCACTCACCTCCACTCTATGACTTCACACTGCTCCATTTTATGACTTCCCACATCTACGTTCTATGACTTCCCCCAAATCTATTAGATGACTTCACACATCCATTCTGACTTCAGATACCTCCATTCTTTGACTTCACACACCTCCATTCTCCGACTTCACACACCTCCATTCTATGACTTCACACACCTTCATTCTTACTTCAGAAACATCCATTCTATGACCTCACACAACTTCATTCTATGCCTTCACAAACCTCCATTCTGTGAATTCACACACCTCCATTCTGATTTCACACAACTCCTTTCGGTGACTTCACACACCTCCATTCTTACTTCACAAACCTCCATTCTATGACTTCACACACTTCCATTCTATGACTTCACACACCTCCATTCTGTGACTTGTCACACCTCCATTCTGAGTTCACACACCACCATTCTTTGACTTCAAACACCTCCATTCAGTGACTTCACACACCTCCATTCTATGACTTCACACACCTCCATTCTTTGACATCAAAAACCACCATTCTATGACTTCACACACCTCCATTTTGACTTCACACACCTCCATTCTACGAGTTCACACACTTCCATTCTGCCTTCACCCACCTCCATTCTATGACTTCACTCAGCTCCATTCTGACTTCACACACCTCCATTTGTGAATTCACACACCACAATTTTGACTTCAAACACCTCCATTCTGTGACTTCACACACCTCCATTCTGTGACTTCACACACCTCCATTTTGACTTCACACACCTTCATTCTGTGACTTCACACACCTCCCTTGTTTGACTTCACACACCTCCCTTCTTGGACTTCACACACCTTCATTCCATGATTTCACACACCTCCATTCTTTGAGTTCACAAACCTCCATTTTGACTTCACACACCTCCATTCTATGACTTCACACACATTCATTCCTACTTCAGAAACATCCATTCTATGACTGCACACACCTCCATTCTATCACTTCACACACCTCCATTCTGAATTCACACAGCTCCATTCTATGATGTCACACACCTCCATTCTGTGACTTCACACACTACCATTCTATGACTTCACACACCTTCATTCTTACTTCACAAACATCCATTCTATGACTTCACACACCTCCATTCTATGACTTCACAAACCTCCATTCTGTGACTTCACACATCTCCATTCTATGTCTCCACACACCTCCATTATGACTTCACTCACCTCCATTCTATGAGTTCACACACCTCCATTCTAACTTCACACACCTCCATTCTCTGACTTCACACTTCGCCATTCTGACTTCACACTCCTCCATTCTGTGAATTCACAAAACTCCATTCTATGATTTCACACAACTCCATACTATGACTTCACACACCTCCATCTATGACTTCACACACCTCCAATCTGAGTTCACACACCTCCATTCTGTGACTTCACACACCTCCATTCTGACCTCACACACCAATGTATGGCTTCACACACCTCCATTCTGTGACTTCACACACTTCCATTGTGACATCCCAAACCTCCATTCTATGAGTTCACATACCTCCATTCTATGACTTCACACACCTCCATTCTGACTTCACACACCTCTATTCTATGACTTCACAGACCGCGAATCTGTGACTTCACTTACCTCCACTCTATGACTTCACACTGCTCCATTTTATGACTTCCCACACCTCCTTTCTATGACTTCACCCACCTCTATTAGATGACTTCACACGTCCATTCTGACTTCAGATACCTCCATTCTTTGACTTCACACACTTCCATTCTATGACTTCACACACCTTCATTCTTACTTCAGAAACATCCATTCTATGACCTCACACAACTCCATTCTATGCCTTCACAAACCTCCATTCTGTGAATTCACACACCTCCATTCTGAGTTCACACAACTCCATTCAGTGACTTCACACACCTCCATTCTTACTTCACAAACCTCCATTCTATGACTTCACACTCTTCCATTCTATGACTTCACACACCTCCATTCTGTGACTTCTCACACATTCATTCTGAGTTCACACACCTCCATTCTGTGACTTTACACACCTCCATTCCGTGACTTCACACACCTCCATTCTCTGACTTCAAACACCTCCATTCTCTGACTTCACACACCTCCATTCTTACTTCACACACCTCCATTCTATGACTTCACACACTTCCATTCTAGGACTTCACACACCTCCATTCTGTGACTTCACACACCTTCATTCTGAGTTCACACACCTCCATTCTGTGACTTCACACACCTCCATTCCCTGACTTCACACACCTCCATTCCCTGACTTCACACACCTCCATTCTGTGACTTCACACACCTCCATTCTATGAGTTCACACACCTCCATTTTGACTTCACACACGTCCATTCCATGACTTCACACACCTTCATTCTTACTTCAGAAACATCCATTCTATGACTTCACACACCTCCATTCTATGACTTCACACACCTCCATTCTATGACTTCACACACCTCCATTCTGTGACTTCACACACCTCCATTCTATGTCTTCACACACCTCCATTGTGAGTTCACACACGTCCATTCTATGAGTTCACACACCTCCATTCTGACTTCACACACCTCCATTCTATGACTTCACACTCCTCCCTTCTGACTTCACACAGCTCCATTCTGTGAATTCACAAAATTCCATTCTATGATTTCACACACCTACATACTGTGACTTCACACACCTCCATCTATGACTTCAAACACCTCCATTCTCAGTTCACACACCTCCATTCTCTGACTTCACACAACTCCATTCTGACTTCACACATCTCCAATATATGACTTCACACACCTCCAATCTGTGACTTCACACCCTTCCATTGTGACGTCACACACCTCCATTCTATGAGTTCACACACGTACATTCTATGACTTCACACTCCTCAATTCTGACATCACACAGCTCCATTCTATGTCTTCACAGACCTCGAATCTGTGATTTCACTCACCTACATTCTATGACTTCACACTCCTCTATTCTATGACTTCCCACAACTCCTTTCTATGACTTCACCCACCTCTATTCTATGACTTCACAGCTCCATTCTGACTTCACACACCTCCATTCTGTGACTTCACACACCTCCATTTTATGACTTCACACACCTCCATTCTATGACTTCACATGCCTTCATTCTTCAGAAACATCCATTCTATAACCTCACACACCTCCATTCTATGACTTCACAAACCTCCATTCTGTGACATCCCTCACCTCCATTCTGAGTTCACACATCTCCATTCTGTGACTTCACACACCTCCCTTCTGACTTCACACACCTCCCTTCTGTGACTTCAAACACCTCCATTCTGTAACTTCACACACCTCCATTCTATGACTTCACACACCTCCATTCTAGGAATTCACACACCTCCATTCTGTGACTTCACACACCTCCATTGTATGACTTCACACACCTCTATTCTGTGACTTCACACACATCCTTTCTGACTTCACACAACTCCATTCTATGACTTCACACACCTGCATTGTGACTTCACCCACCTCAATTCTATGAGTTCACACACCTGCACTGTGACTTCACCCACCTCCATTCTATGACTTCACACATCTCCATTCTGATTTCACACACCTCCATGCTGTGACTTCACACACCTCCATTCTATGACTTCACACACCTCCATTCTTTGACTTCACACACCTCCATTCTATGATTCACACACCTCCACTGTGACTTCACAGAACTCCATTCTGTGATTTCACACACCTCCCTCTGTAACTTCACACACCTCCAATATATGACTTCACACACTTCCAATCAATGACTTCACACACCTCCATTCTATGACTTCACACATCTCCATTCTATGACTTCACACACCTGCATTCTGACTTCACACACCTCCATTCTCTGACTTCACACACCTCCAATCTATGACTTCACACACCTCCATTCTGTAACTTCACACACTTCCAATGTTTGACTTCACAAACCTCCATTCCATGACATCATACACCTCCATTCTATGACTTCAAACACATCCATTTTTGACTTCACACACCTCCATTTTGACTTCACACACCTCCATTCTGTGACTTCACACACATCCATTCTTTGACCTCACACACCACAATTTTGACTTCACACAAGTCCATTCATTGACTTCAAACACCTTCATTCTCTGACTTCACACACCTCCATTTTGACTTCACACACTTCCATTCTGTGACTTCACACACCTCCATTCTATGACTTCACACACCTCCCTTCTATAAATTCACAAACCTCCATTCTGTGACTTCACACACCTCCATTGTGAGTTCACTCACTTCCATTCTGTGACTTCACACACCTCCATTCTGTGACTTCACACACCTCCATTATGTGACGTCACACCTCTCCATTCTATGACTTCACACACCTCCCTTCTATGAATTCACACCCCGCCATTCTGTGACTTCACACACCTCCATTGTATGACTTCACACACCTCCATTCTGTGACTTCACACACCTCCATTCTCAGTTCACACACCTCCATTCTGTGACTTCACACACCTCCATTCTGTGACTTCACACACCTCCATTTTCACTTCACACACCTCCATTCTACGAGTTCACACACTTCCATTCTGCCCTCACCCACCTCCATTCTATGACTTCACTCAGCTCCATTCTGACTTCACACACCTGCATTTGTGAATTCACATACCAACATTTTGACTTCACACACCTCCATTCTGTGACTTCACACACCTACATTCTGTGACTTCACACACGTCCGCTCTGTGACTTCACACACCTCCATTCTGTGACTTCACACACCTCCAATGTTTGACTTCACACACCTCCATTCTAGGACTTCACACACCTCCATTCCATGACTTCACACACCTCCATTCTATGAGTTCACACACCTCCATTATTTGAGTTCACACACCTCCATTTTGACTTCCCACACCTCCATTCTGTGACTTCACACACCTCCATTCTATGAGTTCACACACCTCCATTCTGAGTTCACACAGCTCCATTCTATGACTTCACACACCTCCATTCTGTGACTTCACACACTTCCATTCTATGACTTCACACACCTTCATTCTTACTTCACAAACATCCCTTCTATGACTTCACACACCTCCATTCTATGACTTCACACACCTCCAATTTGTGACTTCACACACCTCCATTCTATGTCTTCACACACCTCCATTGTGACTTCACACACCTCCATTCTATGAGTTCACACACCTCCATTCTAACTTCACACAACTCCATTCTATGACTTCACACTCCGCCATTCTAACTTCACACTCCTCCATTCTGTGAATTCACAAAACTCCATTCTATGATTTCACACACCTCCATACTATGACGTCACACACCTCCATCTATGACTTCACACACCTCCATTCTGAGTTCACACACCTCCATTCTGTGAGTTCACACACCTCCATTCCCTGACTTCACACACCTCCATTCTGTGACTTCACACACCTCCATTCGGTGACTTCACACACTTCCATTCTGACTTCACACAACTCCATTCTATGACTTCACACACCTCCATTCTGTGACTTCAAATACCTCCATTCTATGACTTCACACACCTCCATTGTGACTTCACACACCTCCATTCTATGAGTTCACACACCTCCATTCTGACTTCACAAACCTCCATTCTATGATTTCACAGACTTTGAATATGTGACTTCACTCACCTCCACTCTATGACTTCACACTTCTCCATTCTGTGACTTCCCACACCTCCTTTCCATGACTTCACCCACCCCCATTCTATGACTTCACACCTCCATTCTGATTTCACACACCTCCATTCTGTGACTTCACACACCTCCATTCTATGAGTTCACACACCTCCATTTTGACTTCACACACGTCCATTCCATGACTTCACACACCTTCATTCTTACTTCAGAAACATCCATTCTATGACTTCACACACCTCCATTCTATGACTTCACACACCTCCATTCTATGACTTCACACACCTCCATTCTGTGACTTCACACACCTCCATTCTATGTCTTCACACACCTCCATTGTGAGTTCACACACGTCCATTCTATGAGTTCACACACCTCCATTCTGACTTCACACACCTCCATTCTATGACTTCACACTCCTCCATTCTGACTTCACACAGCTCCATTCTGTGAATTCACAAAATTCCATTCTATGATTTCACACACCTCCATACTGTGACTTCACACACCTCCATCTATGACTTCAAACACCTCCATTCTCAGTTCACACACCTCCATTCTGTGACTTCACACAACTCCATTCTGACTTCACACACCTCCAATATATGACTTCACACACCTCCAATCTGTGACTTCACACACTTCCATTGTGACGTCACACACCTCCATTCTATGAGTTCACACACGTCCATTCTATGACGTCACACTCCTCAATTCTGACATCACACAGCTCCATTCTATGTCTTCACAGACCTCGAATCTGTGACTTCACTCACCTCCATTCTATGACTTCACACTCCTCTATTCTATGACTTCCCACAACTCCTTTCTACGACTTCACCCATCTCTATTCTATGACTTCACAGCTCCATTCTGACTTCACACACCTCCATTCTGTGACTTCACACACCTCCATTTTATGACTTCACACACCTCCATTCTATGACTTCACACACCTTCATTCTTACTTCAGAAACATCCATTCTATAACCTCACACACCTCCATTCTATGACTTCACAAACCTCCATTCTGTGACTTCCCTCACCTCCATTCTGAGTTCACACATCTCCATTCTGTGACTTCACACACCTCCCTTCTGACTTCACACACCTCCCTTCTGTGACTTCAAACACCTCCATTGTGAGTTCACCCACTTCCATTCTGTGACTTCACACACCTCCATTCTGTTACTTCACACACCTCCATTCTGTGACTTCACACACCTCCATTCTATGACTTCACACACCTCCATTCTAGGAATTCACACACCTCCATTCTGTGACTTCACAAACCTCCATTGTATGACTTCACACACCTCTATTCTGTGACTTCACACACCTCCTTTCTGAGTTCACACAACTCCATTCTATGACTTCACACACCTGCATTGTGACTTCACCCACCTCCATTCTATGAGTTCACACACCTGCATTGTGACTTCACACACCTCCATTCTATGACTTCACACATCTAAATTCTGACTTCACACACCTCCATGCTGTGACTTCACACACCTCCATTCTATGACTTCACACACCTCCATTCTTTGACTTCACACACCTCCATTCTATGATTCACACACCTCCACTGTGACTTCACAGAACTCCATTCTGTGATTTCACACACCTCCCTCTGTGACTTCACACACCTCCAATATATGACTTCACACACTTCCAATCAATGATTTCACACACCTCCATTCTATGACTTCACACATCTCCATTCTATGACTTCACACACCTGCATTCTGACTTCAC
The DNA here is from genome assembly GCA_024803745.1 of Megascapheus bottae. Taxonomy (NCBI): domain Eukaryota; kingdom Metazoa; phylum Chordata; class Mammalia; order Rodentia; family Geomyidae; genus Megascapheus; species Megascapheus bottae. The sequence goes on along the minus strand of JANJXV010000147.1, from coordinate 1,172,655 downwards.
ACACCTCCATTCTCTGACTTCACACACCTCCATTCTATGACTTCACACACCTCCATTCTGTAACTTCACACACTTCCAATGTTTGACTTCACAAACCTCCATTCCATGACTTCATACACCTCCATTCTATGACTTCAAACACATCCATTCTTTGACTTCACACACCTCCATTTTGACTTCACACACCTCCATTCTGTGACTTCACACACCTCCATTTTCACTTCACACACCTCCATTCTACGAGTTCACACACTTCCATTCTGCCCTCACCCACCTCCATTCTATGACTTCACTCAGCTCCATTCTGACTTCACACACCTGCATTTGTGAATTCACATACCAACATTTTGACTTCACACACCTCCATTCTGTGACTTCACACACCTACATTCTGTGACTTCACACACGTCCGCTCTGTGACTTCACACACCTCCATTCTGTGACTTCACACACCTCCAATGTTTGACTTCACACACCTCCATTCTAGGACTTCACACACCTCCATTCCATGACTTCACACACCTCCATTCTATGAGTTCACACACCTCCATTATTTGAGTTCACACACCTCCATTTTGACTTCCCACACCTCCATTCTGTGACTTCACACACCTCCATTCTATGAGTTCACACACCTCCATTCTGAGTTCACACAGCTCCATTCTATGACTTCACACACCTCCATTCTGTGACTTCACACACTTCCATTCTATGACTTCACACACCTTCATTCTTACTTCACAAACATCCCTTCTATGACTTCACACACCTCCATTCTATGACTTCACACACCTCCAATTTGTGACTTCACACACCTCCATTCTATGTCTTCACACACCTCCATTGTGACTTCACACACCTCCATTCTATGAGTTCACACACCTCCATTCTAACTTCACACAACTCCATTCTATGACTTCACACTCCGCCATTCTAACTTCACACTCCTCCATTCTGTGAATTCACAAAACTCCATTCTATGATTTCACACACCTCCATACTATGACGTCACACACCTCCATCTATGACTTCACACACCTCCATTCTGAGTTCACACACCTCCATTCTGTGAGTTCACACACCTCCATTCCCTGACTTCACACACCTCCATTCTGTGACTTCACACACCTCCATTCGGTGACTTCACACACTTCCATTCTGACTTCACACAACTCCATTCTATGACTTCACACACCTCCATTCTGTGACTTCAAATACCTCCATTCTATGACTTCACACACCTCCATTGTGACTTCACACACCTCCATTCTATGAGTTCACACACCTCCATTCTGACTTCACAAACCTCCATTCTATGATTTCACAGACTTTGAATATGTGACTTCACTCACCTCCACTCTATGACTTCACACTTCTCCATTCTGTGACTTCCCACACCTCCTTTCCATGACTTCACCCACCCCCATTCTATGACTTCACACCTCCATTCTGATTTCACACACCTCCATTCTGTGACTTCACACACCTCCATTCTATGAGTTCACACACCTCCATTTTGACTTCACACACGTCCATTCCATGACTTCACACACCTTCATTCTTACTTCAGAAACATCCATTCTATGACTTCACACACCTCCATTCTATGACTTCACACACCTCCATTCTATGACTTCACACACCTCCATTCTGTGACTTCACACACCTCCATTCTATGACTTCACACTCCTCCATTCTGACTTCACACAGCTCCATTCTGTGAATTCACAAAATTCCATTCTATGATTTCACACACCTCCATACTGTGACTTCACACACCTCCATCTATGACTTCAAACACCTCCATTCTCAGTTCACACACCTCCATTCTGTGACTTCACACAACTCCATTCTGACTTCACACACCTCCAATATATGACTTCACACACCTCCAATCTGTGACTTCACACACTTCCATTGTGACGTCACACACCTCCATTCTATGAGTTCACACACGTCCATTCTATGACGTCACACTCCTCAATTCTGACATCACACAGCTCCATTCTATGTCTTCACAGACCTCGAATCTGTGACTTCACTCACCTCCATTCTATGACTTCACACTCCTCTATTCTATGACTTCCCACAACTCCTTTCTACGACTTCACCCATCTCTATTCTATGACTTCACAGCTCCATTCTGACTTCACACACCTCCATTCTGTGACTTCACACACCTCCATTTTATGACTTCACACACCTCCATTCTATGACTTCACACACCTTCATTCTTACTTCAGAAACATCCATTCTATAACCTCACACACCTCCATTCTATGACTTCACAAACCTCCATTCTGTGACTTCCCTCACCTCCATTCTGAGTTCACACATCTCCATTCTGTGACTTCACACACCTCCCTTCTGACTTCACACACCTCCCTTCTGTGACTTCAAACACCTCCATTGTGAGTTCACCCACTTCCATTCTGTGACTTCACACACCTCCATTCTGTTACTTCACACACCTCCATTCTGTGACTTCACACACCTCCATTCTATGACTTCACACACCTCCATTCTAGGAATTCACACACCTCCATTCTGTGACTTCACAAACCTCCATTGTATGACTTCACACACCTCTATTCTGTGACTTCACACACCTCCTTTCTGAGTTCACACAACTCCATTCTATGACTTCACACACCTGCATTGTGACTTCACCCACCTCCATTCTATGAGTTCACACACCTGCATTGTGACTTCACACACCTCCATTCTATGACTTCACACATCTAAATTCTGACTTCACACACCTCCATGCTGTGACTTCACACACCTCCATTCTATGACTTCACACACCTCCATTCTTTGACTTCACACACCTCCATTCTATGATTCACACACCTCCACTGTGACTTCACAGAACTCCATTCTGTGATTTCACACACCTCCCTCTGTGACTTCACACACCTCCAATATATGACTTCACACACTTCCAATCAATGATTTCACACACCTCCATTCTATGACTTCACACATCTCCATTCTATGACTTCACACACCTGCATTCTGACTTCACACACCTCCATTCTCTGACTTCACACACCTCCATTCTATGACTTCACACACCTCCATTCTGTAACTTCACACACTTCCAATGTTTGACTTCACAAACCTCCATTCCATGACTTCATACACCTCCATTCTATGACTTCAAACACATCCATTCTTTGACTTCACACACCTCCATTTTGACTTCACACACCTCCATTCTGTGACTTCACACACATCCATTCTTTGACCTCACACACCACAATTTTGACTTCACAGAAGTCCATTCATTGACTTCACACACCTCCATTCTCTGACTTCACACACCTGCATTTTGACTTCACACGCTTCCATTCTGTGACTTCACACACCTCCCTTCTATGACTTCACACACCTCCCTTCTATGAATTCACAAACCTCCATTCTGTGACTTCACACACCTCCACTGTGAGTTCACCCACTTCCATTCTGTGACTTCACACACCTCCATTCTGTGACTTCACACACCTCCATTATGTGACGTCACACCTCTCCATTCTATGACTTCACACACCTCCCTTCTATGAATTCACACCCCGCCATTCTGTGACTTCACACACCTCCATTGTATGACTTCCCACACCTCCATTCTGTGACTTCACACACCTCCATTCTCAGTTCACACACCTCCATTCTGTGACTACACACCTCCATTCTGTGACTTCCACACCTCCATTCTATGACTTAACACCCCTCCATTCTATGACTTCACACATCACTATTCTGTGACTTCACACACCTCCATTCTATAACTTCACACACCTCCATTCTGTCACTTCACCACCTCCATTCTATGACTTCACACACCTCCATTCTATGACTTCACACACCTGCATTGTGACTTCACCCACCTCAATTCTATGAGTTCACACACCTGCATTGTGACTTCACACACCTCCATTCTATGACTTCACACATCTCCATTCTGACTTCACACACCTACATTCTATGATTTCACATACTTCGATTCTATGACTTCACACACCTCCATTCTATGACTTCACACACCTCGTTTCTGAATTGACACACCTGCTTTCTGTGATTTCACACACCTCCAATCTGAGTTCACACACCTCCTGTCTATGAATTCACACACCTCCATTCTTTGACATCAAAAACCACCATTCTATGATTTCACACACCTCCATTCTACGAGTTCACAAACTTCCATTCTGCCCCCACCCACCTCCATTCTATGACTTCACTCAGCTCCATTCTGACTTCACACACCTGCATTTGTGAATTCACATTCCACCATTTTGACTTCACACACCTCCATTCTGTGACTTCACACACCTCCGTTCTGTGACTTCACACACCTCCATTCTGTGACTTCACACACCTCCAATGTTTGACTTCACACACCTCCATTCTTGGACTTCACACACCTCCATTCCATGACTTCACACACCTCCATTCTATGAGTTCACACACCTCCATTCTTTGAGTTCACACACCTCCATTTTGACTTCACACACCTCCATTCCATGACTTCACACACCTCCATTCTATGAGTTCACACACCTACATTCTGAGTTCACACAGCTCCATTCTATGACTTCACACACCTCCATTCTGTGACTTCACACACTTCCATTCTATGACTTCACACACCTTCATTCTTACTTCACAAACATCCCTTCTATGACTTCACACACCTCCATTCTATGACTTCACACACCTCCAATTTGTGACTTCACACACCTCCATTCTATGTCTTCACACACCTCCAATATATGACTTCACACACCTCCAATCTGTGACTTCACACCCTTCCATTGTGACGTCATACACCTCCATTCTATGAGTTCACACACGTCCATTCTATGACTTCACACTCCTCACTTCTGACATCACACAGCTCCATTCTATGTCTTCACAGACCTCGAATCTGTGACTTCACTCACCGCCATTCTATGACTTCACACTCCTCTATTCTATGACTTCCCACAACTCCTTTCTATGTCTTCACCCACCTCTATTCTATGACTTCACAGCTCCATTCTGACTTCACACACCTCCATTCTGTGACTTCACACACCTCCATTTTATGACTTCACACACCTCCATTCTATGAATTCACACACCTCCATTCTATGACTTCACACACCTACATTGTGACTTCACCCAGCTACGTTCTATAAGTTCACACACCTGCATTGTGACTTCACACACGTCCATTCTCTGACTTCACACACCTCCATTCTGAATTCACACACCTCCATTCTGACTTCACACACCTCAATTCTGTGACTTCACACACCTCAATTTTATGACTTCACATACCTCATTTCTGAGTTGACACACCTCCATTTTGTGACTTCACATACCTCTAATCTAACTTCACACACCTCCATTCTATGACTTCACACACCTCCATTCTGTGACTTCAAAAACCACCATTCTATGTCTTCACACACCTCCATTCTGTGACTTCACACCTCCATTCTATGACTTCACACCTCCATTTTATGACTTCACACACCAACATTTATGACGTCACACACCTCCATTCTGTGACTTCACACACCTCCATTCTAACATCACACACCTACATTCTATGACTTCACACACTTCCATTCTATGACTTCACACACCTCCATTCTGTGACTTCACTTACCTCCATTGTGAGTTCACACACCTCCATTCTGTGACTTCACACACCTTGATTCTCTGACTTCACACACCTCCATTCTACGATTTCACACATCTCCATTCTGTGACTTAACACATCTCCATTCTATGACTTCACACACCTCCATTCTGTGACTTCACACACCTCCATTCTGAGTTCACACACCTCCATTCTGTGACTTCACACACCTCCATTATATGACTTCACACACCTCCATATTGTGACTTCACACACCTCAATTCTATGACTTCACACACCTCCATTCTATGACTTCACACACCTCCATTGTGACTTCACACAGCTACGTTCTATCAGTTCACACACCTGCATTGTGACTTCACACACGTCCATTCTCTGACTTCACACACCTCCATTCTGAATTCACACACCTCCATTCTGACTTCACACACCTCAATTCTGTGACTTCACACACCTCCATTCTATGACTTCACATACCTCATTTCTGAGTTGACACACCTACATTTTGTGACTTCACATACCTCTAATCTAACTTCACACACCTCCATTCTATGACTTCACACACCTCCATTCTGTGACTTCAATAACCACCATTCTATGACTTCACACATCTCCATTGTGACTTCACACACCTCCATTCTATGAGTTCACACAGCTCCATTCTGACTTCACACACCTCCATTCTATGACTTCGCACACCTGTATTCTCACTTCACACATCTCCATTCTGTCACTTCACATTCCTCCATGCTTTGACTTCACACCCCTCCATTCTGTGCCTTCACACACCTCCACTCTGTGACTTTACAGACCTCCATTCTGTGACTTCACACACCTCCCTTCTGTGACTTCACACACCTCCATTCTATGACTTCACACACCTCCATTCTAAGACTTCACACACCTCCATTCTATGACTTCACACACTTCCATTGTTTGACATCATACACCTCCATTCTTTGACTTCACACACCTCCGTTCCATGAATTCACACACCTCCATTCTATGAGTTCATACACCTCCATTCTATGAGTTCACACACCTTCATTCTTACTTCAGCAACATCCATTCTATGACTTCAGACACCTCCATTCTATGACTTCACACACCTTCATTCTTACTTCAGCAACATCCATTCTATGACTTCATACACCTCCATTCTATGACTTCACAAACCTCCATTCTGTGACTTCACACACCTCCATTCTGGGTTCACACACCTCCATTCTGTGACTTCACACAGCTCCATTCTGACTTCACACACCTCCATTCTATGACTTCACACACTTCCATTCTATGACTTCACACACCTGCATTCTGTGACTTCACACACCTCCACTCTGAGTTCACACACCTCCATTCTGTGTCTTCACACACCTGCATTCTGTGACTTCAGACACCTCCTTCTATGACTTCACACACCTTCATACTGTGACTTCACACACCTCCATTCTATGACTTCACACACCTAGTTTCTGAGTTGACACACCTCCCTTCTGTGATTTCACACACCTCCAATCTGAGTTCACACACCTCCATTCTATGACTTCACACACCTCCATTCTTTGACATCAAAAACCACCATTCTATGACTTCACACACCTCCATTTTGACTTCACACACCTCCTTTCTACGAGTTCACACACTTCCATTCTGCCTTCACCCACCTCCATTCTATGACTTCACTCAGCTCCATTCTGACTTCACACACCTCCATTTGTGAATTCACACACCACAATTTTGACTGCAAACACCTCCATTCTGTGACTTCACACACCTCCATTCTGTGACTTCACACACCTCCATTTTGACTTCACACACCTTCATTCTGTGACTTCACACACCTCCATTCTGTGACTTCACACACCTCCATTGTTTGACTTCACACACCTCCCTTCTTGGACTTCACACACCTTCATTCCATGACTTCACACACCTCCATTCTTTGAGTTCACAAACCTCCATTTTGACTTCACACACCTCCATTCTATGACTTCACACACCTTCATTCCTACTTCAGAAACATCCATTCTATGACTGCACACACCTCCATTCTATCACTTCACACACCTCCATTCTGAATTCACACAGCTCCATTCTATGATGTCACACACCTCCATTCTGTGACTTCACACACTACCATTCTATGACTTCACACACCTTCATACTTACTTCACAAACATCCATTCTATGACTTCACACACCTCCATTCTATGACTTTACACACCTCCATTCTGTGACTTCACACATCTCCATTCTATGTCTCCACACACCTCCATTATGACTTCACACACCTCCATTCTATGAGTTCACACACCTCCATTCTAACTTCACACACCTCCATTCTATGACTTCACACATCGCCATTCTTACTTCACACTCCTCCATTCTGTGAATTCACAAAACTCCATTCTATGATTTCACACAACTCCATACTATGACTTCAAACACCTCCATCTATGACTTCACACACCTCCAATCTGACTTCACACACCTCCATTCTGTGACTTCACACACCTCCATTCTGACCTCACCCACCAATGTATGGCTTCACACACCTCCATTCTGTGATTTCACACACTTCCATTGTGACATCACAAACCTCCATTCTATGAGTTCACATACCTCCATTCTATGACTTCACACACCTCCATTCTGACTTCACACACCTCTATTCTATGACTTCACAGACCTCGAATCTGTGACTTCACTCACCTCCACACTATGACTTCACACTGCTCCATTTTATGACTTCCCACACCTACTTTCTATGACTTCAACCACCTCTATTAGATGACTTCACACCTCCATTCTGACTTCAGATACCTCCATTCTTTGACTTCACACACCTCCATTCTATGACTTCACACACCTCCATTCTATGACTTCACACACCTTCATTCTTACTTCAGAAACATCCATTCTATGACCTCACACAACTCCATTCTATGCCTTCACAAACCTCCATTCTGTGAATTCACACACCTCCATTCTGAGTTCACACAACTCCATTCGGTGACTTCACACACCTCCATTCTTACTTCACAAACCTCCATTCTATGACTTCACACACTTCCATTCTATGACTTCACACACCTCCATTCTGTGACTTCTCACACCTCCGTTCTGAGTTCACACACCTCCATTCTGTGACTTTACACACCTCCATTCCGTGACTTCACACACCTCCATTCTATGACTTCAAACACCTCCATTCTCTGACTTCACACACCTCCATTCTTACTTCAAACACCTCCATTCTATGACTTCACACACTTATATTCTAGGACTTCACACACCTCCATTCTGTGACTTCACACACCTTCATTCTGAGTTCGCACACCTCCATTCTGTGACTTCACACACCTCCATTCCCTGACTTCACACACCTCCATTCTGTGACTTCACACACCTCCATTCTGTGACTTCACACACTTCCATTCTGACTTCACACAACTCCATTCTATGACTTCACACACCTCCATTCTGTGATTTCAAATACCTCCATTCTATGAGTTCACACACCTCCATTCTGACTTCACAAACCTCCATTCTATGATTTCACAGACTTGGAATATGTGACTTCACTCACCTCCACTCTATGACTTCACACTTCTCCATTCTATGACTTCCCACACCTCCTTTCCATGACTTCACCCACCCCCATTCTATGACTTCACACCTCCATTCTGATTTCACACACCTCCATTCTGTGACTTCACACACCTCCATTCTATGAGTTCACACACCTCCATTTTGACTTCACACACGTCCATTCCATGACTTCACACACCTTCATTCTTACTTCAGAAACATCCATTCTATGACTTCACACACCTCCATTCTATGACTTCACACACCTCCATTCTATGACTTCACACACCTCCATTCTGTGACTTCACACACCTCCATTCTATGTCTTCACACACCTCCATTGTGAGTTCACACACGTCCATTCTATGAGTTCACACACCTCCATTCTGACTTCACACACCTCCATTCTATGACTTCACACTCCTCCATTCTGACTTCACACAGCTCCATTCTGTGAATTCACAAAATTCCATTCTATGATTTCACACACCTCCATACTCTGACTTCACACACCTCCATCTATGACTTCAAACAACTCCATTCTCAGTTCACACACCTCCATTCTGTGACTTCACACAACTCCATTCTGACTTCACACACCTCCAATATATGACTTCACACACCTCCAATCTGTGACTTCACACACTTCCATTGTGACGTCACACACCTCCATTCTATGAGTTCACACACGTCCATTCTATGACTTCACACTCCTCAATTCTGACATCACACAGCTCCATTCTATGTCTTCACAGACCTCGAATCTGTGACTTCACTCACCTCCATTCTATGACTTCACACTCCTCTATTCTATTACTTCCCACAACTCCTTTCTACGACTTCACCTACCTCTATTCTATGACTTCACAGCTCCATTCTGACTTCACACACCTCCATTCTGTGACTTCACACACCTCCATTTTATGACTTCACACACCTTCATTCTTACTTCAGAAACATCCATTCTATAACCTCACACACCTCCATTCTATGACTTCACAAACCTCCATTCTGTGACTTCCCTCACCTCCATTCTGAGTTCACACATCTACATTCTGTGACTTCACACACCTCCCTTCTGACTTCACACACCTCCCTTCTGTGACTTCAAACACCTCCATTGTGAGTTCACCCACTTCCATTCTGTGACTTCACACACCTCCATTCTGTTACTTCACACACCTCCATTCTGTGACTTCACACACCTCCATTCTATGACTTCACACACCTCCATTCTAGGAATTCACACACCTCCATTCTGTGACTTCACACACCTCCATTGTATGACTTCACACACCTCTATTCTGTGACTTCACACACCTCCTTTCTGAGTTCACACAACTCCATTCTATGACTTCACACACCTGCATTGTGACTTCACCCACCTCAATTCTATGAGTTCACACACCTGCATTGTGACTTCACACACCTCCATTCTATGACTTCACACATCTAAATTCTGACTTCACACACCTCCATGCTGTGACTTCACACACCTCTATTCTATGACTTCACACACCTCCATTCTTTGACTTCACACACCTCCATTCTATGATTCACACACCTCCACTGTGACTTCACAGAACTCCATTCTGTGATTTCACACACCTCCCTCTGTGACTTCACACACCTCCAATATATGACTTCACACACTTCCAATCAATGATTTCACACACCTCCATTCTATGACTTCACACATCTCCATTCTATGACTTCACACACCTGCATTCTGACTTCACACACCTCCATTCTCTGACTTCACACACCTCCATTCTATGACTTCACACACCTCCATTCTGTAACTTCACACACTTCCAATGTTTGACTTCACAAACCTCCATTCCATGACTTCATACACCTCCATTCTATGACTTCAAACACATCCATTCTTTGACTTCACACACCTCCATTTTGACTTCACACACCTCCATTCTGTGACTTCACACACATCCATTCTTTGACCTCACACACCACAATTTTGACTTCACAGAAGTCCATTCATTGACTTCACACACCTCCATTCTCTGACTTCACACACCTGCATTTTGACTTCACACACTTCCATTCTGTGACTTCACACACCTCCCTTCTATGACTTCACACACCTCCCTTCTATGAATTCACAAACCTCCATTCTGTGACTTCACACACCTCCATTGTGAGTTCACCCACTTCCATTCTGTGACTTCACACACCTCCATTCTGTGACTTCACACACCTCCATTATGTGACGTCTCACCTCTCCATTCTATGACTTCACACACCTCCCTTCTATGAATTCACACCCCGCCATTCTGTGACTTCACACACCTCCATTGTATGACTTCACACACCTCCATTCTGTGACTTCACACACCTCCATTCTCAGTTCACACACCTCCATTCTGTGACAACACACCTCCATTCTGTGACTTCCACACCTCCATTCTATGACTTAACACCCCTCCATTCTATGACTTCACACATCACTATTCTGTGACTTCACACACCTCCATTCTATAACTTCACACACCTCCATTCTGTCACTTCACCACCTCCATTCTATGACTTCACACACCTCCATTCTATGACTTCACACACCTGCATTGTGACTTCACCCACCTCAATTCTATGAGTTCACACACCTGCATTGTGACTTCACACACCTCCATTCTATGACTTCACACATCTCCATTCTGACTTCACACACCTACATTCTATGATTTCACATACTTCGATTCTATGACTTCACACACCTCCATTCTATGACTTCACACACCTCGTTTCTGAGTTGACACACTTGCTTTCTGTGATTTCACACACCTCCAATCTGAGTTCACACACCTCCCGTCTATGAATTCACACACCTCCATTCTTTGACATCAAAAACCACCATTCTATGACTTCACACACCTCCATTTTGACTTCACACACCTCCATTCTACGAGTTCACACACTTCCATTCTGCCCTCACCCACCTCCATTCTATGACTTCACTCAGCTCCATTCTGACTTCACACACCTGCATTTGTGAATTCACATTCCACCATTTTGACTTCACACACCTCCATTCTGTGACTTCACACACCTACATTCTGTGACTTCACACACCTCCGTTCTGTGACTTCACACACCTCCATTCTGTGACTTCACACACCTCCAATGTTTGACTTCACACACCTCCATTCTTGGACTTCACACACCTCCATTCCATGACTTCACACACCTCCATTCTATGAGTTCACACACCTCCATTCTTTGAGTTCACACACCTCCATTTTGACTTCACACACCTCCATTCCATGACTTCACACACCTCCATTCTATGAGTTCACACACCTCCATTCTGAGTTCACACAGCTCCATTCTATGACTTCACACACCTCCATTCTGTGACTTCACACACTTCCATTCTATGACTTCACACACCTTCATTCTTATTTCACAAACATCCCTTCTATGACTTCACACACCTCCATTCTATGACTTCAAACACCTCCATTCTCTGACTTCACACACCTCCATTCTTACTTCACACACCTCCATTCTATGACTTCACACACCTCCATTCTATGACTTCACACACCTCCATTCTAGGAATTCACACACCTCCATTCTGTGACTTCACACACCTCCATTGTATGACTTCACACACCTCTATTCTGTGACTTCACACACCTCCTTTCTGAGTTCACACAACTCCATTCTATGACTTCACACACCTGCATTGTGACTTCACCCACCTCAATTCTATGAGTTCACACACCTGCATTGTGACTTCACACACCTCCATTCTATGACTTCACACATCTAAATTCTGACTTCACACACCTCCATGCTGTGACTTTACACACCTCTATTCTATGACTTCACACACCTCCATTCTTTGACTTCACACACCTCCATTCTATGATTCACACAACTCCACTGTGACTTCACAGAACTCCATTCTGTGATTTCACACACCTCCCTCTGTGACTTCACACACCTCCAATATATGACTTCACACACTTCCAATCAATGATTTCACACACCTCCATTCTATGACTTCACACATCTCCATTCTATGACTTCACACACCTGCATTCTGACTTCACACACCTCCATTCTCTGACTTCACACACCTCCATTATATGACTTCACACACCTCCATTCTGTAACTTCACACACTTCCAATGTTTGACTTCACAAACCTCCATTCCATGACTTCATACACCTCCATTCTATGACTTCAAACACATCCATTCTTTGACTTCACACACCTCCATTTTGACTTCACACACCTCCATTCTGTGACTTCACACACATCCGTTCTTTGACCTCACACACCACAATTTTGACTTCACAGAAGTCCATTCATTGACTTCACACACCTCCATTCTCTGACTTCACACACCTGCATTTTGACTTCACACACTTCCATTCTGTGACTTCACACACCTCCCTTCTATGACTTCACACACCTCCCTTCTATGAATTCACAAACCTCCATTCTGTGACTTCACACACCTCCATTGTGAGTTCACCCACTTCCATTCTGTGACTTCACACACCTCCATTCTGTGACTTCACACACCTCCATTATGTGACGTCACACCTCTCCATTCTATGACTTCACACACCTCCCTTCTATGAATTCACACCCCGCCATTCTGTGACTTCACACACCTCCATTGTATGACTTCACACACCTCCATTCTGTGACTTCACACACCTCCATTCTCAGTTCACACACCTCCATTCTGTGACTACACACCTCCATTCTGTGACTTCCACACCTCCATTCTATGACTTAACACCCCTCCATTCTATGACTTCACACATCACTATTCTGTGACTTCACACACCTCCATTCTATAACTTCACACACCTCCATTCTGTCACTTCACCACCTCCATTCTATGACTTCACACACCTCCATTCTATGACTTCACACACCTACATTGTGACTTCACCCACCTCAATTCTATGAGTTCACACACCTGCATTGTGACTTCACACACCTCCATTCTATGACTTCACACATCTCCATTCTGACTTCACACACCTACATTCTATGATTTCACATACTTCGATTCTATGACTTCACACACCTCCATTCTATGACTTCACACACCTCGTTTCTTAGTTGACACACCTGCTTTCTGTGATTTCACACACCTCCAATCTGAGTTCACACACCTCCCGTCTATGAATTCACACACCTCCATTCTTTGACATCAAAAACCACCATTCTATGACTTCACACACCTCCATTTTGACTTCACACACCTCCATTCTACGAGTTCACACACTTCCATTCTGCCCTCACCCACCTCCATTCTATGACTTCACTCAGCTCCATTCTGACTTCACACACCTGCATTTGTGAATTCACATTCCACCATTTTGACTTCACACACCTCCATTCTGTGACTTCACACACCTACATTCTGTGACTTCACACACCTCCGTTCTGTGACTTCACACACCTCCATTCTGTGACTTCACACACCTCCAATGTTTGACTTCACACACCTCCATTCTTGGACTTCACACACCTCCATTCCATGACTTCACACACCTCCATTCTATGAGTTCACACACCTCCATTCTTTGAGTTCACACACCTCCATTTTGACTTCACACACCTCCATTCCATGACTTCACACACCTCCATTCTATGAGTTCACACACCTCCATTCTGAGTTCACACAGCTCCATTCTATGACTTCACACACCTCCATTCTGTGACTTCACACACTTCCATTCTATGACTTCACACACCTTCATTCTTATTTCACAAACATCCCTTCTATGACTTCACACACCTCCATTCTATGACTTCAAACACCTCCATTCTCTGACTTCACACACCTCCATTCTTACTTCACACACCTCCATTCTATGACTTCACACACTTCCATTCTAGGACTTCACACACCTCCATTCTGTGACTTCACACACCTTCATTCTGAGTTCACACACCTCCATTCTGTGACTTCACACACCTCCATTCCCTGACTTCACACACCTCCATTCTGTGACTTCACACACCTCCATTCTGTGACTTCACACGCTTCCATTCTGACTTCACACAACTCCATTCTATGACTTCACACACCTCCATTCTGTGACTTCACACACCTCCATTCTGTGACTTCACACCCCTCCATTCTTTGAGTTCACACACCTCCTTCTATGAATTCACACCCCTCCATTCTGTGACTTCACACACCTCCATTGTATGACTTCACACACCTCCATTCTGTGACTTCACACACCTCCATTCTCAGTTCACACACCTCCATTCTGTGACTTCACACACCACCATTCTCTCACTTCACACACCTCCATTCTATAACTTCACACACCTCCATTCTGTCACTTCACCACCTCCATTCTATGACTTCACAAACCTCCATTCTATGACTTCACACACCTGCATTGTGACTTCACCCACCTCAATTCTATGAGTTCACACACCTGCATTGTGACTTCACACACCTCCATTCTATGACTTCACACATCTCCATTCTGACTTCACACACCTCCATTCTATGATTTCACATACTTCGATTCTATGACTTCACAAACCTCCATTCTATGACTTCACACACCTCGTTTCTGTGTTGACACACCTGCATTCTGTGATTTCACACACCTCCAATCTGAATTCACACACCTCCCGTCTATGTCTTCACACACCTCCACACTTTGACATCAAAAACCCCCATTCTATGACTTCACACACCACAATTTTGACTTCACACACCTCCATTTTGTGACTTCACACACCTCTGTTCTGAGACTTCACACACCTCTTTTCTGTGACTTTACACACCTCCATTCTGTGACTTCACACACCTCCATTGTTTGACTTCACACACCTCCATTCTTGGACTTCACACACCTCCATTCTTGGACTTCACACACCTCCATTCTATGAGTTCACACACCTCCATTCTTTGAGTTCACACACCTCCATTTTGACTTCACAACCTCCATTCCATGACTTCACACACCTTCATTCTTATTCAGAAACATCAATTCTATGACTTCACACACCTCCATTCTATGACTTCACACACCTCCATTCTATGACATCACACACCTCCATTCTGTGACTTCACACACCTCCATTCTATGACTTCCACACCTCCATTGTGACTTCACACACGTCCATTCTATGTGTTCACACACCTCCATTCTGACTTCACACACCTCCATTCTATGACTTCACACTCCTCCATTCTGACTTCACACAGCTCCATTCTGTGAATTCACAAAATTCCATTCTATGATTTCACACACCTCCATACTGTGACTTCACACACCTCCATCTATGACTTCAAACACCTCCATTCTCAGTTCACACACCACCATTCTGTGAATTCACACAACTCCATTCTGACTTCACACACCTCCAATATATGACTTCACACACCTCCATTCTGTGACTTCACACACTTCCATTGTGACGTCACACACCTCCATTCTATGAGTTCACACACGTCCATTCTAGGACTTCACACTCCTCAATTCTGACATTACACAGCTCCATTCTATGTCTTCACAGACCTCGAATCTGTGACTTCACTCACCTCCATTCTATGACTTCACACTCCTCTATTCTATGACTTCCCACAACTCCTTTCTATGACTTCGCCCACCTCTATTCTATGACTTCACACCTCCATTCTGACTTCACACACCTCCATTCTGTGACTTCACACACCTCCATTCTATGACTTCACACACCTCCATTCTATGACTTCACACACCTTCATTCTTACTTCAGAAACATCCATTCTATGACCTCACACACCTCCATTCTATGACTTCACAAACCTCCATTCTCTGATATCCCACACCTCCATTCTGAGTTCACACATCTCCATTCTGTGACTTCACACACCTCCCTTCTGACTTCACACACCTCCCTTCTGTGACTTCAAACACCTCCATTGTGAGTTCACCCACTTCCATTCTGTGCCTTCACACACCTCCATTCTGTTACTTCACACACCTCCATTCTGTGACTTCACACACCTCCATTCTATGACTTCACACACGTCCATTCTATGAATTCACACACCTCCATTCTGTGACTTCACACACCTCCCTTGTATGACTTCACGCACCTATATTCTGTGACTTCACACACCTCCTTTCTGAGTTCACACACCTCCATTCTCTGACTTCACACACCTCCATTTTTCCTTCACACACTTCCATTCTATGACTTCACACATCTCCATTGTTTGACTTCACACACCTCCATTTTGACTTCACACACCTCCATTCTATGACTTCACACACCTTCATTCTTACTTCAGAAAAATCCATTCTATGACTTCACAAACCTCCCTTCTGTGAATTCACACACCTCCATTCTGAGTTCACACACCTCCATTCTGTGAATTAACACACCTCCATTCTGTGACTTCACACACCTCCATTCTATGACTTCACACTCCTCCATTCTATGAGTTCACACACCTCCATTCTTTGACTTCACACACCTCCATTTTATGACTTCACACACCTCCGTTCTATGACTTCACACACCTCCATTCTGAGTTCACACACTTCATTTTTACTTCAAACACCTCATTTCTGTGACTTCACACACCTCCATCCTATGATTTCACACACCCCCTTTCTATGACTTCACACACCTCCATTCTGTGACTTCAAAAACCAACATTCTATGACTTCACTCACCTCCATTCTATGACTTCACACACCTGCATTCTGAGACTTCACACACCTCCACTCTGTGCCTTTACACATCTCCACTCTCTGACTACACACACCTCCATTCTGTGATTTCATACACCTCCATTCTATGACTTCACACACCTCCATTCTTTGACTTCACACACTTCCATTGTATGAATTCACACACCTCCATTGTGACTTCACACAACTCTATTCTGTGACTTCCCACACCTGCCTTCTGTGACTTCACACACCTCCATTCTACGACTTCACAAACCTCCATTCTATGACTTTACACACTTCCATTCTATGACTTCACACACCTCCATTCTGTGACTTCACTCACCTCCATTGTGAGTTCACACACCTCCCTTCTTAGACTTCACACAGCTCGATGCTCTGACTTCAGACACCTCCATTCTACGATTTCGAACACCTCCATTCTGTTACTTCACAGAACTCCATTCTATGACTTCACACAATTCCATTCTATGACTTCACACACCTCGATTCTGTGAATTCACACACCTGCTTTTTATGATTTCACACATCTCCATTCTGTGATTTCTCACACCTCAATTCCATGACTTCACACATCCATTTTGACTTCACACACCTCCAATCTATGACTTCAAACACCTCAATTCTGTGACTTCACACAGCTCAATTCTATGACTTCATATCCCTACATTCTTTGACTTCACGCACCTCCATTCTATGACTTCACACAACTCCATTCTTACTTCACACACCTCCATTCTATGACTTCACAGACCTCGAATCTGTGACTTCACTCACCTCCATTCTATGACTTCACACTGCTCCATTCTATGACTTCCCACACCTCCTTTCTATGACTTCACCCACCTCTATTCTATGACTTCACACCTCGATTCTGACTTCAGATACCTCCATTCTGTGACTTCACACACCTCCATTCTATGACTTCAAACACCTCCATTCTCTGACATCACACACCTCCATTCTGAGCTCACACACCTCCATTCGGTGACTTCTTCACACACCTCCATTCTGTGACTTCACACACCTCCATTCTGTGACTTCACACACCTCCATTCTGACTTCACACACCTCCATTCTATGAGTTCACACACCTCCATTCTGTGACTTCAAATACCTCCATTCTATGATTCACACACCTCCATTGTGACTTCACACACCTCCATGCTATGAGTTCACACACCTCCATTCTGACTTCACAAACCTCCATTCTATGACTTCACAGACTTTGTATATGTGACTTCACTCACCTCCACTCTATGACTTCACACTTCTCCATTCTATGACTTCCCACACCTCCTTTCAATGACTTCACCCACCGCCATTCTATGACTTCACACCTCCAATGTGACTTCACACACCTCCATTCTTTTACTTCACACACCTCCATTCTGTGACTTCACACATCTCCATTCTATGACTTCACACACCTCCATTCTAGGAATTCACACACCTCCATTCTGTGACTTGACACACCTCCATTGTATGACTTCACACACCTCTATTTTGTGACTTCACACACCTCCTTTCTGAGTTCACACAACTCCATTCTATGACTTCACACACCTGCATTGTGACTTCACCCACTTCAATTCTATGAGTTCACACACCTGCATTGTGACTTCACACACCTCCATTCTATGACTTCACACATCTAAATTCTGACTTCACACACCTCCATGCTGTGACTTCACACACCTCCATTCTATGACTTCACAGACCTCCATTCTTTGACTTCACACACCTCCATTCTATGATTCACACACCTCCACTGTGACTTCACAGAACTCCATTCTGTGATTTCACACACCTCCCTCTGTGACTTCACACACCTCCAATATGTGACTTCACACACTTCCAATCAATGACTTCACACACCTCCATTCTATGACTTCACACATCTCCATTCTATGACTTCACACACCTGCATTCTGACTTCACACACCTCCATTCTCTGACTTCACACACCTCCAATCTATGACTTCACACACCTCCATTCTGTAACTTCACACACTTCCAATGTTTGACTTAAAAATCCTCCATTCCATGACTTCATACACCTCCATTCTATGACTTCAAACACATCCATTCTTTGACTTCACACACCTCCATTTTGACTTCACACACCTCCATTCTGTGACTTCACACACATCCATTCTTTGACTTCACACACCACAATTTTGACTTCACAGAAGTCCATTCATTGACTTCACACATCTCCATTCTCTGACTTCACACACCTCCATTTTGACTTCACACACTTCCATTCTGTGACTTCACACACCTCCATTCTATGACTTCACACACCTCCCTTCTATGAATTCACACACCTCCATTCTGTGACTTCACACACCTCCATTGTGAGTTCACCCACTTCCATTCTGTGACTTCACACACCTCCATTCTGTGACTTCACACACCTCCATTATGTGACTTCACACCCCTCCATTCTATGACTTCACACAACTCCCTTCTATGAATTCACACCCCTCCATTCTGTGACTTCACACACCTCCATTGTATGACTTCACACACCTCCATTCTCAGTTCACACACCTCCATTCTGTGGCTTCACACACCTCCATTCTGTGACTTCCACACCTCCATTCTATGACTTAACACACCTCCATTCCATGACTTCACACCCCTCCATTCTATGACTTCACACACCTCCATTCTGTCACTTAACCACCTCCATTCTATGACTTCACACACCTCCATTCTATGTCTTCACACACCTGCATTGTGACTTCACCCACCTCAATTCTATGAGTTCACACACCTGCATTGTGACTTCACACACCTCCATTCTATGACTTCACACATCTCCATTCTGACTTCACACACCTCTATTCTATGATTTCACATACTTCGATTCTATGACTTCACACACCTCCATTCTATGACTTCACACACCTCGTTTCTGAGTTGACACACCTGCTTTCTGTGATTTCACACACCTCCAATCTGAGTTCACACATCTCCCGTGTATGACTTCAAACACCTCCATTCTTTGACATCAAAAACCACCATTCTATGACTTCACACACCTCCATTTTGACGTCACACACCTCCATTCTACGAGTTCACACACTTCCATTCTGCCCTCACCCACCTCCATTCTAGACTTCACTCAGCTCCATTCTGACTTCACACACCTCCATTTGTGAATTCACACACCACCATTTTGACTTCACACACCTCCATTTTGTGACTTCACACAACTCCATTCTATGTCTTCACACACCTCCATTATGACTTCACACACCTCCGTTCTATGAGTTCACACACCTCCATTCTAACTTCACACCCCTCCATTCTATGACTTCACACTTCGCCATTCTGACTTCACACTCCTCCATTCTGTGAATTCAGAAAACTCCATTCTATGTTTTCACACAACTCCATACTATGACTTCACACACCTCCATCTATGACTTCACACACCTCCTTTCCATGACTTCCCCCACCCCCATTCTATGACTTCACACCTCCATTCTGACTTCACACACCTCCATTCTGTGACTTCACACACCTCCATTCTATGAGTTCACACACCTCCATTTTGACTTCACTCACCTCCATTCCATGACTTCACACCCCTTCATTCTTACTTCAGAAACATCCATTCTATGACTTCACACACCTCCATTCTATGACTTCACACACCTCCATTCTATGACTTCACACCTCCATTCTGTGACTTCACACACCTCCATTCTATGTCTTCACACACCTCCATTGTGACTTCACACACGTCCATTCTATGTGTTCACACACCTCCATTCTGACTTCACACACCTCCATTCTATGACTTCACACTCCTCCATTCTGACTTCACACAGCTCCATTCTGTGAATTCACAAAATTCCATTCTATGATTTCACACACCTCCATACTGTGACTTCACACACCTCCATCTATGACTTCAAACACCTCCATTCTGAGTTCACACACCTCCATTCTGTGACTTCACACAACTCCATTCTGACTTCACACACCTCCAATATATGACTTCACACACCTCCATTCTGTGACTTCACACACTTCCATTGTGACGTCACACACCTCCATTCTATGAGTTCACACACGTCCATTCTAGGACTTCACACTCCTCAATTCTGACATCACACAGCTCCATTCTATGTCTTCACAGACCTCGAATCTGTGACATCACTCACCTCCATTCTATGACTTCACACTCCTCTATTCTATGACTTCCCACAACTCCTTTCAATGACTTCACCCACCTCTATTCTATGACTTCACAGCTCCATTCTGACTTCACACACCTCCATTCTATGACTTCACACACCTTCATTCTTACTTCAGAAACATCCATTCTATGACCTCACACACCTCCATTCTATGACTTCATAAACCTCCATTCTGTGACTTCCCACACCTCCATTCTGAGTTCACACATCTCCATTCTGTGACTTCACACACCTCCCTTCTGACTTCACACACCTCCCTTCTGTGACTTCAAACACCTCCATTGTGAGTTCACCCACTTCCATTCTGTTACTTCACACACCTCCATTCTGTGACTTCACACACCTCCATTCTATGACTTCACACACGTCCCTTCTATGAATTCACACACTTCCATTCTGTGACTTCGCATACCTCCCTTGTATGACTTCACACACCTCTATTCTGTGACTTCACATACCTCCTTTCTGAGTTCACACACCTCCATTCTCTGACTTCACACACCTCCATTTTGCCTTCACACACTTCCATTCTATGACTTCACACATCTCCATTGTTTGAATTCACACACCTCCATTTTGACTTCACACACCTCCATTCTATGACTTCACACACCTTCATTCTTACTTCAGAAAAATCCATTCTATGACTTCACAAACCTCCCTTCTCTGAATTCACACACCTCCATTCTGAGTTCACACACCTCCATTCTGTGAGTTAACACACCTCCATTCTGTGACTTCACACACCTCCATTCTATGACTTCACACTCCTCCATTCTATGAGTTCACACACCTCCATTCTTTGACTTCACACACCTCCATTTTATGACTTCACACACCTCCGTTCTATGACTTCACACACCTCCATTCTGACTTCACACACTTCAATTTTACTTCAAACACCTCCATTCTGTGACTTCACACACATCCATTCTTTGACTTCACACACCACCATTTTGACTTCACACAAGTCCATTCATTGACTTGACACACCTCCATTCTCTGACTTCACACACCTCCATTTTGACTTCACACACTTCCATTCTGTGACTTCACACACCTCAATTCTTTGACTTCACACACCTCCCTTTTATGAATTCACACACCTCCATTCTGTGACTTCACACACCTCCATTGTGAGTTCACCCACTTCCATTCTATGACTTCACACACCTCCATTCTGTGACTTCACACACCTCCATTCTGTGACTTCACACACCTCCATTCTGTGACTTCACACACCTCCATTGTTTGACTTAACACACCTCCATTCTATGAGTTCACACACCTCCATTATTTGAGTTCACACACGTCCATTTTGACTTCACACACCTCCATTCTATGACTTCACACACCTTCATTCCTACTTCAGAATCATCCATTCTATGACTGCACACACCTCCATTCTGAATTCACACAGCTCCATTCTATGACTTCACACACCTCCATTCTGTGACTTCACACACTTCCATTCTATGACTTCACACACCTTCATTCTTACTTCACAAACATCCATTCTATGACTTCACACACCTCCATTCTATGACTTCACACACCTCCAATTTGTGACTTCACACACCTCCATTCTGTGACTTCACACCTCCAATCTAGGACTTCACACCTCCATTTTATGACTTCACACACCAACATTTATGACGTCACACACCTCCATTCTGTGACTTCACACACCTCCATTCTGACATCACACACCTACATTCTATGACTTCACACACTTCCATTCTATGACTTCACACACCTCCATTCTGTGACTTCACTTACCTCCATTGTGAGTTCACACACCTCCATTCTGTGACTTCACACACCTTGATTCTCTGACTTCACACACCTCCATTCTACGATTTCACACATCTGTATTCTGTGACTTAACACATCTCCATTCTATGACTTCACACACCTCCATTCTGTGACTTCACACACCTCCATTCTGAGTTCACACACCTCCATTCTGTGACTTCGCACACCTCCATTATGTGACTTCACACACCTCCATATTGTGACTTCACACACCTCAATTCTATGACTTCACACACCTCCATTCTATGACGTCACACACCTCCATTGTGACTTCACACAGCTACGTTCTATCAGTTCACACACCTGCATTGTGACTTCACACACGTCCATTCTCTGACTTCACACACCTCCATTCTGAATTCACACACCTCCATTCTGACTTCACACACCTCAATTCTGTGACTTCACACACCTCCATTCTATGACTTCACATACCTCATTTCTGAGTTGACACACCTCCATTTTGTGACTTCACATACCTCTAATCTAACTTCACACACCTCCATTCTATGACTTCACACACCTCCATTCTGTGACTTGAAAAACCACCATTCTATGACTTCACACATCTCCATTGTGACTTCACAAACCTCCATTCCATGAGTTCACACAGCTCCATTCTGACTTCACACACCTCCATTCTATGACTTCGCACACCTGTATTCTCACTTCACACATCTCCATTCTGTGACTTCACATTCCTCCATGCTTTGACTTCACACCCCTCCATTCTGTGCCTTCACACACCTACACTCTGTGACTTTACAGACCTCCATTCTGTGACTTCACACACCTCCCTTCTGTGACTTCACACACCTCCACTCTAAGACTTCACACACCTCCATTCTATGACTTCACACACTTCCATTGTTTGACATCATACACCTCCATTCTTTGACTTCACACACCTCCGTTCCATGAATTCACACACCTCCATTCTATGAGTTCATACACCTCCATTCTATGAGTTCACACACCTTCATTCTTACTTCAGGAACATCCATTCTATGACTTCAGACACCTCCATTCTATGACTTCACACAACTTCCATTCTTACTTCAGCAACATCCATTCTATGACTTCATACACCTCCATTCTATGACTTCACAAACCTCCATTCTGTGACTTCACACACCTCCATTCTGGGTTCACACACCTCCATTCTGTGACTTCACACACCTCCATTCTGACTTCACACACCTCCATTCTATGACTTCACACACTTCCATTCTATGACTTCACACACCTCCATTCTGTGACTTCACACACCTCCTCTCTGAGTTCACACACCTCCATTCTGTGTCTTCACACACCTCCATTCTGTGACTTCAGACACCTCCTTCTATGACTTCACACACCTTCATTCTGTGACTTCACACACCTCCATTCTATGACTTCACACACCTAGTTTCTGAGTTGACACACCTCCCTTCTGTGATTTCACACACCTCCAATCTGAGTTCACACACCTCCATTCTATGACTTCACACACCTCCATTCTTTGACATCAAAAACCACCATTCTATGACTTCACACACCTCCATTTTGACTTCACACACCTCCATTCTACGAGTTCACACACTTCCATTCTGCCTTCACCCACCTCCATTCTATGACTTCACTCAGCTCCATTGTGACTTCACACACCTCCATTTGTGAATTCACATACCACAATTTTGACTTCAAACACCTCCATTCTGTGACTTCACACACCTCCATTCTGTGACTTCACACACCTCCATTTTGACTTCACACACCTTCATTCTGTGACTTCACACACCTCCATTCTGTGACTTCAAACACCTCCATTGTTTGACTTCACACACCTCCCTTCTTGGACTTCACACACCTTCATTCCATGACTTCACACACCTCCATTCTTTGAGTTCACAAACCTCCATTTTGACTTCACACACCTCCATTCTATGACTTCACACACCTTCATTCCTACTTCAGAAACATCCATTCTATGACTGCACACAACTCCATTCTATCACTTCACACACCTCCATTCTGAATTCACACAGCTCCATTCTATGTTGTCACACACCTCCATTCTGTGACTTCACACACTACCATTCTATGACTTCACACACCTTCATTCTTACTTCACAAACATCCATTCTATGACTTCACACACCTCCATTCTATGACTTCACACACCTCCATTCTGTGACTTCACACATCTCCATTCTATGTCTCCACACACCTCCATTATGACTTCACACACCTCCATTCTATGAGTTCACACACCTCCATTCTAACTTCACACACCTCCATTCTATGACTTCACACTTCGCCATTCTGACTTCACACTACTCCATTCTGTGAATTCACAAAACTCCATTCTATGATTTCACACAACTCCATACTATGACTTCACACACCTCCATCTATGACTTCACACACCTCCAATCTGACTTCACACACCTCCATTCTGTGACTTCACACACCTCCATTCTGACCTCACACACCAATGTATGGCTTCACACACCTCCATTCTGTGACTTCACACACTTCCATTGTGACATCACAAACCTCCATTCTATGAGTTCACATACCTCCATTCTATGACTTCACACATCTCCATTCTAAGACTTCACACACCTCCATTCTATGACTTCACACACTTCCATTGTTTGACATCATACACCTCCATTCTTTGACTTCACACACCTCCGTTCCATGAATTCACACACCTCCATTCTATGAGTTCATACACCTCCATTCTATGAGTTCACACACCTTCATTCTTACTTCAGGAACATCCATTCTATGACTTCAGACACCTCCATTCTATGACTTCACACAACTTCATTCTTACTTCAGCAACATCCATTCTATGACTTCATACACCTCCATTCTATGACTTCACAAACCTCCATTCTGTGACTTCACACACCTCCATTCTGGGTTCACACACCTCCATTCTGTGACTTCACACACCTCCATTCTGACTTCACACACCTCCATTCTATGACTTCACACACTTCCATTCTATGACTTCACACACCTCCATTCTGTGACTTCACACACCTCCTCTCTGAGTTCACACACCTCCATTCTGTGTCTTCACACACCTCCATTCTGTGACTTCAGACACCTCCTTCTATGACTTCACACACCTTCATTCTGTGACTTCACACACCTCCATTCTATGACTTCACACACCTAGTTTCTGAGTTGACACACCTCCCTTCTGTGATTTCACACACCTCCAATCTGAGTTCACACACCTCCATTCTATGACTTCACACACCTCCATTCTTTGACATCAAAAACCACCATTCTATGACTTCACACACCTCCATTTTGACTTCACACACCTCCATTCTACGAGTTCACACACTTCCATTCTGCCTTCACCCACCTCCATTCCATGACTTCACTCAGCCCCATTCTGACTTCACACACCTCCATTTGTGAATTCACACACCACAATTTTGACTTCAAACACCTCCATTCTGTGACTTCACACACCTCCATTCTGTGACTTCACACACCTCCATTTTGACTTCACACACCTTCATTCTGTGACTTCACACACCTCCATTCTGTGACTTCACACACCTCCATTGTTTGACTTCACACACCTCCCTTCTTGGACTTCACACACCTTCATTCCATGACTTCACACACCTCCATTCTTTGAGTTCACAAACCTCTATTTTGACTTCACACACCTCCATTCTATGACTTCAAACACCTTCATTCCTACTTCAGAAACATCCATTCTATGACTGCACACACCTCCATTCTATCACTTCACACACCTCCATTCTGAATTCACACAGCTCCATTCTATGTTGTCACAGACCTCCATTCTGTGACTTCACACACCTCCATTCTGTGACTTCACACACCTCCATTCTGTGACTTCACACACCTCCATTGTTTGACTTCACACACCTCCATTCTATGAGTTCACACACCTCCATTATTTGAGTTCACACACGTCCATTTTGACTTCACACACCTCCATTCTATGACTTCACACACCTTCATTCCTACTTCAGAATCATCCATTCTATGACTGCACACACCTCCATTCTGAATTCACACAGCTCCATTCTATGACTTCACACACCTCCATTCTGTGACTTCACACACTTCCATTCTATGACTTCACACACCTTCATTCTTACTTCACAAACATCCATTCTATGACTTCACACACCTCCATTCTATGACTTCACACACCTCCAATTTGTGACTTCACACACCTCCATTCTATGTCTTCACACACCTCCATTGTGACTTCACACACCTCCATTCTATGAGTTCACACACCTCCATTCTAACTTCACACAACTCCATTCTATGACTTCACACTCCGCCATTCTGACTTCACACTCGTCCATTCTGTGAATTCACAAAAATCCATTCTATGATTTCACACACCTCCATACTATGACGTCACACACCTCCATCTATGACTTCACACACCTCCATTCTGAGTTCACACACCTCAATTCCGTGACTTCACACACCTCCATCTATGACTTCACACACCTCCATTCTGAGTTCACACCCCTCCATTCTATGACTTCGCACACCACCATTCTTACTTCACACACCTCCGTTCTATGACTTCACAGACCTCGAATCTGTGACTTCACTCACCTCCATTCTATGACTTCACACTGCTCCATTCTATGACTTCCCACACCTCCTTTCTATGACTTCACCCACCTCTATTCTATGACTTCACACCTCGATTCTGACTTCAGATACCTCCATTCTGTGACTTCACACACCTCCATTCTATGACTTCAAACACCTCCATTCTCTGACATCACACACCTCCATTCTGAGCTGATACACCTCCATTCGGTGACTTCACACACCTCCATTCCCTGACTTCACACACCTCCATTCTGTGACTTCACACACCTCCATTCTCTGATTTCACACACCTCCATTCTGACTTCACTCACCTCCACTCTATGACTTCACACAACTCCATTCTATGACTTCACACACCTCCCTTCTATGAATTCACACACCTCCATTCTGTGACTTCACACACCTCCATTGTGAGTTCACCCACTTCCATTCTATGACTTCACACACCTCCATTCTGTGACTTCACACACCTCCATTCTGTGACTTCAAACACCTCCATTCTGTGACTTCACACACCTCCATTGTTTGACTTCACACACCTCCATTCTATGTGTTCACACACCTCCATTATTTGAGTTCACACACGTCCATTTTGACTTCACACACCTCCATTCTATGACTTCACACACCTTCATTCCTACTTCAGAATCATCCATTCTATGACTGCACACACCTCCATTCTGAATTCACACAGCTCCATTCTATGACTTCACACACCTCCATTCTGTGACTTCACACACTTCCATTCTATGACTTCACACACCTTCATTCTTACTTCACAAACATCCATTCTATGACTTCACACACCTCCATTCTATGACTTCACACACCTCCAATTTGTGACTTCACACACCTCCATTCTATGTCTTCACACACCTCCATTGTGACTTCACACACCTCCATTCTATGAGTACACACACCTCCATTCTAACTTCACACAACTCCATTCTATGACTTCACACTCCGCCATTCTGACTTCACACTCCTCCATTCTGTGAATTCACAAAAATCCATTCTATGATTTCACACACCTCCATACTATGACGTCACACACCTCCATCTATGACTTCACACACCTCCATTCTGAGTTCACACCCCTCCATTCTATGACTTCGCACACCTCCATTCTTACTTCACACACCTCCATTCTATGACTTCACAGACCTCGAATCTGTGACTTCACTCACCTCCATTCTATGACTTCACACTGCTCCATTCTATGACTTCCCACACCCCTTTTCTATGACTTCACCCACCTCTATTCTATGACTTCACACCTCGATTCTGACTTCAGATACCTCCATTCTGTGACTTCACACACCTCCATTCTATGACTTCAAACACCTCCATTCTCTGACATCACACACCTCCATTCTGAGCTGATACAACTCCATTCGGTGACTTCACACACCTCCATTCCCTGACTTCACACACCTCCATTCTGTGACTTCACACACCTCCATTCTCTGATTTCACACACCTCCATTCTGACTTCACTCACCTCCACTCTATGACTTCACACTTCTCCATTCTATGACCTCTCACACCTCCTTTCAATGACTTCACCCACCCCCATTCTATGACTTCAGACCTCCATTCTGACTTCACACACCTCCATTCTATGACTTCACACACCTCCATTCTATGAGTTCACACACTTCCATTTTGACTTCACACACCGCCATTCCATGACTTCACACACCTTCATTCTTATTCAGAAACATCCATTTTATAACTTCACACACCTCCATTCTATGACTTCACACACCTCCATTCTATGACTTCACACACCTCAATTCTATGACTTCACACACCTCCATTCTGTAACTTCACACACTTCCAATGTTTGACTTTACAAACCTCCATTCCATTACGTCATACATCTCCATTCTATGACTTCAAACACATCCATTCTTTGACTTCACACACCTCCATTTTGACTTCACACACCTCCATTCTGTGACTTCACACACATCCATTCTTTGACTTCACACACCACCATTTTGACTTCACACAAGTCCATTCATTGACTTGACACACCTCCATTCTCTGACTTCACACACCTCCAATTTGACTTCACACACTTCCATTCTGTGACTTCACACACCTCCATTCTTTGACTTCACACACCTCCCTTCTATGAATTCACACACCTCCATTCTGTGACTTCACACACCTCCATTGTGAGTTCACCCACTTCCATTCTATGACTTCACACACCTCCATTCTGTGACTTCACACACTTCCAATATGTGACTTCATACCCCTCCATTCTATGACTTCACACACCTCCCTTCTATGAATTCACACCCCTGCATTCTGTGACTTCACACACCTCCATTGTATGACTTCACACACCTCCATTCTGTGACTTCACACACCTCCATTCTCAGTTCACACACCTCCATTCTGTGACTTCACACACCACCATTCTGTCACTTCACACACCTCCATTCCATAACTTCACACACCTCCATTCTGTCACTTCACCACCTCCATTCTATGACTTCACACACCTCCATTCTATGACTTCACACACCTGCATTGTGACTTAACCCACCTCAGTTCTATGAGTTCACACACCTGCATTGTGACTTCACACACCTCCATTCTATGACTTCACCCATCTCCATTCTGACTTCACACACCTCCATTCTATGATTTCACATACTTCGATTCTATAACTTCACAAACCTCCATTCTATGACTTCACACACCTCGTTTCTGAGTTGACACACCTGCTTTCTGTGATTTCACACACCTCCAATCTGAGTTCACACACCTCCCGTCTATGAATTCACACACCTCCATTCTTTGACATCAAAAACCACCGTTCTATGACTTCACACACCACCATTTTGACTTCACACACATCCATTCTATGAGTTCACACAGCTCCATTCTGACTTCACACACCTCCATTCTATGACTTCGCACACCTGTATTCTCACTTCACACATCTCCATTCTGTGACTTCACATTCCTCCATGCTTTGACTTCACAACCCTCCATTCTGTGCCTTCACACACCTACACTCTGTGACTTTACAGACCTCCATTCTGTGACTTCACACACCTCCCTTCTGTG
Source organism: Megascapheus bottae (assembly GCA_024803745.1). Classification (NCBI taxonomy): domain Eukaryota; kingdom Metazoa; phylum Chordata; class Mammalia; order Rodentia; family Geomyidae; genus Megascapheus; species Megascapheus bottae. The sequence goes on along the minus strand of JANJXV010000147.1, from coordinate 1,140,960 downwards.
ACTTCACACACCTCCATTCTATGACTTCACACACCTCCATTCTAAGACTTCACACACCTCCATTCTATGACTTCACACACTTCCATTGTTTGACATCATACACCTCCATTCTTTGACTTCACACACCTCCGTTCCATGAATTCACACACCTCCATTCTATGAGTTCATACACCTCCATTCTATGAGTTCACACACCTTCATTCTTACTTCAGGAACATCCATTCTATGACTTCAGACACCTCCATTCTATGACTTCACACAACTTCATTCTTACTTCAGCAACATCCATTCTATGACTTCATACACCTCCATTCTATGACTTCACAAACCTCCATTCTGTGACTTCACACACCTCCATTCTGGGTTCACACACCTCCATTCTGTGACTTCACACACCTCCATTCTGACTTCACACACCTCCATTCTATGACTTCACACACTTCCATTCTATGACTTCACACACCTCCATTCTGTGACTTCACACACCTCCTCTCTGAGTTCACACACCTCCATTCTGTGTCTTCACACACCTCCATTCTGTGACTTCAGACACCTCCTTCTATGACTTCACACACCTTCATTCTGTGACTTCACACACCTCCATTCTATGACTTCACACACCTAGTTTCTGAGTTGACACACCTCCCTTCTGTGATTTCACACACCTCCAATCTGAGTTCACACACCTCCATTCTATGACTTCACACACCTCCATTCTTTGACATCAAAAACCACCATTCTATGACTTCACACACCTCCATTTTGACTTCACACACCTCCATTCTACGAGTTCACACACTTCCATTCTGCCTTCACCCACCTCCATTCTATGACTTCACTCAGCTCCATTCTGACTTCACACACCTCCATTTGTGAATTCACACACCACAATTTTGACTTCAAACACCTCCATTCTGTGACTTCACACACCTCCATTCTGTGACTTCACACACCTCCATTTTGACTTCACACACCTTCATTCTGTGACTTCACACACCTCCATTCTGTGACTTCACACACCTCCATTGTTTGAATTCACACACCTCCCTTCTTGGACTTCACACACCTTCATTCCATGACTTCACACACCTCCATTCTTTGAGTTCACAAACCTCCATTTTGACTTCACACACCTCCATTCTATGACTTCACACACCTTCATTCCTACTTCAGAAACATCCATTCTATGACTGCACACACCTCCATTCTATCACTTCACACACCTCCATTCTGAATTCACACAGCTCCATTCTATGTTGTCACACACCTCCATTCTGTGACTTCACACACCTCCATTCTGTGACTTCACACACCTCCATTCTGTGACTTCACACACCTCCATTGTTTGACTTCACACACCTCCATTCTATGAGTTCACACACCTCCATTATTTGAGTTCACACACGTCCATTTTGACTTCACACACCTCCATTCTATGACTTCACACACCTTCATTCCTACTTCAGAATCATCCATTCTATGACTGCACACACCTCCATTCTGAATTCACACAGCTCCATTCTATGACTTCACACACCTCCATTCTGTGACTTCACACACTTCCATTCTATGACTTCACACACCTTCATTCTTACTTCACAAACATCCATTCTATGACTTCACACACCTCCATTCTATGACTTCACACACTTCCAATTTGTGACTTCACACACCTCCATTCTATGTCTTCACACACCTCCATTGTGACTTCACACACCTCCATTCTATGAGTTCACACACCTCCAATCTAACTTCACACAACTCCATTCTATGACTTCACACTCCGCCATTCTGACTTCACACTCGTCCATTCTGTGAATTCACAAAAATCCATTCTATGATTTCACACACCTCCATATTATGACGTCACACACCTCCATCTATGACTTCACACACCTCCATTCTGAGTTCACACACCTCAATTCCGTGACTTCACACACCTCCATCTATGACTTCACACACCTCCATTCTGAGTTCACACCCCTCCATTCTATGACTTCGCACACCTCCATTCTTACTTCACACACCTCCATTCTATGACTTCACAGACCTCGAATCTGTGACTTCACTCACCTCCATTCTATGACTTCACACTGCTCCATTCTATGACTTCCCACACCTCCTTTCTATGACTTCACCCACCTCTATTCTATGACTTCACACCTCGATTCTGACTTCAGATACCTCCATTCTGTGACTTCACACACCTCCATTCTATGACTTCAAACACCTCCATTCTCTGACATCACACACCTCCATTCTGAGCTGATACAACTCCATTCGGTGACTTCACACACCTCCATTCCCTGACTTCACACACCTCCATTCTGTGACTTCACACACCTCCATTCTCTGATTTCACACACCTCCATTCTGACTTCACTCACCTCCACTCTATGACTTCACACACCTCCATTCTATGACTTCACACACCTCCCTTCTATGAATTCACACACCTCCATTCTGTGACTTCACACACCTCCATTGTGAGTTCACCCACTTCCATTCTATGACTTCACACACCTCCATTCTGTGACTTCACACACCTCCATTCTGTGACTTCACACACCTCCATTCTGTGACTTCACACACCTCCATTGTTTGACTTCACACACCTCCATTCTATGTGTTCACACACCTCCATTATTTGAGTTCACACACGTCCATTTTGACTTCACACACCTCCATTCTATGACTTCACACACCTTCATTCCTACTTCAGAATCATCCATTCTATGACTGCACACACCTCCATTCTGAATTCACACAGCTCCATTCTATGACTTCACACACCTCCATTCTGTGACTTCACACACTTCCATTCTATGACTTCACACACCTTCATTCTTACTTCACAAATATCCATTCTATGACTTCACACACCTCCATTCTATGACTTCACACACTTCCAATTTGTGACTTCACACACCTCCATTCTATGTCTTCACACACCTCCATTGTGACTTCACACACCTCCATTCTAAGAGTTCACACACCTACATTCTAACTTCACACAACTCCATTCTATGACTTCACACTCCGCCATTCTGACTTCACACTACTCCATTCTGTGAATTCACAAAAATCCATTCTATGATTTCACACACCTCCATACTATGACGTCACACACCTCCATCTATGACTTCACACATCGCCATTCTGAGTTCACACCCCTCCATTCTATGACTTCGCACACCTCCATTCTTACTTCACACACCTCCATTCTCTGACATCACACACCTCCATTCTGAGCTGATACAACTCCATTCGGTGACTTCACACACCTCCATTCCCTGACTTCACCCACCTCTATTCTATGACTTCACACCTCGATTCTGACTTCAGATACCTCCATTCTGTGACTTCACACACCTCCATTCTATTACTTCAAACACCTCCATTCTCTGACATCACACACCTCCATTCTGAGCTGATACAACTCCATTCGGTGACTTCACACACCTCCATTCCCTGACTTCACACACCTCCATTCTGTGACTTCACACACCTCCATTCTCTGATTTCACACACCTCCATTCTGACTTCACTCACCTCCACTCTATGACTTCACACTTCTCCATTCTATGACCTATCACACCTCCTTTCAATGACTTCACCCACCCCCATTCTATGACTTCAGACCTCCATTCTTACTTCACACACCTCCATTCTATGACTTCACACACCTCCATTCTATGAGTTCACACACTTCCATTTTGACTTCACACACCGCCATTCCATGACTTCACACACCTTCATTCTTATTCAGAAACATCCATTTTATAACTTCACACACCTCCATTCTATGACTTCACACACCTCCATTCTATGACTTCACACACCTCAATTCTATGACTTCACACACCTCCATTCTGTAACTTCACACACTTCCAATGTTTGACTTCACAAACCTCCATTCCATTACGTCATACATCTCCATTCTATGACTTCAAACACATCCATTCTTTGACTTCACACACCTCCATTTTGACTTCACACACCTCCATTCTGTGACTTCACACACATCCATTCTTTGACTTCACACACCACCATTTTGACTTCACACAAGTCCATTCATTGACTTGACACACCTCCATTCTCTGACTTCACACACCTCCAATTTGACTTCACACACTTCCATTCAGTGACTTCACACACCTCCATTCTTTGACTTCACACACCTCCCTTCTATGAATTCACACACCTCCATTCTGTGACTTCACACACCTCCATTGTGAGTTCACCCACTTCCATTCTATGACTTCACACACCTCCATTCTGTGACTTCACACACCTCCAATATGTGACTTCATACCCCTCCATTCTATGACTTCACACACCTCCCTTCTATGAATTCACACCCCTGCATTCTGTGACTTCACACACCTCCATTGTATGACTTCACACACCTCCATTCTGTGACTTCACACACCTCCATTCTCAGTTCACACACCTCCATTCTGTGACTTCACACACCACCATTCTGTCACTTCACACACCTCCATTCCATAACTTCACACACCTCCATTCTGTCACTTCACCACCTCCATTCTATGACTTCACACACCTCCATTCTATGACTTCACACACCTGCATTGTGACTTAACCCACCTCAATTCTATGAGTTCACACACCTGCATTGTGACTTCACACACCTCCATTCTATGACTTCACCCATCTCCATTCTGACTTCACACACCTCCATTCTATGATTTCACATACTTCGATTCTATAACTTCACAAACCTCCATTCTATGACTTCACACACCTCGTTTCTGAGTTGACACACCTGCTTTCTGTGATTTCACACACCTCCAATCTGAGTTCACACACCTCCCGTCTATGAATTCACACACCTCCATTCTTTGACATCAAAAACCACCGTTCTATGACTTCACACACCACCATTTTGACTTCACACACCTCCATTCTGTGACTTCACACACCTCCATTCTGTGACTTCACACACCTCCATTCTGTGACTTCACACACCTCCATTGTTTGACTTCACACACCTCCATTCTATGAGTTCACACACATCCATTCTTTGAGTTCACACACCTCCATTTTGACTTCACACATCTCCATTCTATGATTTCACACACCTTCATTCCTACTTCAGAATCATCCATTCTATGACTGCACACACCTCCATTCTGAATTCACACAGCTCCATTCTATGACTTCACACACCTCCATTCTGTGACTTCACACACTTCCCTTCTATGACTTCACACACCTTCATTCTTACTTCACAAACATCCATTCTATGACTTCACAAACCTCCATTCTATGACTTCACACACCTCCATTCTAACTTCACACAACTCCATTCTATGACTTCACACTCCGCCATTCTGACTTCACACTCCTCCATTCTGTGAATTCACAAAACTCCATTCTATGATTTCAAATACCTCCATACTATGACGTCACATACCTCCATCTATGACTTCACACACCTCCATTCTGAGTTCACACACCTCAATTCTGTGACTTCACACACCTCCATCTATGACTTCACACACCTCCATTCTGAGTTCACACACCTCCATTCTATGACTTCACACACCTCCATTCTTACTTCACACACCTCCATTCTATGACTTCACAGACCTCGAATCTGTGACTTCACTCATCTCCATTCTATGACTTCACACTGCTCCATTCTATGACTTACAATACCTCCTTTCTATGACTTCACCCACCTCTATTCTATGACTTCACACCTCGATTCTGACTTCAGCTACCTCCATTCTGTGACTTCACACACCTCCATTCTATGACTTCAAACACCTCCATTCACTGACATCACACACCTCCATTCTGAGCTGATACAACTCCATTCGGTGACTTCACACACCTCCATTCCCTGACTTCACACACCTCCATTCTGTGACTTCACACACCTCCATTCTGTGATTTCACACACCTCCATTCTGACTTCACTCAATTCCACTCTATGACTTCACACTTCTCCATTCTATGAATTCCCACACCTCCTTTCAATGACTTCACCCACCCCCATTCTATGACTTCACACCTCCATTCTGACTTCACACACCTCCATTCTATGACTTCACACACCTCCATTCTATGAGTTCACACACTCCCATTTTGACTTCACACACCGCCATTCCATGACTTCACACATCTTCATTCTTATTCAGAAACATCCATTCTATAACTTCACACACCTCCATTCTATGACTTCACACACCTCCATTCTATGACTTCACACACGTCCATTCTTTGACTTCACACACCGCCATTCTCTGACTTCACACACCTCCATTTTGACTTCACACACAGACATTCTATGACTTCACACACTTCCATTGTTTGACTTCACACACCTCCATTCTATGAATTCACACACCTCCATTGTGACTTCACACAACTCTATTCTCTGACTTCACACACCTGCCTTCTGTGACTTCACACACCTCCATTCTGTGACTTCACACCTCCATTCTATGACTTCACACCTCCATTCTATGACTTCACACACCAACATTTATGACGTCACACACCTCCATTCTCTGACTTCACACACCTCCATTCTGACATCACACACCTACATTCTATGACTTCACACACTTCCATTCTATGACTTCACACACCTCCATTCTACGATTTCACACACCTCCATTCTGTGACTTAACACATCTCCATTCTATTACTTCACACACCTCCATTCTGTGACTTCACACACCTCCATTCTGAGTTCACACACCTCCATTCTGTGACTTCACACACCTTGATTCTCTGACTTCACACACCTCCATTCTACGATTTCACACACCTCCATTCTGTGACTTCACACACCTCCATTCTGAGTTCACACACCTCCATTCTGTGACTTCACACACCTCCATTATATGACTTCACACACCTCCATATTGTGACTTCACACAACTCCATTCTATGACTTCACACAACTCTATTCTATGACTTCACACACCTACATTGTGACTTCACCCAGCTACGTTCTATCAGTTCACACACCTGCATTGTGACTTCACACACGTCCATTCTCTGACTTCACACACCTCCATTCTGAATTCACACACCTACATTCTGACTTCACACACCTCAAATCTGTGACTTCACACACCTCAATTCTATGACTTCACATACCTCATTTCTGAGTTGACACACCTCCATTTTGTGACTTCACATAACTCTAATCTAACTTCACACACCTCCATTCTATGACTTCACACACCTCCATTCTGGACTTCAAAAACCACCATTCTATGACTTCACACACCTCCATTCTGTGACTTCACACCTCCAATCTATGACTTCACACCTCCATTTTATGACTTCACACACCAACATTTATGACGTCACACACCTCCATTCTGTGACTTCACACACCTCCATTCTGACATCACACACCTACATTCTATGACTTCACACACTTCCATTCTATGACTTCACACACCTCCATTCTGTGACTTCACTTACCTCCATTGTGAGTTCACACACCTCCATTCTGTGACTTCACACACCTTGATTCTCTGACTTCACACACCTCAATTCTACGATTTCACACATCTATATTCTGTGACTTAACACATCTCGATTCTATGACTTCACACACCTCCATTCTGTGACTTCACACACCTCCATTCTGAGTTCACACACCTCCATTCTGTGACTTCGCACACCTCCATTATGTGACTTCACACACCTCCATATTGTGACTTCACACACCTCAATTCTATGACTTCACACACCTCCATTCTATGACTTCACACACCTCCATTGTGACTTCACACAGCTACGTTCTATCAGTTCACACACCTGCATTGTGACTTCACACACGTCCATTCTCTGACTTCACACACCTCCATTCTGAATTCACACACCTCCATTCTGACTTCACACACCTCAATTCTGTGACTTCACACACCTCCATTCTATGACTTCACATACCTCATTTCTGAGTTGACACACCTCCATTTTGTGACTTCACATACCTCTAATCTAACTTCACATACCTCCATTCTATGACTTCACACACCTCCATTCTGGACTTCAAAAACCACCATTCTATGACTTCACACATCTCCATTGTGACTTCACACACCTCCATTCTATGAGTTCACACAGCTCCATTCTGACTTCACACACCTCCATTCTATGACTTCGCACACCTGTATTCTCACTTAACACATCTCCATTCTGTGACTTCACATTCCTCCATGCTTTGACTTCACACCCCTCCATTCTGTGCCTTCACACACCTACACTCTGTGACTTTACAGACCTCCATTCTGTGACTTCACACACCTCCCTTCTGTGACTTCACACACCTCCATTCTATGACTTCACACACCTCCATTCTAAGACTTCACACACCTCCATTCTATGACTTCACACACTTCCATTGTTTGACATCATACACCTCCATTCTTTGACTTCACACACCTCCGTTCCATGATTTCACACACCTCCATTCTATGAGTTCATACACCTCCATTCTATGAGTTCACACACCTTCATTCTTACTTCAGGAACATCCATTCTATGACTTCAGACACCTCCATTCTATGACTTCACACAACTTCATTCTTACTTCAGCAACATCCATTCTATGACTTCATACACCTCCATTCTATGACTTCACAAACCTCCATTCTGTGACTTCACACACCTCCATTCTGGGTTCACACACCTCCATTCTGTGACTTCACACACCTCCATTCTGACTTCACACACCTCCATTCTATGACTTCACACACTTCCATTCTATGACTTCACACACCTCCATTCTGTGACTTCACACACCTCCTCTCTGAGTTCACACACCTCCATTCTGTGTCTTCACACACCTCCATTCTGTGACTTCAGACACCTCCTTCTATGACTTCACACACCTTCATTCTGTGACTTCACACACCTCCATTCTATGACTTCACACACCTAGTTTCTGAGTTGACACACCTCCCTTCTGTGATTTCACACACCTCCAATCTGAGTTCACACACCTCCATTCTATGACTTCACACACCTCCATTCTTTGACATCAAAAACCACCATTCTATGACTTCACACACCTCCATTTTGACTTCACACACCTCCATTCTACGAGTTCACACACTTCCATTCTGCCTTCACCCACCTCCATTCTATGACTTCACTCAGCTCCATTCTGACTTCACACACCTCCATTTGTGAATTCACACACCACAATTTTGACTTCAAACACCTCCATTCTGTGACTTCACACACCTCCATTCTGTGACTTCACATAGCTCCATTTTGACTTCACACACCTTCATTCTGTGACTTCACACACCTCCATTCTGTGACTTCACACACCTCCATTGTTTGACTTCACACACCTCCCTTCTTGGACTTCACACACCTTCATTCCATGACTTCACACACCTCCATTCTTTGAGTTCACAAACCTCCATTTTGACTTCACACACCTCCATTCTATGACTTCACACACCTTCATTCCTACTTCAGAAACATCCATTCTATGACTGCACACACCTCCATTCTATCACTTCACACACCTCCATTCTGAATTCACACAGCTCCATTCTGTGTTGTCACACACCTCCATTCTGTGACTTCACACACTACCATTCTATGACTTCACACACCTTCATTCTTACTTCACAAACATCCATTCTATGACTTCACACACCTCCATTCTATGACTTCACACACCTCCATTCTGTGACTTCACACATCTCCATTCTATGTCTCCACACACCTCCATTATGACTTCACACACCTCCATTCTATGAGTTCACACACCTCCATTCTAACTTCACACACCTCCATTCTATGACTTCACACTTCGCCATTCTGACTTCACACTCCTCCATTCTGTGAATTCACAAAACTCCATTCTATGATTTCACACAACTCCATACTATGACTTCACACACCTCCATCTATGACTTCACACACCTCCAATCTGACTTCACACACCTCCATTCTGTGACTTCACACACCTCCATTCTGACCTCACACACCAATGTATGGCTTCACACACCTCCATTCTGTGACTTCACACACTTCCATTGTGACATCACAAACCTCCATTCTATGAGTTCACATACCTCCATTCTATGACTTCACACACCTCCATTCTGACTTCACACACCTCTATTCTATGACTTCACAGACCTCGAATCTGTGACTTCACTCACCTCCACTCTATGACTTCACACTGCTCCATTTTATGACTTCTCACACCTACTTTCTATAACTTCACCCACCTCTATTAGATGACTTCACACCTCCATTCTGACTTCAGATACCTCCATTCTTTGACTTCACACACCTCCATTCTATGACTTCACACACCTCCATTCTATGACTTCACACACCTTCATTCTTACTTCAGAAACATCCATTCTATGACCTCACACAACTCCATTCTATGCCTTCACAAACCTCCATTCTGTGAATTCACACACCTCCATTCTGAGTTCACACAACTCCATTCGGTGACTTCACACACCTCCATTCTTACTTCACAAACCTCCATTCTATGACTTCACACACTTCCATTCTATGACTTCACACACCTCCATTCTGTGACTTCTCACACCTCCATTCTGAGTTCACACACCTCCATTCTGTGACTTTACACACCTCCATTCTATGACTTCAAACACCTCCATTCTCTGCCTTCACACACCTCCATTCTTACTTCACACACCTTCATTCTGAGTTCACACACCTCCATTCTGTGACTTCCCACACCTCCATTCTGTGACTTCACACACCTCCATTCTGTGATTTCACACACCTCCATTTTGACTTCACACACCTTCATTCTGTGACTTCACACACCTCCATTCTGTGACTTCACACACCTCCATTGTTTGACTTCACACACCTCCCTTCTTGGACTTCACACACTTTCATTCCATGACTTCACACACCTCCATTCTTTGAGTTCACAAACCTCCATTTTGACTTCACACACCTCCATTCTATGACTTCACACACCTTAATTCCTACTTCAGAAACATCCATTCTATGACTGCACACACCTCCATTCTATCACTTTACACACCTCCATTCTGAATTCACACAGCTCCATTCTATGATGTCACACACCTCCATTCTGTGACTTCACACACTACCATTCTATGACTTCACACACCTTCATTCTTACTTCACAAACATCCATTCTATGACTTCACACACCTCCATCTATGACTTCACACACCTCCAATCTGAGTTCACACACCTCCATTCTGTGACTTCACACACCTCCATTCCGACCTCACACACCAATGTATGACTTCACACACCTCCATTCTGTGACTTCACACACTTCCATTGTGACATCACAAACCTCCATTCTATGAGTTCACATACCTCCATTCTATGACTTCACACACCTCCATTCTGACTTCACACACCTCTATTCTATGACTTCACAGACCTCGAATCTGTGACTTCACTCACCTCCACTCTATGACTTCACACTGCTCCATTTTATGACTTCCCACATCTACGTTGTATGACTTCACCCACCTCTATTAGATGACTTCACACCTCCATTCTGACTTCAGATACCTCCATTCTTTGACTTCACACACCTCCATTCTACGACTTCACACACCTCCATTCTATGACTTCACACACCTTCATTCTTACTTCAGAAACATCCATTCTATGACCTAACACAACTTCATTCTATGCCTTCACAAACCTCCATTCTGTGAATTCACACACCTCCATTCTGATTTCACACAACTCCTTTCGGTGACTTCACACACCTCCATTCTTATTCACAAACCTCCATTCTATGACTTCACACACTTCCATTCTATGACTTCACACACCTCCATTCTGTGACTTCTCACACCTCCATTCTGAGTTCACACACCACCATTCTGTGACTTCAAACACCTCCATTCAGTGACTTCACACACCTCCATTCTATGACTTCACACACCTCCATTCTTTGACATCAAAAACCACCATTCTATGACTTCACACACCTCCATTTTGACTTCACACACCTCCATTCTACGAGTTCACACACTTCCATTCTGCCTTCACCCACCTCCATTCTATGACTTCACTCAGCTCCATTCTGACTTCACACACCTCCATTTGTGAATTCACACACCAAAATTTTGACTTCAAACACCTCTATTCTGTGACTTCACACACCTCCATTCTGTGACTTCACACACCTCCATTTTGACTTCACACACCTTCATTCTGTGACTTCACACACCTCCATTCTGTGACTTCACACACCTCCATTGTTTGACTTCACACACCTCCCTTCTTGGACTTCACACACCTTCATTCCATGACTTCACACACCTCCATTCTTTGAGTTCACAAACCTCCATTTTGACTTCACACACCTCCATTCTATGACTTCACACACCTTCATTCCTACTTCAGAAACATCCATTCTATGACTGCACACACCTCCATTCTATCACTTCACACACCTCCATTCTGAATTCACACAGCTCCATTCTATGTTGTCACACACCTCCATTCTGTGACTTCACACACTACCATTCTATGACTTCACACACCTTCATTCTTACTTCACAAACATCCATTCTATGACTTCACACACCTCCATTCTATGACTTCACACACCTCCATTCTGTGACTTCACACATCTCCATTCTATGTCTCCACACACCTCCATTATGACTTCACACACCTCCATTCTATGACTTCACACACCTCCATTCTGTGACTTCACACATCTCCATTCTATGTCTCCACACACCTCCATTATGACTTCACACACCTCCATTCTATGAGTTCACACACCTCCATTCTAACTTCACACACCTCCATTCTATGACTTCACACTTCGCCATTCTGACTTCACACTACTACATTCTGTGAATTCACAAAACTCTATTCTATGATTTCACACAACTCCATACTATGACTTCACACACCTCCATCTATGACTTCACACACCTCCAATCTGACTTCACACACCTCCATTCTGTGACTTCACACACCTCCATTCTGACCTCACACACCAATGTATGGCTTCACACACCTCCATTCTGTGACTTCACACACCTCCATTGTTTGACTTCACACACCTCCCTTCTTGGACTTCACACACCTTCATTCCATGACTTCACACACCTCCATTCTTTGAGTTCACAAACCTCCATTTTGACTTCACACACCTCCATTCTATGACTTCACACACCTTCATTCCTACTTCAGAAACATCCATTCTATGACTGCACACACCTCCATTCTATCACTTCACACACCTCCATTCTGAATTCACACAGCTCCATTCTATGTTGTCACACACCTCCATTCTGTGACTTCACACACTACCATTCTATGACTTCACACACCTTCATTCTTACTTCACAAACATCCATTCTATGACTTCACACACCTCCATTCTATGACTTCACACACCTCCATTCTGTGACTTCACACATCTCCATTCTATGTCTCCACACACCTCCATTATGACTTCACACACCCCCATTCTATGAGTTCACACACCTCCATTCTAACTTCACACACCTCCATTCTATGACTTCACACTTCGCCATTCTGACTTCACACTACTCCATTCTGTGAATTCACAAAACTCCATTCTATGATTTCACACAACTCCATACTATGACTTCACACACCTCCATCTATGACTTCACACACCTCCAATCTGACTTCACACACCTCCATTCTGTGACTTCACACACCTCCATTCTGACCTCACACACCAATGTATGGCTTCACACACCTCCATTCTGTGACTTCACACACTTCCATTGTGACATCACAAACCTCCATTCTATGAGTTCACATACCTCCATTCTATGACTTCACACACCTCCATTCTAAGACTTCACACACCTCCATTCTATGACTTCACACACTTCCATTTTTTGACATCATACACCTCCATTCTTTGACTTCACACACCTCCGTTCCATGAATTCACACACCTCCATTCTATGAGTTCATACACCTCCATTCTATGAGTTCACACACCTTCATTCTTACTTCAGGAACATCCATTCTATGACTTCAGACACCTCCATTCTATGACTTCACACAACTTCATTCTTACTTCAGCAACATCCATTCTATGACTTCATACACCTCCATTCTATGGCTTCACAAACCTCCATTCTGTGACTTCACACACCTCCATTCTGGGTTCACACACCTCCATTCTGTGACTTCACACACCTCCATTCTGACTTCACACAGCTCCATTCTATGACTTCACACACTTCCATTCTATGACTTCACACACCTCCATTCTGTGACTTCACACACCTCCTCTCTGAGTTCACACACCTCCATTCTGTGTCTTCACACACCTGCATTCTGTGACTTCAGACACCTCCTTCTATGACTTCACACACCTTCATTCTGTGACTTCACACACCTCCATTCTATGACTTCACACACCTAGTTTCTGAGTTGACACACCTCCCTTCTGTGATTTCACACACCTCCAATCTGAGTTCACACACCTCCATTCTATGACTTCACACACCTCCATTCTTTGACATCAAAAACCACCATTCTATGACTTCACACACCTCCATTTTGACTTCACACACCTCCATTCTACGAGTTCACACACTTCCATTCTGCCTTCACCCACCTCCATTCTATGACTTCACTCAGCTCCATTCTGACTTCACACACCTCCATTTGTGAATTCACACACCACAATTTTGACTTCAAACACCTCCATTCTGTGACTTCACACACCTCCATTCTGTGACTTCACACACCTCCATTTTGACTTCACACACCTTCATTCTGTGACTTCACACACCTCCATTCTGTGACTTCACACACCTCCATTGTTTGACTTCACACACCTCCCTTCTTGGACTTCACACACCTTCATTCCATGACTTCACACACCTCCATTCTTTGAGTTCACAAACCTCCATTTTGACTTCACACACCTCCATTCTATGACTTCACACACCTTCATTCCTACTTCAGAAACATCCATTCTATGACTGCACACAACTCCATTCTATCACTTCACACACCTCCATTCTGAATTCACACAGCTCCATTCTATGTTGTCACACACCTCCATTCTGTGACTTCACACACTACCATTCTATGACTTCACACACCTTCATTCTTACTTCACAAACATCCATTCTATGACTTCACACACCTCCATTCTATGACTTCACACACCTCCATTCTGTGACTTCACACATCTCCATTCTATGTCTCCACACACCTCCATTATGACTTCACACACCTCCATTCTATGAGTTCACACACCTCCATTCTAACTTCACACACCTCCATTCTATGACTTCACACTTCGCCATTCTGACTTCACACTACTCCATTCTGTGAATTCACAAAACTCCATTCTATGATTTCACACAACTCCATACTATGACTTCACACACCTCCATCTATGACTTCACACACCTCCAATCTGACTTCACACACCTCCATTCTGTGACTTCACACACCTCCATTCTGACCTCACACACCAATGTATGGCTTCACACACCTCCATTCTGTGACTTCACACACTTCCATTGTGACATCACAAACCTCCATTCTATGAGTTCACATACCTCCATTCTGTGACTTCACACACCTCCATTCTGACTTCACACACCTCTATTCTA
Organism: Megascapheus bottae; assembly: GCA_024803745.1. Taxonomy (NCBI): domain Eukaryota; kingdom Metazoa; phylum Chordata; class Mammalia; order Rodentia; family Geomyidae; genus Megascapheus; species Megascapheus bottae. The sequence continues at coordinate 1,125,319 of JANJXV010000147.1, read as the reverse complement.
TGACTTCACAGACCTCGAATCTGTGACTTCACTCACCTCCACTCTATGACTTCACACTGCTCCATTTTATGACTTCCCACACCTACTTTCTATAACTTCACCCACCTCTATTAGATGACTTCACACCTCCATTCTGACTTCAGATACCTCCATTCTTTGACTTCACACACCTCCATTCTATGACTTCACACACCTTCATTCTTATTTCAGAAACATCCATTCTATGACCTCACACAACTCCATTCTATGCCTTCACAAACCTCCATTCTGTGAATTCACACACCTCCATTCTGAGTTCACACAACTCCATTCGGTGACTTCACACACCTCCATTCTTACTTCACAAACCTCCATTCTATGACTTCACACACTTCCATTCTATGACTTCACACACCTCCATTCTGTGACTTCTCACACCTCCATTCTGAGTTCAGACACCTCCATTCTGTGACTTCACACACCTCCCTTCCGTGACTTCACACACCTCCATTCTGTGACGTCACACACCTCCATTCTATGACTTCACACACCTCCATTCTATGACTTCAAACACCTCCATTCTCTGCCTTCACACACCTCCATTCTTACTTCACACACCTCCATTCTATGACTTCACACACCTCCCTTCTATGAATTCACACACCTCCATTCTGTGACTTCACACACCTCCATTGTGAGTTCACCCACTTCCATTCTGTGACTTCACACACCTCCATTCTGTGACTTCACACACCTCCATTATGTGACTTCACACCCCTCCATTCTATGACTTCACACAACTCCCTTCTATGAATTCACACCCCTCCATTCTGTGACTTCACACACCTCCATTGTATGACTTCACACACCTCCATTCTCAGTTCACACACCTCCATTCTGTGGCTTCACACACCTCCATTCTGTGACTTCCACACCTCCATTCTATGACTTAACACACCTCCATTCCATGACTTCACACCCCTCCATTCTATGACTTCACACACCACCATTCTGTGACTTCACACACCTGCATTCTATAACTTCACACACCTCCATTCTGTCACTTAACCACCTCCATTCTGTGACTTCACACACCTCCATTCTATGACTTCACACACCTGCATTGTGACTTCACCCACCTCAATTCTATGAGTTCACACACCTGCATTGTGACTTCACACACCTCCATTCTATGACTTCACACATCTCCATTCTGACTTCACACACCTCTATTCTATGATTTCACATACTTCGATTCTATGACTTCACACACCTCCATTCTATGACTTCACACACCTCGTTTCTGAGTTGACACATCTGCTTTCTGTGATTTCACACACCTCCAATCTGAGTTCACACACCTCCCGTCTATGACTTCACACACCTCCATTCTTTGACATCAAAAACCACCATTCTATGACTTCACACACCTCCATTTTGACGTCACACACCTCCATTCTACGAGTTCACACACTTCCAATCTGCCCTCACCCACCTCCATTCTAGACTTCACTCAGCTCCATTCTGAATTCACACACCTCCATTTGTGAATTCACACACCACCATTTTGACTTCACACACCTCCATTTTGTGACTTCACACACCGCCATTCTATGTCTTCACACACTTCCATTATGACTTCACACACCTCCGTTCTATGAGTTCACACACCTCCATTCTAACTTCACACCCCTCCATTCTATGACTTCACACTTCGCCATTCTGACTTCACACTCCTCCATTCTGTGAATTCACAAAACTCCATTCTATGATTTCACACAACTCCATACTATGACTTCACACACCTCCATCTATGACTTCACACACCTCCTTTCCATGACTTCCCCCACCCCCATTCTATGACTTCACACCTCCATTCTGACTTCACACACCTCCATTCTGTGACTTCACACACCTCCATTCTATGAGTTCACACACCTCCATTTTGACTTCACTCACCTCCATTCCATGACTTCACACCCCTTCATTCTTACTTCAGAAACATCCATTCTATGACTTCACACACCTCCATTCTATGACTTCACACACCTCCATTCTATGACTTCACACCTCCATTCTGTGACTTCACACACCTCCATTCTATGTCTTCACACACCTCCATTGTGACTTCACACACGTCCATTCTATGTGTTCACACACCTCCATTCTGACTTCACACACCTCCATTCTATGACTTCACACTCCTCCATTCTGACTTCACACAGCTCCATTCTGTGAATTCACAAAACTCCATTCTATGATTTCACACAACTCCATACTATGACTTCACACACCTCCATCTATGACTTCACACACCTCCAATCTGACTTCACACACCTCCATTCTGTGACTTCACACACCTCCATTCTGACCTCACACACCAATGTATGGCTTCACACACCTCCATTCTGTGACTTCACACACTTCCATTGTGACATCACAAACCTCCATTCTATGAGTTCACATACCTCCATTCTGTGACTTCACACACCTCCATTCTGACTTCACACACCTCTATTCTATGACTTCACAGACCTCGAATCTGTGACTTCACTCACCTCCACTCTATGACTTCACACTGCTCCATTTTATGACTTCCCACACCTACTTTCTATAACTTCACCCACCTCTATTAGATGACTTCACACCTCCATTCTGACTTCAGATACCTCCATTCTTTGACTTCACACACCTCCATTCTATGACTTCACACACCTTCATTCTTATTTCAGAAACATCCATTCTATGACCTCACACAACTCCATTCTATGCCTTCACAAACCTCCATTCTGTGAATTCACACACCTCCATTCTGAGTTCACACAACTCCATTCGGTGACTTCACACACCTCCATTCTTACTTCACAAACCTCCATTCTATGACTTCACACACTTCCATTCTATGACTTCACACACCTCCATTCTGTGACTTCTCACACCTCCATTCTGAGTTCAGACACCTCCATTCTGTGACTTCACACACCTCCCTTCCGTGACTTCACACACCTCCATTCTGTGACGTCACACACCTCCATTCTATGACTTCACACACCTCCATTCTATGACTTCAAACACCTCCATTCTCTGCCTTCACACACCTCCATTCTTACTTCACACACCTCCATTCTATGACTTCACACACCTCCCTTCTATGAATTCACACACCTCCATTCTGTGACTTCACACACCTCCATTGTGAGTTCACCCACTTCCATTCTGTGACTTCACACACCTCCATTCTGTGACTTCACACACCTCCATTATGTGACTTCACACCCCTCCATTCTATGACTTCACACAACTCCCTTCTATGAATTCACACCCCTCCATTCTGTGACTTCACACACCTCCATTGTATGACTTCACACACCTCCATTCTCAGTTCACACACCTCCATTCTGTGGCTTCACACACCTCCATTCTGTGACTTCCACACCTCCATTCTATGACTTAACACACCTCCATTCCATGACTTCACACCCCTCCATTCTATGACTTCACACACCACCATTCTGTGACTTCACACACCTGCATTCTATAACTTCACACACCTCCATTCTGTCACTTAACCACCTCCATTCTGTGACTTCACACACCTCCATTCTATGACTTCACACACCTGCATTGTGACTTCACCCACCTCAATTCTATGAGTTCACACACCTGCATTGTGACTTCACACACCTCCATTCTATGACTTCACACATCTCCATTCTGACTTCACACACCTCTATTCTATGATTTCACATACTTCGATTCTATGACTTCACACACCTCCATTCTATGACTTCACACACCTCGTTTCTGAGTTGACACATCTGCTTTCTGTGATTTCACACACCTCCAATCTGAGTTCACACACCTCCCGTCTATGACTTCACACACCTCCATTCTTTGACATCAAAAACCACCATTCTATGACTTCACACACCTCCATTTTGACGTCACACACCTCCATTCTACGAGTTCACACACTTCCAATCTGCCCTCACCCACCTCCATTCTAGACTTCACTCAGCTCCATTCTGAATTCACACACCTCCATTTGTGAATTCACACACCACCATTTTGACTTCACACACCTCCATTTTGTGACTTCACACACCGCCATTCTATGTCTTCACACACTTCCATTATGACTTCACACACCTCCGTTCTATGAGTTCACACACCTCCATTCTAACTTCACACCCCTCCATTCTATGACTTCACACTTCGCCATTCTGACTTCACACTCCTCCATTCTGTGAATTCACAAAACTCCATTCTATGATTTCACACAACTCCATACTATGACTTCACACACCTCCATCTATGACTTCACACACCTCCTTTCCATGACTTCCCCCACCCCCATTCTATGACTTCACACCTCCATTCTGACTTCACACACCTCCATTCTGTGACTTCACACACCTCCATTCTATGAGTTCACACACCTCCATTTTGACTTCACTCACCTCCATTCCATGACTTCACACCCCTTCATTCTTACTTCAGAAACATCCATTCTATGACTTCACACACCTCCATTCTATGACTTCACACACCTCCATTCTATGACTTCACACCTCCATTCTGTGACTTCACACACCTCCATTCTATGTCTTCACACACCTCCATTGTGACTTCACACACGTCCATTCTATGTGTTCACACACCTCCATTCTGACTTCACACACCTCCATTCTATGACTTCACACTCCTCCATTCTGACTTCACACAGCTCCATTCTGTGAATTCACAAAATTCCATTCTATGATTTCACACACCTCCATACTGTGACTTCACACACCTCCATCTATGACTTCAAACACCTCCATTCTGAGTTCACACACCTCCATTCTGTGACTTCACACAACTCCATTCTGACTTCACACACCTCCAATATATGACTTCACACACCTCCATTCTGTGACTTCACACACTTCCATTGTGACGTCACACACCTCCATTCTATGAGTTCACACACGTCCATTCTAGGACTTCACACTCCTCAATTCTGACATCACACAGCTCCATTCTATGTCTTCACAGACCTCGAATCTGTGACTTCACTCACCTCCATTCTATGACTTCACACTCCTCTATTCTATGACTTCCCACAACTCCTTTCAATGACTTCACCCACCTCTATTCTATGACTTCACAGCTCCATTCTGACTTCACACACCTCCATTCTATGACTTCACACACCTTCATTCTTACTTCAGAAACATCCATTCTATGACCTCACACACCTCCATTCTACGACTTCATAAACCTCCATTCTGTGACTTCCCACACCTCCATTCTGAGTTCACACATCTCCATTCTGTGACTTCACACACCTCCCTTCTGACTTCACACACCTCCCTTCTGTGACTTCAAACACCTCCATTGTGAGTTCACCCACTTCCATTCTGTGACTTCACACACCTCCATTCTGTTACTTCACACACCTCCATTCTGTGACTTCACACACCTCCATTCTATGACTTCACACACGTCCCTTCTATGAATTCACACACCTCCATTCTGTGACTTCGCATACCTCCCTTGTATGACTTCACACACCTCTATTCTGTGACTTCACACACCTCCTTTCTGAGTTCACACACCTCCATTCTCTGACTTCACACACCTCCATTTTGCCTTCACACACTTCCATTCTATGACTTCACACATCTCCATTGTTTGACTTCAAACACCTCCATTTTGACTTCACACACCTCCATTCTATGACTTCACACACCTTCATTCTTACTTCAGAAAAATCCATTCTATGACTTCACAAACCTCCCTTCTGTGAATTCACACACCTCCATTCTGAGTTCACACACCTCCATTCTGTGAGTTAACACACCTCCATTCTGTGACTTCACAAACCTCCATTCTATGACTTCACACTCCTCCATTCTATGAGTTCACACACCTCCATTCTTTGACTTCACACACCTCCATTTTATGACTTCACACACCTCCGTTCTATGACTTCACACACCTCCATTCTGACTTCACACACTTCATTTTTACTTCAAACACCTCCATTCTGTGACTTCACACACATCCATTCTTTGACTTCACACACCACCATTTTGACTTCACACAAGTCCATTCATTGACTTGACACACCTCCATTCTCTGACTTCACACACCTCCATTTTGACTTCACACACTTCCATTCTGTGACTTCACACACCTCAATTCTTTGACTTCACACACCTCCCTTCTATGAATTCACACACCTCCATTCTGTGACTTCACACACCTCCATTGTGAGTTCACCCACTTCCATTCTATGACTTCACACACCTCCATTCTGTGACTTCACACACCTCCATTCTGTGACTTCACACACCTCCATTCTGTGACTTCACATACCTCCATTGTTTGACTTCACACACCCCCATTCTATGAGTTCACACACCTCCATTATTTGAGTTCACACACGTCCATTTTGACTTCACACACCTCCATTCTATGACTTCACACACCTTCATTCCTACTTCAGAATCATCCATTCTATGACTGCACACACCTCCATTCTGAATTCACACAGCTCCATTCTATGACTTCACACACCTCCATTCTGTGACTTCACACACTTCCATTCTATGACTTCACACACCTTCATTCTTACTTCACAAACATCCATTCTATGACTTCACACACCTCCATTCTATGACTTCACACACCTCCAATTTGTGACTTCACACACCTCCATTCTATGTCTTCACACACCTCCATTGTGACTTCACACACCTCCATTCTATGAGTTCACACACCTCCATTCTAACTTCACACAACTCCATTCTATGACTTCACACTCCGCCATTCTGACTTCACACTCCTCCATTCTGTGAATTCACAAAAATCCATTCTATGATTTCACACACCTCCATACTATGACGTCACACACCTCCATCTATGACTTCACACACCTCCATTCTGAGTTCACACACCTCAATTCCGTGACTTCACACACCTCCATCTATGACTTCACACACCTCCATTCTGAGTTCACACCCCTCCATTCTATGACTTCGCACACCTCCATTCTTACTTCACACACCTCCATTCTATGACTTCACAGACCTCGAATCTGTGACTTCACTCACCTCCATTCTATGACTTCACACTGCTCCATTCTATGACTTCCCACACCTCCTTTCTATGACTTCACCCACCTCTATTCTATGACTTCACACCTCGATTCTGACTTCAGATACCTCCATTCTGTGACTTCACACACCTCCATTCTATGACTTCTAACACCTCCATTCTCTGACATCACACACCTCCATTCTGAGCTGATACAACTCCATTCGGTGACTTCACACACCTCCATTCTCTGATTTCACACACCTCCATTCTGACTTCACTCACCTCCACTCTATGACTTCACACACCTCCATTCTATGACTTCACACACCTCCCTTCTATGAATTCACACACCTCCATTCTGTGACTTCACACACCTCCATTGTGAGTTCACCCACTTCCATTCTATGACTTCACACACCTCCATTCTGTGACTTCACACACCTCCATTCTGTGACTTCACACACCTCCATTCTGTGAATTCACACACCTCCATTGTTTGACTTCAAACACCTCCATTCTATGTGTTCACACACCTCCATTATTTGAGTTCACACACATCCATTTTGACTTCACACACCTCCATTCTATGACTTCACACACCTTCATTCCTACTTCAGAATCATCCATTCTATGACTGCACACACCTCCATTCTGAATTCACACAGCTCCATTCTATGACTTCACACACCTCCATTCTGTGACTTCACACACTTCCATTCTATGACTTCACACACCTTCATTCTTCCTTCACAAACATCCATTCTATGACTTCACACACCTCCATTCTATGACTTCACACACCTCCAATTTGTGACTTCACACACCTCCATTCTATGTCTTCACACACCTCCATTGTGACTTCACACACCTCCATTCTATGAGTTCACACACCTCCATTCTAACTTCACACAACTCCATTCTATGACTTCACACTCCGCCATTCTGACTTCACACTACTCCATTCTGTGAATTCACAAAAATCCATTCTATGATTTCACACACCTCCATACTATGACGTCACACACCTCCATCTATGACTTCACACACCTCCATTCTGAGTTCACACCCCTCCATTCTATGACTTCGCACACCTCCATTCTTACTTCACACACCTCCATTCTATGACTTCACAGACCTCGAATCTGTGACTTCACTCACCTCCATTCTATGACTTCACACTGCTCCATTCTATGACTTCCCACACCTCTTTTCTATGACTTCACCCACCTCTATTCTATGACTTCACACCTCGATTCTGACTTCAGATACCTCCATTCTGTGACTTCACACACCTCCATTCTATGACTTCAAACACCTCCATTCTCTGACATCACACACCTCCATTCTGAGCTGATACAACTCCATTCGGTGACTTCACACACCTCCATTCCCTGACTTCACACACCTCCATTCTGTGACTTCACACACCTCCATTCTCTGATTTCACACACCTCCATTCTGACTTCACTCACCTCCACTCTATGACTTCACACTTCTCCATTCTATGACTTCTCACACCTCCTTTCAATGACTTCACCCACCCCCATTCTATGACTTCAGACCTCCATTCTGACTTCACACACCTCCATTCTATGACTTCACACACCTCCATTCTATGAGTTCACACACTTCCATTTTGACTTCACACACCGCCATTCCATGACTTCACGCACCTTCATTCTTATTCAGAAACATCCATTTTATAACTTCACACACCTCCATTCTATGACTTCACACACCTCCATTCTATGACTTCACACACCTCAATTCTATGACTTCACACACCTCCATTCTGTAACTTCACACACTTCCAATGTTTGAATTCACAAACCTCCATTCCATTACGTCATACATCTCCATTCTATGACCTCAAACACATCCATTCTTTGACTTCACACACCTCCATTTTGACTTCACACACCTCCATTCTGTGACTTGACACACCTCCATTCTCTGACTTCACACACCTCCAATTTGACTTCACACACTTCCATTCTGTGACTTCACACACCTCCATTCTTTGACTTCACACACCTCCCTTCTATGAATTCACACACCTCCATTCTGTGACTTCACACACCTCCATTGTGAGTTCACCCACTTCCATTCTATGACTTCACACACCTCCATTCTGTGACTTCACACACCTCCAATATGTGACTTCATACCCCTCCATTCTATGACTTCACACACCTCCCTTCTATGAATTCACACCCCTGCATTCTGTGACTTCACACACCTCCATTGTATGACTTCACACACCTCCATTCTGTGACTTCACACACCTCCATTCTCAGTTCACACACCTCCATTCTGTGACTTCACACACCACCATTCTGTCACTTCACACACCTCCATTCCATAATTTCACACACCTCCATTCTGTCACTTCACCACCTCCATTCTATGACTTCACACACCTCCATTCTATGACTTCACACACCTGCATTGTGACTTAACCCACCTCAATTCTATGAGTTCACACACCTGCATTGTGACTTCACACACCTCCATTCTATGACTTCACCCATCTCCATTCTGACTTCACACACCTCCATTCTATGATTTCACATACTTCGATTCTATAACTTCACAAACCTCCATTCTATGACTTCACACACCTCGTTTCTGAGTTGACACACCTGCTTTCTGTGATTTCACACACCTCCAATCTGAGTTCACACACCTCCCGTCTATGAATTCACACACCTCCATTCTTTGACATCAAAAACCACCGTTCTATGACTTCACACACCACCATTTTGACTTCACACACCTCCATTCTGTGACTTCACACACCTCCATTCTGTGACTTCACAAACCTCCATTCTGTGACTTCACACACCTCCATTGTTTGACTTCACACACCTCCATTCTATGAGTTCACACACCTCCATTCTTTGAGTTCACACACCTCCATTTTGACTTCACACATCTCCATTCTATGATTTCACACACCTTCATTCCTACTTCAGAATCATCCATTCTATGACTGCACACACCTCCATTCTGAATTCACACAGCTCCATTCTATGACTTCACACACCTCCATTCTGTGACTTCACACACTTCCATTCTATGACTTCACACACCTTCATTCTTACTTCACAAACATCCATTCTATGACTTCACAAACCTCCATTCTATGACTTCACACACCTCCATTCTAACTTCACACAACTCCATTCTATGACTTCACACTCCGCCATTCTGACTTCACACTCCTCCATTCTGTGAATTCACAAAACTCCATTCTATGATTTCAAATACCTCAATACTATGACTTCACATACCTCCATCTATGACTTCACACACCTCCATTCTGAGTTCACACACCTCAATTCTGTGACTTCACACACCTCCATCTATGACTTCACACACCTCCATTCTGAGTTCACACACCTCCATTCTATGACTTCACACACCTCCATTCTTACTTCACACACCTCCATTCTATGACTTCACAGACCTCGAATCTGTGACTTCACTCATCTCCATTCTATGACTTCACACTGCTCCATTCTATGACTTACAACACCTCCTTTCTATGACTTCACCCACCTCTATTCTATGACTTCACACCTCGATTCTGACTTCAGATACCTCCATTCTGTGACTTCACACACCTCCATTCTATGACTTCAAACACCTCCATTCTCTGACATCACACACCTCCATTCTGAGCTGATACAACTCCATTCGGTGACTTCACACACCTCCATTCCCTGACTTCACACACCTCCATTCTGTGACTTCACACACCTCCATTCTGTGATTTCACATACCTCCATTCTGACTTCACTCACCTCCACTCTATGACTTCACACTTCTCCATTCTATGACTTCCCACACCTCCTTTCAATGACTTCACCCACCCCCATTCTATGACTTCACACCTCCATTCTGACTTCACACACCTCCATTCTATGACTTCACACACCTCCATTCTATGAGTTCACACACTCCCATTTTGACTTCACACACCGCCATTCCATGACTTCACACATCTTCATTCTTATTCAGAAACATCCATTCTATAACTTCACACACCTCCATTCTATGACTTCACACACCTCCATTCTATGACTTCACACACCTCCATTTTGACTTCACACACATCCATTCTATGACTTCACACACTTCCATTGTTTGACTTCACACACCTCCATTCTATGAATTCACACACCTCCATTGTGACTTCACACAACTCTATTCTCTGACTTCACACACCTGCCTTCTGTGACTTCACACACCTCCATTCTGTGACTTCACACCTCCATTCTATGACTTCACACCTCCATTCTATGACTTCACACACCAACATTTATGACGTCACACACCTCCATTCTGTGACTTCACACACCTCCATTCTGACATCACACACCTACATTCTATGACTTCACACACTTCCATTCTATGACTTCACACACCTCCATTCTACGATTTCACACACCTCCATTCTGTGACTTAACACATCTCCATTCTATTACTTCACACACCTCCATTCTGTGACTTCACACACCTCCATTCTGAGTTCACACACCTCCATTCTGTGACTTCACACACCTTGATTCTCTGACTTCACACACCTCCATTCTACGATTTCACACACCTCCATTCTGTGACTTCACACACCTCCATTCTGAGTTCACACACCTCCATTCTGTGACTTCACACACCTCCATTATATGACTTCACACACCTCCATATTGTGACTTCACACAACTCCATTCTATGACTTCACACAACTCTATTCTATGACTTCACACACCTACATTGTGACTTCACCCAGCTACGTTCTATCAGTTCACACACCTGCATTGTGACTTCACACACGTCCATTCTCTGACTTCACACACCTCCATTCTGAATTCACACACCTACATTCTGACTTCACACACCTCAAATCTGTGACTTCACACACCTCAATTCTATGACTTCACATACCTCATTTCTGAGTTGACACACCTCCATTTTGTGACTTCACATAACTCTAATCTAACTTCACACACCTCCATTCTATGACTTCACACACCTCCATTCTGTGACTTCAAAAACCACCATTCTATGACTTCACACACCTCCATTCTGTGACTTCACACCTCCAATCTATGACTTCACACCTCCATTTTATGACTTCACACACCAACATTTATGACGTCACACACCTCCATTCTGTGACTTCACACACCTCCATTCTGACATCACACACCTACATTCTATGACTTCACACACTTCCATTCTATGACTTCACACACCTCCATTCTGTGACTTCACTTACCTCCATTGTGAGTTCACACACCTCCATTCTGTGACTTCACACACCTTGATTCTCTGACTTCACACACCTCCATTCTACGATTTCACACATCTGTATTCTGTGACTTAACACATCTCCATTCTATGACTTCACACACCTCCATTCTGTGACTTCACACACCTCCATTCTGAGTTCACACACCTCCATTCTGTGACTTCGCACACCTCCATTATGTGACTTCACACACCTCCATATTGTGACTTCACACACCTCAATTCTATGACTTCACACACCTCCATTCTATGACTTCACACACCTCCATTGTGACTTCACACAGCTACGTTCTATCAGTTCACACACCTGCATTGTGACTTCACACACGTCCATTCTCTGACTTCACACACCTCCATTCTGAATTCACACACCTCCATTCTGACTTCACACACCTCAATTCTGTGACTTCACACACCTCCATTCTATGACTTCACATACCTCATTTCTGAGTTGACACACCTCCATTTTGTGACTTCACATACCTCTAATCTAACTTCACACACCTCCATTCTATGACTTCACACACCTCCATTCTGTGACTTCAAAAACCACCATTCTATGACTTCACACATCTCCATTGTGACTTCACACACCTCCATTCTATGAGTTCACACAGCTCCATTCTGACTTCACACACCTCCATTCTATGACTTCGCACACCTGTATTCTCACTTCACACATCTCCATTCTGTGACTTCACATTCCTCCATGCTTTGACTTCACACCCCTCCATTCTGTGCCTTCACACACCTACACTCTGTGACTTTACAGACCTCCATTCTGTGACTTCACACACCTCCCTTCTGTGACTTCACACACCTCCATTCTATGACTTCACACACCTCCATTCTAAGACTTCACACACCTCCATTCTATGACTTCACACACTTCCATTGTTTGACATCATACACCTCCATTCTTTGACTTCACACACCTCCGTTCCATGAATTCACACACCTCCATTCTATGAGTTCATACACCTCCATTCTATGAGTTCACACACCTTCATTCTTACTTCAGGAACATCCATTCTATGACTTCAGACACCTCCATTCTATGACTTCACACAACTTCATTCTTACTTCAGCAACATCCATTCTATGACTTCATACACCTCCATTCTATGACTTCACAAACCTCCATTCTGTGACTTCACACACCTCCATTCTGGGTTCACACACCTCCATTCTGTGACTTCACACACCTCCATTCTGACTTCACACACCTCCATTCTATGACTTCACACACTTCCATTCTATGACTTCACACACCTCCATTCTGTGACTTCACACACCTCCTCTCTGAGTTCACACACCTCCATTCTGTGTCTTCACACACCTCCATTCTGTGACTTCAGACACCTCCTTCTATGACTTCACACACCTTCATTCTGTGACTTCACACACCTCCATTCTATGACTTCACACACCTAGTTTCTGAGTTGACACACCTCCCTTCTGTGATTTCACACACCTCCAATCTGAGTTCACACACCTCCATTCTATGACTTCACACACCTCCATTCTTTGACATCAAAAACCACCATTCTATGACTTCACACACCTCCATTTTGACTTCACACACCTCCATTCTACGAGTTCACACACTTCCATTCTGCCTTCACCCACCTCCATTCTATGACTTCACTCAGCTCCATTCTGACATCACACACCTCCATTTGTGAATTCACACACCACAATTTTGACTTCAAACACCTCCATTCTGTGACTTCACACACCTCCATTCTGTGACTTCACACACCTCCATTTTGACTTCACACACCTTCATTCTGTGACTTCACACACCTCCATTCTGTGACTTCACACACCTCCATTGTTTGACTTCACACACCTCCCTTCTTGGACTTCACACACCTTCATTCCATGACTTCACACACCTCCATTCTTTGAGTTCACAAACCTCCATTTTGACTTCACACACCTCCATTCTATGACTTCACACACCTTCATTCCTACTTCAGAAACATCCATTCTATGACTGCACACAACTCCATTCTATCACTTCACACACCTCCATTCTGAATTCACACAGCTCCATTCTATGTTGTCACACACCTCCATTCTGTGACTTCACACACTACCATTCTATGACTTCACACACCTTCATTCTTACTTCACAAACATCCATTCTATGACTTCACACACCTCCATTCTATGACTTCACACACCTCCATTCTGTGACTTCACACATCTCCATTCTATGTCTCCACACACCTCCATTATGACTTCACACACCTCCATTCTATGAGTTCACACACCTCCATTCTAACTTCACACACCTCCATTCTATGACTTCACACTTCGCCATTCTGACTTCACACTACTCCATTCTGTGAATTCACAAAACTCCATTCTATGATTTCACACAACTCCATACTATGACTTCACACACCTCCATCTATGACTTCACACACCTCCAATCTGACTTCACACACCTCCATTCTGTGACTTCACACACCTCCATTCTGACCTCACACACCAATGTATGGCTTCACACACCTCCATTCTGTGACTTCACACACTTCCATTGTGACATCACAAACCTCCATTCTATGAGTTCACATACCTCCATTCTCTGACTTCACACACCTCCATTCTAAGACTTCACACACCTCCATTCTATGACTTCACACACTTCCATTGTTTGACATCATACACCTCAATTCTTTGACTTCACACACCTCCGTTCCATGAATTCACACACCTCCATTCTATGAGTTCATACACCTCCATTCTATGAGTTCACACACCTTCATTCTTACTTCAGGAACATCCATTCTATGACTTCAGACACCTCCATTCTATGACTTCACACAACTTCATTCTTACTTCAGCAACATCCATTCTATGACTTCATACACCTCCATTCTATGACTTCACAAACCTCCATTCTGTGACTTCACACACCTCCATTCTGGGTTCACACACCTCCATTCTGTGACTTCACACACCTCCATTCTATGTTGTCACACACCTCCATTCTGTGACTTCACACACTACCATTCTATGACTTCAGACACCTTCATTCTTACTTCACAAACATCCATTCTATGACTTCACACACCTCCATTCTATGACTTCACACACCTCCATTCTGTGACTTCACACTTCTCCATTCTATGTCTCCACACACCTCCATTATGACTTCGCACACCTCCGTTCTATGAGTTCACACACCTCCATTCTGTGACTTCACACACCTCCATTCTGACCTCACACACCAATGTATGGCTTCACACACCTCCATTCTGTGACTTCACACACTTCCATTGTGACATCACAAACCTCCATTCTATGAGTTCACATACCTCCATTCTATGACTTCACACACCTCCATTCTGACTTCACACACCTCTATTCTATGACTTCACAGACCTCGAATCTGTGACTTCACTCACCTCCACTCTATGACTTCACACTGCTCCATTTTATGACTTCCCACACCTACTTTCTATAACTTCACCCACCTCTATTAGATGACTTCACACCTGCATTCTGACTTCAGATACCTCCATTCTTTGACTTCACACACCTCCATTCTATGACTTCACACACCTCCATTCTATGACTTCACACACCTTCATTCTTACTTCAGAAACATCCATTCTATGACCTCACACAACTCCATTCTATGCCTTCACAAACCTCCATTCTGTGAATTCACACACCTCCATTCTGAGGTCACACAACTCCATTCGGTGACTTCACACATCTCCATTCTTACTTCACAAACCTCCATTCTATGACTTCACACACTTCCATTCTATGACTTCACACACCTCCATTCTGTGACTTCTCACACCTCCATTCTGAGTTCACACACCTCCATTGTGTGACTTCACACACCTCCCTTCCGTGACTTCACACACCTCCATTCTGTGACGTCACACACCTCCATTCTATGACTTCACACACCTCCATTCTATGACTTCAAACACCTCCATTCTCTGCCTTCACACACCTCCATTCTTACTTCACACACCTCCATTCTATGACTTCACACACCTCCCTTCTATGAATTCACACACCTCCATTCTGTGACTTCACACACCTCCATTGTGAGTTCACCCACTTCCATTCTGTGACTTCACACACCTCCATTCTGTGACTTCACACACCTCCATTATGTGACTTCACACCCCTCCATTCTATGACTTCACACAACTCCCTTCTATGAATTCACACCCCTCCATTCTGTGACTTCACACACCTCCATTGTATGACTTCACACACCTCCATTCTCAGTTCACACACCTCCATTCTGTGGCTTCACA
Organism: Megascapheus bottae; assembly: GCA_024803745.1. Classification (NCBI taxonomy): domain Eukaryota; kingdom Metazoa; phylum Chordata; class Mammalia; order Rodentia; family Geomyidae; genus Megascapheus; species Megascapheus bottae. The sequence goes on along the minus strand of JANJXV010000147.1, from coordinate 1,108,646 downwards.
CACCTCCATTCTGTGACTTCCACACCTCCATTCTATGACTTAACACACCTCCATTCCATGACTTCACACCCCTCCATTCTATGACTTCACACACCACCATTCTGTGACTTCACACACCTGCATTCTATAACTTCACACACCTCCATTCTGTCACTTAACCACCTCCATTCTATGACTTCACACACCTCCATTCTATGACTTCACACACCTGCATTGTGACTTCACCCACCTCAATTCTATGAGTTCACACACCTGCATTGTGACTTCACACACCTCCATTCTATGACTTCACACATCTCCATTCTGACTTCACACACCTCTATTCTATGATTTCACATACTTCTATTCTATGACTTCACACACCTCCATTCTATGACTTCACACACCTCGTTTCTGAGTTGACACACCTGCTTTCTGTGATTTCACACACCTCCAATCTGAGTTCACACACCTCCCGTCTATGACTTCACACACCTCCATTCTTTGACATCAAAAACCACCATTCTATGACTTCACACACCTCCATTTTGACGTCACACACCTCCATTCTACGAGTTCACACACTTCCATTCTGCCTCACCCACCTCCATTCTAGACTTCACTCAGCTCCATTCTGACTTCACACACCTCCATTTGTGAATTCACACACCACCATTTTGACTTCACACACCTCCATTTTGTGACTTCACACACCTCCATTCTATGTCTTCACACACCTCCATTATGACTTCACACACCTCCGTTCTATGAGTTCACACACCTCCATTCTAACTTCACACCCCTCCATTCTATGACTTCACACTTCGCCATTCTGACTTCACACTCCTCCATTCTGTGAATTCACAAAACTCCATTCTATGATTTCACACAACTCCATACTATGACTTCACACACCTCCATCTATGACTTCACACACCTCCTTTCCATGACTTCCCCCACCCCCATTCTATGACTTCACACCTCCATTCTGACTTCACACACCTCCATTCTGTGACTTCACACACCTCCATTCTATGAGTTCACACACCTCCATTTTGACTTCACTCACCTCCATTCCATGACTTCACACCCCTTCATTCTTACTTCAGAAACATCCATTCTATGACTTCACACACCTCCATTCTATGACTTCACACACCTCCATTCTATGACTTCACACCTCCATTCTGTGACTTCACACACCTCCATTCTATGTCTTCACACACCTCCATTGTGACTTCACACACGTCCATTCTATGTGTTCACACACCTCCATTCTGACTTCACATACCTCCATTCTATGACTTCACACTCCTCCATTCTGACTTCACACAGCTCCATTCTGTGAATTCACAAAATTCCATTCTATGATTTCACACACCTCCATACTGTGACTTCACACACCTCCATCTATGACTTCAAACACCTCCATTCTGAGTTCACACACCTCCATTCTGTGACTTCACACAACTCCATTCTGACTTCACACACCTCCAATATATGACTTCACATACCTCCATTCTGTGACTTCACACACTTCCATTGTGACGTCACACACCTCCATTCTATGAGTTCACACACGTCCATTCTAGGACTTCACACTCCTCAATTCTGACATCACACAGCTCCATTCTATGTCTTCACAGACGTCGAATCTGTGACTTCACTCACCTCCATTCTATGACTTCACACTCCTCTATTCTATGACTTCCCACAACTCCTTTCAATGACTTCACCCACCTCTATTCTATGACTTCACAGCTCCATTCTGACTTCACACACCTCCATTCTATGACTTCACACACCTTCATTCTTACTTCAGAAACATCCATTCTATGACCTCACACACCTCCATTCTATGACTTCATAAACCTCCATTCTGTGACTTCCCACACCTCCATTCTGAGTTCACACATCTCCATTCTGTGACTTCACACACCTCCCTTCTGACTTCACACACCTCCCTTCTGTGACTTCAAACACCTCCATTGTGAGTTCACCCACTTCCATTCTGTGACTTCACACACCTCCATTCTGTTACTTCACACACCTCCATTCTGTGACTTCACACACCTCCATTCTATGACTTCACACACGTCCCTTCTATGAATTCACACACCTCCATTCTGTGACTTCGCATACCTCCCTTGTATGACTTCACACACCTCTATTCTGTGACTTCACACACCTCCTTTCTGAGTTCACACACCTCCATTCTCTGACTTCACACACCTCCATTTTGCCTTCACACACTTCCATTCTATGACTTCACACATCTCCATTGTTTGACTTCACACACCTCCATTTTGACTTCACACACCTCCATTCCATGACTTCACACACCTTCATTCTTACTTCAGAAAAATCCATTCTATGACTTCACAAACCTCCCTTCTGTGAATTCACACACCTCCATTCTGAGTTCACACACCTCCATTCTGTGAGTTAACACACCTCCATTCTGTGACTTCACACACCTCCATTCTATGACTTCACACTCCTCCATTCTATGAGTTCACACACCTCCATTCTTTGACTTCACACACCTCCATTTTATGACTTCACACACCTCCGTTCTATGACTTCACCCACCTCCATTCTGACTTCACACACTTCATTTTTACTTCAAACACCTCCATTCTGTGACTTCACACACATCCATTCTTTGACTTCACACACCACCATTTTGACTTCACACAAGTCCATTCATTGACTTGACACACCTCCATTCTCTGACTTCACACACCTCCATTTTGACTTCACACACTTCCATTCTGTGACTTCACACACCTCAATTCTTTGACTTCACACACCTCCCTTCTATGAATTCACACACCTCCATTCTGTGACTTCACACACCTCCATTGTGAGTTCACCCACTTCCATTCTATGACTTCACACACCTCCATTCTGTGACTTCACACACCTCCATTCTGTGACTTCACACACCTCCATTCTGTGACTTCACACACCTCCATTGTTTGACTTCACACACCTCCATTCTATGAGTCCACACACCTCCATTATTTGAGTTCACACACGTCCATTTTGACTTCACACACCTCCATTCTATGACTTCACACACCTTCATTCCTACTTCAGAATCATCCATTCTATGAATGCACACACCTCCATTCTGAATTCACACAGCTCCATTCTATGACTTCACACACCTCCATTCTGTGACTTCACACACTTCCATTGTATGACTTCACACACCTTCATTCTTACTTCACAAACATCCATTCTATGACTTCACACACCTCCATTCTATGACTTCACACACCTCCAATTTGTGACTTCACACACCTCCATTCTATGTCTTCACACACCTCCATTGTGACTTCACACACCTCCATTCTATGAGTTCACACACCTCCATTCTAACTTCACACAACTCCATTCTATGACTTCACACTCCGCCATTCTGACTTCACACTCCTCCATTCTGTGAATTCACAAAAATCCATTCTATGATTTCACACACCTCCATACTATGACGTCACACACCTCCATCTATGACTTCACACACCTCCATTCTGAGTTCACACACCTCAATTCCGTGACTTCACACACCTCCATCTATGACTTCACACACCTCCATTCTGAGTTCACACACCTCCATTCTATGACTTCGCACAACTCCATTCTTACTTCACACACCTCCATTCTATGACTTCACAGACCTCGAATCTGTGACTTCACTCACCTCCATTCTATGACTTCACACTGCTCCATTCTATGACTTCCCACACCTCCTTTCTATGACTTCACCCACCTCTATTCTATGACTTCACACCTCGAATCTGACTTCAGATACCTCCATTCTGTGACTTCACACACCTCCATTCTATGACTTCTAACACCTCCATTCTCTGATATCACACACCTCCATTCTGAGCTGATACAACTCCATTCGGTGACTTCACACACCTCCATTCCCTGACTTCACACACCTCCATTCTGTGACTTCACACACCTCCATTCTCTGATTTCAAACACCTCCATTCTGACTACACTCACCTCCACTCTATGACTTCACACTTCTCCATTCTATGACTTCCCACACCTCCTTTCAATGACTTCACCCACCCCCATTCTATGACTTCAGACCTCCATTCTGACTTCACACACCTCCATTCTATGACTTCACACACCTCCATTCTATGAGTTCACACACTTCCATTTTGACTTCACACACCGCCATTCCATGACTTCACACACCTTCATTCTTATTCAGAAACATCCATTTTATAACTTCACACACCTCCATTCTATGACTTCACACACCTCCATTCTATGACTTCACACACCTCAATTCTATGACTTCACACACCTCCATTCTGTAACTTCACACACTTCCAATGTTTGACTTCACAAACCTCCATTCCATTACGTCATACATCTCCATTCTATGACTTCAAACACATCCATTTTTTGACTTCACACACCTCCATTTTGACTTCACACACCTCCATTCTGTGACTTCACACACATCCATTCTTTGACTTCACACACCACCATTTTGACTTCACACAAGTCCATTCATTGACTTGACACACCTCCATTCTCTGACTTCACACACCTCCAATTTGACTTCACACACTTCCATTCTGTGACTTCACACACCTCCATTCTTTGACTTCACACACCTCCCTTCTATGAATTCACACACCTCCATTCTGTGACTTCACACACCTCCATTGTGAGTTCACCCACTTCCATTCTATGACTTCACACACCTCCATTCTGTGACTTCACACACCTCCAATATGTGACTTCATACCCCTCCATTCTATGACTTCACACACCTCCCTTCTATGAATTCACACCCCTGCATTCTGTGACTTCACACACCTCCATTGTATGACATCACACACCTCCATTCTGTGACTTCACACACCTCCATTCTCAGTTCACACACCTCCATTCTGTGACTTCACACACCACCATTCTGTCACTTCACACACCTCCATTCTATAACTTCACACACCTCCATTCTGTCACTTCACCACCTCCATTCTATGACTTCACACACCTCCATTCTATGACTTCACACACCTGCATTGTGACTTAACCCACCTCAATTCTATGAGTTCACACACCTGCATTGTGACTTCACACACCTCCATTCTATGACTTCACCCATCTCCATTCTGACTTCACACACCTCCATTCTATGATTTCACATACTTCGATTCTATAACTTCACAAACCTCCATTCTGTGACTTCACACACCTCGTTTCTGAGTTGACACACCTGCTTTCTGTGATTTCACACACCTCCAATCTGAGTTCACACACCTCCCGTCTATGAATTCACACACCTCCATTCTTTGACATCAAAAACCACCGTTCTATGACTTCACACACCACCATTTTGACTTCACACACCTCCATTCTGACATCACACACCTACATTCTATGACTTCACACACTTCCATTCTATGACTTCACACACCTCCATTCTGTGACTTCACTTACCTCCATTGTGAGTTCACACACCTCCATTCTGTGACTTCACACACCTTGATTCTCTGACTTCACACACCTCCATTCTACGATTTCACACATCTGTATTCTGTGACTTAACACATCTCCATTCTATGACTTCACACACCTCCATTCTGTGACTTCACACACCTCCATTCTGAGTTCACACACCTCCATTCTGTGACTTCGCACACCTCCATTATGTGACTTCACACACCTCCATATTGTGACTTCACACACCTCAATTCTATGACTTCACACACCTCCATTCTATGACTTCACACACCTCCATTGTGACTTCACACAGCTACGTTCTATCAGTTCACACACCTGCATTGTGACTTCACACACGTCCATTCTCTGACTTCACACACCTCCATTCTGAATTCACACACCTCCATTCTGACTTCACACACCTCAATTCTGTGACTTCACACACCTCCATTCTATGACTTCACATACCTCATTTCTGAGTTGACACACCTCCATTTTGTGACTTCACATACCTCTAATCTAACTTCACACACCTCCATTCTATGACTTCACACACCTCCATTCTGTGACTTCAAAAACCACCATTCTATGACTTCACACATCTCCATTGTGACTTCACACACCTCCATTCTATGAGTTCACACAGCTCCATTCTGACTTCACACACCTCCATTCTATGACTTCGCACACCTGTATTCTCACTTCACACATCTCCATTCTGTGACTTCACATTCCTCCATGCTTTGACTTCACACCCCTCCATTCTGTGCCTTCACACACCTACACTCTGTGACTTTACAGACCTCCATTCTGTGACTTCACACACCTCCCTTCTGTGACTTCACACACCTCCATTCTATGACTTCACACACCTCCATTCTATGACTTCACACACTTCCATTGTTTGACATCATACACCTCCATTCTTTGACTTCACACACCTCCGTTCCATGAATTCACACACCTCCATTCTATGAGTTCATACACCTCCATTCTATGAGTTCACACACCTTCATTCTTACTTCAGGAACATCCATTCTATGACTTCAGACACCTCCATTCTATGACTTCACACAACTTCATTCTTACTTCAGCAACATCCATTCTATGACTTCATACACCTCCATTCTATGACTTCACAAACCTCCATTCTGTGACTTCACACACCTCCATTCTGGGTTCACACACCTCCATTCTGTGACTTCACACACCTCCATTCTGACTTCACACACCTCCATTCTATGACTTCACACACTTCCATTCTATGACTTCACACACCTCCATTCTGTGACTTCACACACCTCCTCTCTGAGTTCACACACCTCCATTCTGTGTCTTCACACACCTCCATTCTGTGACTTCAGACACCTCCTTCTATGACTTCACACACCTTCATTCTGTGACTTCACACACCTCCATTCTATGACTTCACACACCTAGTTTCTGAGTTGACACACCTCCCTTCTGTGATTTCACACACCTCCAATCTGAGTTCACACACCTCCATTCTATGACTTCACACACCTCCATTCTTTGACATCAAAAACCACCATTCTATGACTTCACACACCTCCATTTTGACTTCACACACCTCCATTCTACGAGTTCACACACTTCCATTCTGCCTTCACCCACCTCCATTCTATGACTACACTCAGCTCCATTGTGACTTCACACACCTCCATTTGTGAATTCACACACCACAATTTTGACTTCAAATACCTCCATTCTGTGACTTCACACACCTCCATTCTGTGACTTCACACACCTCCATTTTGACTTCACACACCTTCATTCTGTGACTTCACACACCTCCATTCTGTGACTTCACACACCTCCATTGTTTGACTTCACACACCTCCCTTCTTGGACTTCACACACCTTCATTCCATGACTTCACACACCTCCATTCTTTGAGTTCACAAACCTCCATTTTGACTTCACACACCTCCATTCTATGACTTCACACACCTTCATTCCTACTTCAGAAACATCCATTCTATGACTGCACACAACTCCATTCTATCACTTCACACACCTCCATTCTGAATTCACACAGCTCCATTCTATGTTGTCACACACCTCCATTCTGTGACTTCACACACTACCATTCTATGACTTCACACACCTTCATTCTTACTTCACAAACATCCATTCTATGACTTCACACACCTCCATTCTATGACTTCACACACCTCCATTCTGTGACTTCACACATCTCCATTCTATGTCTCCACACACCTCCATTATGACTTCACACACCTCCATTCTATGAGTTCACACACCTCCATTCTAACTTCACACACCTCCATTCTATGACTTCACACTTCGCCATTCTGACTTCACACTACTCCATTCTGTGAATTCACAAAACTCCATTCTATGATTTCACACAACTCCATACTATGACTTCACACACCTCCATCTATGACTTCACACACCTCCAATCTGACTTCACACACCTCCATTCTGTGACTTCACACACCTCCATTCTGACCTCACACACCAATGTATGGCTTCACACACCTCCATTCTGTGACTTCACACACTTCCATTGTGACATCACAAACCTCCATTCTATGAGTTCACATACCTCCATTCTATGACTTCACACACCTCCATTCTGACTTCACACACCTCTATTCTATGACTTCACAGACCTCGAATCTGTGACTTCACTCACCTCCAGTCTATGACTTCACACTGCTCCATTTTATGACTTCCCACACCTACTTTCTATAACTTCACCCACCTCTATTAGATGACTTCACACCTCCATTCTGACTTCAGATACCTCCATTCTTTGACTTCACACACCTCCATTCTATGACTTCACACACCTCCATTCTATGACTTCCCACACCTCCTTTCTATGACTTCACCCACCTCTATTCTATGACTTCACACCTCGAATCTGACTTCAGATACCTCCATTCTGTGACTTCACACACCTCCATTCTATGACTTCTAACACCTCCATTCTCTGATATCACACACCTCCATTCTGAGCTGATACAACTCCATTCGGTGACTTCACACACCTCCATTCCCTGACTTCACACACCTCCATTCTGTGACTTCACACACCTCCATTCTCTGATTTCAAACACCTCCATTCTGACTACACTCACCTCCACTCTATGACTTCACACTTCTCCATTCTATGACTTCCCACACCTCCTTTCAATGACTTCACCCACCCCCATTCTATGACTTCAGACCTCCATTCTGACTTCACACACCTCCATTCTATGACTTCACACACCTCCATTCTATGAGTTCACACACTTCCATTTTGACTTCACACACCGCCATTCCATGACTTCACACACCTTCATTCTTATTCAGAAACATCCATTTTATAACTTCACACACCTCCATTCTATGACTTCACACACCTCCATTCTATGACTTCACACACCTCAATTCTATGACTTCACACACCTCCATTCTGTAACTTCACACACTTCCAATGTTTGACTTCACAAACCTCCATTCCATTACGTCATACATCTCCATTCTATGACTTCAAACACATCCATTTTTTGACTTCACACACCTCCATTTTGACTTCACACACCTCCATTCTGTGACTTCACACACATCCATTCTTTGACTTCACACACCACCATTTTGACTTCACACAAGTCCATTCATTGACTTGACACACCTCCATTCTCTGACTTCACACACCTCCAATTTGACTTCACACACTTCCATTCTGTGACTTCACACACCTCCATTCTTTGACTTCACACACCTCCCTTCTATGAATTCACACACCTCCATTCTGTGACTTCACACACCTCCATTGTGAGTTCACCCACTTCCATTCTATGACTTCACACACCTCCATTCTGTGACTTCACACACCTCCAATATGTGACTTCATACCCCTCCATTCTATGACTTCACACACCTCCCTTCTATGAATTCACACCCCTGCATTCTGTGACTTCACACACCTCCATTGTATGACATCACACACCTCCATTCTGTGACTTCACACACCTCCATTCTCAGTTCACACACCTCCATTCTGTGACTTCACACACCACCATTCTGTCACTTCACACACCTCCATTCTATAACTTCACACACCTCCATTCTGTCACTTCACCACCTCCATTCTATGACTTCACACACCTCCATTCTATGACTTCACACACCTGCATTGTGACTTAACCCACCTCAATTCTATGAGTTCACACACCTGCATTGTGACTTCACACACCTCCATTCTATGACTTCACCCATCTCCATTCTGACTTCACACACCTCCATTCTATGATTTCACATACTTCGATTCTATAACTTCACAAACCTCCATTCTGTGACTTCACACACCTCGTTTCTGAGTTGACACACCTGCTTTCTGTGATTTCACACACCTCCAATCTGAGTTCACACACCTCCCGTCTATGAATTCACACACCTCCATTCTTTGACATCAAAAACCACCGTTCTATGACTTCACACACCACCATTTTGACTTCACACACCTCCATTCTGACATCACACACCTACATTCTATGACTTCACACACTTCCATTCTATGACTTCACACACCTCCATTCTGTGACTTCACTTACCTCCATTGTGAGTTCACACACCTCCATTCTGTGACTTCACACACCTTGATTCTCTGACTTCACACACCTCCATTCTACGATTTCACACATCTGTATTCTGTGACTTAACACATCTCCATTCTATGACTTCACACACCTCCATTCTGTGACTTCACACACCTCCATTCTGAGTTCACACACCTCCATTCTGTGACTTCGCACACCTCCATTATGTGACTTCACACACCTCCATATTGTGACTTCACACACCTCAATTCTATGACTTCACACACCTCCATTCTATGACTTCACACACCTCCATTGTGACTTCACACAGCTACGTTCTATCAGTTCACACACCTGCATTGTGACTTCACACACGTCCATTCTCTGACTTCACACACCTCCATTCTGAATTCACACACCTCCATTCTGACTTCACACACCTCAATTCTGTGACTTCACACACCTCCATTCTATGACTTCACATACCTCATTTCTGAGTTGACACACCTCCATTTTGTGACTTCACATACCTCTAATCTAACTTCACACACCTCCATTCTATGACTTCACACACCTCCATTCTGTGACTTCAAAAACCACCATTCTATGACTTCACACATCTCCATTGTGACTTCACACACCTCCATTCTATGAGTTCACACAGCTCCATTCTGACTTCACACACCTCCATTCTATGACTTCGCACACCTGTATTCTCACTTCACACATCTCCATTCTGTGACTTCACATTCCTCCATGCTTTGACTTCACACCCCTCCATTCTGTGCCTTCACACACCTACACTCTGTGACTTTACAGACCTCCATTCTGTGACTTCACACACCTCCCTTCTGTGACTTCACACACCTCCATTCTATGACTTCACACACCTCCATTCTATGACTTCACACACTTCCATTGTTTGACATCATACACCTCCATTCTTTGACTTCACACACCTCCGTTCCATGAATTCACACACCTCCATTCTATGAGTTCATACACCTCCATTCTATGAGTTCACACACCTTCATTCTTACTTCAGGAACATCCATTCTATGACTTCAGACACCTCCATTCTATGACTTCACACAACTTCATTCTTACTTCAGCAACATCCATTCTATGACTTCATACACCTCCATTCTATGACTTCACAAACCTCCATTCTGTGACTTCACACACCTCCATTCTGGGTTCACACACCTCCATTCTGTGACTTCACACACCTCCATTCTGACTTCACACACCTCCATTCTATGACTTCACACACTTCCATTCTATGACTTCACACACCTCCATTCTGTGACTTCACACACCTCCTCTCTGAGTTCACACACCTCCATTCTGTGTCTTCACACACCTCCATTCTGTGACTTCAGACACCTCCTTCTATGACTTCACACACCTTCATTCTGTGACTTCACACACCTCCATTCTATGACTTCACACACCTAGTTTCTGAGTTGACACACCTCCCTTCTGTGATTTCACACACCTCCAATCTGAGTTCACACACCTCCATTCTATGACTTCACACACCTCCATTCTTTGACATCAAAAACCACCATTCTATGACTTCACACACCTCCATTTTGACTTCACACACCTCCATTCTACGAGTTCACACACTTCCATTCTGCCTTCACCCACCTCCATTCTATGACTACACTCAGCTCCATTGTGACTTCACACACCTCCATTTGTGAATTCACACACCACAATTTTGACTTCAAATACCTCCATTCTGTGACTTCACACACCTCCATTCTGTGACTTCACACACCTCCATTTTGACTTCACACACCTTCATTCTGTGACTTCACACACCTCCATTCTGTGACTTCACACACCTCCATTGTTTGACTTCACACACCTCCCTTCTTGGACTTCACACACCTTCATTCCATGACTTCACACACCTCCATTCTTTGAGTTCACAAACCTCCATTTTGACTTCACACACCTCCATTCTATGACTTCACACACCTTCATTCCTACTTCAGAAACATCCATTCTATGACTGCACACAACTCCATTCTATCACTTCACACACCTCCATTCTGAATTCACACAGCTCCATTCTATGTTGTCACACACCTCCATTCTGTGACTTCACACACTACCATTCTATGACTTCACACACCTTCATTCTTACTTCACAAACATCCATTCTATGACTTCACACACCTCCATTCTATGACTTCACACACCTCCATTCTGTGACTTCACACATCTCCATTCTATGTCTCCACACACCTCCATTATGACTTCACACACCTCCATTCTATGAGTTCACACACCTCCATTCTAACTTCACACACCTCCATTCTATGACTTCACACTTCGCCATTCTGACTTCACACTACTCCATTCTGTGAATTCACAAAACTCCATTCTATGATTTCACACAACTCCATACTATGACTTCACACACCTCCATCTATGACTTCACACACCTCCAATCTGACTTCACACACCTCCATTCTGTGACTTCACACACCTCCATTCTGACCTCACACACCAATGTATGGCTTCACACACCTCCATTCTGTGACTTCACACACTTCCATTGTGACATCACAAACCTCCATTCTATGAGTTCACATACCTCCATTCTATGACTTCACACACCTCCATTCTGACTTCACACACCTCTATTCTATGACTTCACAGACCTCGAATCTGTGACTTCACTCACCTCCAGTCTATGACTTCACACTGCTCCATTTTATGACTTCCCACACCTACTTTCTATAACTTCACCCACCTCTGTTAGATGACTTCACACCTCCATTCTGACTTCAGATACCTCCATTCTTTGACTTCACACACCTCCATTCTATGACTTCACACACCTCCATTCTATGACTTCACACACCTTCATTCTTACTTCAGAAACATCCATTCTATGACCTCACACAACTCCATTCTATGCCTTCACAAACCTCCATTCTGTGAATTCACACACCTCCATTCTGAGTTCACACAACTCCATTCGGTGACTTCACACACCTCCATTCTTACTTCACAAACCTCCATTCTATGACTTCACACACTTCCATTCTATGACTTCACACACCTCCATTCTGTGACTTCTCACACCTCCATTCTGAGTTCACACACCTCCATTCTGTGACTTCACACACCTCCCTTCCGTGACTTCACACACCTCCATTCTGTGACGTCACACACCTCCATTCTATGACTTCACACACCTCCATTCTATGACTTCAAACACCTCCATTCTCTGCCTTCACACACCTCCATTCTTACTTCACACACCTCCATTCTATGACTTCACACACCTCCCTTCTATGAATTCACACACCTCCATTCTGTGACTTCACACACCTCCATTGTGAGTTCACCCACTTCCATTCTGTGACTTCACACACCTCCATTCTGTGACTTCACACACCTCCATTATGTGACTTCACACCCCTCCATTCTATGACTTCACACAACTCCCTTCTATGAATTCACACCCCTCCATTCTGTGACTTCACACACCTCCATTGTATGACTTCACACACCTCCATTCTCAGTTCACACACCTCCATTCTGTGGCTTCACACACCTCCATTCTGTGTCTTCCACACCTCCATTCTATGACTTAACACACCTCCATTCCATGACTTCACACCCCTCCATTCTATGACTTCACACACCACCATTCTGTGACTTCACACACCTGCACTCTATAACTTCACACACCTCCATTCTGTCACTTAACCACCTCCATTCTATGACTTCACACACCTCCATTCTATGACTTCACACACCTGCATTGTGACTTCACCCACCTCAATTCTATGAGTTCACACACCTGCATTGTGACTTCACACACCTCCATTCTATGACTTCACACATCTCCATTCTGACTTCACACACCTCTATTCTATTATTTCACATACTTCGATTCTATGACTTCACACACCTCCATTCTATGACTTCACACACCTCGTTTCTGAGTTGACACACCTGCTTTCTGTGATTTCACACACCTCCAATCTGAGTTCACACACCTCCCGTCTATGACTTCACACACCTCCATTCTTTGACATCAAAAACCACCATTCTATGACTTCACACACCTCCATTTTGACGTCACACACCTCCATTCTACGAGTTCACACACTTCCATTCTGCCCTCACCCACCTCCATTCTAGACTTCACTCAGCTCCATTCTGACTTCACACACCTCCATTTGTGAATTCACACACCACCATTTTGACTTCACACACCTCCATTTTGTGACTTCACACACCTCCATTCTATGTCTTCACACACCTCCATTATGACTTCACACACATCCGTTCTATGAGTTCACACACCTCCATTCTAACTTCACACCCCTCCATTCTATGACTTCACACTTCGCCATTCTGACTTCACACTCCTCCATTCTGTGAATTCACAAAACTCCATTCTATGATTTCACACAACTCCATACTATGACTTCACACACCTCCATCTATGACTTCACACACCTCCTTTCCATGACTTCCCCCACCCCCATTCTATGACTTCACACCTCCATTCTGACTTCACACACCTCCATTCTGTGACTTCACACACCTCCATTCTGAGTTCACACACCTCCATTTTGACTTCACTCACCTCCATTCCATGACTTCACACCCCTTCATTCTTACTTCAGAAACATCCATTCTATGACTTCACACACCTCCATTCTATGACTTCACACACCTCCATTCTATGACTTCACACCTCCATTCTGTGACTTCACACACCTCCATTCTATGTCTTCACACACCTCCATTGTGACTTCACACACGTCCATTCTATGTGTTCACACACCTCCATTCTGACTTCACACACCTCCATTCTATGACTTCACACTCCTCCATTCTGACTTCACACAGCTCCATTCTGTGAATTCACAAAATTCCATTCTATGATTTCACACACCTCCATACTGTGACTTCACACACCTCCATCTATGACTTCAAACACCTCCATTCTGAGTTCACACACCTCCATTCTGTGACTTCACACAACTCCATTCTGACTTCACACACCTCCAATATATGACTTCACACACCTCCATTCTGTGACTTCACACACTTCCATTGTGACGTCACACACCTCCATTCTATGAGTTCACACACGTCCATTCTAGGACTTCACACTCCTCAATTCTGACATCACACAGCTCCATTCTATGTCTTCACAGACGTCGAATCTGTGACTTCACTCACCTCCATTCTATGACTTCACACTCCTCTATTCTATGACTTCCCACAACTCCTTTCAATGACTTCACCCACCTCTATTCTATGACTTCACACTCCTCTATTCTATGACTTCCCACAACTCCTTTCAATGACTTCACCCACCTCTATTCTATGACTTCACAGCTCCATTCTGACTTCACACACCTCCATTCTATGACTTCACACACCTTCATTCTTACTTCAGAAACATCCATTCTATGACCTCACACACCTCCATTCTACGACTTCATAAACCTCCATTCTGTGACTTCTCACACCTCCATTCTGAGTTCACACACCTCCATTCTGTGACTTCACACACCTCCCTTCCGTGACTTCACACACCTCCATTCTGTGACGTCACACACCTCCATTCTATGACGTCACACACCTCCATTCTATGACTTCAAACACCTCCATTCTCTGCCTTCACACACCTCCATTCTTACTTCACACACCTCCATTCTATGACTTCACACACCTCCCTTCTATGAATTCACACACCTCCATTCTGTGACTTCACACACCTCCATTGTGAGTTCACCCACTTCCATTCTGTGACTTCACACACCTCCATTCTGTGACTTCACACACCTCCATTATGTGACTTCACACCCCTCCATTCTATGACTTCACACAACTCCCTTCTATGAATTCACACCCCTCCATTCTGTGACTTCACACACCTCCATTGTATGACTTCACACACCTCCATTCTCAGTTCACACACCTCCATTCTGTGGCTTCACACACCTCCATTCTGTGTCTTCCACACCTCCATTCTATGACTTAACACACCTCCATTCCATGACTTCACACCCCTCCATTCTATGACTTCACACACCACCATTCTGTGACTTCACACACCTGCACTCTATAACTTCACACACCTCCATTCTGTCACTTAACCACCTCCATTCTATGACTTCACACACCTCCATTCTATGACTTCACACACCTGCATTGTGACTTCACCCACCTCAATTCTATGAGTTCACACACCTGCATTGTGACTTCACACACCTCCATTCTATGACTTCACACATCTCCATTCTGACTTCACACACCTCTATTCTATTATTTCACATACTTCGATTCTATGACTTCACACACCTCCATTCTATGACTTCACACACCTCGTTTCTGAGTTGACACACCTGCTTTCTGTGATTTCACACACCTCCAATCTGAGTTCACACACCTCCCGTCTATGACTTCACACACCTCCATTCTTTGACATCAAAAACCACCATTCTATGACTTCACACACCTCCATTTTGACGTCACACACCTCCATTCTACGAGTTCACACACTTCCATTCTGCCCTCACCCACCTCCATTCTAGACTTCACTCAGCTCCATTCTGACTTCACACACCTCCATTTGTGAATTCACACACCACCATTTTGACTTCACACACCTCCATTTTGTGACTTCACACACCTGCATTCTATGTCTTCACACACCTCCATTATGACTTCACACACATCCGTTCTATGAGTTCACACACCTCCATTCTAACTTCACACCCCTCCATTCTATGACTTCACACTTCGCCATTCTGACTTCACACTCCTCCATTCTGTGAATTCACAAAACTCCATTCTATGATTTCACACAACTCCATACTATGACTTCACACACCTCCATCTATGACTTCACACACCTCCTTTCCATGACTTCCCCCACCCCCATTCTATGACTTCACACCTCCATTCTGACTTCACACACCTCCATTCTGTGACTTCACACACCTCCATTCTGAGTTCACACACCTCCATTTTGACTTCACTCACCTCCATTCCATGACTTCACACCCCTTCATTCTTACTTCAGAAACATCCATTCTATGACTTCACACACCTCCATTCTATGACTTCACACACCTCCATTCTATGACTTCACACCTCCATTCTGTGACTTCACACACCTCCATTCTATGTCTTCACACACCTCCATTGTGACTTCACACACGTCCATTCTATGTGTTCACACACCTCCATTCTGACTTCACACACCTCCATTCTATGACTTCACACTCCTCCATTCTGACTTCACACAGCTCCATTCTGTGAATTCACAAAATTCCATTCTATGATTTCACACACCTCCATACTGTGACTTCACACACCTCCATCTATGACTTCAAACACCTCCATTCTGAGTTCACACACCTCCATTCTGTGACTTCACACAACTCCATTCTGACTTCACACACCTCCAATATATGACTTCACACACCTCCATTCTGTGACTTCACACACTTCCATTGTG
This sequence comes from Megascapheus bottae, assembly GCA_024803745.1. Taxonomy (NCBI): domain Eukaryota; kingdom Metazoa; phylum Chordata; class Mammalia; order Rodentia; family Geomyidae; genus Megascapheus; species Megascapheus bottae. Next base: position 1,091,087 of record JANJXV010000147.1, on the reverse strand, counting down.
ACGTCACACACCTCCATTCTATGAGTTCACACACGTCCATTCTAGGACTTCACACTCCTCAATTCTGACATCACACAGCTCCATTCTATGTCTTCACAGACGTCGAATCTGTGACTTCACTCACCTCCATTCTATGACTTCACACTCCTCTATTCTATGACTTCCCACAACTCCTTTCAATGACTTCACCCACCTCTATTCTATGACTTCACACTCCTCTATTCTATGACTTCCCACAACTCCTTTCAATGACTTCACCCACCTCTATTCTATGACTTCACAGCTCCATTCTGACTTCACACACCTCCATTCTATGACTTCACACACCTTCATTCTTACTTCAGAAACATCCATTCTATGACCTCACACACCTCCATTCTACGACTTCATAAACCTCCATTCTGTGACTTCCCACACCTCCATTCTGAGTTCACACATCTCCATTCTGTGACTTCACACACCTCCCTTCTGACTTCACACACCTCCCTTCTGTGACTTCAAACACCTCCATTGTGAGTTCACCCACTTCCATTCTGTGACTTCACACACCTCCATTCTGTTACTTCACACACCTCCATTCTGTGACTTCACACACCTCCATTCTATGACTTCACACACGTCCCTTCTATGAATTCACACACCTCCATTCTGTGACTTCGCATACCTCCCTTGTATGACTTCACACACCTCTATTCTGTGACTTCACACACCTCCTTTCTGAGTTCACACACCTCCATTCTCTGACTTCACACACCTCCATTTTGCCTTCACACACTTCCATTCTATGACTTCACACATCTCCATTGTTTGACTTCACACACCTCCATTTTGACTTAACACACCTCCATTCTATGACTTCACACACCTTCATTCTTACTTCAGAAAAATCCATTCTATGACTTCACAAACCTCCCTTCTGTGAATTCACACACCTCCATTCTGAGTTCACACACCTCCATTCTGTGACTTAACACACCTCCATTCTGTGACTTCACACACCTCCATTCTATGACTTCACACTCCTCCATTCTATGAGTTCACACACCTCCATTCTTTGACTTCACACACCTCCATTTTATGACTTCACACACCTCCGTTCTATGACTTCACACACCTCCATTCTGACTTCACACACTTCATTTTTACTTCAAACACCTCCATTCTGTGACTTCACACACATCCATTCTTTGACTTCACACACCACCATTTTGACTTCACACAAGTCCATTCATTGACTTGACACACCTCCATTCTCTGACTTCACACACCTCCATTTTGACTTCACACACTTCCATTCTGTGACTTCACACACCTCAATTCTTTGACTTCACACACCTCCCTTCTATGAATTCACACACCTCCATTCTGTGACTTCACACACCTCCATTGTGAGTTCACCCACTTCCATTCTATGACTTCACACACCTCCATTCTTTGACTTCACACACCTCCATTCTGTGACTTCACACACCTCCATTCTGTGACTTCACACACCTCCATTGTTTGACTTCACACACCTCCATTCTATGAGTTCACACACCTCCATTATTTGAGTTCACACACGTCCATTTTGACTTCACACACCTCCATTCTGTGACTTCACACACCTCCATTCTCAGTTCACACACCTCCATTCTGTGACTTCACACACCACCATTCTGTCACTTCACACACCTCCATTCTATAACTTCACACACCTCCATTCTGTCACTTCACCACCTCCATTCTATGACTTCACACACCTCCATTCTATGACTTCACACACCTGCATTGTGACTTAACCCACCTCAATTCTATGAGTTCACACACCTGCATTGTGACTTCACACACCTCCAATCTATGACTTCACCCATCTCCATTCTGACTTCACACACCTCCATTCTATGATTTCACATACTTCGATTCTATAACTTCACAAACCTCCATTCTATGACTTCACACACCTCGTTTCTGAGTTGACACACCTGCTTTCTGTGATTTCACACACCTCCAATCTGAGTTCACACACCTCCCGTCTATGAATTCACACACCTCCATTCTTTGACATCAAAAACCACCGTTCTATGACTTCACACACCACCATTTTGACTTCACACACCTCCATTCTGACATCACACACCTACATTCTATGACTTCACACACTTCCATTCTATGACTTCACACACCTCCATTCTGTGACTTCAATTACCTCCATTGTGAGTTCACACACCTCCATTCTGTGACTTCACACACCTCCATTCTCAGTTCACACACCTCCATTCTGTGGCTTCACACACCTCCATTCTGTGTCTTCCACACCTCCATTCTATGACTTAACACACCTCCATTCCATGACTTCACACCCCTCCATTCTATGACTTCACACACCACCATTCTGTGACTTCACACACCTGCACTCTATAACTTCACACACCTCCATTCTGTCACTTAACCACCTCCATTCTATGACTTCACACACCTCCATTCTATGACTTCACACACCTGCATTGTGACTTCACCCACCTCAATTCTATGAGTTCACACACCTGCATTGTGACTTCACACACCTCCATTCTATGACTTCACACATCTCCATTCTGACTTCACACACCTCTATTCTATTATTTCACATACTTCGATTCTATGACTTCACACACCTCCATTCTATGACTTCACACACCTCGTTTCTGAGTTGACACACCTGCTTTCTGTGATTTCACACACCTCCAATCTGAGTTCACACACCTCCCGTCTATGACTTCACACACCTCCATTCTTTGACATCAAAAACCACCATTCTATGACTTCACACACCTCCATTTTGACGTCACACACCTCCATTCTACGAGTTCACACACTTCCATTCTGCCCTCACCCACCTCCATTCTAGACTTCACTCAGCTCCATTCTGACTTCACACACCTCCATTTGTGAATTCACACACCACCATTTTGACTTCACACACCTCCATTTTGTGACTTCACACACCTGCATTCTATGTCTTCACACACCTCCATTATGACTTCACACACATCCGTTCTATGAGTTCACACACCTCCATTCTAACTTCACACCCCTCCATTCTATGACTTCACACTTCGCCATTCTGACTTCACACTCCTCCATTCTGTGAATTCACAAAACTCCATTCTATGATTTCACACAACTCCATACTATGACTTCACACACCTCCATCTATGACTTCACACACCTCCTTTCCATGACTTCCCCCACCCCCATTCTATGACTTCACACCTCCATTCTGACTTCACACACCTCCATTCTGTGACTTCACACACCTCCATTCTGAGTTCACACACCTCCATTTTGACTTCACTCACCTCCATTCCATGACTTCACACCCCTTCATTCTTACTTCAGAAACATCCATTCTATGACTTCACACACCTCCATTCTATGACTTCACACACCTCCATTCTATGACTTCACACCTCCATTCTGTGACTTCACACACCTCCATTCTATGTCTTCACACACCTCCATTGTGACTTCACACACGTCCATTCTATGTGTTCACACACCTCCATTCTGACTTCACACACCTCCATTCTATGACTTCACACTCCTCCATTCTGACTTCACACAGCTCCATTCTGTGAATTCACAAAATTCCATTCTATGATTTCACACACCTCCATACTGTGACTTCACACACCTCCATCTATGACTTCAAACACCTCCATTCTGAGTTCACACACCTCCATTCTGTGACTTCACACAACTCCATTCTGACTTCACACACCTCCAATATATGACTTCACACACCTCCATTCTGTGACTTCACACACTTCCATTGTGACGTCACACACCTCCATTCTATGAGTTCACACACGTCCATTCTAGGACTTCACACTCCTCAATTCTGACATCACACAGCTCCATTCTATGTCTTCACAGACGTCGAATCTGTGACTTCACTCACCTCCATTCTATGACTTCACACTCCTCTATTCTATGACTTCCCACAACTCCTTTCAATGACTTCACCCACCTCTATTCTATGACTTCACACTCCTCTATTCTATGACTTCCCACAACTCCTTTCAATGACTTCACCCACCTCTATTCTATGACTTCACAGCTCCATTCTGACTTCACACACCTCCATTCTATGACTTCACACACCTTCATTCTTACTTCAGAAACATCCATTCTATGACCTCACACACCTCCATTCTACGACTTCATAAACCTCCATTCTGTGACTTCCCACACCTCCATTCTGAGTTCACACATCTCCATTCTGTGACTTCACACACCTCCCTTCTGACTTCACACACCTCCCTTCTGTGACTTCAAACACCTCCATTGTGAGTTCACCCACTTCCATTCTGTGACTTCACACACCTCCATTCTGTTACTTCACACACCTCCATTCTGTGACTTCACACACCTCCATTCTATGACTTCACACACGTCCCTTCTATGAATTCACACACCTCCATTCTGTGACTTCGCATACCTCCCTTGTATGACTTCACACACCTCTATTCTGTGACTTCACACACCTCCTTTCTGAGTTCACACACCTCCATTCTCTGACTTCACACACCTCCATTTTGCCTTCACACACTTCCATTCTATGACTTCACACATCTCCATTGTTTGACTTCACACACCTCCATTTTGACTTAACACACCTCCATTCTATGACTTCACACACCTTCATTCTTACTTCAGAAAAATCCATTCTATGACTTCACAAACCTCCCTTCTGTGAATTCACACACCTCCATTCTGAGTTCACACACCTCCATTCTGTGACTTAACACACCTCCATTCTGTGACTTCACACACCTCCATTCTATGACTTCACACTCCTCCATTCTATGAGTTCACACACCTCCATTCTTTGACTTCACACACCTCCATTTTATGACTTCACACACCTCCGTTCTATGACTTCACACACCTCCATTCTGACTTCACACACTTCATTTTTACTTCAAACACCTCCATTCTGTGACTTCACACACATCCATTCTTTGACTTCACACACCACCATTTTGACTTCACACAAGTCCATTCATTGACTTGACACACCTCCATTCTCTGACTTCACACACCTCCATTTTGACTTCACACACTTCCATTCTGTGACTTCACACACCTCAATTCTTTGACTTCACACACCTCCCTTCTATGAATTCACACACCTCCATTCTGTGACTTCACACACCTCCATTGTGAGTTCACCCACTTCCATTCTATGACTTCACACACCTCCATTCTTTGACTTCACACACCTCCATTCTGTGACTTCACACACCTCCATTCTGTGACTTCACACACCTCCATTGTTTGACTTCACACACCTCCATTCTATGAGTTCACACACCTCCATTATTTGAGTTCACACACGTCCATTTTGACTTCACACACCTCCATTCTGTGACTTCACACACCTCCATTCTCAGTTCACACACCTCCATTCTGTGACTTCACACACCACCATTCTGTCACTTCACACACCTCCATTCTATAACTTCACACACCTCCATTCTGTCACTTCACCACCTCCATTCTATGACTTCACACACCTCCATTCTATGACTTCACACACCTGCATTGTGACTTAACCCACCTCAATTCTATGAGTTCACACACCTGCATTGTGACTTCACACACCTCCAATCTATGACTTCACCCATCTCCATTCTGACTTCACACACCTCCATTCTATGATTTCACATACTTCGATTCTATAACTTCACAAACCTCCATTCTATGACTTCACACACCTCGTTTCTGAGTTGACACACCTGCTTTCTGTGATTTCACACACCTCCAATCTGAGTTCACACACCTCCCGTCTATGAATTCACACACCTCCATTCTTTGACATCAAAAACCACCGTTCTATGACTTCACACACCACCATTTTGACTTCACACACCTCCATTCTGACATCACACACCTACATTCTATGACTTCACACACTTCCATTCTATGACTTCACACACCTCCATTCTGTGACTTCAATTACCTCCATTGTGAGTTCACACACCTCCATTCTGTGACTTCACACACCTCCATTCTCAGTTCACACACCTCCATTCTGTGGCTTCACACACCTCCATTCTGTGTCTTCCACACCTCCATTCTATGACTTAACACACCTCCATTCCATGACTTCACACCCCTCCATTCTATGACTTCACACACCACCATTCTGTGACTTCACACACCTGCACTCTATAACTTCACACACCTCCATTCTGTCACTTAACCACCTCCATTCTATGACTTCACACACCTCCATTCTATGACTTCACACACCTGCATTGTGACTTCACCCACCTCAATTCTATGAGTTCACACACCTGCATTGTGACTTCACACACCTCCATTCTATGACTTCACACATCTCCATTCTGACTTCACACACCTCTATTCTATTATTTCACATACTTCGATTCTATGACTTCACACACCTCCATTCTATGACTTCACACACCTCGTTTCTGAGTTGACACACCTGCTTTCTGTGATTTCACACACCTCCAATCTGAGTTCACACACCTCCCGTCTATGACTTCACACACCTCCATTCTTTGACATCAAAAACCACCATTCTATGACTTCACACACCTCCATTTTGACGTCACACACCTCCATTCTACGAGTTCACACACTTCCATTCTGCCCTCACCCACCTCCATTCTAGACTTCACTCAGCTCCATTCTGACTTCACACACCTCCATTTGTGAATTCACACACCACCATTTTGACTTCACACACCTCCATTTTGTGACTTCACACACCTCCATTCTATGTCTTCACACACCTCCATTATGACTTCACACACATCCGTTCTATGAGTTCACACACCTCCATTCTAACTTCACACCCCTCCATTCTATGACTTCACACTTCGCCATTCTGACTTCACACTCCTCCATTCTGTGAATTCACAAAACTCCATTCTATGATTTCACACAACTCCATACTATGACTTCACACACCTCCATCTATGACTTCACACACCTCCTTTCCATGACTTCCCCCACCCCCATTCTATGACTTCACACCTCCATTCTGACTTCACACACCTCCATTCTGTGACTTCACACACCTCCATTCTATGAGTTCACACACCTCCATTTTGACTTCACTCACCTCCATTCCATGACTTCACACCCCTTCATTCTTACTTCAGAAACATCCATTCTATGACTTCACACACCTCCATTCTATGACTTCACACACCTCCATTCTATGACTTCACACCTCCATTCTGTGACTTCACACACCTCCATTCTATGTCTTCACACACCTCCATTGTGACTTCACACACCTCCATTCTATGACTTCACACACCTCCATTCTATGACTTCACACACCTTCATTCTTACTTCAGAAACATCCATTCTATGACCTCACACAACTCCATTCTATGCCTTCACAAACCTCCATTCTGTGAATTCACACACCTCCATTCTGAGTTCACACAACTCCATTCTGTGACTTCACACAACTCCATTCTGACTTCACACACCTCCAATATATGACTTCACACACCTCCATTCTGTGACTTCACACACTTCCATTGTGACGTCACACACCTCCATTCTATGAGTTCACACACGTCCATTCTAGGACTTCACACTCCTCAATTCTGACATCACACAGCTCCATTCTATGTCTTCACAGACGTCGAATCTGTGACTTCACTCACCTCCATTCTATGACTTCACACTCCTCTATTCTATGACTTCCCACAACTCCTTTCAATGACTTCACCCACCTCTATTCTATGACTTCACACTCCTCTATTCTATGACTTCCCACAACTCCTTTCAATGACTTCACCCACCTCTATTCTATGACTTCACAGCTCCATTCTGACTTCACACACCTCCATTCTATGACTTCACACACCTTCATTCTTACTTCAGAAACATCCATTCTATGACCTCACACACCTCCATTCTACGACTTCATAAACCTCCATTCTGTGACTTCCCACACCTCCATTCTGAGTTCACACATCTCCATTCTGTGACTTCACACACCTCCCTTCTGACTTCACACACCTCCCTTCTGTGACTTCAAACACCTCCATTGTGAGTTCACCCACTTCCATTCTGTGACTTCACACACCTCCATTCTGTTACTTCACACACCTCCATTCTGTGACTTCACACACCTCCATTCTATGACTTCACACACGTCCCTTCTATGAATTCACACACCTCCATTCTGTGACTTCGCATACCTCCCTTGTATGACTTCACACACCTCTATTCTGTGACTTCACACACCTCCTTTCTGAGTTCACACACCTCCATTCTCTGATTTCACACACCTCCATTTTGCCTTCACACACTTCCATTCTATGACTTCACACATCTCCATTGTTTGACTTCACACACCTCCATTTTGACTTAACACACCTCCATTCTATGACTTCACACACCTTCATTCTTACTTCAGAAAAATCCATTCTATGACTTCACAAACCTCCCTTCTGTGAATTCACACACCTCCATTCTGAGTTCACACACCTCCATTCTGTGAGTTAACACACCTCCATTCTGTGACTTCACACACCTCCATTCTATGACTTCACACTCCTCCATTCTATGAGTTCACACACCTCCATTCTTTGACTTCACACACCTCCATTTTATGACTTCACACACCTCCGTTCTATGACTTCACACACCTCCATTCTGACTTCACACACTTCATTTTTACTTCAAACACCTCCATTCTGTGACTTCACACACATCCATTCTTTGACTTCACACACCACCATTTTGACTTCACACAAGTCCATTCATTGACTTGACACACCTCCATTCTCTGACTTCACACACCTCCATTTTGACTTCACACACTTCCATTCTGTGACTTCACACACCTCAATTCTTTGACTTCACACACCTCCCTTCTATGAATTCACACACCTCCATTCTGTGACTTCACACACCTCCATTGTGAGTTCACCCACTTCCATTCTATGACTTCACACACCTCCATTCTTTGACTTCACACACCTCCATTCTGTGACTTCACACACCTCCATTCTGTGACTTCACACACCTCCATTGTTTGACTTCACACACCTCCATTCTATGAGTTCACACACCTCCATTATTTGAGTTCACACACGTCCATTTTGACTTCACACACCTCCATTCTGTGACTTCACACACCTCCATTCTCAGTTCACACACCTCCATTCTGTGACTTCACACACCACCATTCTGTCACTTCACACACCTCCATTCTATAACTTCACACACCTCCATTCTGTCACTTCACCACCTCCATTCTATGACTTCACACACCTCCATTCTATGACTTCACACACCTGCATTGTGACTTAACCCACCTCAATTCTATGAGTTCACACACCTGCATTGTGACTTCACACACCTCCAATCTATGACTTCACCCATCTCCATTCTGACTTCACACACCTCCATTCTATGATTTCACATACTTCGATTCTATAACTTCACAAACCTCCATTCTATGACTTCACACACCTCGTTTCTGAGTTGACACACCTGCTTTCTGTGATTTCACACACCTCCAATCTGAGTTCACACACCTCCCGTCTATGAATTCACACACCTCCATTCTTTGACATCAAAAACCACCGTTCTATGACTTCACACACCACCATTTTGACTTCACACACCTCCATTCTGACATCACACACCTACATTCTATGACTTCACACACTTCCATTCTATGACTTCACACACCTCCATTCTGTGACTTCAATTACCTCCATTGTGAGTTCACACACCTCCATTCTGTGACTTCACACACCTCCATTCTCAGTTCACACACCTCCATTCTGTGGATTCACACACCTCCATTCTGTGTCTTCCACACCTCCATTCTATGACTTAACACACCTCCATTCCATGACTTCACACCCCTCCATTCTATGACTTCACACACCACCATTCTGTGACTTCACACACCTGCACTCTATAACTTCACACACCTCCATTCTGTCACTTAACCACCTCCATTCTATGACTTCACACACCTCCATTCTATGACTTCACACACCTGCATTGTGACTTCACCCACCTCAATTCTATGAGTTCACACACCTGCATTGTGACTTCACACACCTCCATTCTATGACTTCACACATCTCCATTCTGACTTCACACACCTCTATTCTATTATTTCACATACTTCGATTCTATGACTTCACACACCTCCATTCTATGACTTCACACACCTCGTTTCTGAGTTGACACACCTGCTTTCTGTGATTTCACACACCTCCAATCTGAGTTCACACACCTCCCGTCTATGACTTCACACACCTCCATTCTTTGACATCAAAAACCACCATTCTATGACTTCACACACCTCCATTTTGACGTCACACACCTCCATTCTACGAGTTCACACACTTCCATTCTGCCCTCACCCACCTCCATTCTAGACTTCACTCAGCTCCATTCTGACTTCACACACCTCCATTTGTGAATTCACACACCACCATTTTGACTTCACACACCTCCATTTTGTGACTTCACACACCTCCATTCTATGTCTTCACACACCTCCATTATGACTTCACACACATCCGTTCTATGAGTTCACACACCTCCATTCTAACTTCACACAACTCCATTCTATGACTTCACACTTCGCCATTCTGACTTCACACTCCTCCATTCTGTGAATTCACAAAACTCCATTCTATGATTTCACACAACTCCATACTATGACTTCACACACCTCCATCTATGACTTCACACACCTCCTTTCCATGACTTCCCCCACCCCCATTCTATGACTTCACACCTCCATTCTGACTTCACACACCTCCATTCTGTGACTTCACACACCTCCATTCTATGAGTTCACACACCTCCATTTTGACTTCACTCACCTCCATTCCATGACTTCACACCCCTTCATTCTTACTTCAGAAACATCCATTCTATGACTTCACACACCTCCATTCTATGACTTCACACACCTCCATTCTATGACTTCACACCTCCATTCTGTGACTTCACACACCTCCATTCTATGTCTTCACACACCTCCATTGTGACTTCACACACGTCCATTCTATGTGTTCACACACCTCCATTCTGACTTCACACACCTCCATTCTATGACTTCACACTCCTCCATTCTGACTTCACACAGCTCCATTCTGTGAATTCACAAAATTCCATTCTATGATTTCACACACCTCCATACTGTGACTTCACACACCTCCATCTATGACTTCAAACACCTCCATTCTGAGTTCACACACCTCCATTCTGTGACTTCACACAACTCCATTCTGACTTCACACACCTCCAATATATGACTTCACACACCTCCATTCTGTGACTTCACACACTTCCATTGTGACGTCACACACCTCCATTCTATGAGTTCACACACGTCCATTCTAGGACTTCACACTCCTCAATTCTGACATCACACAGCTCCATTCTATGTCTTCACAGACGTCGAATCTGTGACTTCACTCACCTCCATTCTATGACTTCACACTCCTCTATTCTATGACTTCCCACAACTCCTTTCAATGACTTCACCCACCTCTATTCTATGACTTCACACTCCTCTATTCTATGACTTCCCACAACTCCTTTCAATGACTTCACCCACCTCTATTCTATGACTTCACAGCTCCATTCTGACTTCACACACCTCCATTCTATGACTTCACACACCTTGATTCTTACTTCAGAAACATCCATTCTATGACCTCACACACCTCCATTCTACGACTTCATAAACCTCCATTCTGTGACTTCCCACACCTCCATTCTGAGTTCACACATCTCCATTCTGTGACTTCACACACCTCCCTTCTGACTTCACACACCTCCCTTCTGTGACTTCAAACACCTCCATTGTGAGTTCACCCACTTCCATTCTGTGACTTCACACACCTCCATTCTGTTACTTCACACACCTCCATTCTGTGACTTCACACACCTCCATTCTATGACTTCACACACGTCCCTTCTATGAATTCACACACCTCCATTCTGTGACTTCGCATACCTCCCTTGTATGACTTCACACACCTCTATTCTGTGACTTCACACACCTCCTTTCTGAGTTCACACACCTCCATTCTCTGACTTCACACACCTCCATTTTGCCTTCACACACTTCCATTCTATGACTTCACACATCTCCATTGTTTGACTTCACACACCTCCATTTTGACTTAACACACCTCCATTCTATGACTTCACACACCTTCATTCTTACTTCAGAAAAATCCATTCTATGACTTCACAAACCTCCCTTCTGTGAATTCACACACCTCCATTCTGAGTTCACACACCTCCATTCTGTGAGTTAACACACCTCCATTCTGTGACTTCACACACCTCCATTCTATGACTTCACACTCCTCCATTCTATGAGTTCACACACCTCCATTCTTTGACTTCACACACCTCCATTTTATGACTTCACACACCTCCGTTCTATGACTTCACACACCTCCATTCTGACTTCACACACTTCATTTTTACTTCAAACACCTCCATTCTGTGACTTCACACACATCCATTCTTTGACTTCACACACCACCATTTTGACTTCACACAAGTCCATTCATTGACTTGACACACCTCCATTCTCTGACTTCACACACCTCCATTTTGACTTCACACACTTCCATTCTGTGACTTCACACACCTCAATTCTTTGACTTCACACACCTCCCTTCTATGAATTCACACACCTCCATTCTGTGACTTCACACACCTCCATTGTGAGTTCACCCACTTCCATTCTATGACTTCACACACCTCCATTCTTTGACTTCACACACCTCCATTCTGTGACTTCACACACCTCCATTCTGTGACTTCACACACCTCCATTGTTTGACTTCACACACCTCCATTCTATGAGTTCACACACCTCCATTATTTGAGTTCACACACGTCCATTTTGACTTCACACACCTCCATTCTGTGACTTCACACACCTCCATTCTCAGTTCACACACCTCCATTCTGTGACTTCACACACCACCATTCTGTCACTTCACACACCTCCATTCTATAACTTCACACACCTCCATTCTGTCACTTCACCACCTCCATTCTATGACTTCACACACCTCCATTCTATGACTTCACACACCTGCATTGTGACTTAACCCACCTCAATTCTGTGAGTTCACACACCTGCATTGTGACTTCACACACCTCCAATCTATGACTTCACCCATCTCCATTCTGACTTCACACACCTCCATTCTATGATTTCACATACTTCGATTCTATAACTTCACAAACCTCCATTCTATGACTTCACACACCTCGTTTCTGAGTTGACACACCTGCTTTCTGTGATTTCACACACCTCCAATCTGAGTTCACACACCTCCCGTCTATGAATTCACACACCTCCATTCTTTGACATCAAAAACCACCGTTCTATGACTTCACACACCACCATTTTGACTTCACACACCTCCATTCTGACATCACACACCTACATTCTATGACTTCACACACTTCCATTCTATGACTTCACACACCTCCATTCTGTGACTTCAATTACCTCCATTGTGAGTTCACACACCTCCATTCTGTGACTTCACACACCTCCATTCTCAGTTCACACACCTCCATTCTGTGGATTCACACACCTCCATTCTGTGTCTTCCACACCTCCATTCTATGACTTAACACACCTCCATTCCATGACTTCACACCCCTCCATTCTATGACTTCACACACCACCATTCTGTGACTTCACACACCTGCACTCTATAACTTCACACACCTCCATTCTGTCACTTAACCACCTCCATTCTATGACTTCACACACCTCCATTCTATGACTTCACACACCTGCATTGTGACTTCACCCACCTCAATTCTATGAGTTCACACACCTGCATTGTGACTTCACACACCTCCATTCTATGACTTCACACATCTCCATTCTGACTTCACACACCTCTATTCTATTATTTCACATACTTCGATTCTATGACTTCACACACCTCCATTCTATGACTTCACACACCTCGTTTCTGAGTTGACACACCTGCTTTCTGTGATTTCACACACCTCCAATCTGAGTTCACACACCTCCCGTCTATGACTTCACACACCTCCATTCTTTGACATCAAAAACCACCATTCTATGACTTCACACACCTCCATTTTGACGTCACACACCTCCATTCTACGAGTTCACACACTTCCATTCTGCCCTCACCCACCTCCATTCTAGACTTCACTCAGCTCCATTCTGACTTCACACACCTCCATTTGTGAATTCACACACCACCATTTTGACTTCACACACCTCCATTTTGTGACTTCACACACCTCCATTCTATGTCTTCACACACCTCCATTATGACTTCACACACATCCGTTCTATGAGTTCACACACCTCCATTCTAACTTCACACAACTCCATTCTATGACTTCACACTTCGCCATTCTGACTTCACACTCCTCCATTCTGTGAATTCACAAAACTCCATTCTATGATTTCACACAACTCCATACTATGACTTCACACACCTCCATCTATGACTTCACACACCTCCTTTCCATGACTTCCCCCACCCCCATTCTATGACTTCACACCTCCATTCTGACTTCACACACCTCCATTCTGTGACTTCACACACCTCCATTCTATGAGTTCACACACCTCCATTTTGACTTCACTCACCTCCATTCCATGACTTCACACCCCTTCATTCTTACTTCAGAAACATCCATTCTATGACTTCACACACCTCCATTCTATGACTTCACACACCTCCATTCTATGACTTCACACCTCCATTCTGTGACTTCACACACCTCCATTCTATGTCTTCACACACCTCCATTGTGACTTCACACACGTCCATTCTATGTGTTCACACACCTCCATTCTGACTTCACACACCTCCATTCTATGACTTCACACTCCTCCATTCTGACTTCACACAGCTCCATTCTGTGAATTCACAAAATTCCATTCTATGATTTCACACACCTCCATACTGTGACTTCACACACCTCCATCTATGACTTCAAACACCTCCATTCTGAGTTCACACACCTCCATTCTGTGACTTCACACAACTCCATTCTGACTTCACACACCTCCAATATATGACTTCACACACCTCCATTCTGTGACTTCACACACTTCCATTGTGACGTCACACACCTCCATTCTATGAGTTCACACACGTCCATTCTAGGACTTCACACTCCTCAATTCTGACATCACACAGCTCCATTCTATGTCTTCACAGACGTCGAATCTGTGACTTCACTCACCTCCATTCTATGACTTCACACTCCTCTATTCTATGACTTCCCACAACTCCTTTCAATGACTTCACCCACCTCTATTCTATGACTTCACACTCCTCTATTCTATGACTTCCCACAACTCCTTTCAATGACTTCACCCACCTCTATTCTATGACTTCACAGCTCCATTCTGACTTCAACACCTCCATTCTATGACTTCACACACCTTCATTCTTACTTCAGAAACATCCATTCTATGACCTCACACACCTCCATTCTACGACTTCATAAACCTCCATTCTGTGACTTCCCACACCTCCATTCTGAGTTCACACATCTCCATTCTGTGACTTCACACACCTCCCTTCTGACTTCACACACCTCCCTTCTGTGACTTCAAACACCTCCATTGTGAGTTCACCCACTTCCATTCTGTGACTTCACACACCTCCATTCTGTTACTTCACACACCTCCATTCTGTGACTTCACACACCTCCATTCTATGACTTCACACACGTCCCTTCTATGAATTCACACACCTCCATTCTGTGACTTCGCATACCTCCCTTGTATGACTTCACACACCTCTATTCTGTGACTTCACACACCTCCTTTCTGAGTTCACACACCTCCATTCTCTGACTTCACACACCTCCATTTTGCCTTCACACACTTCCATTCTATGACTTCACACATCTCCATTGTTTGACTTCACACACCTCCATTTTGACTTCACACACCTCCATTCTATGACTTCACACACCTTCATTCTTACTTCAGAAAAATCCATTCTATGACTTCACAAACCTCCCTTCTGTGAATTCACACACCTCCATTCTGAGTTCACACACCTCCATTCTGTGAGTTAACACACCTCCATTCTGTGACTTCACACACCTCCATTCTATGACTTCACACACCTCCATTTTATGACTTCACACACCTCCGTTCTATGACTTCACACACCTCCATTCTGACTTCACACACTTCATTTTTACTTCAAACACCTCCATTCTGTGACTTCACACACATCCATTCTTTGACTTCACACACCACCATTTTGACTTCACACAAGTCCATTCATTGACTTGACACACCTCCATTCTCTGACTTCACACACCTCCATTTTGACTTCACACACTTCCATTCTGTGACTTCACACACCTCAATTCTTTGACTTCACACACCTCCC
The DNA here is from genome assembly GCA_024803745.1 of Megascapheus bottae. NCBI lineage: Eukaryota > Metazoa > Chordata > Mammalia > Rodentia > Geomyidae > Megascapheus > Megascapheus bottae. The sequence continues at coordinate 1,074,639 of JANJXV010000147.1, read as the reverse complement.
TTCTATGAATTCACACACCTCCATTCTGTGACTTCACACACCTCCATTGTGAGTTCACCCACATCCATTCTATGACTTCACACACCTCCATTCTTTGACTTCACACACCTCCATTCTGTGACTTCACACACCTCCATTCTGTGACTTCACACACCTCCATTGTTTGACTTCACACACCTCCATTCTATGAGTTCACACACCTCCATTATTTGAGTTCACACACGTCCATTTTGACTTCACACACCTCCATTCTGTGACTTCACACACCTCCATTCTCAGTTCACACACCTCCATTCTGTGACTTCACACACCACCATTCTGTCACTTCACACACCTCCATTCTATAACTTCACACACCTCCATTCTGTCACTTCACCACCTCCATTCTATGACTTCACACACCTCCATTCTATGACTTCACACACCTGCATTGTGACTTAACCCACCTCAATTCTATGAGTTCACACACCTGCATTGTGACTTCACACACCTCCAATCTATGACTTCACCCATCTCCATTCTGACTTCACACACCTCCATTCTATGATTTCACATACTTCGATTCTATAACTTCACAAACCTCCATTCTATGACTTCACACACCTCGTTTCTGAGTTGACACACCTGCTTTCTGTGATTTCACACACCTCCAATCTGAGTTCACACACCTCCCGTCTATGAATTCACACACCTCCATTCTTTGACATCAAAAACCACCGTTATATGACTTCACACACCACCATTTTGACTTCACACACCTCCATTCTGACATCACACACCTACATTCTATGACTTCACACACTTCCATTCTATGACTTCACACACCTCCATTCTGTGACTTCACTTACCTCCATTGTGAGTTCACACACCTCCATTCTGTGACTTCACACACCTTGATTCTCTGACTTCACACACCTGCATTCTACGATTTCACACATCTGTATTCTGTGACTTAACACATCTCCATTCTATGACTTCACACACCTCCATTCTGTGACTTCACACACCTCCATTCTGAGTTCACACACCTCCATTCTGTGACTTCGCACACCTCCATTATGTGACTTCACACACCTCCATATTGTGACTTCACACACCTCAATTCTATGACTTCACACACCTCCATTCTATGACTTCACACACCTCCATTGTGACTTCACACAGCTACGTTCTATCAGTTCACACACCTGCATTGTGACTTCACACACGTCCATTCTCCGACTTCACACACCTCCATTCTGAATTCACACACCTCCATTCTGACTTCACACACCTCAATTCTGTGACTTCACACACCTCCATTCTATGACTTCACATACCTCATTTCTGAGTTGACACACCTCCATTTTGTGACTTCACATACCTCTAATCTAACTTCACACACCTCCATTCTATGACTTCACACACCTCCATTCTGTGACTTCAAAAACCACCATTCTATGACTTCACACATCTCCATTGTGACTTCACACACCTCCATTCTATGAGTTCACACAGCTCCATTCTGACTTCACACACCTCCATTCTATGACTTCGCACACCTGTATTCTCACTTCACACATCTCCATTCTGTGACTTCACATTCCTCCATGCTTTGACTTCACACCCCTCCATTCTGTGCCTTCACACACCTACACTCTGTGACTTTACAGACCTCCATTCTGTGACTTCACACACCTCCCTTCTGTGACTTCACACACCTCCATTCTATGACTTCACACACCTCCATTCTGTGACTTCAAAAACCACCATTCTATGACTTCACACATCTCCATTGTGACTTCACACACCTCCATTCTATGAGTTCACACAGCTCCATTCTGACTTCACACACCTCCATTCTATGACTTCGCACACCTGTATTCTCACTTCACACATCTCCATTCTGTGACTTCACATTCCTCCATGCTTTGACTTCACACCCCTCCATTCTGTGCCTTCACACACCTACACTCTGTGACTTTACAGACCGCCATTCTGTGACTTCACACACCTCCCTTCTGTGACTTCACACACCTCCATTCTATGACTTCACACACCTCCATTCTAAGACTTCACACACCTCCATTCTATGACTTCACACACTTCCATTGTTTGACATCATACACCTCCATTCTTTGACTTCACACACCTCCGTTCCATGAATTCACACACCTCCATTCTATGAGTTCATACACCTCCATTCTATGAGTTCACACACCTTCATTCTTACTTCAGGAACATCCATTCTATGACTTCAGACACCTCCATTCTATGACTTCACACAACTTCATTCTTACTTCAGCAACATCCATTCTATGACGTCATACACCTCCATTCTATGACTTCACAAACCTCCATTCTGTGACTTCACACACCTCCATTCTGGGTTCACACACCTCCATTCTGTGACTTCACACACCTCCATTCTGACTTCACACACCTCCATTCTATGACTTCACACACTTCCATTCTATGACTTCACACACCTCCATTCTGTGACTTCACACACCTCCTCTCTGAGTTCACACACCTCCATTCTGTGTCTTCACACACCTCCATTCTGTGACTTCAGACACCTCCTTCTATGACTTCACACACCTTCATTCTGTGACTTCACACACCTCCATTCTATGACTTCACACACCTAGTTTCTGAGTTGACACACCTCCCTTCTGTGATTTCACACACCTCCAATCTGAGTTCACACACCTCCATTCTATGACTTCACACACCTCCATTCTTTGACATCAAAAACCACCATTCTATGACTTCACACACCTCCATTTTGACTTCACACACCTCCATTCTACGAGTTCACACACTTCCATTCTGCCTTCACCCACCTCCATTCTATGACTTCACTCAGCTCCATTCTGACTTCACACACCTCCATTTGTGAATTCACACACCACAATTTTGACTTCAAACACCTCCATTCTGTGACTTCACACACCTCCATTCTGTGACTTCACACACCTCCATTTTGACTTCACACACCTTCATTCTGTGACTTCACACACCTCCATTCTGTGACTTCACACACCTCCATTGTTTGACTTCACACACCTCCCTTCTTGGACTTCACACACCTTCATTCCATGACTTCACACACCTCCATTCTTTGAGTTCACAAACCTCCATTTTGACTTCACACACCTCCATTCTATGACTTCACACACCTTCATTCCTACTTCAGAAACATCCATTCTATGACTGCACACACCTCCATTCTATCACTTCACACACCTCCATTCTGAATTCACACAGCTCCATTCTATGTTGTCACACACCTCCATTCTGTGACTTCACACACTACCATTCTATGACTTCACACACCTTCATTCTTACTTCACAAACATCCATTCTATGACTTCACACACCTCCATTCTATGACTTCACACACCTCCATTCTGTGACTTCACACATCTCCATTCTATGTCTCCACACACCTCCATTATGACTTCACACACCTCCATTCTATGAGTTCACACAACTCCATTCTAACTTCACACACCTCCATTCTATGACTTCACACTTCGCCATTCTGACTTCACACTACTCCATTCTGTGAATTCACAAAACTCCATTCTATGATTTCACACAACTCCATACTATGACTTCACACACCTCCATCTATGACTTCACACACCTCCAATCTGACTTCACACACCTCCATTCTGTGACTTCACACACCTCCATTCTGACCTCACACACCAATGTATGGCTTCACACACCTCCATTCTGTGACTTCACACACTTCCATTGTGACATCACAAACCTCCATTCTATGAGTTCACATACCTCCATTCTATGACTTCACACACCTCCATTCTGACTTCACACACCTCTATTCTATGACTTCACAGACCTCGAATCTGTGACTTCACTCACCTCCAGTCTATGACTTCACACTGCTCCATTTTATGACTTCCCACACCTACTTTCTATAAATTCACCCACCTCTATTAGATGACTTCACACCTCCATTCTGACTTCAGATACCTCCATTCTTTGACTTCACACACCTCCATTCTATGACTTCACACACCTCCATTCTATGACTTCACACACCTTCATTCTTACTTCAGAAACATCCATTCTATGACCTCACACAACTCCATTCTATGCCTTCACAAACCTCCATTCTGTGAATTCACACACCTCCATTCTGAGTTCACACAACTCCATTCGGTGACTTCACACACCTCCATTCTTACTTCACAAACCTCCATTCTATGACTTCACACACTTCCATTCTATGACTTCACACACCTCCATTCTGTGACTTCTCACACCTCCATTCTGAGTTCACACACCTCCATTCTGTGACTTCACACACCTCCCTTCCGTGACTTCACACACCTCCATTCTGTGACGTCACACACCTCCATTCTATGACTTCACACACCTCCATTCTATGACTTCAAACACCTCCATTCTCTGCCTTCACACACCTCCATTCTTACTTCACACACCTCCATTCTATGACTTCACACACCTCCCTTCTATGAATTCACACACCTCCATTCTGTGACTTCACACACCTCCATTGTGAGTTCACCCATTTCCATTCTGTGACTTCGCACACCTCCATTCTGTGACTTCACACACCTCCATTATGTGACTTCACACCCCTCCATTCTATGACTTCACACAACTCCCTTCTATGAATTCACACCCCTCCATTCTGTGACTTCACACACCTCCATTGTATGACTTCACACACCTCCATTCTCAGTTCACACACCTCCATTCTGTGGCTTCACACACCTCCATTCTGTGTCTTCCACACCTCCATTCTATGACTTAACACACCTCCATTCCATGACTTCACACCCCTCCATTCTATGACTTCACACACCACCATTCTGTGACTTCACACACCTGCATTCTATAACTTCACACACCTCCATTCTGTCACTTAACCACCTCCATTCTATGACTTCACACACCTCCATTCTATGACTTCACACACCTGCATTGTGACTTCACCCACCTCAATTCTATGAGTTCACACACCTGCATTGTGACTTCACACACCTCCATTCTATGACTTCACACATCTCCATTCTGACTTCACACACCTCTATTCTATTATTTCACATACTTCGATTCTATGACTTCACACACCTCCATTCTATGACTTCACACACCTCGTTTCTGAGTTGACACACCTGCTTTCTGTGATTTCACACACCTCCAATCTGAGTTCACACACCTCCCGTCTATGACTTCACACACCTCCATTCTTTGACATCAAAAACCACCATTCTATGACTTCACACACCTCCATTTTGACGTCACACACCTCCATTCTACGAGTTCACACACTTCCATTCTGCCCTCACCCACCTCCATTCTAGACTTCACTCAGCTCCATTCTGACTTCACACACCTCCATTTGTGAATTCACACACCACCATTTTGACTTCACACACCTCCATTTTGTGACTTCACACATCTCCATTCTATGTCTTCACACACCTCCATTATGACTTCACACACCTCCGTTCTATGAGTTCACACACCTCCATTCTAACTTCACACCCCTCCATTCTATGACTTCACACTTCGCCATTCTGACTTCACACTCCTCCATTCTGTGAATTCACAAAACTCCATTCTATGATTTCACACAACTCCATACTATGACTTCACACACCTCCATCTATGACTTCACACACCTCCTTTCCATGACTTCCCCCACCCCCATTCTATGACTTCACACCTCCATTCTGACTTCACACACCTCCATTCTGTGACTTCACACACCTCCATTCTATGAGTTCACACACCTCCATTTTGACTTCACTCACCTCCATTCCATGACTTCACACCCCTTCATTCTTACTTCAGAAACATCCATTCTATGACTTCACACACCTCCATTCTATGACTTCACACCTCCATTCTGTGACTTCACACACCTCCATTCTATGTCTTCACACACCTCCATTGTGACTTCACACACGTCCATTCTATGTGTTCACACACCTCCATTCTGACTTCACACACCTCCATTCTATGACTTCACACTCCTCCATTCTGACTTCACACAGCTCCATTCTGTGAATTCACAAAATTCCATTCTATGATTTCACACACCTCCATACTGTGACTTCACACACCTCCATCTATGACTTCAAACACCTCCATTCTGAGTTCACACACCTCCATTCTGTGACTTCACACAACTCCATTCTGACTTCACACACCTCCAATATATGACTTCACACACCTCCATTCTGTGACTTCACACACTTCCATTGTGATGTCACACACCTCCATTCTATGAGTTCACACACGTCCATTCTAGGACTTCATACTCCTCAATTCTGACATCACACAGCTCCATTCTATGTCTTCACAGACCTCGAATCTGTGACTTCACTCACCTCCATTCTATGACTTCACACTCCTCTATTCTATGACTTCCCACAACTCCTTTCAATGACTTCACCCACCTCTATTCTATGACTTCACAGCTCCATTCTGACTTCACACACCTCCATTCTATGACTTCACACACCTTCATTCTTACTTCAGAAACATCCATTCTATGACCTCACACACCTCCATTCTATGACTTCATAAACCTCCATTCTGTGACTTCCCACACCTCCATTCTGAGTTCACACATCTCCATTCTGTGACTTCACACACCTCCCTTCTGACTTCACACACCTCCCTTCTGTGACTTCAAACACCTCCATTGTGAGTTCACCCACTTCCATTCTGTGACTTCACACACCTCCATTCTGTTACTTCACACACCTCCATTCTGTGACTTCACACACCTCCATTCTATGACTTCACACACGTCCCTTCTATGAATTCACACACCTCCATTCTGTGACTTCGCATACCTCCCTTGTATGACTTCACACACCTCTATTCTGTGACTTCACACACCTCCTTTCTGAGTTCACACACCTCCATTCTCTGACTTCACACTCCTCCATTCTATGAGTTCACACACCTCCATTCTTTGACTTCACACACCTCCATTTTATGACTTCACACACCTCCGTTCTATGACTTCACACACCTCCATTCTGACTTCACACACTTCATTTTTACTTCAAACACCTCCATTCTGTGACTTCACACACATCCATTCTTTGACTTCACACACCACCATTTTGACTTCACACAAGTCCATTCATTGACTTGACACACCTCCATTCTCTGACTTCACACACCTCCATTTTGAATTCACACACTTCCATTCTGTGACTTCACACACCTCAATTCTTTGACTTCACACACCTCCCTTCTATGAATTCACACACCTCCATTCTGTGACTTCACACACCTCCATTGTGAGTTCACCCACTTCCATTCTATGACTTCACACACCTCCATTCTGTGACTTCACACACCTCCATTCTGTGACTTCACACACCTCCATTCTGTGACTTCACACACTTCCATTGTTTGACTTCACACACCTCCATTCTATGAGTTCACACACCTCCATTATTTGAGTTCACACACGTCCATTTTGACTTCACACACCTCCATTCTGTGACTTCACACACCTCCATTCTCAGTTCACACACCTCCATTCTGTGACTTCACACACCACCATTCTGTCACTTCACACACCTCCATTCTATAACTTCACACACATCCATTCTGTCACTTCACCACCTCCATTCTATGACTTCACACACTTCCATTCTATGACTTCACACACCTGCATTGTGACTTAACCCACCTCAATTCTATGAGTTCACACACCTGCATTGTGACTTCACACACCTCCAATCTATGACTTCACCCATCTCCATTCTGACTTCACACACCTCCATTCTATGATTTCACATACTTCGATTCTATAACTTCACAAACCTCCATTCTATGACTTCACACACCTCGTTTCTGAGTTGACACACCTGCTTTCTGTGATTTCACACACCTCCAATCTGAGTTCACACACCTCCCGTCTATGAATTCACACACCTCCATTCTTTGACATCAAAAACCACCGTTCTATGACTTCACACACCACCATTTTGACTTCACACACCTCCATTCTGACATCACACACCTACATTCTATGACTTCACACACTTCAATTCTATGACTTCACACACCTCCATTCTGTGACTTCAATTACCTCCATTGTGAGTTCACACACCTCCATTCTGTGACTTCACACACCTTGATTCTCTGACTTCACACACCTCCATTCTACGATTTCACACATCTGTATTCTGTGACTTAACACATCTCCATTCTATGACTTCACACACCTCCATTCTGTGACTTCACACACCTCCATTCTGAGTTCACACACCTCCATTCTGTGACTTCGCACACCTCCATTATGTGACTTCACACACCTCCATATTGTGACTTCACACACCTCAATTCTATGACTTCACACACCTCCATTCTATGACTTCACACACCTCCATTGTGACTTCACACAGCTACGTTCTATCAGTTCACACACCTGCATTGTGACTTCACACACGTCCATTCTCTGACTTCACACACCTCCATTCTGAATTCACACACCTCCATTCTGACTTCACACACCTCAATTCTGTGACTTCACACACCTCCATTCTATGACTTCACATACCTCATTTCTGAGTTGACACACCTCCATTTTGTGACTTCACATACCTCTAATCCAACTTCACACACCTCCATTCTATGACTTCACACACCTCCATTCTGTGACTTCAAAAACCACCATTCTATGACTTCACACATCTCCATTGTGACTTCACACACCTCCATTCTATGAGTTCACACAGCTCCATTCTGACTTCACCCACCTCCATTCTATGACTTCGCACACCTTTATTTTCACTTCACACATCTCCATTCTGTGACTTCACATTCCTCCATGCTTTGACTTCACACCCCTCCATTCTGTGCCTTCACACACCTACACTCTGTGACTTTACAGACCTCCATTCTGTGACTTCACACACCTCCCTTCTGTGACTTCACACACCTCCATTCTATGACTTCACACACCTCCATTCTAAGACTTCACACACCTCCATTCTATGACTTCACACACTTCCATTGTTTGACATCATACACCTCCATTCTTTGACTTCACACACCTCCGTTCCATGAATTCACACACCTCCATTCTATGAGTTCATACACCTCCATTCTATGAGTTCACACACCTTCATTCTTACTTCAGGAACATCCATTCTATGACTTCAGACACCTCCATTCTATGACTTCACACAACTTCATTCTTACTTCAGCAACATCCATTCTATGACTTCATACACCTCCATTCTATGACTTCACAAACCTCCATTCTGTGACTTCACACACCTCCATTCTGGGTTCACACACCTCCATTCTGTGACTTCACACACCTCCATTCTGACTTCACACACCTCCATTCTATGACTTCACACACTTCCATTCTATGACTTCACACACCTCCATTCTGTGACTTCACACACCTCCTCTCTGAGTTCACACACCTCCATTCTGTGTCTTCACACACCTCCATTCTGTGACTTCAGACACCTCCTTCTATGACTTCACACACCTTCATTCTGTGACTTCACACACCTCCATTCTATGACTTCACACACCTAGTTTCTGAGTTGACACACCTCCCTTCTGTGATTTCACACACCTCCAATCTGAGTTTCACACACCTACATTCTATGACTTCACACACCTCCATTCTTTGACATCAAAAACCACCATTCTATGACTTCACACACCTCCATTTTGACTTCACACACCTCCATTCTACGAGTTCACACACTTCCATTCTGCCTTCACCCACCTCCATTCTATGACTTCACTCAGCTCCATTGTGACTTCACACACCTCCATTTGTGAATTCACACACCACAATTTTGACTTCAAACACCTCCATTCTGTGACTTCACACACCTCCATTCTGTGACTTCACACACCTCCATTTTGACTTCACACACCTTCATTCTGTGACTTCACACACCTCCATTCTGTGACTTCACACACCTCCATTGTTTGACTTCACACACCTCCCTTCTTGGACTTCACACACCTTCATTCCATGACTTCACACACCTCCATTCTTTGAGTTCACAAACCTCCATTTTGGCTTCACACACCTCCATTCTATGACTTCACACACCTTCATTCCTACTTCAGAAACATCCATTCTATGACTGCACACAACTCCATTCTATCACTTCACACACCTCCATTCTGAATTCACACAGCTCCATTCTATGTTGTCACACACCTCCATTCTGTGACTTCACACACTACCATTCTATGACTTCACACACCTTCATTCTTACTTCACAAACATCCATTCTATGACTTCACACACCTCCATTCTATGACTTCACACACCTCCATTCTGTGACTTCACACATCTCCATTCTATGTCTCCCCACACCTCCATTATGACTTCACACACCTCCATTCTATGAGTTCACACACCTCCATTCTAACTTCACACACCTCCATTCTATGACTTCACACTTCGCCATTCTGACTTCACACTACTCCATTCTGTGAATTCACAAAACTCCATTCTATGATTTCACACAACTCCATACTATGACTTCACACACCTCCATCTATGACTTCACACACCTCCAATCTGACTTCACACACCTCCATTCTGTGACTTCACACACCTCCATTCTGACCTCACACACCAATGTATGGCTTCACACACCTCCATTCTGTGACTTCACACACTTCCATTGTGACATCACAAACCTCCATTCTATGAGTTCACATACCTCCATTCTATGACTTCACACACCTCCATTCTGACTTCACACACCTCTATTCTATGACTTCACAGACCTCGAATCTGTGACTTCACTCACCTCCAGTCTATGACTTCACACTGCTCCATTTTATGACTTCCCACACCTACTTTCTATAACTTCACCCACCTCTATTAGATGACTTCACACCTCCATTCTGACTTCAGATACCTCCATTCTTTGAATTCACACACCATCATTCTATGACTTCACACACCTCCATTCTATGACTTCACACACCTTCATTCTTACTTCAGAAACATCCATTCTATGACCTCACACAACTCCATTCTATGCCTTCACAAACCTCCATTCTGTGAATTCACACACCTCCATTCTGAGTTCACACAACTCCATTCGGTGACTTCACACACCTCCATTCTTACTTCACAAACCTCCATTCTATGACTTCACACACTTCCATTCTATGACTTCACACACCTCCATTCTGTGACTTCTCACACCTCCATTCTGAGTTCACACACCTCCATTCTGTGACTTCACACACCTCCCTTCCGTGACTTCACACACCTCCATTCTGTGACTTCTCACACCTCCATTCTGAATTCACACCCCTCCATTCTGTGACTTCACACACCTCCATTGTATGACTTCACACACCTCCATTCTCAGTTCACACACCTCCATTCTGTGGCTTCACACACCTCCATTCTGTGTTTTCCACACCTCCATTCTATGACTTAACACACCTCCATTCCATGACTTCACACCCCTCCATTCTATGACTTCACACACCACCATTCTGTGACTTCACACACCTGCATTCTATAACTTCACACACCTCCATTCTGTCACTTAACCACCTCCATTCTATGACTTCACACACCTCCATTCTATGACTTCACACACCTGCATTGTGACTTCACCCACCTCAATTCTATGAGTTCACACACCTGCATTGTGACTTCACACACCTCCATTCTATGAATTCACACATCTCCATTCTGACTTCACACACCTCTATTCTATTATTTCACATACTTCGATTCTATGACTTCACACACCTCCATTCTATGACTTCACACACCTCGTTTCTGAGTTGACACACCTGCTTTCTGTGATTTCACACACCTCCAATCTGAGTTCACACACGTCCCGTCTATGACTTCACACACCTCCATTCTTTGACATCAAAAACCACCATTCTATGACTTCACACACCTCCATTTTGACGTCACACACCTCCATTCTACGAGTTCACACACTTCCATTCTGCCCTCACCCACCTCCATTCTAGACTTCACTCAGCTCCATTCTGACTTCACACACCTCCATTTGTGAATTCACACACCACCATTTTGACTTCACACACCTCCATTTTGTGACTTCACACACCTCCATTCTATGTCTTCACACACCTCCATTATGACTTCACACACCTCCGTTCTATGAGTTCACACACCTCCATTCTAACTTCACACCCCTCCATTCTATGACTTCACACTTCGCCATTCTGACTTCACACTCCTCCATTCTGTGAATTCACAAAACTCCAGTCTATGATTTCACACAACTCCATACTATGACTTCACACACCTCCATCTATGACTTCACACACCTCCTTTCCATGACTTCCCCCACCCCCATTCTATGACTTCACACCTCCATTCTGACTTCACACACCTCCATTCTGTGACTTCACACACCTCCATTCTATGAGTTCACACACCTCCATTTTGACTTCACTCACCTCCATTCCATGACTTCACACCCCTTCATTCTTACTTCAGAAACATCCATTCTATGACTTCACACACCTCCATTCTATGACTTCACACACCTCCATTCTATGACTTCACACCTCCATTCTGTGACTTCACACACCTCCATTCTATGTCTTCACACACCTCCATTGTGACTTCACACACGTCCATTCTATGTGTTCACACACCTCCATTCTGACTTCACACACCTCCATTCTATGACTTCACACTCCTCCATTCTGACTTCACACAGCTCCATTCTGTGAATTCACAAAATTCCATTCTATGATTTCACACACCTCCATACTGTGACTTCACACACCTCCATCTATGACTTCAAACACCTCCATTCTGAGTTCACACACCTCCATTCTGTGACTTCACACAACTCCATTCTGACTTCACACACCTCCAATATATGACTTCACACACCTCCATTCTGTGACTTCACACACTTCCATTGTGACGTCACACACCTCCATTCTATGAGTTCACACACGTCCATTCTAGGACTTCACACTCCTCAATTCTGACATCACACAGCTCCATTCTATGTCTTCACAGACCTCGAATCTGTGACTTCACTCACCTCCATTCTATGACTTCACACTCCTCTATTCTATGACTTCCCACAACTCCTTTCAATGACTTCACCCACCTCTATTCTATGACTTCACAGCTCCATTCTGACTTCACACACCTCCATTCTATGACTTCACACACCTTCATTCTTACTTCAGAAACATCCATTCTATGACCTCACACACCTCCATTCTATGACTTCATAAACCTCCATTCTGTGACTTCCCACACCTCCATTCTGAGTTCACACATCTCCATTCTGTGACTTCACACACCTCCCTTCTGACTTCACACACCTCCCTTCTGTGACTTCAAACACCTCCATTGTGAGTTCACCCACTTCCATTCTGTGACTTCACACACCTCCATTCTGTTACTTCACACACCTCCATTCTGTGACTTCACACACCTCCATTCTATGACTTCACACACGTCCCTTCTATGAATTCACACACCTCCATTCTGTGACTTCGCATACCTCCCTTGTATGACTTCACACACCTCTATTCTGTGACTTCACACACCTCCTTTCTGAGTTCACACACCTCCATTCTCTGACTTCACACACCTCCATTTTGCCTTCACACACTTCCATTCTATGACTTCACACATCTCCATTGTTTGACTTCACACACCTCCATTTTTACTTCACACACCTCCATTCTATGACTTCACACACCTTCATTCTTACTTCAGAAAAATCCATTCTATGACTTCACAAACCTCCCTTCTGTGAATTCACACACCTCCATTCTGAGTTCACACACCTCCATTCTGTGAGTTAACACACCTCCATTCTGTGACTTCACACACCTCCATTCTATGACTTCACACTCCTCCATTCTATGAGTTCACACACCTCCATTCTTTGACTTCACACACCTCCATTTTATGACTTCACACACCTCCGTTCTATGACTTCACACACCTCCATTCTGACTTCACACACTTCATTTTTACTTCAAACACCTCCATTCTGTGACTTCACACACATCCATTCTTTGACTTCACACACCACCATTTTGACTTCACACAAGTCCATTCATTGACTTGACACACCTCCATTCTCTGACTTCACACACCTCCATTTTGACTTCACACACTTCCATTCTGTGACTTCACACACCTCAATTCTTTGACTTCACACACCTCCCTTCTATGAATTCACACACCTCCATTCTGTGACTTCACACACCTCCATTGTGAGTTCACCCACTTCCATTCTATGACTTCACACACCTCCATTCTGTGACTTCACACACCTCCATTCTGTGACTTCACACACCTCCATTCTGTGACTTCACACACCTCCATTGTTTGACTTCACACACCTCCATTCTATGAGTTCACACACCTCCATTATTTGAGTTCACACACGTCCATTTTGACTTCACACACCTCCATTCTATGACTTCACACACCTTCATTCCTACTTCAGAATCATCCATTCTATGACTGCACACACCTCCATTCTGAATTCACACAGCTCCATTCTATGACTTCACACACCTCCATTCTGTGACTTCACACACTTCCATTCTATGACTTCACACACCTTCATTCTTACTTCACAAACATCCATTCTATGACTTCACACACCTCCATTCTATGACTTCACACACCTCCAATTTGTGACTTCACACACCTCCATTCTATGTCTTCACACACCTCCATTGTGACTTCACACACCTCCATTCTATGAGTTCACACACCTCCATTCTAACTTCACACAACTCCATTCTATGACTTCACACTCCGCCATTCTGACTTCACACTCCTCCATTCTGTGAATTCACAAAAATCCATTCTATGATTTCACACACCTCCATACTATGACGTCACACACCTCCATCTATGACTTCACACACCTCCATTCTGAGTTCACACACCTCAATTCCGTGACTTCACACACCTCCATCTATGACTTCACACACCTCCATTCTGAGTTCACACACCTCCATTCTATGACTTCGCACACCTCCATTCTTACTTCACACACCTCCATTCTATGACTTCACAGACCTCGAATCTGTGACTTCACTCACCTCCATTCTATGACTTCACACTGCTCCATTCTATGACTTCCCACACCTCCTTTCTATGACTTCACCCACCTCTATTCTATGACTTCACACCTCGATTTTGACTTCAGATACCTCCATTCTGTGACTTCACACACCTCCATTCTATGACTTCAAACACCTCCATTCTCTGACATCACACACCTCCATTCTGAGCTGATACAACTCCATTCGGTGACTTCACACACCTCCATTCCCTGACTTCACACACCTCCATTCTGTGACTTCACACACCTCCATTCTCTGATTTCACACACCTCCATTCTGACTTCACTCACCTCCACTCTATGACTTCACACTTCTCCATTCTATGACTTCCCACACCTCCTTTCAATGACTTCACCCACCCCCATTCTATGACTTTAGACCTCCATTCTGACTTCACACACCTCCATTCTATGACTTCACACACCTCCATTCTATGAGTTCACACACTTCC
Organism: Megascapheus bottae; assembly: GCA_024803745.1. Classification (NCBI taxonomy): domain Eukaryota; kingdom Metazoa; phylum Chordata; class Mammalia; order Rodentia; family Geomyidae; genus Megascapheus; species Megascapheus bottae. Next base: position 1,059,059 of record JANJXV010000147.1, on the reverse strand, counting down.
ATTTTGACTTCACACACCGCCATTCCATGACTTCACACACCTTCATTCTTATTCAGAAACATCCATTTTATAACTTCACACACCTCCATTCTGACTTCACACACCTCCATTCTGTGACTTCACACACCTCCATTCTATGAGTTCACACACCTCCATTTTGACTTCACTCACCTCCATTCCATGACTTCACACCCCTTCATTCTTACTTCAGAAACATCCATTCTATGACTTCACACACCTCCATTCTATGACTTCACACACCTCCATTCTATGACTTCACACCTCCATTCTGTGACTTCACACACCTCCATTCTATGTCTTCACACACCTCCATTGTGACTTCACACACGTCCATTCTATGTGTTCACACACCTCCATTCTGACTTCACACACCTCCATTCTATGACTTCACACTCCTCCATTCTGACTTCACACAGCTCCATTCTGTGAATTCACAAAATTCCATTCTATGATTTCACACACCTCCATACTGTGACTTCACACACCTCCATCTATGACTTCAAACACCTCCATTCTGAGTTCACACACCTCCATTCTGTGACTTCACACAACTCCATTCTGACTTCACACACCTCCAATATATGACTTCACACACCTCCATTCTGTGACTTCACACACTTCCATTGTGACGTCACACACCTCCATTCTATGAGTTCACACACGTCCATTCTAGGACTTCACACTCCTCAATTCTGACATCACACAGCTCCATTCTATGTCTTCACAGACCTCGAATCTGTGACTTCACTCACCTCCATTCTATGACTTCACACTGCTCCATTCTATGACTTCCCACACCTCCTTTCTATGACTTCACCCACCTCTATTCTATGACTTCACACCTCGATTTTGACTTCAGATACCTCCATTCTGTGACTTCACACACCTCCATTCTATGACTTCAAACACCTCCATTCTCTGACATCACACACCTCCATTCTGAGCTGATACAACTCCATTCGGTGACTTCACACACCTCCATTCCCTGACTTCACACACCTCCATTCTGTGACTTCACACACCTCCATTCTCTGATTTCACACACCTCCATTCTGACTTCACTCACCTCCACTCTATGACTTCACACTTCTCCATTCTATGACTTCCCACACCTCCTTTCAATGACTTCACCCACCCCCATTCTATGACTTTAGACCTCCATTCTGACTTCACACACCTCCATTCTATGACTTCACACACCTCCATTCTATGAGTTCACACACTTCCATTTTGACTTCACACACCGCCATTCCATGACTTCACACACCTTCATTCTTATTCAGAAACATCCATTTTATAACTTCACACACCTCCATTCTGACTTCACACACCTCCATTCTGTGACTTCACACACCTCCATTCTATGAGTTCACACACCTCCATTTTGACTTCACTCACCTCCATTCCATGACTTCACACCCCTTCATTCTTACTTCAGAAACATCCATTCTATGACTTCACACACCTCCATTCTATGACTTCACACACCTCCATTCTATGACTTCACACCTCCATTCTGTGACTTCACACACCTCCATTCTATGTCTTCACACACCTCCATTGTGACTTCACACACGTCCATTCTATGTGTTCACACACCTCCATTCTGACTTCACACACCTCCATTCTATGACTTCACACTCCTCCATTCTGACTTCACACAGCTCCATTCTGTGAATTCACAAAATTCCATTCTATGATTTCACACACCTCCATACTGTGACTTCACACACCTCCATCTATGACTTCAAACACCTCCATTCTGAGTTCACACACCTCCATTCTGTGACTTCACACAACTCCATTCTGACTTCACACACCTCCAATATATGACTTCACACACCTCCATTCTGTGACTTCACACACTTCCATTGTGACGTCACACACCTCCATTCTATGAGTTCACACACGTCCATTCTAGGACTTCACACTCCTCAATTCTGACATCACACAGCTCCATTCTATGTCTTCACAGACCTCGAATCTGTGACTTCACTCACCTCCATTCTATGACTTCACACTCCTCTATTCTATGACTTCCCACAACTCCTTTCAATGACTTCACCCACCTCTATTCTATGACTTCACAGCTCCATTCTGACTTCACACACCTCCATTCTATGACTTCACACACCTTCATTCTTACTTCAGAAACATCCATTCTATGACCTCACACACCTCCATTCTATGACTTCATAAACCTCCATTCTGTGACTTCCCACACCTCCATTCTGAGTTCACACATCTCCATTCTGTGACTTCACACACCTCCCTTCTGACTTCACACACCTCCCTTCTGTGACTTCAAACACCTCCATTGTGAGTTCACCCACTTCCATTCTGTGACTTCACACACCTCCATTCTATGACTTCACACTCCTCCATTCTGACTTCACACAGCTCCATTCTGTGAATTCACAAAATTCCATTCTATGATTTCACACACCTCCTTTCTATGACTTCACCCACCTCTATTCTATGACTTCACACCTCGATTTTGACTTCAGATACCTCCATTCTGTGACTTCACACACCTCCATTCTATGACTTCAAACACCTCCATTCTCTGACATCACACACCTCCATTCTGAGCTGATACAACTCCATTCGGTGACTTCACACACCTCCATTCCCTGACTTCACACACCTCCATTCTGTGACTTCACACACCTCCATTCTCTGATTTCACACACCTCCATTCTGACTTCACTCACCTCCACTCTATGACTTCACACTTCTCCATTCTATGACTTCCCACACCTCCTTTCAATGACTTCACCCACCCCCATTCTATGACTTTAGACCTCCATTCTGACTTCACACACCTCCATTCTATGACTTCACACACCTCCATTCTATGAGTTCACACACTTCCATTTTGACTTCACACACCGCCATTCCATGACTTCACACACCTTCATTCTTATTCAGAAACATCCATTTTATAACTTCACACACCTCCATTCTGACTTCACACACCTCCATTCTGTGACTTCACACACCTCCATTCTATGAGTTCACACACCTCCATTTTGACTTCACTCACCTCCATTCCATGACTTCACACCCCTTCATTCTTACTTCAGAAACATCCATTCTATGACTTCACACACCTCCATTCTATGACTTCACACACCTCCATTCTATGACTTCACACCTCCATTCTGTGACTTCACACACCTCCATTCTATGTCTTCACACACCTCCATTGTGACTTCACACACGTCCATTCTATGTGTTCACACACCTCCATTCTGACTTCACACACCTCCATTCTATGACTTCACACTCCTCCATTCTGACTTCACACAGCTCCATTCTGTGAATTCACAAAATTCCATTCTATGATTTCACACACCTCCATACTGTGACTTCACACACCTCCATCTATGACTTCAAACACCTCCATTCTGAGTTCACACACCTCCATTCTGTGACTTCACACAACTCCATTCTGACTTCACACACCTCCAATATATGACTTCACACACCTCCATTCTGTGACTTCACACACTTCCATTGTGACGTCACACACCTCCATTCTATGAGTTCACACACGTCCATTCTAGGACTTCACACTCCTCAATTCTGACATCACACAGCTCCATTCTATGTCTTCACAGACCTCGAATCTGTGACTTCACTCACCTCCATTCTATGACTTCACACTCCTCTATTCTATGACTTCCCACAACTCCTTTCAATGACTTCACCCACCTCTATTCTATGACTTCACAGCTCCATTCTGACTTCACACACCTCCATTCTATGACTTCACACACCTTCATTCTTACTTCAGAAACATCCATTCTATGACCTCACACACCTCCATTCTATGACTTCATAAACCTCCATTCTGTGACTTCCCACACCTCCATTCTGAGTTCACACATCTCCATTCTGTGACTTCACACACCTCCCTTCTGACTTCACACACCTCCCTTCTGTGACTTCAAACACCTCCATTGTGAGTTCACCCACTTCCATTCTGTGACTTCACACACCTCCATTCTGTTACTTCACACACCTCCATTCTGTGACTTCACACACCTCCATTCTATGACTTCACACACGTCCCTTCTATGAATTCACACACCTCCATTCTGTGACTTCGCATACCTCCCTTGTATGACTTCACACACCTCTATTCTGTGACTTCACACACCTCCTTTCTGAGTTCACACACCTCCATTCTCTGACTTCACACACCTCCATTTTGCCTTCACACACTTCCATTCTATGACTTCACACATCTCCATTGTTTGACTTCACACACCTCCATTTTTACTTCACACACCTCCATTCTATGACTTCACACACCTTCATTCTTACTTCAGAAAAATCCATTCTATGACTTCACAAACCTCCCTTCTGTGAATTCACACACCTCCATTCTGAGTTCACACACCTCCATTCTGTGAGTTAACACACCTCCATTCTGTGACTTCACACACCTCCATTCTATGACTTCACACTCCTCCATTCTATGAGTTCACACACCTCCATTCTTTGACTTCACACACCTCCATTTTATGACTTCACACACCTCCGTTCTATGACTTCACACACCTCCATTCTGACTTCACACACTTCATTTTTACTTCAAACACCTCCATTCTGTGACTTCACGCACATCCATTCTTTGACTTCACACACCACCATTTTGACTTCACACAAGTCCATTCATTGACTTGACACACCTCCATTCTCTGACTTCACACACCTCCATTTTGACTTCACACACTTCCATTCTGTGACTTCACACACCTCAATTCTTTGACTTCACACACCTCCCTTCTATGAATTCACACACCTCCATTCTGTGACTTCACACACCTCCATTGTGAGTTCACCCACTTCCATTCTATGACTTCACACACCTCCATTCTGTGACTTCACACACCTCCATTCTGTGACTTCACACACCTCCATTCTGTGACTTCACACACCTCCATTGTTTGACTTCACACACCTCCATTCTATGAGTTCACACACCTCCATTATTTGAGTTCACACACGTCCATTTTGACTTCACACACCTCCATTCTATGACTTCACACACCTTCATTCCTACTTCAGAATCATCCATTCTATGACTGCACACACCTCCATTCTGAATTCACACAGCTCCATTCTATGACTTCACACACCTCCATTCTGTGACTTCACACACTTCCATTCTATGACTTCACACACCTTCATTCTTACTTCACAAACATCCATTCTATGACTTCACACACCTCCATTCTATGACTTCACACACCTCCAATTTGTGACTTCACACACCTCCATTCTATGTCTTCACACACCTCCATTGTGACTTCACACACCTCCATTCTATGAGTTCACACACCTCGATTCTAACTTCACACAACTCCATTCTATGACTTCACACTCCGCCATTCTGACTTCACACTCCTCCATTCTGTGAATTCACAAAAATCCATTCTATGATTTCACACACCTCCATACTATGACGTCACACACCTCCATCTATGACTTCACACACCTCCATTCTGAGTTCACACACCTCAATTCCGTGACTTCACACACCTCCATCTATGACTTCACACACCTCCATTCTGAGTTCACACACCTCCATTCTATGACTTCGCACACCTCCATTCTTACTTCACACACCTCCATTCTATGACTTCACAGACCTCGAATCTGTGACTTCACTCACCTCCATTCTATGACTTCACACTGCTCCATTCTATGACTTCCCACACCTCCTTTCTATGACTTCACCCACCTCTATTCTATGACTTCACACCTCGATTTTGACTTCAGATACCTCCATTCTGTGACTTCACACACCTCCATTCTATGACTTCAAACACCTCCATTCTCTGACATCACACACCTCCATTCTGAGCTGATACAACTCCATTCGGTGACTTCACACACCTCCATTCCCTGACTTCACACACCTCCATTCTGTGACTTCACACACCTCCATTCTCTGATTTCACACACCTCCATTCTGACTTCACTCACCTCCACTCTATGACTTCACACTTCTCCATTCTATGACTTCCCACACCTCCTTTCAATGACTTCACCCACCCCCATTCTATGACTTTAGACCTCCATTCTGACTTCACACACCTCCATTCTATGACTTCACACACCTCCATTCTATGAGTTCACACACTTCCATTTTGACTTCACACACCGCCATTCCATGACTTCACACACCTTCATTCTTATTCAGAAACATCCATTTTATAACTTCACACACCTCCATTCTATGACTTCACACACCTCCATTCTATGACTTCACACACCTCAATTCTATGACTTCACACACCTCCATTCTGTAACTTCACACACTTCCAATGTTTGACTTCACAAACCTCCATTCCATTACGTCATACATCTCCATTCTATGACTTCAAACACATCCATTCTTTGACTTCACACACCTCCATTTTGACTTCACACACCTCCATTCTGTGACTTCACACACATCCATTCTTTGACTTCACACACCACCATTTTGACTTCACACAAGTCCATTCATTGACTTGACACACCTCCATTCTCTGACTTCACACACCTCCAATTTGACTTCACACACTTCCATTCTGTGACTTCACACACCTCCATTCTTTGACTTCACACACCTCCCTTCTATGAATTCACACACCTCCATTCTGTGACTTCACACACCTCCATTGTGAGTTCACCCACTTCCATTGTATGACTTCACACACCTCCATTCTGTGACTTCACACACCTCCATTCTCAGTTCACACACCTCCATTCTGTGACTTCACACACCACCATTCTGTCACTTCACACACCTCCATTCTATAACTTCACACACCTCCATTCTGTCACTTCACCACCTCCATTCTATGACTTCACACACCTCCATTCTATGACTTCACACACCTGCATTGTGACTTAACCCACCTCAATTCTATGAGTTCACACACCTGCATTGTGACTTCACACACCTCCATTCTATGACTTCACCCATCTCCATTCTGACTTCACACACCTCCATTCTATGATTTCACATACTTCGATTCTATAACTTCACAAACCTCCATTCTATGACTTCACACACCTCGTTTCTGAGTTGACACACCTGGTTTCTGTGATTTCACACACCTCCAATCTGAGTTCACACACCTCCCGTCTATGAATTCACACACCTCCATTCTTTGACATCAAAAACCACCGTTCTATGACTTCACCTACCACCATTTTGACTTCACACACCTCCATTCTGACATCACACACCTACATTCTATGACTTCACACACTTCCATTCTATGACTTCACACACCTCCATTCTGTGACTTCACTTACCTCCATTGTGAGTTCACACACCTCCATTCTGTGACTTCACACACCTTGATTCTCTGACTTCACACACCTCCATTCTACGATTTCACACATCTGTATTCTGTGACTTAACACATCTCCATTCTATGACTTCACACACCTCCATTCTGTGACTTCACACACCTCCATTCTGAGTTCACACACCTCCATTCTGTGACTTCGCACACCTCCATTATGTGACTTCACACACCTCCATATTGTGACTTCACACACCTCAATTCTATGACTTCACACACCTCCATTCTATGACTTCACACACCTCCATTGTGACTTCACACAGCTACGTTCTATCAGTTCACACACCTGCATTGTGACTTCACACACGTCCATTCTCCGACTTCACACACCTCCATTCTGAATTCACACACCTCCATTCTGACTTCACACACCTCAATTCTGTGACTTCACACACCTCCATTCTATGACTTCACATACCTCATTTCTGAGTTGACACACCTCCATTTTGTGACTTCACATACCTCTAATCTAACTTCACACACCTCCATTCTATGACTTCACACACCTCCATTCTGTGACTTCAAAAACCACCATTCTATGACTTCACACATCTCCATTGTGACTTCACACACCTCCATTCTATGAGTTCACACAGCTCCATTCTGACTTCACACACCTCCATTCTATGACTTCGCACACCTGTATTCTCACTTCACACATCTCCATTCTGTGACTTCACATTCCTCCATGCTTTGACTTCACACCCCTCCATTCTGTGCCTTCACACACCTACACTCTGTGACTTTACAGACCTCCATTCTGTGACTTCACACACCTCCCTTCTGTGACTTCACACACCTCCATTCTATGACTTCACACACCTCCATTCTAAGACTTCACACACCTCCATTCTATGACTTCACACACTTCCATTGTTTGACATCATACACCTCCATTCTTTGACTTCACACACCTCCGTTCCATGAATTCACACACCTCCATTCTATGAGTTCATACACCTCCATTCTATGAGTTCACACACCTTCATTCTTACTTCAGGAACATCCATTCTATGACTTCAGACACCTCCATTCTATGACTTCACACAACTTCATTCTTACTTCAGCAACATCCATTCTATGACTTCATACACCTCTATTCTATGACTTCACAAACCTCCATTCTGTGACTTCACACACCTCCATTCTGGGTTCACACACCTCCATTCTGTGACTTCACACACCTCCATTCTGACTTCACACACCTCCATTCTATGACTTCACACACTTCCATTCTATGACTTCACACACCTCCATTCTGTGACTTCACACACCTCCTCTCTGAGTTCACACACCCAAATTCTGTGTCTTCACACACCTCCATTCTGTGACTTCAGACACCTCCTTCTATGACTTCACACACCTTCATTCTGTGACTTCACACACCTCCATTCTATGACTTCACACACCTAGTTTCTGAGTTGACACACCTCCCTTCTGTGATTTCACACACCTCCAATCTGGGTTCACACACCTCCATTCTATGACTTCACACACCTCCATTCTTTGACATCAAAAACCACCATTCTATGACTTCACACACCTCCATTTTGACTTCACACACCTCCATTCTACGAGTTCACACACTTCCATTCTGCCTTCACCCACCTCCATTCTATGACTTCACTCAGCTCCATTCTGACTTCACACACCTCCATTTGTGAATTCACACACCACAATTTTGACTTCAAACACCTCCATTCTGTGACTTCACACACCTCCATTCTGTGACTTCACACACCTCCATTTTGACTTCACACACCTTCATTCTGTGACTTCACACACCTCCATTCTGTGACTTCACACACCTCCATTGTTTGACTTCACACACCTCCCTTCTTGGACTTCACACACCTTCATTCCATGACTTCACACACCTCCATTCTTTGAGTTCACACACCTCCATTCTATGACTTCACACACCTTCATTCCTACTTCAGAAACATCCATTCTATGACTGCACACACCTCCATTCTATCACTTCACACACCTCCATTCTGAATTCACACAGCTCCATTCTATGTTGTCACACACCTCCATTCTGTGACTTCACACACTACCATTCTATGACTTCACACACCTTCATTCTTACTTCACAGACATCCATTCTATGACTTCACACACCTCCATTCTATGACTTCACACACCTCCATTCTGTGACTTCACACATCTCCATTCTATGTCTCCACACACCTCCATTATGACTTCACACACCTCCATTCTATGAGTTCACACACCTCCATTCTAACTTCACACACCTCCATTCTATGACTTCACACTTCGCCATTCTGACTTCACACTCCTCCATTCTGTGAATTCACAAAACTCCATTCTATGATTTCACACAACTCCATACTATGACTTCACACACCTCCATCTATGACTTCACACACCTCTAATCTGACTTCACACACCTCCATTCTGTGACTTCACACACCTCCATTCTGACCTCACACACCAATGTATGGCTTCACACACCTCCCTTCTGTGACTTCACACACTTCCATTGTGACATCACAAACCTCCATTCTATGAGTTCACATACCTCCATTCTATGACTTCACACACCTCCATTCTGACTTCACACACCTCTATTCTATGACTTCACAGACCTCGAATCTGTGACTTCACTCACCTCCACTCTATGACTTCACACTGCTCCATTTTATGACTTCCCACACCTACTTTCTATAACTTCACCCACCTCTATTAGATGACTTCACACCTCCATTCTGACTTCAGATACCTCCATTCTTTGACTTCACACACCTCCATTCTATGACTTCACACACCTCCATTCTATGACTTCACACACCTTCATTCTTACTTCAGAAACATCCATTCTATGACCTCACACAACTCCATTCTATGCCTTCACAAACCTCCATTCTGTGAATTCACACACCTCCATTCTGAGTTCACACAACTCCATTCGGTGACTTCACACACCTCCATTCTTACTTCACAAACCTCCATTCTATGACTTCACACACTTCCATTCTATGACTTCACACACCTCCATTCTGTGACTTCTCACACCTCCATTCTGAGTTCACACACCTCCATTCTGTGACTTCACACACCTCCCTTCCGTGACTTCACACACCTCCATTCTGTGACGTCACACACCTCCAATCTATGACTTCACACACCTCCATTATATGACTTCAAACACCTCCATTCTCTGCCTTCACACACCTCCATTCTTACTTCACACACCTCCATTCTATGACTTCACACACTTCCATTCTAGGACTTCACACACCTCCATTCTGTGACTTCACACACCTTCATTCTGAGTTCACACACCTCCATTCTGTGACTTCCCACACCTCCATTCTGTGACTTCACACACCTCCATTCTGTGACTTCACACACCTCCATTGTTTGACTTCACACACCTCCCTTCTTGGACTTCACACACTTTCATTCCATGACTTCACACACCTCCATTCTTTGAGTTCACAAACCTCCATTTTGACTTCACACACCTCCATTCTATGACTTCACACACCTTCATTCCTACTTCAGAAACATCCATTCTATGACTGCACACACCTCCATTCTATCACTTCACACACCTCCATTCTGAATTCACACAGCTCCATCCTATGACGTCACACACCTCCATTCTGTGACTTCACACACTACCATTCTATGACTTCACACACCTTCATTCTTACTTCACAAACATCCATTCTATGACTTCACACACCTCCATTCTATGACTTCACACACCTCCATTCTGTGACTTCACACATCTCCATTCTATGTCTCCACACACCTCCATTATGACTTCACACACCTCCATTCTATGAGTTCACACACCTCCATTCTAACTTCACACACCTCCATTCTATGACTTCACACTTCGCCATTCTGACTTCGCACTCCTCCATTCTGTGAATTCACAAAACTCCATTCTATGATTTCACACAACTCCATACTATGACTTCACACACCTCCATCTATGACTTCACACACCTCCAATCTGAGTTCACACACCTCCATTCTGTGACTTCACACACCTCCATTCCGACCTCACACACCAATGTATGACTTCACACACCTCCATTCTGTGACTTCACACACTTCCATTGTGACATCACAAACCTCCATTCTATGAGTTCACATACCTCCATTCTATGACTTCACACACCTCCATTCTGACTTCACACACCTCTATTCTATGACTTCACAGACCTCGAATCTGTGACTTCACTCACCTCCACTCTATGACTTCACACTGCTCCATTTTATGACTTCCCACATCTACGTTCTATGACTTCACCCACATCTATTAGATGACTTCACACCTCCATTCTGACTTCAGATACCTCCATTCTTTGACTTCACACACCTCCATTCTACGACTTCACACACCTCCATTCTATGACTTCACACACCTTCATTCTTACTTCAGAAACATCCATTCTATGACCTCACACAACTTCATTCTATGCCTTCACAAACCTGCATTCTGTGAATTCACACACCTCCATTCTGATTTCACACAACTCCTTTCGGTGACTTCACACACCTCCATTCTTACTTCACAAACCTCCATTCTATGACTTCACACACTTCCATTCTATGACTTCACACACCTCCATTCTGTGACTTCTCACACCTCCATTCTGAGTTCACACACCACCATTCTGTGACTTCAAACACCTCCATTCAGTGACTTCACACACCTCCATTCTATGACTTCACACACCTCCATTCTTTGACATCAAAAACCACCATTCTATGACTTCACACACCTCCATTTTGACTTCACACACCTCCATTCTACGAGTTCACACACTTCCATTCTGCCTTCACCCACCTCCATTCTATGACTTCACTCAGCTCCATTCTGACTTCACACACCTCCATTTGTGAATTCACACACCACAATTTTGACTTCAAACACCTCCATTCTGTGACTTCACACACCTCCATTCTGTGACTTCACACACCTCCATTTTGACTTCACACACCTTCATTCTGTGACTTCACACACCTCCATTCTGTGACTTCACACACCTCCATTGTTTGACTTCACACACCTCCCTTCTTGGACTTCACACACCTTCATTCCATGACTTCACACACCTCCATTCTTTGAGTTCACAAACCTCCATTTTGACTTCACACACCTCCATTCTATGACTTCACACACCTTCATTCCTACTTCAGAAACATCCATTCTATGACTGCACACACGTCCATTCTATCACTTCACACACCTCCATTCTGAATTCACACAGCTCCATTCTATGTTGTCACACACCTCCATTCTGTGACTTCACACACTACCATTCTATGACTTCACACACCTTCATTCTTACTTCACAAACATCCATTCTATGACTTCACACACCTCCATTCTATGACTTCACACACCTCCATTCTGTGACTTCACACATCTCCATTCTATGTCTCCACACACCTCCATTATGACTTCACACACCTCCATTCTATGAGTTCACACACCTCCATTCTAACTTCACACACCTCCATTCTATGACTTCACACTTCGCCATTCTGACTTCACACTCCTCCATTCTGTGAATTCACAAAACTCCATTCTATGATTTCACACAACTCCATACTATGACTTCACACACCTCCATCTATGACTTCACACACCTCCAATCTGACTTCACACACCTCCATTCTGTGACTTCACACACCTCCATTCTGACCTCACACACCAATGTATGGCTTCACACACCTCCCTTCTGTGACTTCACACACTTCCATTGTGACATCACAAACCTCCCTTCTATGAGTTCACATACCTCCATTCTATGACTTCACACACCTCCATTCTGACTTCACACACCTCTATTCTATGACTTCACAGACCTCGAATCTGTGACTTCACTCACCTCCACTCTATGACTTCACACTGCTCCATTTTATGACTTCCCACACCTACTTTCTATAACTTCACCCACCTCTATTAGATGACTTCACACCTCCATTCTGACTTCAGATACCTCCATTCTTTGACTTCACACACCTCCATTCTATGACTTCACACACCTTCATTCTTATTTCAGAAACATCCATTCTATGACCTCACACAACTCCATTCTATGCCTTCACAAACCTCCATTCTGTGAATTCACACACCTCCATTCTGAGTTCACACAACTCCATTCGGTGACTTCACACACCTCCATTCTATGACTTCACACACCTTCATTCCTACTTCAGAAACATCCATTCTATGACTGCACACACCTCCATTCTATCACTTCACACACCTCCATTCTGAATTCACACAGCTCCATTCTATGTTGTCACACACCTCCATTCTGTGACTTCACACACTACCATTCTATGACTTCACACACCTTCATTCTTACTTCACAGACATCCATTCTATGACTTCACACACCTCCATTCTATGACTTCACACACCTCCATTCTGTGACTTCACACATCTCCATTCTATGTCTCCACACACCTCCATTATGACTTCACACACCTCCATTCTATGAGTTCACACACCTCCATTCTAACTTCACACACCTCCATTCTATGACTTCACACTTCGCCATTCTGACTTCACACTCCTCCATTCTGTGAATTCACAAAACTCCATTCTATGATTTCACACAACTCCATACTATGACTTCACACACCTCCATCTATGACTTCACACACCTCTAATCTGACTTCACACACCTCCATTCTGTGACTTCACACACCTCCATTCTGACCTCACACACCAATGTATGGCTTCACACACCTCCCTTCTGTGACTTCACACACTTCCATTGTGACATCACAAACCTCCATTCTATGAGTTCACATACCTCCATTCTATGACTTCACACACCTCCATTCTGACTTCACACACCTCTATTCTATGACTTCACAGACCTCGAATCTGTGACTTCACTCACCTCCACTCTATGACTTCACACTGCTCCATTTTATGACTTCCCACACCTACTTTCTATAACTTCACCCACCTCTATTAGATGACTTCACACCTCCATTCTGACTTCAGATACCTCCATTCTTTGACTTCACACACCTCCATTCTATGACTTCACACACCTCCATTCTATGACTTCACACACCTTCATTCTTACTTCAGAAACATCCATTCTATGACCTCACACAACTCCATTCTATGCCTTCACAAACCTCCATTCTGTGAATTCACACACCTCCATTCTGAGTTCACACAACTCCATTCGGTGACTTCACACACCTCCATTCTTACTTCACAAACCTCCATTCTATGACTTCACACACTTCCATTCTATGACTTCACACACCTCCATTCTGTGACTTCTCACACCTCCATTCTGAGTTCACACACCTCCATTCTGTGACTTCACACACCTCCCTTCCGTGACTTCACACACCTCCATTCTGTGACGTCACACACCTCCAATCTATGACTTCACACACCTCCATTATATGACTTCAAACACCTCCATTCTCTGCCTTCACACACCTCCATTCTTACTTCACACACCTCCATTCTATGACTTCACACACTTCCATTCTAGGACTTCACACACCTCCATTCTGTGACTTCACACACCTTCATTCTGAGTTCACACACCTCCATTCTGTGACTTCCCACACCTCCATTCTGTGACTTCACACACCTCCATTCTGTGACTTCACACACCTCCATTGTTTGACTTCACACACCTCCCTTCTTGGACTTCACACACTTTCATTCCATGACTTCACACACCTCCATTCTTTGAGTTCACAAACCTCCATTTTGACTTCACACACCTCCATTCTATGACTTCACACACCTTCATTCCTACTTCAGAAACATCCATTCTATGACTGCACACACCTCCATTCTATCACTTCACACACCTCCATTCTGAATTCACACAGCTCCATCCTATGACGTCACACACCTCCATTCTGTGACTTCACACACTACCATTCTATGACTTCACACACCTTCATTCTTACTTCACAAACATCCATTCTATGACTTCACACACCTCCATTCTATGACTTCACACACCTCCATTCTGTGACTTCACACATCTCCATTCTATGTCTCCACACACCTCCATTATGACTTCACACACCTCCATTCTATGAGTTCACACACCTCCATTCTAACTTCACACACCTCCATTCTATGACTTCACACTTCGCCATTCTGACTTCGCACTCCTCCATTCTGTGAATTCACAAAACTCCATTCTATGATTTCACACAACTCCATACTATGACTTCACACACCTCCATCTATGACTTCACACACCTCCAATCTGAGTTCACACACCTCCATTCTGTGACTTCACACACCTCCATTCCGACCTCACACACCAATGTATGACTTCACACACCTCCATTCTGTGACTTCACACACTTCCATTGTGACATCACAAACCTCCATTCTATGAGTTCACATACCTCCATTCTATGACTTCACACACCTCCATTCTGACTTCACACACCTCTATTCTATGACTTCACAGACCTCGAATCTGTGACTTCACTCACCTCCACTCTATGACTTCACACTGCTCCATTTTATGACTTCCCACATCTACGTTCTATGACTTCACCCACATCTATTAGATGACTTCACACCTCCATTCTGACTTCAGATACCTCCATTCTTTGACTTCACACACCTCCATTCTACGACTTCACACACCTCCATTCTATGACTTCACACACCTTCATTCTTACTTCAGAAACATCCATTCTATGACCTCACACAACTTCATTCTATGCCTTCACAAACCTGCATTCTGTGAATTCACACACCTCCATTCTGATTTCACACAACTCCTTTCGGTGACTTCACACACCTCCATTCTTACTTCACAAACCTCCATTCTATGACTTCACACACTTCCATTCTATGACTTCACACACCTCCATTCTGTGACTTCTCACACCTCCATTCTGAGTTCACACACCACCATTCTGTGACTTCAAACACCTCCATTCAGTGACTTCACACACCTCCATTCTATGACTTCACACACCTCCATTCTTTGACATCAAAAACCACCATTCTATGACTTCACACACCTCCATTTTGACTTCACACACCTCCATTCTACGAGTTCACACACTTCCATTCTGCCTTCACCCACCTCCATTCTATGACTTCACTCAGCTCCATTCTGACTTCACACACCTCCATTTGTGAATTCACACACCACAATTTTGACTTCAAACACCTCCATTCTGTGACTTCACACACCTCCATTCTGTGACTTCACACACCTCCATTTTGACTTCACACACCTTCATTCTGTGACTTCACACACCTCCATTCTGTGACTTCACACACCTCCATTGTTTGACTTCACACACCTCCCTTCTTGGACTTCACACACCTTCATTCCATGACTTCACACACCTCCATTCTTTGAGTTCACAAACCTCCATTTTGACTTCACACACCTCCATTCTATGACTTCACACACCTTCATTCCTACTTCAGAAACATCCATTCTATGACTGCACACACGTCCATTCTATCACTTCACACACCTCCATTCTGAATTCACACAGCTCCATTCTATGTTGTCACACACCTCCATTCTGTGACTTCACACACTACCATTCTATGACTTCACACACCTTCATTCTTACTTCACAAACATCCATTCTATGACTTCACACACCTCCATTCTATGACTTCACACACCTCCATTCTGTGACTTCACACATCTCCATTCTATGTCTCCACACACCTCCATTATGACTTCACACACCTCCATTCTATGAGTTCACACACCTCCATTCTAACTTCACACACCTCCATTCTATGACTTCACACTTCGCCATTCTGACTTCACACTCCTCCATTCTGTGAATTCACAAAACTCCATTCTATGATTTCACACAACTCCATACTATGACTTCACACACCTCCATCTATGACTTCACACACCTCCAATCTGACTTCACACACCTCCATTCTGTGACTTCACACACCTCCATTCTGACCTCACACACCAATGTATGGCTTCACACACCTCCCTTCTGTGACTTCACACACTTCCATTGTGACATCACAAACCTCCCTTCTATGAGTTCACATACCTCCATTCTATGACTTCACACACCTCCATTCTGACTTCACACACCTCTATTCTATGACTTCACAGACCTCGAATCTGTGACTTCACTCACCTCCACTCTATGACTTCACACTGCTCCATTTTATGACTTCCCACACCTACTTTCTATAACTTCACCCACCTCTATTAGATGACTTCACACCTCCATTCTGACTTCAGATACCTCCATTCTTTGACTTCACACACCTCCATTCTATGACTTCACACACCTTCATTCTTATTTCAGAAACATCCATTCTATGACCTCACACAACTCCATTCTATGCCTTCACAAACCTCCATTCTGTGAATTCACACACCTCCATTCTGAGTTCACACAACTCCATTCGGTGACTTCACACACCTCCATTCTTACTTCACAAACCTCCATTCTATGACTTCACACACTTCCATTCTATGACTTCACACACCTCCATTCTGTGAATTCTCACACCTCCATTCTGAGTTCACACACCTCCATTCTGTGACTTCACACACCTCCCTTCCGTGACTTCACACACCTCCATTCTGTGACGTCACACACCTCCATTCTATGACTTCACACACCTCCATTATATGACTTCAAACACCTCCATTCTCTGCCTTCACACACCTCCATTCTTACTTCACACACCTCCATTCTATGACTTCACACACTTCCATTCTAGGACTTCACACACCTCCATTCTGTGACTTCACACACCTTCATTCTGAGTTCACACACCTCCATTCTGTGACTTCCCACACCTCCATTCTGTGACTTCACACACCTCCATTCTGTGACTTCACACACCTCCATTTTGACTTCACACATCTTCATTCTGTGACTTCACACACCTCCATTCTGTGACTTCACACACCTCCATTGTTTGACTTCACACACCTCCCTTCTTGGACTTCACACACTTTCATTCCATGACTTCACACACCTCCATTCTTTGAGTTCACAAACCTCCATTTTGACTTCACACACCTCCATTCTATGACTTCACACACCTTCATTCCTACTTCAGAAACATCCATTCTATGACTGCACACACCTCCATTCTATCACCTCACACACCTCCATTCTGAATTCACACAGCTCCATTCTATGATGTCACACACCTCCATTCTGGGACTTCACACACTACCATTCTATGACTTCACACACCTTCATTCTTACTTCACAAACATCCATTCTATGACTTCACACACCTCCATTCTATGACTTCACACACCTCCATTCTGTGACTTCACACATCTCCATTCTATATCTCCACACACCTCCATTATGACTTCACACACCTCCATTCTATGAGTTCACACACCTCCATTCTAACTTCACACCCCTCCATTCTATGACTTCACACTTCGCCATTCTGACTTCACACTCCTCCATTCTGTGAATTCACAAAACTCCATTCTATGATTTCACACAACTCCATACTATGACTTCACACACCTCCATCTATGACTTCACACACCTCCAATCTGAGTTCACACACCTCCATTCTGTGACTTCACACACCTCCATTCCGACCTCACACACCAATGTATGACTTCACACACCTCCATTCTGTGACTTCACACACTTCCATTGTGACATCACAAACCTCCATTCTATGAGTTCACATACCTCCATTCTATGACTTCACACACCTCCATTCTGACTTCACACACCTCTATTCTATGACTTCACAGACCTCGAATCTGTGACTTCACTCACCTCCACTCTATGACTTCACACTGCTCCATTTTATGACTTCCCACATCTACGTTCTATGACTTCACCCACCTCTATTAGATGACTTCACACCTCCATTCTGACTTCAGATACCTCCATTCATTGACTTCACACACCTCCATTCTACGACTTCACACACCTCCATTCTATGACTTCACACACCTTCATTCTTACTTCAGAAACATCCATTCTATGACCTCACACAACTTCATTCTATGCCTTCACAAACCTCCATTCTGTGAATTCACACACCTCCATTCTGATTTCACACAACTCCTTTCGGTGACTTCACACACCTCCATTCTTACTTCACAAACCTCCATTCTATGACTTCACACACTTCCATTCTATGACTTCACACACCTCCATTCTGTGACTTCTCACACCTCCATTCTGAGTTCACACACCACCATTCTGTGACTTCAAACACCTCCATTCAGTGACTTCACACACCTCCATTCTATGACTTCAAACACCTCCATTCTCTGACTTCACACACCTCCATTCTTACTTCACACACCTCCATTCTATGACTTCACACACTTCCATTCTAGGACTTCACACACCTCCATTCTGTGACTTCACACACCTTCATTCTGAGTTCACACACCTCCATTCTGAGACTTCACACACCTCCATTCCCTGACTTCACACACCTCCATTCTGTGACTTCATACACCTCCATTCTGTGACTTCACACACTTCCATTCTGACTTCACACAACTCCATTCTATGACTTCACACACCTCCATTCTGTGACTTCACACACCTCCATTGTCTGACTTCACACACCTCCCTTCTTGGACTTCACACACCTTCATTCCATGACTTCACACACCTCCATTCTTTGAGTTCACAAACCTCCATTTTGACTTCACACACCTCCATTCTATGACTTCACACACCTTCATTCCTACTTCAGAAACATCCACTCTATGACTGCACACACGTCCATTCTATCACTTCACACACCTCCATTCTGAATTCACACAGCTCCATTCTATGTTGTCACACACCTCCATTCTGTGACTTCACACACTACCATTCTATGACTTCACACACCTTCATTCTTACTTCACAAACATCCATTCTATGACTTCACACACCTCCATTCTATGACTTCACACACCTCCATTCTGTGACTTCACACATCTCCATTCTATGTCTTCACACACCTCCATTATGACTTCACACACCTCCGTTCTATGAGTTCACACACCTCCATTCTAACTTCACACCCCTCCATTCTATGACTTCACACTTCGCCATTCTGACTTCACACTCCTCCATTCTGTGAATTCACAAAACTCCATTCTATGATTTCACACAACTCCATACTATGACTTCACACACCTCCATCTATGACTTCACACACCTCCAATCTGACTTCACACACCTCCATTCTATGACTTCAAACACCTCCATTCTCTGCCTTCACACACCTCCATTCTTACTTCACACACCTCCATTCTATGACTTCACACACGTCCATTCTAGGACTTCACACACCTCCATTCTGTGACTTCACACACCTTCATTCTGAGTTCACACACCTCCATTCTGTGACTTCCCACACCTCCATTCTGTGACTTCACACACCTCCATTCTGTGACTTCACACACCTCCATTTTGACTTCACACACCTTCATTCTGTGACTTCACACACCTCCATTCTGTGACTTCACACACCTCCATTGTTTGACTTCATACACCTCCCTTCTTGGACTTCACACACTTTCATTCCATGACTTCACACACCTCCATTCTTTGAGTTCACAAACCTCCATTTTGACTTCACACACCTCCATTCTATGACTTCACACACCTTCATTCCTACTTCAGAAACATCCATTCTATGACTGCACACACCTCCATTCTATCACTTCACACACCTCCATTCTGAATTCACACAGCTCCATTCTATGATGTCACACACCTCCATTCTGTGACTTCACACACTACCATTCTATGACTTCACACACCTTCATTCTTACTTCACAAACATCCATTCTATGACTTCACACACCTCCATTCTATGACTTCACACACCTCCATTCTGTGACTTCACACATCTCCATTCTATGTCTCCACACACCTCCATTATGACTTCACACACCTCCATTCTATGAGTTCACACACCTCCGTTCTAACTTCACACACCTCCATTCTATGACTTCACACTTCGCCATTCTGACTTCACACTCCTCCATTCTGTGAATTCACAAAACTCCATTCTATGATTTCACACAACTCCATACTATGACTTCACACACCTCCATCTATGACTTCACACACCTCCAATCTGAGTTCACACACCTCCATTCTGTGACTTCACACACCTCCATTCCGACCTCACAAACCAATGTATGACTTCTCACTCCTCCATTCTGTGACTTCACACACTTCCATTGTGACATCACAAACCTCCATTCTATGAGTTCACATACCTCCATTCTATGACTTCACACACCTCCATTCTGACTTCACACACCTCTATTCTATGACTTCACAGACCACGAATCTGTGACTTCACTCACCTCCACTCTATGACTTCACACTGCTCCATTTTATGACTTCCCACATCTACGTTCTATGACTTCACCCACCTCTATTAGATGACTTCACACCTCCATTCTGACTTCAGATACCTCCATTCTTTGACTTCACACACCTCCATTCTACGACTTCACACACCTCCATTCTATGACTTCACACACCTTCATTCTTACTTCACAAACCTCCATTCTATGACTTCACACACTTCCATTCTATGACTTCACACACCTCCATTCTGTGACTTCTCACACCTCCATTCTGAGTTCACACACCACCATTCTGTGACTTCAAACACCTCCATTCAGTGACTTCACACACCTCCATTCTATGACTTCACACATCTCCATTCTTTGACATCAAAAACCACCATTCTATGACTTCACACACCTCCATTCTGCCTTCACCCACCTCCATTCTATGACTTCACTCAGCTCCATTCTGACTTCACACACCTCCATTTGTGAATTCACACACCACAATTTTGACTTCAAACACCTCCATTCTGTGACTTCACACACCTCCATTCTGTGACTTCACACACCTCCATTTTGACTTCACACACCTTCATTCTGTGACTTCACACACCTCCATTCTGTGACTTCACACACCTCCATTGTTTGACTTCACACACCTCCCTTCTTGGACTTCACACACTTTCATTCCATGACTTCACACACCTCCATTCTTTGAGTTCACAAACCTCCATTTTGACTTCACACACCTCCATTCTATGACTTCACACACCTTCATTCCTACTTCAGAAACATCCATTCTATGACTGCACACACGTCCATTCTATCACTTCACACACCTCCATTCTGAATTCACACAGCTCCATTCTATGTTGTCACACACCTCCATTCTGTGACTTCACACACTACCATTCTATGACTTCACACACCTTCCTTCTTACTTCACAAACATCCATTCTATGACTTCACACACCTCCATTCTATGACTTCACACACCTCCATTCTGTGACTTCTCACATCTCCATTCTATGTCTCCACACACCTCCATTATGACTTCACACACCTCCATTCTATGAGTTCACACACCTCCATTCTAACTTCACACACCTCCATTCTATGACTTCACACTTCGCCATTCTGACTTCACACTCCTCCATTCTGTGAATTCACAAAACTCCATTCTATGATTTCACACAACTCCATACTATGACTTCACACACCTCCATCTATGACTTCACACACCTAAAATCTGACTTCCCACACCTCCATTCTGTGACTTCACACACCTCCATTCTGACCTCACACACCAATGTATGGCTTCACACACCTCCATTCTGTGACTTCACACACTTCCATTGTGACATCACAAACCTCCATTCTATGAGTTCACATACCTCCATTCTATGACTTCACACACCTCCATTCTGACTTCACACACCTCTATTCTATGACTTCACAGACCTCGAATCTGTGACTTCACTCACCTCCACTCTATGACTTCACACTGCTCCATTTTATGACTTCCCACACCTACTTTCTATAACTTCACCCACCTCTATTAGATGACTTCACACCTCCATTCTGACTTCAGATACCTCCATTCTTTGACTTCACACACCTCCATTCTATGACTTCACACACCTTCATTCTTATTTCAGAAACATCCATTCTATGACCTCACACAACTCCATTCCATGCCTTCACAAACCTCCATTCTGTGAATTCACACACCTCCATTCTGAGTTCACACAACTCCATTCGGTGACTTCACACACCTCCATTCTTACTTCACAAACCTCCATTCTATGACTTCACACACTTCCATTCTATGACTTCACACACCTCCATTCTGTGACTTCTCACACCTCCATTCTGAGTTCACACACCTCCATTCTGTGACTTCACACACCTCCCTTCAGTGACTTCACACACCTCCATTCTGTGACGTCACACACCTCCATTCTATGACTTCACACACCTCCATTATATGACTTCAAACACCTCCATTCTCTGCCTTCACACACCTCCATTCTTACTTCACACACCTCCATTCTATGACTTCACACACTTCCATTCTAGGACTTCACACACCTCCATTCTGTGACTTCACACACCTTCATTCTGAGTTCACACACCTCCATTCTGTGACTTCCCACACCTCCATTCTGTGACTTCACACACCTCCATTCTGTGACTTCACACACCTCCATTTTGACTTCACACATCTTCATTCTGTGACTTCACACACCTCCATTCTGTGACTTCACACACCTCCATTGTTTGACTTCACACACCTCCCTTCTTGGACTTCACACACTTTCATTCCATGACTTCACACACCTCCATTCTTTGAGTTCACAAACCTCCATTTTGACTTCACACACCTCCATTCTATGACTTCACACACCTTCATTCCTACTTCAGAAACATCCATTCTATGACTGCACACACCTCCATTCTATCACCTCACACACCTCCATTCTGAATTCACACAGCTCCATTCTATGATGTCACACACCTCCATTCTGGGACTTCACACACTACCATTCTATGACTTCACACACCTTCATTCTTACTTCACAAACATCCATTCTATGACTTCACACACCTCCATTCTATGACTTCACACACCTCCATTCTGTGACTTCACACATCTCCATTCTATGTCTCCACACACCTCCATTATGACTTCACACACCTCCATTCTATGAGTTCACACACCTCCATTCTAACTTCACACACCTGCATTCTATGACTTCACACTTCGCCATTCTGACTTCACACTCCTCCATTCTGTGAATTCACAAAACTCCATTCTATGATTTCACACAACTCCATACTATGACTTCACACACCTCCATCTATGACTTCACACACCTCCAATCTGACTTCACACACCTCCATTCTGTGACTTCACACACCTCCATTCCGACCTCACACACCAATGTATGACTTCACACACCTCCATTCTGTGACTTCACACACTTCCATTGTGACATCACAAACCTCCATTCTATGAGTTCACATACCTCCATTCTATGACTTCACACACCTCCATTCTGACTTTACACACCTCTATTCTATGACTTCACAGACCTCGAATCTGTGACTTCACTCACCTCCACTCTATGACTTCACACTGCTCCATTTTATGACTTCCCACATCTACGTTCTATGACTTCACCCACCTCTATTAGATGACTTCACACCTCCATTCTGACTTCAGATACCTCCATTCATTGACTTCACACACCTCCATTCTACGACTTCACACACCTCCATTCTATGACTTCACACACCTTCATTCTTACTTCAGAAACATCCATTCTATGACCTCACACAACTTCATTCTATGCCTTCACAAACCTCCATTCTGTGAATTCACACACCTCCATTCTGATTTCACACAACTCCTTTCGGTGACTTCACACACCTCCATTCTTACTTCACAAACCTCCATTCTATGACTTCACACACTTCCATTCTATGACTTCACACACCTCCATTCTGTGACTTCTCACACCTCCATTCTGAGTTCACACACCACCATTCTGTGACTTCAAACACCTCCATTCAGTGACTTCACACACCTCCATTCTATGACTTCAAACACCTCCATTCTCTGACTTCACACACCTCCATTCTTACTTCACACACCTCCATTCTATGACTTCACACACTTCCATTCTAGGACTTCACACACCTCCATTCTGTGACTTCACACACCTTCATTCTGAGTTCACACACCTCCATTCTGAGACTTCACACACCTCCATTCCCTGACTTCACACACCTCCATTCTGTGACTTCATACACCTCCATTTTGTGACTTCACACACTTCCATTCTGACTTCACACAACTCCATTCTATGACTTCACACACCTCCATTCTGTGACTTCACACACCTCCATTGTTTGACTTCACACACCTCCCTTCTTGGACTTCACACACCTTCATTCCATGACTTCACACACCTCCATTCTTTGAGTTCACAAACCTCCATTTTGACTTCACACACCTCCATTCTATGACTTCACACACCTTCATTCCTACTTCAGAAACATCCATTCTATGACTGCACACACGTCCATTCTATCACTTCACACACCTCCATTCTGAATTCACACAGCTCCATTCTATGTTGTCACACACCTCCATTCTGTGACTTCACACACTACCATTCTATGACTTCACACACCTTCATTCTTACTTCACAAACATCCATTCTATGACTTCACACACCTCCATTCTATGACTTCACACACCTCCATTCTGTGACTTCACACATCTCCATTCTATGTCTCCACACACCTCCATTATGACTTCACACACCTCCATTCTATGAGTTCACACACCTCCATTCTAACTTCACACACCTCCATTCTATGACTTCACACTTCGCCATTCTGACTTCACACTCCTCCATTCTGTGAATTCACAAAACTCCATTCTATGATTTCACACAACTCCATACTATGACTTCACACACCTCCATCTATGACTTCACACACCTCCAATCTGACTTCACACACCTCCATTCTGTGACTTCACACACCTTCATTCTTACTTCAGAAACATCCATTCTATGACCTCACACAACTCCATTCTATGCCTTCACAAACCTCCATTCTGTGAATTCACACACCTCCATTCTGAGTTCACACAACTCCATTCGGTGACTTCACACACCTCCATTCTTACTTCACAAACCTCCATTCTATGACTTCACACACTTCCATTCTATGACTTCACACACCTCCATTCTGTGACTTCTCACACCTCCATTCTGAGTTCACACACCTCCATTCTGTGACTTCACACACCTCCCTTCCGTGACTTCACACACCTCCATTCTGTGACGTCACACACCTCCATTCTATGACTTCACACACCTCCATTCTATGACTTCAAACACCTCCATTCTCTGCCTTCACACACCTCCATTCTTACTTCACACACCTCCATTCTATGACTTCACACACGTCCATTCTAGGACTTCACACACCTCCATTCTGTGACTTCACACACCTTCATTCTGAGTTCACACACCTCCATTCTGTGACTTCCCACACCTCCATTCTGTGACTTCACACACCTCCATTCTGTGACTTCACACACCTCCATTTTGACTTCACACACCTTCATTCTGTGACTTCACACACCTCCATTCTGTGACTTCACACACCTCCATTGTTTGACTTCATACACCTCCCTTCTTGGACTTCACACACTTTCATTCCATGACTTCACACACCTCCATTCTTTGAGTTCACAAACCTCCATTTTGACTTCACACACCTCCATTCTATGACTTCACACACCTTCATTCCTACTTCAGAAACATCCATTCTATGACTGCACACACCTCCATTCTATCACTTCACACACCTCCATTCTGAATTCACACAGCTCCATTCTGTGATGTCACACACCTCCATTCTGTGACTTCACACACTACCATTCTATGACTTCACACACCTTCATTCTTACTTCACAAACATCCATTCTATGACTTCACACACCTCCATTCTATGACTTCACACACCTCCATTCTGTGACTTCACACATCTCCATTCTATGTCTCCACACACCTCCATTATGACTTCACACACCTCCATTCTATGAGTTCACACACCTCCGTTCTAACTTCTCACACCTCCATTCTATGACTTCACACTTCGCCATTCTGACTTCACACTCCTCCATTCTGTGAATTCACAAAACTCCATTCTATGATTTCACACAACTCCATACTATGACTTCACACACCTCCATCTATGACTTCACACACCTCCAATCTGAGTTCACACACCTCCATTCTGTGACTTCACACACCTCCATTCCGACCTCACACACCAATGTATGACTTCTCACTCCTCCATTCTGTGACTTCACACACTTCCATTGTGACATCACAAACCTCCATTCTATGAGTTCACATACCTCCATTCTATGACTTCACACACCTCCATTCTGACTTCACACACCTCTATTCTATGACTTCACAGACCAAGAATCTGTGACTTCACTCACCTCCACTCTATGACTTCACACTGCTCCATTTTATGACTTCCCACATCTACGTTCTATGACTTCACCCACCTCTATTAGATGACTTCACACCTCCATTCTGACTTCACATACCTCCATTCTTTGACTTCACACACCTCCATTCTACGACTTCACACACCTCCATTCTATGACTTCACACACCTTCATTCTTACTTCACAAACCTCCATTCTATGACTTCACACACTTCCATTGTATGACTTCACTCACCTCCATTCTGTGACTTCTCACACCTCCATTCTGAGTTCACACACCTCCATTCTGTGACTTCACACACCTCCATTCTTACTTCACAAACCTCCATTCTATGACTTCACACACTTCCATTCTATGACTTCACACACCTCCATTCTGTGACTTCTCACACCTCCATTCTGAGTTCACACACCACCATTCTGTGACTTCAAACACCTCCATTCAGTGACTTCACA
The DNA here is from genome assembly GCA_024803745.1 of Megascapheus bottae. Lineage (NCBI taxonomy): Eukaryota > Metazoa > Chordata > Mammalia > Rodentia > Geomyidae > Megascapheus > Megascapheus bottae. The sequence goes on along the minus strand of JANJXV010000147.1, from coordinate 1,030,830 downwards.
CACCTCCATTCTATGACTTCACACACCTCCATTCTTTGACATCAAAAACCACCATTCTATGACTTCACACACCTCCATTTTGACTTCACATACCTCCATTCTACGAGTTCACACATTTCCATTCTGCCTTCACCCACCTCCATTCTATGACTTCACTCAGCTCCATTCTGACTTCACACACCTCCATTTGTGAATTCACACACCACAATTTTGACTTCAAACACCTCCATTCTGTGACTTCACACACCTCCATTCTGTGACTTCACACACCTCCATTTTGACTTCACACACCTTCATTCTGTGACTTCACACACCTCCATTCTGTGACTTCACACACCTCCATTGTTTGACTTCACACACCTCCCTTCTTGGACTTCACACACTTTCATTCCATGACTTCACACACCTCCATTCTTTGAGTTCACAAACCTCCATTTTGACTTCACACACCTCCATTCTATGACTTCACACACCTTCATTCTTACTTCAGAAACATCCATTCTATGACTGCACACACCTCCATTCTATCACTTCACACACCTCCATTCTGAATTCACACAGCTCCATTCTATGTTGTCACACACCTCCATTCTGTGACTTCACACACTACCATTCTATGACTTCACACACCTTCATTCTTACTTCACAAACATCCATTCTATGACTTCACACACCTCCATTCTATGACTTCACACACCTCCATTCTGTGACTTCTCACATCTCCATTCTATGTCTCCACACACCTCCATTATGACTTCACACACCTCCATCCTATGAGTTCACACACCTCCATTCTAACTTCACACACCTCCATTCTATGACTTCACACTTCGCCATTCTGACTTCACACTCCTCCATTCTGTGAATTCACAAAACTCCATTCTATGATTTCACACAACTCCATACTATGACTTCACACACCTCCATCTATGACTTTACACACCTCCAATCTGACTTCACACACCTCCATTCTGTGACTTCACACACCTCCATTCTGACCTCACACACCAATGTATGGCTTCACACACCTCCATTCTGTGACTTCACACACTTCCATTGTGACATCACAAACCTCCATTCTATGAGTTCACATACCTCCATTCTATGACTTCACACACCTCCATTCTGACTTCACACACCTCTATTCTATGACTTCACAGACCTCGAATCTGTGACTTCACTCACCTCCACTCTATGACTTCACACTGCTCCATTTTATGACTTCCCACACCTACTTTCTATAACTTCACCCACCTCTATTAGATGACTTCACACCTCCATTCTGACTTCAGATACCTCCATTCTTTGACTTCACACACCTCCATTCTATGACTTCACACACCTTCATTCTTATTTCAGAAACATCCATTCTATCACCTCACACAACTCCATTCTATGCCTTCACAAACCTCCATTCTGTGAATTCACACACCTCCATTCTGAGTTCACACAACTCCATTCGGTGACTTCACACACCTCCATTCTTACTTCATAAACCTCCATTCTATGACTTCACACACTTCCATTCTATGACTTCACACACCTCCATTCTGTGACTTCTCACACCTCCATTCTGAGTTCACACACCTCCATTCTGTGACTTCACACACCTCCCTTCCGTGACTTCACACACCTCCATTCTGTGACGTCACACACCTCCATTCTATGACTTCACACACCTCCATTATATGACTTCAAACACCTCCATTCTCTGCCTTCACACACCTCCATTCTTACTTCACTCACCTCCATTCTATGACTTCACACACGTCCATTCTAGGACTTCACACACCTCCATTCTGTGACTTCACACACCTTCATTCTGAGTTCACACACCTCCATTCTGTGACTTCCCACACCTCCATTCTGTGACTTCACACACCTCCATTCTGTGACTTCACACACCTCCATTTTGACTTCACACATCTTCATTCTGTGACTTCACACACCTCCATTCTGTGACTTCACACACTTTCATTCCATGACTTCACACACCTCCATTCTTTGAGTTCACAAACCTCCATTTTGACTTCACACACCTCCATTCTATGACTTCACACACCTTCATTCCTACTTCAGAAACATCCATTCTATGACTGCACACACCTCCATTCTATCACCTCACACACCTCCATTCTGAATTCACACAGCTCCATTCTATGATGTCACACACCTCCATTCTGGGACTTCACACACCTCCATTCTATGACTTCACACACCTCCATTCTGTGACTTCACACATCTCCATTCTATGTCTCCACACTTCCAATGTTTGACTTCACAAACCTCCATTCCATGACTTCATACACCTCCATTCTATGACTTCAAACACATCCATTCTTTGACTTCACACACCTCCATTTTGACTTCACACACCTTCATTCTGTGACTTCACACACAACCATTCTTTGAGCTCACACACCACAATTTTGACTTCACACAAGTCCATTCATTCACTTCACACACCTCCATTCTCTGACTTCACACACCTCCATTTTGACTTCACACACTTCCATTCTGTGACTTCACACACCTCCATTCTATGACTTCACACACCTCCCTTCTATAAATTCACAAACCTCCATTCTGTGACTTCACACACCTCCATTGTGAGTTCACCCACTTCCATTCTGTGACTTCACACACCTCCATTCTGTGACTTCACACACCTCCATTATGTGACGTCACACCTCTCCATTCTATGACTTCACACACCTACCTTCTATGAATTCACACCCCGCCATTCTGTGACTTCACACACCTCCATTGTATGACTTCACACACCTCCATTCTGTGACTTCACACACCTCCATTCTCAGTTCACACACCTCCATTCTGTGACTTCACACACCTCCATTCTGTGACTTCCACACCTCCATTCTATGACTTAACACCCCTCCATTCTATGACTTCACACATCACTATTCTGTGACTTCACACACCTCCATTCTATAACTTCACACACCTCCATTCTGTCACTTCACCACCTCCATTCTATGACTTCACACACCTCCATTCTATGACTTCACACACCTGCATTGTGACTTCACCCACCTCAATTCTATGAGTTCACACACCTGCATTGTGACTTCACACACCTCCATTCTATGACTTCACACATCTCCATTCTGAATTCACACACCTACATTCTATGATTTCACATACTTCGATTCTATGACTTCACACACCTCCATTCTATGACTTCACACACCTCGTTTCTGAGTTGACACACCTGCTTTCTGTGATTTCACACACCTCCAATCTGAGTTCACACACCTCCCGTCTATGAATTCACACACCTCCATTCTTTGACATCAAAAACCACCATTCTATGACTTCACACACCTCCATTTTGACTTCACACACCTCCATTCTACGAGTTCACACACTTCCATTGTGCCCTCACCCACCTCCATTCTATGACTTCACTCAGCTCCATTCTGACTTCACACACCTGCATTTGTGAATTCACATACCACCATTATGACTTCACACACCTCCATTCTGTGACTTCACACACCTACATTCTGTGACTTCACACACCTGCGTTCTGTGACTTCACACACCTCCATTCTGTGACTTCACACACCTCCAATGTTTGACTTCACACACCTCCATTCTTGGACTTCACACACCTCCATTCCATGACATCACACACCTCCATTCTATGAGTTCACACACCTCCATTCTTTGAGTTCACACACCTCCATTTTGACTTCACACACCTCCATTCCATGACTTCACACACCTCCATTCTATGAGTTCACACACCTCCATTCTGAGTTCACACAGCTCCATTCTATGACTTCACACACCTCCATTCTGTGACTTCACACACTTCCATTCTATGACTTCACACACCTTCATTCTTACTTCACAAACATCCCTTCTATGACTTCACACACCTCCATTCTATGACTTCACAGCTCCATTCTGACTTCACACACCTCCATTCTGTGACTTCACACACCTCCATTTTATGACTTCACACACCTCCATTCTATGACTTCACACACCTTCATTCTTACTTCAGAAACATTCATTCTATAAGCTCACACACCTCCATTCTATGACTTCACAAATCTCCATTCTGTGACTTCCCTCACCTCCATTCTGAGTTCACACATCTCCATTCTGTGACTTCACACACCTCCCTTCTGACTTCACACACCTCCCTTCTGTGACTTCAAACACCTCCATTGTGAGTTCACCCACTTCCATTCTGTGACTTCACACACCTCCATTCTGTTACTTCACACACCTCCATTCTGTGACTTCACACACCTCCATTCTATGACTTCACACACCTCCATTCTAGGAATTCACACACCTGCATTCTGTGACTTCACACACCTCCATTGTATGACTTCACACACCTCTATTCTGTGACTTCACACACCTCCTTTCTGAGTTCACACAACTCCATTCTATGACTTCACACACCTGCATTGTGACTTCACCCACCTCAATTCTATGAGTTCACACACCTGCATTGTGACTTCACACACCTCCATTCTATGACTTCACACATCTCCATTCTGAATTCACCCACCTACATTCTATGATTTCACATACTTCGATTCTATGACTTCACACACCTCCATTCTATGACTTCACACACCTCGTTTCTGAGTTGACACACCTGCTTTGTGTGATTTCACACACCTCCAATCTGAGTTCACACAACTCCCGTCTTTGAATTCACACACCTCCATTCTTTGACATCAAAAACCACCATTCTATGACTTCACACACCTCCATTTTGACTTCACACACCTCCATTCTACGAGTTCACACACTTCCATTCTGCCCTCACCCACCTCCATTCTATGACTTCACTCAGCTCCATTCTGACTTCACACACCTGCATTTGTGAATTCACATACCACCATTTTGACTTCACACACCTCCATTCTCTGACTTCACACACCTACATTCTGTGACTTCACACACCTCCGTTCTGTGACTTCACACACCTCCATTCTGTGACTTCACACACCTCCAATGTTTGACTTCACACACCTCCATTCTTGGACTTCACACACCTCCATTCCATGACTTCACACACCTCCATTCTATGAGTTCACACACCTCCATTCTTTGAGTTCACACACCTCCATTTTGACTTCACACGCCTCCATTCCATGACTTCACACACCTCCATTCTATGAGTTCACACACCTCCATTCTGAGTTCACACAGCTCCATTCTATGACTTCACACACCTCCATTCTGTGACTTCACACACTTCCATTCTATGACTTCACACACCTTCATTCTTACTTCACAAACATCCCTTCTATGACTTCACACACCTCCATTCTATGACTTCACACACCTCCAATTTGTGACTTCACACACCTCCATTCTATGTCTTCACACACCTCCATTGTGACTTCACACACCTCCCTTCTATGAGTTCACACACCTCCATTCTAACTTCACACAACTCCATTCTATGACTTCACACTCCGCCATTCTGACTTCACACTCCTCCTTTCTGTGAATTCACAAAACTCCATTCTATGATTTCACACAAATCCATACTATGACGTCACACACCTCCATCTATGACTTCACACACCTCCATTCTGAGTTCACACACCTCCATTCTGTGACTTCACACACCTCCATTCCCTCACTTCACACACCTCCATTCTGTGACTTCACACACCTCCATTCGGTGACTTCACACACTTCCATTCTGACTTCACACAACTCCATTCTATGACTTCACACACCTCCATTCTGTGACTTCAAATACCTCCATTCTATGACTTCACACACCTCCATTGTGACTTCACACACCTCCATTCTATGAGTTCACACACCTCCATTCTGACTTCACAAACCTCCATTCTATGATTTCACAGACTTTGAATACGTGACTTCACTCACCTCCACTCTATGACTTCACACTTCTCCATTCTATGACTTCCCACACCTCCTTTCCATGACTTCACCCACCCCCATTCTATGACTTCACACCTCCATTCTGATTTCACACACCTCCATTCTGTGACTTCACACACCTCCATTCTATGAGTTCACACACCTCCATTTTGACTTCACACACGTCCATTCCATGACTTCACACACCTTCATTCTTACTTCAGAAACATCCATTCTATGACTTCACACACCTCCATTCTATGACTTCACACACCTCCATTCTATGACTTCACACACCTCCATTCTGTGACTTCACACACCTCCATTCTATGTCTTCACACACCTCCATTGTGACTTCACACACCTCCATTCTATGACTTCACACTCCCCAATTCTGACTTCACACAGCTCCATTCTGTGAATTCACAAAATTCCATTCTATGATTTCACACACCTCCATACTGTGACTTCACACACCTCCATCTATGACTTCAAACACCTCCATTCTGAGTTCACACACCTCCATTCTGTGACTTCACACAACTCCATTCTGACTTCACACACCTCCAATATATGACTTCACACACCTCCAATCTGTGACTTCACACACTTCCATTGTGACGTCACACACCTCCCTTCTATGAGTTTACACACGTCCATTCTATGACTTCACACTCCTCAATTCTGACATCACACAGCTCCATTCTATGTCTTCACAGACCTCGAATGTGTGACTTCACTCACCTCCATTCTATGACTTCACACTCCTCTATTCTATGACTTCCCACAACTCCTTTCTATGACTTCACCCACCTCTATTCTATGACTTCACAGCTCCATTCTGACTTCACACACCTCCATTCTGTGACTTCACACACCTCCATTTTATGACTTCACACACCTCCATTCTATGACTTCACACACCTTCATTCTTACTTCAGAAACATTCATTCTATAACCTCACACACCTCCATTCTATGACTTCACAAATCTCCATTCTGTGACTTCCCTCACCTCCATTCTGAGTTCACACATCTCCATTCTGTGACTTCACACACCTCCCTTCTGACTTCACACACCTCCCTTGTGTGACTTCAAACACCTCCATTGTGAGTTCACCCACTTCCATTCTGTGACTTCACACACCTCCATTCTGTTACTTCACACACCTCCATTCTGTGACTTCACACACCTCCATTCTATGACTTCACACACCTCCATTCTAGGAATTCACACACCTGCATTCTGTGACTTCACACATCTCCATTGTATGACTTCACACACCTCTATTCTGTGACTTCACACACCTCCTTTCTGAGTTCACACAACTCCATTCTATGACTTCACACACCTGCATTGTGACTTAACCCACCTCAATTCTATGAGTTCACACACCTGCATTGTGACTTCACACACCTCCATTCTATGACTTCACACATCTAAATTCTGACTTCACACACCTCCATGCTGTGACTTCACACACCTCCATTCTATGACTTCACACACCTCCATTCTTTGACTTCACACACCTCCATTCTATGATTCATACACCTCCACTGTGACTTCACAGAACTCCATTCTGTGATTTCACACACCTCCCTCTGTGACTTCACACACCTCCAATATATGACTTCACACACTTCCAATCAATGACTTCACACACCTCCATTCTATGACTTCACACATCTCCATTCTATGACTTCACACACCTGCATTCTGACTTCACACACCTCCATTCTCTGACTTCACACACCTCCATTCTATGACTTCACACATCTCCATTCTGTAACTTCACACACTTCCAATGTTTGACTTCACAAACCTCCGTTCCATGACTTCATACACCTCCATTCTATGACTTCAAACACATCCATTCCTTGACTTCACACACCTCCATTTTGACTTCACACACCTCAACTCTGTGACTTCACACACATCCATTCTTTGACCTCACACACCACAATTTTGACTTCACACAAGTCCATTCATTGACTTCACACACCTCCATTCTATGACTTCACGCACCTCCATTTTGATTTCACACACTTCCATTCTGTGACTTCACACACCTCCATTCTATGACTTCACACACCTCCCTTCTATGAATTCACACACCTCCATTCTGTGACTTCACACACCTCCATTGTGAGTTCACCCACTTCAATTCTGTGTCTTCACACACCTCCATTCTTTGACTTCACACACCTCCATTATGTGACTTCACACACCTCCATTCTGTGACTTCACACACCTCCCTTCTATGAATTCACACCCCTCCATTCTGTGACTTCACACACCTCCATTGTATGACTTCACACACCTCCATTCTGTGACTTCACACACCTCCATTCTCAGTTCACACACCTCCATTCTGTGACTTCACACACCTCCATTCTGTGACTTCCACACCTCCATTCTATGACTTAACACCCCTCCATTCTATGACTTCACACATCACTATTCTGTGACTTCACACACCTCCATTCTATAACTTCACACACCTCCATTCTGTCACTTCACCACCTCCATTCTATGACTTCACACACCTCCATTCTATGACTTCACACACCTGCATTGTGACTTCACCCACCTCAATTCTATGAGTTCACACACCTGCATTGTGACTTCACACACCTCCATTCTATGACTTCACACATCTCCATTCTGAATTCACCCACCTACATTCTATGATTTCACATACTTCGATTCTATGACCTCACACACCTCCATTCTATGACTTCACACACCTCGTTTCTGAGTTGACACACCTGCTTTGTGTGATTTCACACACCTCCAATCTGAGTTCACACACCTCCCGTCTATTAATTCACACACCTCCATTCTTTGACATCAAAAACAACCATTCTATGACTTCACACACCTCCATTTTGACTTCACACACCTCCATTCTACGAGTTCACACACTTCCATTGTGCCCTCACCCACCTCCATTCTATGACTTCACTCAGCTCCATTCTGACTTCACACACCTGCATTTGTGAATTCACATACCACCATTATGACTTCACACACCTCCATTCTGTGACTTCACACACCTACATTCTGTGACTTCACACACCTCCGTTCTGTGACTTCACACACCTCCATTCTGTGACTTCACACACCTCCAATGTTTGACTTCACACACCTCCATTCTTGGACTTCACACACCTCCATTCCATGACATCACACACCGCCATTCTATGAGTTCACACACCTCCATTCTTTGAGTTCACACACCTCCATTTTGACTTCACACACCTCCATTCCATGACTTCACACACCTCCATTCTATGAGTTCACACACCTCCATTCTGAGTTCACACAGCTCCATTCTATGACTTCACACACCTCCATTCTGTGACTTCACACACTTCCATTCTATGACTTCACACACCTTCATTCTTACTTCACAAACATCCCTTCTATGACTTCACACACCTCCATTCTATGACTTCACAGCTCCATTCTGACTTCACACACCTCCATTCTGTGACTTCACACACCTCCATTTTATGACTTCACACACCTCCATTCTATGACTTCACACACCTTCATTCTTACTTCAGAAACATTCATTCTATAACCTCACACACCTCCATTCTAAGACTTCACAAATCTCCATTCTGTGACTTCCCTCACCTCCATTCTGAGTTCACACATCTCCATTCTGTGACTTCACACACCTCCCTTCTGACTTCACACACCTCCCTTCTGTGACTTCAAACACCTCCATTGTGAGTTCACCCAATTCCATTCTGTGACTTCACACACCTCCATTCTGTTACTTCACACACCTCCATTCTGTGACTTCACACACCTCCATTCTATGACTTCACACACCTCCATTCTAGGAATTCACACACCTGCATTCTGTGACTTCACACACCTCCATTGTATGACTTCACACACCTCTATTCTGTGACTTCACACACCTCCTTTCTGAGTTCACACAACTCCATTCTATGACTTCACACACCTGCATTGTGACTTCACCCACCTCAATTCTATGAGTTCACACACCTGCATTGTGACTTCACACACCTCCATTCTATGACTTCACACATCTCCATTCTGAATTCACACACCTACATTCTATGATTTCACATACTTCGATTCTATGACTTCACACACCTCCATTCTATGACTTCACACACCTCGTTTCTGAGTTGACACACCTGCTTTCTGTGATTTCACCCCTCCAATCTGAGTTCACACACCTCCCGTCTATGAATTCACACTCCTCCATTCTTTGACATCAAAAACCACCATTCTATGACTTCACACACCTCCATTTTGACTTCACACACCTCCATTCTACGAGTTCACACACTTCCATTCTGCCCTCACCCACCTCCATTCTATGACTTCACTCAGCTCCATTCTGACTTCACACACCTGCATTTGTGAATTCACATACCACCATTTTGACTTCACACACCTCCATTTTGTGACTTCACACACCTACATTCTATGACTTCACACACCTCCGTTCTGTGACTTCACACACCTCCATTCTGTGACTTCACACACCTCCAATGTTTGACTTCACACACCTCCATTCTTGGACTTCACACACCTCCATTCCATGACTTCACACACCTCCATTCTATGAGTTCACACACCTCCATTCTTTGAGTTCACACACCTCCATTTTGACTTCACACGCCTCCATTCCATGACTTCACACACCTCCATTCTATGAGTTCACACACCTCCATTCTGAGTTCACACAGCTCCATTCTATGACTTCACACACCTCCATTCTGTGACTTCACACACTTCCATTCTATGACTTCACACACCTTCATTCTTACTTCACAAACATCCCTTCTATGACTTCACACACCTCCATTCTATGACTTCACACACCTCCAATTTGTGACTTCACACACCTCCATTCTATGTCTTCACACACCTCCATTGTGACTTCACACACCTCCCTTCTATGAGTTCACACACCTCCATTCTAACTTCACACAACTCCATTCTATGACTTCACACTCCGCCATTCTGACTTCACACTCCTCCATTCTGTGAATTCACAAAACTCCATTCTATGATTTCACACAAATCCATACTATGACGTCACACACCTCCATCTATGACTTCACACACCTCCATTCTGAGTTCACACACCTCCATTCTGTGACTTCACACACCTCCATTCCCTCACTTCACACACCTCCATTCTGTGACTTCACACACCTCCATTCGGTGACTTCACACACTTCCATTCTGACTTCACACAACTCCATTCTATGACTTCACACACCTCCATTCTGTGACTTCAAATACCTCCATTCTATGACTTCACACACCTCCATTGTGACTTCACACACCTCCATTCTATGAGTTCACACACCTCCATTCTGACTTCACAAACCTCCATTCTATGATTTCACAGACTTTGAATACGTGACTTCACTCACCTCCACTCTATGACTTCACACTTCTCCATTCTATGACTTCCCACACCTCCTTTCCATGACTTCACCCACCCCCATTCTATGACTTCACACCTCCATTCTGATTTCACACACCTCCATTCTGTGACTTCACACACCTCCATTCTATGAGTTCACACACCTCCATTTTGACTTCACACACGTCCATTCCATGACTTCACACACCTTCATTCTTACTTCAGAAACATCCATTCTATGACTTCACACACCTCCATTCTATGACTTCACACACCTCCATTCTATGACTTCACACACCTCCATTCTGTGACTTCACACACCTCCATTCTATGTCTTCACACACCTCCATTGTGACTTCACACACCTCCATTCTATGACTTCACACTCCCCAATTCTGACTTCACACAGCTCCATTCTGTGAATTCACAAAATTCCATTCTATGATTTCACACACCTCCATACTGTGACTTCACACACCTCCATCTATGACTTCAAACACCTCCATTCTGAGTTCACACACCTCCATTCTGTGACTTCACACAACTCCATTCTGACTTCACACACCTCCAATATATGACTTCACACACCTCCAATCTGTGACTTCACACACTTCCATTGTGACGTCACACACCTCCATTCTATGAGTTTACACACGTCCATTCTATGACTTCACACTCCTCAATTCTGACATCACACAGCTCCATTCTATGTCTTCACAGACCTCGAATGTGTGACTTCACTCACCTCCATTCTATGACTTCACACTCCTCTATTCTATGACTTCCCACAACTCCTTTCTATGACTTCACCCACCTCTATTCTATGACTTCACAGCTCCATTCTGACTTCACACACCTCCATTCTGTGACTTCACACACCTCCATTTTATGACTTCACACACCTCCATTCTATGACTTCACACACCTTCATTCTTACTTCAGAAACATTCATTCTATAAGCTCACACACCTCCATTCTATGACTTCACAAATCTCCATTCTGTGACTTCCCTCACCTCCATTCTGAGTTCACACATCTCCATTCTGTGACTTCACACACCTCCCTTCTGACTTCACACACCTCCCTTCTGTGACTTCAAACACCTCCATTGTGAGTTCACCCACTTCCATTCTGTGACTTCACACACCTCCATTCTTACTTCACACACCTCCATTCTATGACTTCACAGACCTCCAAACTGTGACTTCACTCACCTCCATTCTATGACTTCACACTGCTCCAATCTATGACTTCCCACACCTCCTTTCTATGACTTCACCCACCTCTATTCTATGACTTCACACCTCGATTCTGACTTCAGATACCTCCATTCTGTGACTTCACACACCTCCATTCTATGACTTCAAACACCTCCATTCTCTGATATCACACACCTCCATTCTGAGCTCACACAACTCCATTCGGTGACTTCATACACCTCCATTCCCTGACTTCACACACCTCCATTCTGTGACTTCACACACCTCCATTCTGTGACTTCACACACCTCCATTCTGACTTCACACACCTCCATTCTATGACTTCACACACCTCCATTCTGTGACTTCAAATACCTCCATTCTATGATTCACACACCTCCATTGTGACGTCACACACCTCCATTCTATGAGTTCACACACCTCCATTCTGACTTCACAAACCTCCATTCTATGACTTCACAGACTTTGAATATGTGACTTCACTCACCTCCACTCTATGACTTCACATTTCTCCATTCTATGACTTCCCACACCTCCTTTCAATGACTTCACCCAACCCCATTCTATGACTTCACACCTCCATTCTGACTTCACACACCTCCATTATATAACTTCACACACCTTCATTCTTACTTCAGAAACATCCATTCCATGACCTCACACACCTCCATTCTATGACTTCACAAAACTCCATTCTGTGACTTCCCTCACCTCCATTCTGAGTTCACACATCTCCATTCTCTGACTTCACACACCTCCCTTCTGACTTCACACACCTCCCTTCTGTGACTTCAAACACCTCCATTGTGAGTTCACCCACTTCCATTCTGTGACTTCACACACCTCCATTCTGTTACTTCACACACCTCCATTCTGTGACTTCACACACCTCCATTCTATGACTTCACACACCTCCATTCTAGGAATTCACACACCTGCATTCTGTGACTTCACACACCTCCATTGTATGACTTCACACACCTCTATTCTGTGACTTCACACACCTCCTTTCTGAGTTCACACAACTCCATTCTATGACTTCACACACCTGCATTGTGACTTCACCCACCTCCATTCTATGAGTTCACACACCTGCATTGTGACTTCACACACCTCCATTCCATGACTTCACACATCTCCATTCTGACTTCACACACCTACATGCTGTGACTTCACACACCTCCATTGTATGACTTCACACACCTCAATTCTTTGACTTCACACACCTCCATTCTGTGACTTCACACACATCCATTCTTTGACTTCACACACCACAATTTTGACTTCACACATGTCCATTCATTAAATTCACACACCTCAATTCTCTGACTTCACACACCTCCATTTTGACTTCACACACTTCCATTCTGTGACTTCACACACCTCCATTCTATGACTTCACACACCTCCCTTCTATGAATTCACACACCTCCATTCTGTGACTTCACACACCTCCATTGTGAGTTCACCCACTTCCATTCTGTGACTTCACACACCTCCATTATTTGACTTCACACACCTCCATTCTATGACTTCACACACCTCCTTCTATGCATTCACACCCCTCCATTCTGTGACTGCACACACCTCCATTGTATGACTTCACACACCTCCATTCTGTGACCTCACACACGTCCATTCTCAGTTCACACACCTCCATTCTGTGACTTCACACACCACCATTCTGTGACTTCACACACCTCCATTCTATAACTTCACACACCTCCATTCTGTCACTTCACCACCTCCATTCTATGACTTCACACACCTCCATTCTATGACTTCACACACCTGCATTGTGACTTCACCCACCTCAATTCTATGAGTTCACACACCTGCATTGTGACTTCACACACCTCCATTCTATGACTTCACACATCTCCATTCTGACTTCACACACCTACATTCTATGATATCACATACTTCGATTCTATGACTTCACAAACCTCCATTCTATGACTTCACACACCTCGTTTCTGTGTTGACACACCTGCATTCTGTGATTTCACACACCTCCAATCTGAATTCACACACCTCCCGTCTATGTCTTCACACACCTCCACTCTTTGACATCAAAAACCACCATTCTATGACTTCACACACCACAATTTTGACTTCACACACCTCCATTTTGTGACTTCACACACCTCCGTTCTGTGACTTCACACACCTCCTTTCTGTGACTTCACACACCTCCATTCTGTGACTTCACACACCTCCATTGTTTGACTTCACACACCTCCATTCTTGGACTTCACACACCTCCATTCCATGACTTCACACACCTCCATTCTATGAGTTCACACACATCCATTCTATGAGTTCACACACCTCCATTTTGACTTCACAACCTCCATTCCATGACTTCACACACCTTCATTCTTATTCAGAAACATCCATTCTATGACTTCACACACCTCCATTCTATGACTTCACACACCTCCATTCTATGACATCACACACCTCCATTCTGTGACTTCACACACCTCCATTCTATGTCTTCACACACCTCCATTGTGACTTCACACACGTCCATTTTATGTGTTCACACACCTCCATTCTGACTTCACACACCTCCATTCTGTGACTCCACACTCCTCCATTCTGACTTCACACAGCTCCATTCTGTGAATTCACAAAATTCCATTCTATGATTTCACACACCTCCATACTGTGACTTCACACACCTCCATCTATGACTTCAAACACCTCCATTCTGAGTTCACACACCTCCATTCTGTGACTTCACACGACTCCATTCTGACTTCACACACCTCCAATATATGACTTCACACACCTCCATTCTGTGACTTCACACACTTCCATTGTGACGTCACACACCTCCATTCTATGAGTTCACACACGTCCATTCTAGGACTTCACACTCCTCAATTCCGACATTACACAGCTCCATTCTATGTCTTCACAGACCTCGAATCTGTGACTTCACTCACCTCCATTCTATGACTTCACACTCCTCTATTCTATGACTTCCCACAACTCCTTTCTATGACTTCACCCACCTTTATTCTATGACTTCACACCTCCATTCTGACTTCACACACCTCCATTCTGTGACTTCACACACCTCCATTCTATGACTTCACACACCTCCATTCTATGACTTCACACACCTTCATTCTTACTTCAGAAACATCCATTCTATGACCTCACACACCTCCATTCTATGACTTCACAAACCTCCATTCTCTGACATCAGACACCTCCATTCTGAGTTCACACATCTCCATTCTGTGACTTCACACACCTCCCTTCTGACTTCACACAACTCCCTTCTGTGACTTCAAACACCTCCATTGTGAGTTCACCCACTTCCATTCTGTGACTTCACACACCTCCATTCTGTTACTTCACACACCTCCATTCTGTGACTTCACACATCTCCATTCTATGACTTCACACACGTCCCTTCTATGAATTCACACACCTCCATTCTGTGACTTCACATACCTCCCTTGTATGACTTCACACACCTCTATTCTGTGACTTCACACACCTCCTTTCTGAGTTCACACACCTCCATTCTCTGACTTCACACACCTCCATTTTGCCTTCACACACTTCCATTCTATGACTTCACACATCTCCATTGTTTGACTTCACAAACCTCCACTTTGACTTCACACACCTCCATTCTATGACTTCACACACCTTCATTGTTACTTCAGAAAAATCCATTCTATGACTTCACAAACCTCCCTTCTGTGAATTTACACACCTCCATTCTGAGTTCACACACCTCCATTCTGTGAGTTAACACACCTCCATTCTGTGACTTCACACACCTCCATTCTATGACTTCACACTCCTCAATTCTATGAGTTCACACACCTCCATTCTTTGACTTCACACACCTCCATTTTATGACTTCACACACCTCCGTTCTATGACTTTACACATCTCCACTCTCTGACTACACACACCTCCTTTCTGTGATTTCATACACCTCCATTCTATGACTTCACACACCTCCAATCTTTGACTTCACACACTTCCATTCTATGAATTCACACACCTCCATTGTGACTTCACTAACCTCAATTGTGAGTTCACACACCTCCATTCTTAGACTTCACACACCTCGATTCTCTGACTTCAGACACCTCCATTCTACGATTTCAAACACCTCCATTCGGTTACTTCACAGAACTCCATTCTATGACTTCACACAATTCCATTCTATGACTTCACACACCTCGATTCTGTGACTTCACACACCTGCTTTCTATGATTTCACACATCTCCATTCTGTGACTTCTCAAACCTCAATTCCATGACTTCACACATCCATTTTGACTTCACACACCTCCAATCTATGACTTCAAACACCTCAATTCTGTGACTTCACACAGCTCCATTCTATGACTTCATATCCCTACATTCTTTGACTTCACACACCTCCATTCTATGACTTCACACACCTCCATTCTTACTTCACACACCTCCATTCTATGACTTCACAGACCTCGAATCTGTGACTTCACTCACCTCCATTCTGACTTCACACTGCTCCATTCTATGACTTCCCACACCTCCTTTCTATGACTTCACCCACCTCTATTCTATGACTTCACACCTCGATTCTGACTTCAGATACCTCCATTCTGTGACTTCACACACCTCCATTCTCTGACATCACACACCTCCATTCTGAGCTCACACACCTCCATTCGGTGACTTCTTCACACACCTCCATTCTGTGACTTCACACACCTCCATTCTGTGACTTCACACACCTACATTCTGACTTCACACACCTCCATTCTATCACTTCACACACCTCCATTCTGTGACTTCAAATACCTCCATTCTATGATTCAAACACCTCCATTGTGACTTCACACACCTCCATTCTATGAGTTCACACACCTCCATTCTGAATTCACAAACCTCCATTCTATGACTTCACAGACTTTGAATATATGACTTCACACTTCTCCATTCTATGATTTCTCACACCTCCTTTCAATGACTTCACCCACCCCCATTCTATGACTTCACACCTCCATTCTGACTTCACACACCTCCATTCTGTTACTTCACACACCTCCATTCTGTGACTTCACACACCTCCATTCTATGACTTCACACACCTCCATTCTAGGAATTCACACACCTCCATTCTGTGACTTCACACACCTCCATTGTAGGACTTCACACACCTCTATTCTGTGACTTCACACACCTCCTTTCTGAGTTCACACAACTCCATTCTATGACTTCACACACCTGCATTGTGACTTCACCCACCTCAATTCTATGAGTTCACACACCTGCATTGTGACTTCACACACCTCCATTCTATGACTTCACACATCTAAATTCTGACTTCACACACCTCCATGCTGTGACTTCACACACCTCCATTCTATGACTTCACACACCTCCATTCTTTGACTTCACACACCTCCATTCTATGATTCACACACCTCCACTGTGACTTCACAGAACTCCATTCTGTGATTTCACACACCTCCCTCTGACTTCACACACCTCCAATATATGACTTCACACACTTCCAATCAATGACTTCACACACCTCCATTCTATGACTTCACACATCTCCATTCTATGACTTCACACACCTGCATTCTGACTTCACACACCTCCATTCTCTGACTTCACACACCTCCAATCTATGACTTCACACACCTCCATTCTCTAACTTCACACACTTCCAATGTTTGACTTAACAATCCTCCATTCCATGACTTCATACACCTCCATTCTATGACTTCAAACACATCCATTTTTTGACTTCACACACCTCCATTTTGACTTCACACACCTCCATTCTGTGACTTCACACACATCCATTCTTTGACTTCACACACCACAATTTTGACTTCACAAAAGTCCATTCATTGACTTCACACACCTCCATTCTCTGACTTCACACACCTCCATTTTGACTTCACACACTTCCATTCTGTGACTTCACACACCTCCATTCTATGACTTCACGCACTTCCCTTCTATGAATTCACACACCTCCATTCTGTGACTTCACACACCTCCATTGTGAGTTCACCCACTTCCATTCTGTGACTTCACACACCTCCATTCTGTGACTTCACACACCTCCATTATGTGACCTCACACCCCTCCATTCTATGACTTCACACAACTCCCTTCTATGAATTCACACCCCTCCATTCTGGGACTTCACACACCTCCATTGTATGACTTCACACACCTCCATTCTCAGTTCACACACCTCCATTCTGTGACTTCACACACCTCCATTCTGTGACTTCCACACCTCCATTCTATGACTTAACACACCTCCATTCCATGACTTCACACCCCTCCATTCTATGACTTCACACACCACCTTTCTGTGACTTCACACACCTCCATTCTATAACTTCACACACCTCCATTCTGTAACTTCACCACCTCCGATCTATGACTTCACACACCTCCATTCTATGACTTCACACACCTACATTGTGACTTCACCCACCTCAATTCTATGAGTTCACACACCTGCATTGTGACTTCACACACCTCCATTCTATGACTTCACACATCTCCATTCTGACTTCACACACCTCCATTCTATGATTTCACATACTTCGATTCTATGACTTCACACACCTCCATTCTATGACTTCACACACCTCGTTTCTGAGTTTACACACCTGCTTTCTGTGATTTCACACACCTCCAATCTGAGTTCACACACCTCCCGTCTATGACTTCACACACCTCCATTCTTTGACATCAAAAACCACCATTCTATGACTTCACACACCTCCATTTTGACGTCACACACCTCCATTCTACGAGTTCACACACTTCCATTCTGCCCTCACCCACCTCCATTCTAGACTTCACTCAGCTCCATTCTGACTTCACACACCTCCATTTGTGAATTCACACACCACCATTTTGACTTCACACACCTTCATTTTGTGACTTCACACATCTCCATTCTATGTCTTCACACACCTCCATTATGACTTCACACACCTCCGTTCTATAAGTTCACACACCTTCATTCTAACTTCACACCCCTCCATTCTATGACTTCACACTTCGCCATTCTGACTTCACACTCCTCCATTCTGTGAATTCACAAAACTCCATTCTATGATTTCACACAACTCCATACTATGACTTCACACACCTCCATCTATGATTTCACACACCTCCAATCTGACTTCACACACCTCCATTCTGTGACTTCACACACCTCCATTCTGACCTCACACACCAATGTATGACTTCACACACCTCCATTCTGTGACTTCACACACTTCCATTGTGACATCACAAACCTCCATTCTATGAGTTCACATACCTCCATTCTATGACTTCACACACCTCCATTCTATGACTTCACACACCTCCATTCTGACTTCACACACCTCTATTCTATGACTTCACAGACCTCGAATCTGTGACTTCACTCACCTCCACTCTATGACTTCACACTGCTCCATTCTATGACTTCCCACACCTCTTTTCTATGACTTCACCCACCTCTATTAGATAACTTCACACCTCCATTCTGACTTCAGATACCTCCATTCTTTGACTTCACACACCTCCATTCTATGACTTCACACAACTCCATTCTATGACTTCACACACCTTCATTCTTGCTTCAGAAACATCCATTCTATGACCTCACACAACTCCATTCTATGCCTTCACAAACCTCCATTCTGTGAATTCACACACCTCCATTCTGAGTTCACACAACTCCATTCGGTGACTTCACACACCTCCCTTCTATGAATTCACACCCCTCCATTCTGTGACTTCACACACCTCCATTGTATGACTTCACACACCTCCATTCTGTGACTTCACACACCTCCATTCTCAGTTCACACACCTCCATTCTGTGACTTCACACACCTCCATTCTGTGACTTCCACACCTCCATTCTATGACTTAACACCCCTCCATTCTATGACTTCACACATCACTATTCTGTGACTTCACACACCTCCATTCTATAACTTCACACACCTCCATTCTGTCACTTCACCACCTCCATTCTATGACTTCACACACCTCCATTCTATGACTTCACACACCTGCATTGTGACTTCACCCACCTCAATTCTATGAGTTCACACACCTGCATTGTGACTTCACACACCTCCATTCTATGACTTCACACATCTCCATTCTGAATTCACCCACCTACATTCTATGATTTCACATACTTCGATTCTATGACCTCACACACCTCCATTCTATGACTTCACACACCTCGTTTCTGAGTTGACACACCTGCTTTGTGTGATTTCACACACCTCCAATCTGAGTTCACACACCTCCCGTCTATTAATTCACACACCTCCATTCTTTGACATCAAAAACAACCATTCTATGACTTCACACACCTCCATTTTGACTTCACACACCTCCATTCTACGAGTTCACACACTTCCATTGTGCCCTCACCCACCTCCATTCTATGACTTCACTCAGCTCCATTCTGACTTCACACACCTGCATTTGTGAATTCACATACCACCATTATGACTTCACACACCTCCATTCTGTGACTTCACACACCTACATTCTGTGACTTCACACACCTCCGTTCTGTGACTTCACACACCTCCATTCTGTGACTTCACACACCTCCAATGTTTGACTTCACACACCTCCATTCTTGGACTTCACACACCTCCATTCCATGACATCACACACCGCCATTCTATGAGTTCACACACCTCCATTCTTTGAGTTCACACACCTCCATTTTGACTTCACACACCTCCATTCCATGACTTCACACACCTCCATTCTATGAGTTCACACACCTCCATTCTGAGTTCACACAGCTCCATTCTATGACTTCACACACCTCCATTCTGTGACTTCACACACTTCCATTCTATGACTTCACACACCTTCATTCTTACTTCACAAACATCCCTTCTATGACTTCACACACCTCCATTCTATGACTTCACAGCTCCATTCTGACTTCACACACCTCCATTCTGTGACTTCACACACCTCCATTTTATGACTTCACACACCTCCATTCTATGACTTCACACACCTTCATTCTTACTTCAGAAACATTCATTCTATAACCTCACACACCTCCATTCTAAGACTTCACAAATCTCCATTCTGTGACTTCCCTCACCTCCATTCTGAGTTCACACATCTCCATTCTGTGACTTCACACACCTCCCTTCTGACTTCACACACCTCCCTTCTGTGACTTCAAACACCTCCATTGTGAGTTCACCCAATTCCATTCTGTGACTTCACACACCTCCATTCTGTTACTTCACACACCTCCATTCTGTGACTTCACACACCTCCATTCTATGACTTCACACACCTCCATTCTAGGAATTCACACACCTGCATTCTGTGACTTCACACACCTCCATTGTATGACTTCACACACCTCTATTCTGTGACTTCACACACCTCCTTTCTGAGTTCACACAACTCCATTCTATGCCTTCACTCACTGCCATTCTGACTTCACATTCACACAGCTTCATTCTGAGACTTCACAAACCTCCATTCTATGATTTCACACACCTCCATACTATGACTTCAGACACGTCCATCTATGACTTCACACACCTCCATTCTTACTTCCCACACCTCCATTGTATGACTTCACACACCTGCATTCTGTGACTTCACACACCTCCATTCTATGACTTCACACACGTCCATTGTGACGTCACACACCTCCATTCTCTGAGTTAACACATCTCCATTCTATGACTTCACACACCTCCATTCTGAATTCACACACCTCCATTCTATGACTTCATAGACCTCGAATCTGTGACTTCACTCACATCCACTCTATGACTTCACACTCCTCCATTCTATGACTTCCCACACCTCCTTTCTATGACTTCACCCAACTCCATTCAGCGACTTCACACCTCCATTCTGACTTCAAACACCTCCATTCTGTGACTTCACACACCTCCATTCTACGACTTCACACACCTCCATTCTATGACTTCACACACCTCCATTCTTTGACTTCACACACCACTATTCTATGACTTCACACACCTTCATTCTTACTTCACAAACATCCATTCTGTGACTTCACACACCTCCATTCTACGACTTCACACACCTCCATTATGTGACTTCACAATCCTCCATTCTGTGTTCACACACCTCAATTCTGTGACTTCACACACCTCCAATCTGACTTCACAAACCTCCATTCTATGACTTCACACACCTCCATTCTATGACTTCACACACCTCCATTCTGTGACTTCACACACATCCATTCTGTGACTTCACACAGCTCCATTCTATCACTTCACACAACTCCATTCTGTGACGTCACACACCTCAATTCTTTGACGTCACACACCTTCATTCTTACTTCACAAACATCCATTCTATGACTTCACACACATACATTCTATGATTTCACACACCTCAATTTTGTGACTTCACACATCTCCATTCTATGATTTCACACACCTCCATTCTGAGTTCACACACCACCATTCTGTGACTTCACACACCTCCATTCTGTGACTTCACGCACCTCCATTCCATGACTTCACACACCTCCATTTTGACTTCACACACCATGATACTATGATTTCACACACCTCCATTCTGACTTCACACACCTCCATTCTATGCCTTCACACACCGCCATTCTGACTTCACACAGCTCCATTCTGTGACTTCACAAACCTCCATTCTATGACTTCACACACCTCCATTCTGTGACTTCACACACCTCCATTCTATTTCTTCACACACTTCCATTGTGATGTCACACACCTCCATTTTATGAGTTCACACATCTACACTCTATGATTTCACACACGTCCATTCTGACTTCACATACCTCCATTCTATGACTTCACAGACCTCGAATCTGTGACTTCACTCATCTCAACCCTATGACTTCACACTTCTCCATTGTATGGCTTCCCACACCTCCTTTCTATGATTTCACCCACCTCCATTCAGCGACTTCACACCTCCATTCTGACTTCACACACCTCCATTCTGTGACTTCACACACCTCCATTCTATGAGTTCACACACCTCCATTCTATGACTTCACACACCTCCATTCTATGACTTCACACACCTCCATTCTATGAGTTCACACACCTGCATTCTGTGACTTCACACACCTCCATTCTATGACTTCACACACCTCCATTGTGATTTCACACACCTCCGTTCTATGAGTTCACACACCTCCATTCTGATTTCAAACACCTCAATTCTATGTCTTCACACACCTCCATTCTGTGACTTCACACACCTCCATTCTGACTTCACACACCTCCATTCTATGACTTCACACACCTCCTTTCTATGACTTCACCCACCTCCATTCAGCGACTTCACACCTCCATTCTGACTTCACACACCTCCATTCTGTGACTTCACACACCTCCATTCTATGACTTCACACACCTCCATTCTATGACTTCACACACATCCATTCTATGACTTCACACACCTCCATTCTTTGCCTTCACACACCTCTATTCTATGATTTCACACACCTTCATTCTTTCTTCACAAACATCCATTCTATGACTTCACACACATCCATTCTATGACTTCACACACCTGCATTCTGTGACTTCAAACACCTCCATTCTATGATTTCAGACACCTCCATTGTATGATTTCACACACCTCCATTCTATGACTTCACACACTTCCATTCTATGACTTCACACACCACGATTCTGTGACTTCACACAGCTCCATTTTGTGACTCCACAAAACTCCATTCTATGATTTCACACACCTCCATACTGACTTCACACACCTCCATCTATGACTTCACACACCTCAATTTTGAGTTCTCACACCTCCCTTCTTTACCTTCACACACCTCCATTCTGACTTAACACACCCCCATTGTATGACTTCACACACCTCCATTCTGTGACTTCACACACCTACATTCTATGACTTCACACACTTCCAATTTGACATCACACACCTTCATTCTATGAGTTCACACATCTCCATTCTATGACTTCACACACCTCCATTCTGACTTCACACACCTCCATTCTATGACTTCACAGACCTCCATTCTATGACTTCCCACACCTTCTTTCTATGAATTCACCCACCTACATTCTGCGACTTCACACCTCCATTATGACTTCACACACCTCTATTCTCTGACTTCAATCACCTCCATTCTATGATTTCACACACCTTCATTCTTCACAAACATCCATTCTATGACTTCAGACACCTCCATTCTATGACTTCACACACCTCCATTCTGTGACTTCACAAACCTACATTCTGTATTCACGAACCTCAATTCTGTGACTTCACACACCTCCATTCTGACTTCACACATCTCCATTCTATGACTTCACACACCTGCATTCTATAGCTATACACACCTCCATTCTGTGACTTCACACACCTCCATTCTGAGTTGACATATCTCCATTCTATGACTTCACACACGTCCATTCTGACTTCACACAGCTCCATTCTATGACTTCACACAACTCCATTCTCTGACGTCACACACCTCCATTCTCTGACTTCACATACCTTCATTCTTACTTCAAAAACATCAATTCTATGACTTCACACACCTCCATTCTATGACTTCACAAACCTCCATTCTATGACTTCACACACATCCATTCTATGACTTCACACACCTCCATTCTTTGCCTTCACACACCTCTATTCTATGACTTCACACACCTTCATTCTTTCTTCACAAACTTCCATTCTATGATTTCACACACATCCATTCTAAGACTTCACACACATCCCTTATGTGACTTCACAAACCTCCATTCTGTGTTCACACACCTCAATTCTGTGACTTCACACACCTCCATTCAGACTTCACACACCTCCATTCTATGACTTCACACACCTGCATTCTGTGACTTCACACACCTCCATTCTATGACTTCACACACCTCCACTGTGATTTCACACACCTCCGTTCTATGAGTTCACACACCTCCATTCTGATTTCAGACACATCAATTCTATGACTTCACACACCTCCATTCTGACTTCACACACCTCCATTCTGACTTCACACACCTCCATTCTGTGACTTCAAACACCTCCATTCTATGATTTCAGACACCTCCATTGTATGATTTCACACACCTCCATTCTATGACTTCACACACCTCCATTCTATGACTTCACTCACCTCCATTCTGAATTCACACACCTCCATTCTGTGACTTCTCACACCTCCATTCTGATTTCACACACCTCCATTCTATGACTTCACTCACCTCCATTCTGAATTCACACACCTCCATTCTGTGACTTCTCACACCTCCATTCTGACTTCACACACCTCCATTCTATGACTTCACACACCTTCATTCTTATTCACAAACATCCATTCTATGACTTAACACACCTCCATTATATGACTTCATAAACCTCCCTTCTGTGACTTTACACACCTCCATTCTGAGTTCACACACCTTCATTCTGTGACTTCACACACCTCCATTTTGACTTCACACACCTCCATTCTATGACTTCACACACTTCAATTCTATGAATTCACACACCTCCATTCTGTGACTTCACACACCTCCATTGTGAGTTCACACACCTCCATTCTGTGACTTCACACACCTCCATTCTGTGACTTCACACACCTCCATTCTATGACTTCACACACCTCCAATCTATGACTTCACACACCTCCATTCTATGAATTCACACACCTCCATTCTGTGACTTCACACACCTACATTCTATGACTTCACACACCTCCATTCTTTGACTTCACCTACCTCCATTCTGAGTTCACAGCCCTACATTCTGTGACTTCACACACCTTCATTCTGTGACTTCACACACCTCCATTCTATGATTTCACACACCTCCATTCTAGGACTTCACACACCTCCATTCTGTGATATCACACACCTCCATTCTATGACTTCACACACCTCCATTGTGACCTCACCCACCACGACTCTATGATTTCACACACTTCCATTTTGACTTCACACACCTCCATTCTATGCCTTCACTCACTGCCATTCTGACTTCACATTCACACAGCTTCATTCTGAGACTTCACAAACCTCCATTCTATGATTTCACACACCTCCATACTATGACTTCACACACGTCCATCTATGACTTCACACAACTCCATTCTTACTTCACACACCTCCATTGTATGACTTCACACACCTGCATTCTGTGACTTCACAAACCTCCATTCTATGACTTCACACACGTCCATTGTGACGTCACACACCTCCATTATCTGAGTTAACACATCTCCATTCTATGACTTCACACACCTCCATTCTGACTTCACACACCTCCATTCTATGACTTCATAGACCTCGAATCTGTGACTTCACTCACCTCCACTCTATGACTTCACACTCCTCCATTCTATGACTTCCCACACCTCCTTTCTATGACTTCACCCAACTCCATTCAGCGACTTCACACCTCCATTCTGACTTCACACACCTCCATTCTGTGACTTCACACACCTCCATTCTATGACTTCACATACCTGCATTCTATGACTTCACACACCTCCATTCTTTGACTTCACACACCACTATTCTATGACTTCACACACCTTCATTCTTACTTCACAAACATCCATTCTATGACTTCACACACCTCCATTCTAGGACGTCACACACCTCCATTATGTGACTTCACAAACCTCCATTCTGTGTTCACACACCTCAATTCTGTGACTTCACACACCTCCAATCTGACTTCACACACCTCCGTTCTATGACTTCACACACCTCCATTCTATGACTTCACACACCTCCATTCTGTGACTTCACACACCTCCATTCTGTGACTTCACACAGCTCCATTCTATGACTTCACACAACTCCATTTTGTGACGTCACACACCTCAATTCTTTGACTTCACACACCTTCATTCTTACTTCACAAACATCCATTCTATGACTTCACACACATACATTCTATGATTTCACATACCTCCATTTTGTGACTTTACACACCTCCATTCTATGATTTCACACACCTCCATTGTAACTTCACACACCTCCATTCTATGAGTTCACACACCTCCATTCTGACTTCACACACCTCCATTCTATGACTTCACACACCTCCATTCTGACTTCACACAGCTCCATTCTGTGAGTTCACAAAACTCCTTTGTATGATTTCACACACCTCCATACTATGACTTCCCACACCTCCATCTATGACTTCACACACCTCCATTCTGAGTTCACATACCTCCATTCTGTGACTTCACACACCTCCATTTGTGACTTCACACACCACCTTTTTGACTTCACACACCTCCGTTTTGACTTCACACACTTCCAATCTGTGACTTCACACACCTCCATTCTGTGACTTCACACACCTCTATTGTTTGATTTCACACACCTCCATTCTTTGACTTCACACACCTCCATTCCATGACTTCACACCTCCAATGTATGAGTTCACACACCTCCATTCTATTAGTTCACACACCTTATTTTTCACTTCACACACCTCCATTCTATGACTTCACACACATTCAGTCTTACTTTATAAACATCCATTCTATGACTTCACACACCTCCATTGGATGTCTTCACAAACCTCCATTCTGTGACTTCACACACTTCAGTTCTGTCACTTCACACACGTCCATTCTGACTTCACACACCTCCGTTCTATGACTTCACACACTTCCATTCTATGACTTCACACACCTCCATTCTTTGACTTCACACACCTCTATTGTGAGTTCAAACACTTCCATTCTGTGACTTCACACACCTCAATTCTGTGATTTCACACACCTCCATTCTACGAATTCACACACCTCCATTCTATGACTTCACATACCTCAATTCTGTGACTTCACACACATCCATTCTATGACTTCACACACCTCCATTTTGACTTCACACACCTCTGTTCTATGACTTCACACACCTCCATTCGGACTTCACACAGCTCCATTCTGTGACTTCACAAAACTCCATTCTATGATTTCACACACCTCCATACTATGACTTCACACACCTACATCTATGACTTCACACACCTCCTTCTATGACTTCACACACCTCCATTCTGAGTTCACACACCTCCATTCTGTGACTTCACAGAACTCCATTCGGACTTCACTCACCTCCATTGTATGACTTCACACACCTTCCTTCTGTGACTTAACACACATCCATTCTATGACTTCACACACCTCCATTCTTAATTCACACACCTCCATTCTATGACTTCACAGACCTCGTATCTTTGACTTCACTCACCTCCACTCTACGACTTCACATTCCTCCATTCTATGACTTCCCACACCTCCTTTCTATGACTTCACCCACCTCCATTCTGCGATTTCACACCTCCATTCTGACTTCACACACCTCCATTCTGTGACTTCACACGCCTCCATTCTGAATTGACACACCTCCATCCTGTGACTTTACACACCTCCATTATGACTTCACAACGCTCCATTCTATGACTTCACACAACTCCATTCTGTGACGTCACACACCTCCATTCTATGACTTCACACACCTTCATTCCTACTTCAAAAACATCCATTCTATGACTTCACACACCTCCATTCTATGACTTCACACACCTTCATTTTGTGACTTCACACACCTACATTCTATGATTTCACACACCTCCATTGTGACTTCACACACCTCCATTCTATGAGTTCACACACCTCCATTCTGACTTCACACACCTCCATTCTATGACTTCACACTCCTCCATTCTGGCTTCACACAGCTCCATTCTGTGACTCAACAAAAATCCATTCTATGATTTCACACACCTCCATACTATGACTTCACACACCTCCATCTATGGCTTCACACACCTCCATTCTGAGTTCACACACCTCCATTCTGTGACTTCACACACCTCCATTCTGACTTCACACACATTCATTGTATGACTTCACACACCTCCATTCTATGACTTCACACACTTCCATTGTGACGTCACACACCTCCATTCTATGAGTTAACACATCTCCATTCTATGACTTCACACACCTCCATTCTGACTTCACATACATCCATTCTATGACTTCACACACTTCCATTCTAACTTCACACTCCGCCATTCTATGATTTCACACACCTCCATTCTATGACTTCACCCAGCTCCATTCTATGACTTCACAAACCTCATTCTGTGACTTCACACACCTCCATTCTATGACCTCAGACACCTCCATTGTGATTTCACACACCTGCATTCTATGACTTCACAAACCACCACTCTAACTTCACACACCTCCATTCTGAGTTCACACACCTCCATTCTGTGACTTCACACACCTCCATTCTGACTTCACACACATTCATTGCATGACTTCACACACCTCCATTGTATGACTTCACACACATCCATTCTATGACTTCACACACCTCCATTCTTTGCCTTCACACACCTCTACTCTATGACTTCACACACCTTCATTCTTTCTTCACAAACATCCATGCTATGACTTCACACACATCCATTCTATGACTTCACACACATCCACTATGTGACTTCACAAACCTCCATTCTGTGTTCACACACCTCAATTCTGTGACTTCACACACCTCCATTCTGACTTTACACACCTCCATTCTATGACTTCACACACCTCCATTCTATGACTTCACACACCTGCATTCTGTGACTTCACACACCTCCATTCTATGACTTCACACACCTCCTTTGTGATTTCACACACCTCCGTTCTATGAGTTCACACACCTCCTTTCTGATTTCAGACACCTCAATTCTATGACTTCACACACCTCCATTCTGACTACACACACCTCCATTCTGACTTCACACACCTCCATTCTGTGACATCAAACACCTCCATTCTATGATTTCAGACACCTCCATTGTATGAGTTCTCACAACTCCATTGTATGACTTCACACACCTCCATTCTATGACTTCACTCAACTCCATTCTGAATTCACACACCTCCATTCTGTGACTTCTCACACCTCCATTCTGACTTCACACACCTCCATTCTATGACTTCACTCACCTCCATTCTGAATTCACACACCTCCATTCTGTGACTTCTCACACCTCCATTCTGACTTCACACACCTCCCTTCCATGACTTCACACACCTCCATTCTATGAGTTCACACACCTCCATTCTATGAGTTCACACACCTTCATTTTGACTTCACACACCTCCATTCTATGACTTCACACACCTTCATTCTTACTTCACAAACATCCATTCTATGACTTCACACACCTCCATTATATGACTTCATAAACCTCCCTTCTGTGACTTCACACACCTCCATTCTGAGTTCACACACCTCCATTCTGTGACTTCACACACCTCCATTTTGACTTCACATACCTCCATTCTATGACTTCACACACTTCAATTCTATGAATTCACACACCTCCATTCTGTGACTTCACACACCTCCATTGTGACTTCACACACGTCCATTCTGTGACTTCACACACCTCCATTCTGTGACTTCACACACCTCCATTCTATGACTTCACACACCTCCATTCTATGACTTCACACACCTGCATTCTATGAATTCACACACCTTCATTCTGTGACTTCACACACCTACATTCTATGACTTCACACACCTCCATTCTTTGACTTCACCTACCTCCATTCTGAGTTCACACCCCTCCATTCTGTGACTTCACACACCTTCATTCGGTGACTTCACACACCTCCATTCTATGATTTCACACACCTCCATTCTATGACTTCACACACCTCCATTCTGTGATATCACACACCTCCATTCTATGACTTCACACACCTCCATTGTGACCTCACCCACCACGATTCTATGATTTCACACACTTCCAATATGACTTCACACACCTCCATTCTATGCCTTCACTCACTGCCATTCTGACTTCACATTCACACAGCTTCATTCTGAGACTTCACAAACCTCCATTCTATGATTTCACACACCTCCATACTATGACTTCTCACACGTCCATCTATGACTTCACACACCTCCATTCTTACTTCCCACACCTCCATTGTATGACTTCACACACCTTCATTCTGTGACTTCACACACCTCCATTCTATGACTTCACACACGTCCATTGTGACGTCACACACCTCCATTCTCTGAGTTAACACATCTCCATTCTATGACTTCACACACCTCCATTCTGAATTCACACACCTCCATTCTATGACTTCATAGACCTGGAATCTGTGACTTCACTCACCTCCACTCTATGACTTCACACTCCTCCATTCTATGACTTCCCACACCTCCTTTCTATGACTTCACCCAACTCCATTCAGCGACTTCACACCTCCATTCTGACTTCACACACCTCCATTCTGTGACTTCACACACCTCCATTCTATGACTTCTCACACCTACATTCTATGACTTCACACACCTCCATTCTTTGACTTCACACACCACTATTCTATGACTTCACACACCTTCATTCTTACTTCACAAACATCCATTCTGTGACTTCACACACCTCCATTCTACGACTTCAAACACCTCCATTATGTGACTTCACAAACCTCCATTCTGTGTTCACACACCTCAATTCTGTGACTTCACACACCTCCAATCTGACTTCACAAACCTCCATTCTATGACTTCACACACCTCCATTCTATGACTTCACACACCTTCATTCTTACTTCACAAACATCCATTCTATGACTTCACACACATACTTTCTATGATTTCACACACCTCAATTTTGTGACTTTACACACCTCCATTCTATGATTTCACACACCTCCATTGTGACTTCACACACCTCCATTCTATGAGTTCACACACCTCCATTCTGACTTCACACACCTCCATTCTATGACTTCACACACCTCCATTCTGACTTCACACAGCTCCATTCTGTGAGTTCACAAAACTCCTTTCTATGATTTCACACACCTCCATACTATGACTTACCACACCTCCATCTATGACTTCACACACCTCCATTCTGAGTTCACATACCTCCGTTCTGTGACTTCACACACCTCCATTTGTGACTTCACACACCACCTTTTTGACTTCACACACCTCCGTTTTGTCTTCACACACTTCCAATCTGTGACTTCACACACCTCCATTCTGTGACTTCACACACCTCTATTGTTTGACTTCACACACCTCCATTCTTTGACTTCACACACCTCCATTCCATGACTTCACACCTCCAATGTATGAGTTCACACACCTCCATTCTATGAGTTCTCACTCCTTAATTTTGACTTTACACACCTCCATTCTATGACTTCACACACATTCAGTCTTACTTTAGAAACATCCATTCTATGACTTCACACATCTCCATTGTATGTCTTCACAAAACTCCATTCTGTGACTTCACACACTTCAATTCTGTCACTTCACACACGTCCATTCTGACTTCACACACCTCCGTTCTATGACTTCACACACTTCCATTCTATGACTTCACACACCTCCATTCTGTGACTTCACCCACCTCTATTGTGAGTTCAAACACTTCCATTCTGTGACTTCACACACCTCCATTCTGTGATTTCCCACACCTCCATTCTACGAATTCACACACCTCCATTCTATGACTTCACACACCTCAATTCTGTGACTTCACACACATCCATTCTATGACTTCACACACCTCCATTCTTAATTCACACACCTCCATTCTATGACTTCACAGACCTCGTATCTTTGACTTCACTCACCTCCACTCTACGACTTCACACTCCTCCATTCTATGACTTCCCACACCTCCTTTCTATGACTTCACCCACCTCCATTCTGCGATTTCACACCTCCATTCTGACTTCACACACCTCCATTCTGTGACTTCACACACCTCCATTCTGAATTGACACACCTCCATCCTGTGACTTTACACACATCCATTATGACTTCACAACGCTCCATTCTATGACTTCACACAACTCCATTCTGTGACGTCACCCACCTCCATTCTATGACTTCACACACCTTCATTCTTACTTCAAAAACATCCATTCTATGACTTCACACACCTCCATTCTATGACTTCACACACCTCCATTTTGTGACTTCACACACTTCCATTCTATGATTTCACACACCTCCATTGTGACTTCACACACCTCCATTCTATAAGTTCACACACCTCCATTCTGACTTCACACACCTCCATTCTATGACTTCACACTCCTCCATTCTGGCTTCACACAGCTCCATTCTGTGACTCAACAAAAATCCATTCTATGATTTCACACACCTCCATACTATGACTTCACACATCTCCATCTATGACTTCACACACCTCCATTCTGAGTTCACACACCACCATTCTGTGACTTCACACACCTCCATTCTGTGACTTCACGCACCTCCATTCCATGACTTCACACACCTCCATTTTGACTTCACACACCATGATACTATGATTTCACACACCTCCATTCTGACTTCACACACCTCCATTCTACGCCTTCACACACCGCCATTCTGACTTCACACAGCTCCATTCTGTGAGTTCACAAACCTCCATTCTATGACTTCACACACCTCCATTCTGTGACTTCACACACCTCCATTCTATTTCTTCACACACTTCCATTGTGACGTCACACACCTCCATTTTATGAGTTCACACATCTACACTCTATGATTTCACACACCTCCATTCTGACTTCACAAACCTCCATTCTATGACTTCACAGACCTCGAATCTGTGACTTCACTCATCTCAACCCTATGACTTCACACTTCTCCATTCTATGGCTTCCCACACCTCCTTTCTATGACTTCACCCACCTCCATTCAGCGACTTCACACCTCCATTCTGACTTCACACACCTCCATTCTGTGACTTCACACACCTCCATTCTATGAGTTCACACACCTCCATTCTATGACTTCACACACATCCATTCTATGACTTCACACACATCCATTCTATGACTTCACACACCTCCATTCTTTGCCTTCACACACCTCCATTCTATGACTTCACACACCGTCATTCTTTCTTCACAAACATCCATTCTATGACTTCACACACATCCATTCTATGACTTCACACACATCCATTATGTGAGTTCACAAACCTCCATTCTGTATTCACACACCTCAATTCTGTGACTTCACACACCTCCATTCTGACTTCACACACCTCCATTCTATGACTTCACACACCTCCATTCTATGAGTTCACACACCTGCATTCTGTGACTTCACACACCTCCATTCTATGACTTCACACACCTCCATTGTGATTTCACACACCTCCGTTCTATGAGTTCACACACCTCCATTCTGATTTCAAACACCTCAATTCTATGACTTCACACACCTCCATTCTGACTTCACACACCCAAATTCTGTGACTTCACACACCTCCATTCTGACTTCACACACCTCCATTCTATGACTTCACACACCTCCATTCTATGACTTCATACACCTGCATTCTGTGACTTCAATCACCTCCATTCTATGATTTCAGACACCTCCATTGTATGATTTCACACACCTCCATTCTATGACTTCACACACCTCCATTCTATGACTTCACTCACCTCCATTCTGAATTCACACACCTCCATTCTGTGACTTCTCACACCTCCATTCTGACTTCACACACCTCCATTCTATGACTTCACTCACCTCCATTCTGAATTCACACACCTCCATTCTGTGACTTCTCACACCTCCATTCTGACTTCACACACCTCCATTCCATGACTTCACACACCTCCATTCTATGAGTTCACACACCTCCATTCTATGAGTTCTCACACCTTCATTTTGACTTCACACACCTTCATTCTATGACTTCACACACCTTCATTCTTACTTCACAAACATCCAATCTATGACTTCACACACCTCCATTATATGACTTCATAAACCTCCCTTCTGTGACTTCACACACCTCCATTCTGAGTTCACACACCTCCATTCTGTGACTTCACACACCTCCATTTTCACTTCACACACCTCCATTCTATGACTTCACCCACTTCAATTCTATGAATTCACACACCTCCATTCTGTGACTTCACACACCTCCATTGTGAGTTCACACACCTCCATTCTGTGACTTCACACACCTCCATTCTGGGACTTCACACACCTCCATTCTATGACTTCACACACCTCCATTCTATGACTTCACACACCTGCATTCTATGAATTCACACACCTCCATTCTGTGACTTCACACACCTACATTCTATGACTTCACACACCTCCATTCTTTGACTTCTCCTACCTCCATTCTGAGTTCACACCCCTCCATTCCGTGACTTCACACACCTTCATTGTGTGACTTCACACACCTCCATTCTATGATTTCACACACCTCCATTCTATGACTTCACACACATCCATTCTGTGATTTCACACACCTCCATTCTATGACTTCACACACCTCCATTGTGACCTCACACACCACGATTCTATGATTTCACACACTTCCATTTTGACTTCACACACCTCCATTCTATGTCTTCACTCACTGCCATTCTGACATCACACAGCTCCATTCTGAGACTTCACAAACCTCCATTCTATTATTTCACACACCTCCATACTATGAATTCACATACGTCCATCTATGACTCACACACCTCTATTCTTACTTCACACACCTCCATTGTATGACTTCACACACCTCCATTCTGTGACTTCACACACCTCCATTCTATGACTTCACACACTTCCATTGTGACGTCACACACCTCCATTCTATGAGTTAACACATCACCATTCTATGACTTCACACACCTCCATTCTGACTTCACATACCTCCATTCTATGACTTCACACACGTCCATTCTAACTTCACACTCCTCCATTCTATGATTTCACACACCTCCATTCTATGACTTCAGACACCTCCATTGTGATTTCACACACCTGCATTCTATGACTTCACACACCTCCACTCTGACTTCACACACCTCCATTCTGAGTTCACACACCTCCATTCTGTGACTTTGCACACCTCCATTCTGACTTCACACACCTTCATTGCATGACTTCACACACCTCCATTCTATGACTTCACACACATCCATTCTATGACTTCACACACCTCCATTCTTTGCCTTCACACACCTCTATTCTATGACTTCACACACCTTCATTCTTTCTTCACAAACATCCATGCTATGACTTCACACACATCCATTCTATGACTTCACACACATCCACTATGTGACTTCACAAACCTCCATTCTGTGTTCACACACCTCAATTCTGTGACTTCACACACCTCCATTCTGACTTCACACACCTCCATTCTATGACTTCACACACCTCCATTCTATGACTTCACACACCTGCATTCTGTGACTTCACACACCTCATTCTATGACTTCACACACCTCCATTGTGATTTCACACACCTCCTTTCTATGAGTTCACACACCTCCATTCTGATTTCAGACACCTCAATTCTATGACTTCACACACCTCCATTCTGACTTCACAAACCTCCATTCTGACTTCACACACCTCCATTCTGTGACTTCAAACACCTCCATTCTATGATTTCAGACACCTCCATGGTATGAGTTCACACACCTCCATTGTATGACTTCACACAACTCCCTTCTATGACTTCACTCACCTCCATTCTGAATTCACACACCTCCATTCTGTGACTTCTCACACCTCCATTCTGACTTCACACACCTCCATTCTATGACTTCACTCACCTCCATTCTGAATTCACACACCTCTATTCTATGAATTCACTCACCTCCATTCTGAATTCACACCCCTCCATTCTGTGACTTCTCACACCTCCATTCTGACTTCACACACCTCCATTCCATGACTTCACACACCTCCATTCTATGAGTTAACACACCTCCATTCTATGAGTTCACACACCTTCATTTTGACTTCACACACCTCCATTCTTTGACTTCACACACCTTCATTCTTATTCACAAACATCCATTCTATGACTTCACAAACCTCCATTATATGACTTCATAAACCTCCCTTCTGTGACTTCACACACCTCCATTCTGAGTTCACACACCTCCATTCTGTGACTTCACACACCTCCATTTTAACTTCACACACCTCCATTCTATGACTTCACACACTTCAATTCTATGAATTCACACACCTCCATTCTGTGACTTCACACACCTCCATTGTGACTTCACACACCTCCATTCTGTGACTTCACACACCTCCATTCTGTGACTTCACACACCTCCATTCTATGACTTCACACACCTCCATTCTATGACTTCACACACCTCCATTCTGTGACTTCACACACCTACATTCTATGACTTCACACACCTCCATTCTTTGACTTCACCTACCTCCATTCTGAGTTCACACCCCTCCATTCTGTGACTTCACACACCTTCATTCGGTGACTTCACACACCTCCATTCTATAATTTCACACACCTCCATTCTATGACTTCACACACCTCCATTCTGTGATATCACACACCTCCATTCTATGACTTCACACACCTCCATTGTGACCTCACCCACCACGATTCTATGATTTCACACACTTCCATTATGACTTCACACACCTCCATTCTATGCCTTCACTCACTGCCATTCTGACTTCACATTCACACAGCTTCATTCTGAGACTTCACAAACCTCCATTCTATGATTTCACACACCTCCATACTATGACCTCACACACGTCCATCTATGACTTCACACACCTCCATTCTTACTTCCCACACCTCCATTGTATGACTACACACACCTCCATTCTGTGACTTCACACACCTCCATTCTATGAATTCACACACGTCCATTGTGACGTCACACACCTCCATTCTCTGAGTTAACACATCTCCATTCTATAACTTCACACACCTCCATTCTGAATTCACACACCTCCATTCTATGACTTCATAGACCTCGAATCTGTGACTTCACTCACATCCACTCTATGACTTCACACTCCTCCATTCTATGACTTCCCACACCTCCTTTCTATGACTTCACCCAACTCCATTCAGCGACTTCACACCTCCATTCTGACTTCACACACCTCCATTCTGTGACTTCACACACCTCCATTCTACGACTTCACACACCTCCATTCTATGACTTCACACACCTCCATTCTTTGACTTCACACACCACTATTCTATGACTTCACACACCTTCATTCTTACTTCACAAACATCCATTCTGTGACTTCACACACCTCCATTCTACGACTTCACACACCTCCATTATGTGACTTCACAAACCTCCATTCTGTGTTCACACACCTCAATTCTGTGACTTCACACACCTCCAATCTGACTTCACATACCTCCATTCTATGACTTCACACACCTCCATTCTATGACTTCACACACCTCCATTCTGTGACTTCACACACCTCCATTCTGTGACTTCACACAGATCCATTCTAAGACTTCACACAACTCCATTCTGTGACGTCACACACCTCAATTCTTTGACTTCACACACCTTCATTCTTACTTCACAAACATCCATTCTATGACTTCACACACATACATTCTATGATTTCACACACCTCAATTTTGTGACTTCACACATCTCCATTCTATGATTTCACACACCTCCATTCTGAGTTCACACACCACCATTCTGTGACTTCACTCACCTCCATTCTGTGACTTCACGCACTTCCATTCCATGACTTCACACACCTCCATTTTGACTTCACACACCATGATACTATGATTTCACACACCTCCATTCTGACTTCACACACCTCCATTCTATGCCTTCACACACCGCCATTCTGACTTCACACAGCTCCATTCTGTGACTTCACAAACCTCCATTCTATGACTTCACACACCTCCATTCTGTGACTTCACACACCTCCATTCTATTTCTTCACACACTTCCATTGTGACGTCACACACCTCCATTTTATGAGTTCACACATCTACACTCTATGTTTCACACACCTCCATTCTGACTTCACATACCTCCATTCTATGACTTCACAGACATCGAATCTGTGACTTCACTCATCTCAACCCTATGACTTCACACTTCTCCATTCTATGGCTTCCCACACCTCCTTTCTATGACTTCACCCACCTCCATTCAGCGACTTCACACCTCCATTCTGACTTCACACACCTCCATTCTGTGACTTCACACACCTCCATTCTATGAGTTCACACACCTCCATTCTATGACTTCACACACATCCATTCTATGACTTCACACACCTCCATTCTTTGCCTTCACACACCTCTATTCTATGACTTCACACACCTTCATTCTTTCTTCACAAACATCCATTCTATGACTTCACACACATCCATTCTATGACTTCACACACATCCATTATGTGACATCACAAACCTCCATTCTGTGTTCACACACCTCAATTCTGTGACTTCACACACCTCCATTCTGACTTCACACACCTCCATTCTATGACTTTACACACCTCCATTCCATGAGTTCACACACCTGCATTCTGTGACTTCACACACCTCCATTCTATGACTTCACACACCTCCATTGTGATTTCACACATCTCGGTTCTATGAGTTCACACACCTCCATTCTGATTTCACACACCTCAATTCTATGTCTTCACACACCTCCATTCTGACTTCACACACCTCCATTCTGTGACTTCACACACCTCCATTCTGACTTCACACACCTCCATTCTATGACTTCACACACCTCCTTTGTATGACTTCACCCACCTCCATTCAGCGACTTCACACCTCCATTCTGACTTCACACACCTCCATTCTGTGACTTCACACACCTCCATTCTATGACTTCACACACCTCCATTCTATGACTTCACACACATCCATTCTATGACTTCACACACCTCCATTCTTTGCCTTCACACACCTCTATTCTATGACTTCACACACCTTCATTCTTTCTTCACAAACATCCATTCTATGACTTCACACACATCCATTCTATGACTTCACACACCTCCATTGTGATTTCACACACCTCCGTTCTATGAGTTCACACACCTCCATTCTGATTTCAAACACCTCAATTCTATGACTTCACACACCTCCACTCTGACTTCACACACCTCCATTCTGAGTTCACACACCTCCATTCTGTGACTTCACACACCTCCATTCTGTGACTTCACACACCTCCATTCTATGACTTCACACACCTCCATTCTATGACTTCACACACCTCCATTCTGTGACTTCACACACCTACATTCTATGACTTCACACACCTCCATTCTTTGACTTCACCTACCTCCATTCTGAGTTCACACCCCTCCATTCTGTGACTTCACACACCTTCATTCGGTGACTTCACACACCTCCATTCTGTGATATCACACACCTCCATTCTATGACTTCACACACCTCCATTGTGACCTCACCCACCACGATTCTATGATTTCACACACTTCCATTATGACTTCACACACCTCCATTCTATGCCTTCACTCACTGCCATTCTGACTTCACATTCACACAGCTTCATTCTGAGACTTCACAAACCTCCATTCTATGATTTCACACACCTCCATACTATGACTTCACACACGTCCATCTATGACTTCACACACCTCCATTCTTACTTCCCACACCTCCATTGTATGACTTCACACACCTCCATTCTGTGACTTCACACACCTCCATTCTATGACTTCACACACGTCCATTGTGACGTCACACACCTCCATTCTCTGAGTTAACACATCTCCATTCTATGACTTCACACACCTCCATTCTGAATTCACACACCTCCATTCTATGACTTCATAGACCTCGAATCTGTGACTTCACTCACATCCACTCTATGACTTCACACTCCTCCATTCTATGACTTCCCACACCTCCTTTCTATGACTTCACCCAACACCATTCAGCGACTTCTCACCTCCATTCTGACTTCACACACCTCCATTCTGTGACTTCACACACCTCCATTCTATGACTTCACATACCTCCATTCTATGACTTCACACACCTCCATTCTTTGACTTCACACACCACTATTCTATGACTTCACACACCTTCATTCTTACTTCACAAACATCCATTCTGTGACTTCACACACCTCCATTCTACGACTTCACACACCTCCATTATGTGACTTCACAAACCTCCATTCTGTGTTCACACACCTCAATTCTGTGACTTCACACACCTCCAGTCTGACTTCACAAACCTCCATTGTATGACTTCACACACCTCCATTCTATGACTTCACACACCTCCATTCTGTGACTTCACACACCTCCATTCTGTGACTTCACACAGCTCCATTCTATGACTTCACACAACTCAATTCTGTGACGTCACACACCTCAATTCTTTGACTTCACACACCTTCATTCTTACTTCACAAACATCCATTCTTTGACTTCACACACATACATTCTATGAGTTCACACACCTCAATTTTGTGACTTCACACATCTCCATTCTATGATTTCACACACCTCCATTGTGACTTCACACACCTCCATTCTATGAGTTCACACACCTCCATTCTGACTTCACACACCTCCATTCTATGACTTCACACACCTCCATTCTGACTTCACACACCTCCGTTCTGAGTTCACATACCTCCATTCTGTGACTTCGCACACCTCCATTTGTGACTTCACACACCACCTTTTTGACTTCACACACCTCCGTTTTGACTTCACACACTTCCAATCTGTGACTTCACACACCTCCATTCTGTGACTTCACACACCTCTATTGTTTGACTTCACACACCTCCATTCTTTGACTTCACACACCTCCATTCCATGACTTCACACCTCCAATGTATGCGTTCACACACCTCCATTGTATGAGTTCTCACACCTTAATTTTGACTTTACACACCTCCATTCTATGACTTCACACACATTCAGTCTTACTTTAGAAACATTCATTCTATGACTTCACACACCTCCATTGTATGTCTTCACAAACCTCCATTCTGTGACTTCACACACCTAAATTCTGTGACTTCACACACGTCCATTCTGACTTCACACACCTGCATTCTTACTTCACACACCTCCATTGTATGACTTCACACACCTCCATTCTGTGACTTCACACACCTCCATTCTATGACTTCACACACTTCCATTGTGACGTCACACACCTCCATTCTATGAGTTAACACATCACCATTCTATGACTTCACACACCTCCATTCTGACTTCACATACCTCCATTCTATGACTTCACACACGTCCATTCTAACTTCACAATCCTCCATCCTATGATTTCACACACCTCCATTCTATGACTTCAGACACCTCCATTGTGATTTCACACACCTGCATTCTATGACTTCACACACCTCCACTCTGACTTCACACACCTCCATTCTGAGTTCACACACCTCCATTCTGTGACTTCACACACCTCCATTCTGACTTCACACACCTTCATTGCATGACTTCACACACCTCTATTCTATGACTTCACACACATCCATTCTATGACTTCACACACCTCCATTCTTTGCCTTCACACACCTCTATTCTATGACTTCACACACCTTCATTCTTTCTTCACAAACATCCATGCTATGACTTCACACACTTCCATTCTATGACTTCACACACATCCACTATGTGACTTCACAAACCTCCATTCTGTGTTCACACACCTCAATTCTGTGACTTCACACACCTCCATTCTGACTTCACACACCTCCATTCTATGACTTCACACACCTCCATTCTATGACTTCACACACCTGCATTCTGTGACTTCACACACCTCCATTCTATGACTTCACACACCTCCATTGTGATTTCACACACCTCCGTTCTATGAGTTCACACACCTCCATTCTGATTTCAGACACCTCAATTCTATGACTTCACACACCTCCATTCTGACTTCACAAACCTCCATTCTGACTTCACACACCTCCATTCTGTGACTTCAAACACCTCAATTCTATGATTTCAGACACCTCCATGGTATGAGTTCACACACCTCCATTGTATGACTTCACACACCTCCCTTCTATGACTTCACTCACCTCCATTCTGAATTCACACACCTCCATTCTGTGACTTCTCACACCTCCATTCTGACTTCACACACCACCATTCTATGACTTCACTCACCTCCATTCTGAATTCACACACCTCCATTCTATGAATTCACTCACCTCCATTCTGAATTCACACCCCTCCATTCTGTGACTTCTCACACCTCCATTCTGACTTCACACACCTCCATTCCATGACTTCACACACCTCCATTCTATGAGTTCACACACCTCCATTCTATGAGTTCACACACCTTCATTTTGACTTCACACACCTCCATTCTTTGACTTCACACACCTTCATTCTTATTCACAAACATCCATTCTATGACTTCACAAACCTCCATTATATGACTTCATAAACCTCCCTTCTGTGACTTCACACACCTCCATTCTGAGTTCACACACCTCCATTCTGTGACTTCACACACCTCCATTTTGACTTCACATACCTCCATTCTATGAC
Source organism: Megascapheus bottae (assembly GCA_024803745.1). Classification (NCBI taxonomy): domain Eukaryota; kingdom Metazoa; phylum Chordata; class Mammalia; order Rodentia; family Geomyidae; genus Megascapheus; species Megascapheus bottae. The sequence goes on along the minus strand of JANJXV010000147.1, from coordinate 986,818 downwards.
TTCACACACTTCAATTCTATGAATTCACACACCTCCATTCTGTGACTTCACACACCTCCATTTTGACTTCACACACGTCCATTCTGTGACTTCACACACCTCCATTCTGTGAGTTCACACACCTCCATTCTATGACTTCACACACCTCCATCCTATGACTTCACACACCTGCATTCTATGAATTCACACACCTTCATTCTGTGACTTCACACACCTACATTCTATGACTTCACACACCTCCATTCTTTGACTTCACCTACCTCCATTCTGAGTTCACACCCCTCCATTCTGTGACTTCACACACCTTCATTCGGTGACTTCACACACCTCCATTCTATGATTTCACACACCTCCATTCTATGACTTCACACACCTCCATTCTGTGATATCACACACCTCCATTCTATGACTTCACACACCTCCATTGTGACCTCACCCACCACGATTCTATGATTTCACACACTTCCAATATGACTTCACACACCTCCATTCTATGCCTTCACTCACTGCCATTCTGACTTCACATTCACACAGCTTCATTCTGAGACTTCACAAACCTCCATTCTATGATTTCACACACCTCCATACTATGACTTCTCACACGTCCATCTATGACTTCACACACCTCCATTCTTACTTCCCACACCTCCATTGTATGACTTCACACACCTTCATTCTGTGACTTCACACACCTCCATTCTATGACTTCACACACGTCCATTGTGACGTCACACACCTCCATTCTCTGAGTTAACACATCTCCATTCTATGACTTCACACACCTCCATTCTGAATTCACACACCTCCATTCTATGACTTCATAGACCTCGAATCTGTGACTTCACTCACCTCCACTCTATGACTTCACACTCCTCCATTCTATGACTTCCCACACCTCCTTTCTATGACTTCACCCAACTCCATTCAGCGACTTCACACCTCCATTCTGACTTCACACACCTCCATTCTGTGACTTCACACACCTCCATTCTATGACTTCTCACACCTACATTCTATGACTTCACACACCTCCATTCTTTGACTTCACACACCACTATTCTATGACTTCACACACCTTCATTCTTACTTCACAAACATCCATTCTGTGACTTCACACACCTCCATTCTACGACTTCAAACACCTCCATTATGTGACTTCACAAACCTCCATTCTGTGTTCACACACCTCAATTCTGTGACTTCACACACCTCCAATCTGACTTCACAAACCTCCATTCTATGACTTCACACACCTCCATTCTATGACTTCACACACCTTCATTCTTACTTCACAAACATCCATTCTATGACTTCACACACATACTTTCTATGATTTCACACACCTCAATTTTGTGACTTTACACACCTCCATTCTATGATTTCACACACCTCCATTGTGACTTCACACACCTCCATTCTATGAGTTCACACACCTCCATTCTGACTTCACACACCTCCATTCTATGACTTCACACACCTCCATTCTGACTTCACACAGCTCCATTCTGTGAGTTCACAAAACTCCTTTCTATGATTTCACACACCTCCATACTATGACTTACCACACCTCCATCTATGACTTCACACACCTCCATTCTGAGTTCACATACCTCCGTTCTGTGACTTCACACACCTCCATTTGTGACTTCACACACCACCTTTTTGACTTCACACACCTCCGTTTTGTCTTCACACACTTCCAATCTGTGACTTCACACACCTCCATTCTGTGACTTCACACACCTCTATTGTTTGACTTCACACACCTCCATTCTTTGACTTCACACACCTCCATTCCATGACTTCACACCTCCAATGTATGAGTTCACACACCTCCATTCTATGAGTTCTCACTCCTTAATTTTGACTTTACACACCTCCATTCTATGACTTCACACACATTCAGTCTTACTTTAGAAACATCCATTCTATGACTTCACACATCTCCATTGTATGTCTTCACAAACCTCCATTCTGTGACTACACACACTTCAATTCTGTCACTTCACACACGTCCATTCTGACTTCACACACCTCCGTTCTATGACTTCACACACTTCCATTCTATGACTTCACACACCTCCATTCTGTGACTTCACCCACCTCTATTGTGAGTTCAAACACTTCCATTCTGTGACTTCACACACCTCCATTCTGTGATTTCCCACACCTCCATTCTACGAATTCACACACCTCCATTCTATGACTTCACACACCTCAATTCTGTGACTTCACACACATCCATTCTATGACTTCACACACCTCCATTCTTAATTCACACACCTCCATTCTATGACTTCACAGACCTCGTATCTTTGACTTCACTCACCTCCACTCTACGACTTCACACTCCTCCATTCTATGACTTCCCACACCTCCTTTCTATGACTTCACCCACCTCCATTCTGCGATTTCACACCTCCATTCTGACTTCACACACCTCCATTCTGTGACTTCACACACCTCCATTCTGAATTGACACACCTCCATCCTGTGACTTTACACACATCCATTATGACTTCACAACGGTCCATTCTATGACTTCACACAACTCCATTCTGTGACGTCACCCACCTCCATTCTATGACTTCACACACCTTCATTCTTACTTCAAAAACATCCATTCTATGACTTCACACACCTCCATTCTATGACTTCACACACCTCCATTTTGTGACTTCACACACTTCCATTCTATGATTTCACACACCTCCATTGTGACTTCACACACCTCCATTCTATAAGTTCACACACCTCCATTCTGACTTCACACACCTCCATTCTATGACTTCACACTCCTCCATTCTGGCTTCACACAGCTCCATTCTGTGACTCAACAAAAATCCATTCTATGATTTCACACACCTCCATACTATGACTTCACACATCTCCATCTATGACTTCACACACCTCCATTCTGAGTTCACACACCACCATTCTGTGACTTCACACACCTCCATTCTGTGACTTCACGCACCTCCATTCCATGACTTCACACACCTCCATTTTGACTTCACACACCATGATACTATGATTTCACACACCTCCATTCTGACTTCACACACCTCCATTCTACGCCTTCACACACCGCCATTCTGACTTCACACAGCTCCATTCTGTGAGTTCACAAACCTCCATTCTATGACTTCACACACCTCCATTCTGTGACTTTACACACCTCCATTCTATTTCTTCACACACTTACATTGTGACGTCACACACCTCCATTTTATGAGTTCACACATCTACACTCTATGATTTCACACACCTCCATTCTGACTTCACATACCTCCATTCTATGACTTCACAGACCTCGAATCTGTGACTTCACTCATCTCAACCCTATGACTTCACACTTCTCCATTCTATGGCTTCCCACACCTCCTTTCTATGAGTTCACCCACCTCCATTCAGCGACTTCACACCTCCATTCTGACTTCACACACCTCCATTCTGTGACTTCACACACCTCCATTCTATGAGTTCACACACCTCCATTCTATGACTTCACACACATCCATTCTATGACTTCACACACATCCATTCTATGACTTCACACACCTCCATTCTTTGCCTTCACACACCTCCATTCTATGACTTCACACACCTTCATTCTTTCTTCACAAACATCCATTCTATGACTTCACACACATCCATTCTATGACTTCACACACATCCATTATGTGAGTTCACAAACCTCCATTCTGTATTCACACACCTCAATTCTGTGACTTCACACACCTCCATTCTGACTTCACACACCTCCATTCTTTGCCTTCACACACATCTATTCTATGACTTCACACACCTTCATTCTTTCTTCACAAACATCCATGCTATGACTTCACACACTTGCATTCTATGACTTCACACACATCCACTATGTGACTTCACAAACCTCCATTCTGTGTTCACACACCTCAATTCTGTGACTTCACACACCTCCATTCTGACTTCACACACCTCCATTCTATGACTTCACACACCTCCATTCTATGACTTCACACACCTGCATTCTGTGACTTCACACACCTCCATTCTATGACTTCACACACCTCCATTGTGATTTCACACACCTCCGTTCTATGAGTTCACACACCTCCATTCTGATTTCAGACACCTCAATTCTATGACTTCACACACCTCCATTCTGACTTCACAAACCTCCATTCTGACTTCACACACCTCCATTCTGTGACTTCAAACACCTCAATTCTATGATTTCAGACACCTCCATGGTATGAGTTCACACACCTCCATTGTATGACTTCACACACCTCCCTTCTATGACTTCACTCACCTCCATTCTGAATTCACACACCTCCATTCTGTGACTTCTCACACCTCCATTCTGACTTCACACACCTCCATTCTATGACTTCACTCACCTCCATTCTGAATTCACACACCTCCATTTTATGAATTCACTCACCTCCATTCTGAATTCACACCCCTCCATTCTGTGACTTCTCACACCTCCATTCTGACTTCACACACCTCCATTCCATGACTTCACACACCTCCATTCTATGAGTTCACACACCTCCATTCTATGAGTTCACACACCTTCATTTTGACTTCACACACCTCCATTCTTTGACTTCACACACCTTCATTCTTATTCACAAACATCCATTCTATGCCTTCACAAACCTCCATTATATGACTTCATAAACCTCCCTTCTGTGACTTCACACACCTCCATTCTGAGTTCACACACCTCCATTCTGTGACTTCACACACCTCCATTTTGACTTCACATACCTCCATTCTATGACTTCACACACTTCAATTCTATGAATTCACACACCTCCATTCTGTGACTTAACACACCTCCATTGTGACTTCACACACGTCCATTCTGTGACTTCACACACCTCCATTCTATGACTTCACACACCTCCATTGTGACCTCACCCACCACGATTCTATGATTTCACACACTTCCAATATGACTTCACACACCTCCATTCTATGCCTTCACTCACTGCCATTCTGACTTCACATTCACACAGCTTCATTCTGAGACTTCACAAACCTCCATTCTATGATTTCACACACCTCCATACTATGACATCTCACACGTCCATCTATGACTTCACACACCTCCATTCTTACTTCCCACACCTCCATTGTATGACTTCACACACCTTCATTCTGTGACTTCACACACCTCCATTCTATGACTTCACACACGTCCATTGTGACGTCACACACCTCCATTCTCTGAGTTAACACATCTCCATTCTATGACTTCACACACCTCCATTCTGAATTCACACACCTCCATTCTATGACTTCATAGACCTCGAATCTGTGACTTCACTCACCTCCACTCTATGACTTCACACTCCTCCATTCTATGACTTCCCACACCTCCTTTCTATGACTTCACCCAACTCCATTCAGCGACTTCACACCTCCATTCTGACTTCACACACCTCCATTCTGTGACTTCACACACCTCCATTCTATGACTTCTCACACCTACATTCTATGACTTCACACACCTCCATTCTTTGACTTCACACACCACTATTCTATGACTTCACACACCTTCATTCTTACTTCACAAACATCCATTCTGTGACTTCACACACCTCCATTCTACGACTTCAAACACCTCCATTATGTGACTTCACAAACCTCCATTCTGTGTTCACACACCTCAATTCTGTGACTTCACACACCTCCAATCTGACTTCACAAACCTCCATTCTATGACTTCACACACCTCCATTCTATGACTTCACACACCTTCATTCTTACTTCACAAACATCCATTCTATGACTTCACACACATACTTTCTATGATTTCACACACCTCAATTTTGTGACTTTACACACCTCCATTCTATGATTTCACACACCTCCATTGTGACTTCACACACCTCCATTCTATGAGTTCACACACCTCCATTCTGACTTCACACACCTCCATTCTATGACTTCACACACCTCCATTCTGACTTCACACAGCTCCATTCTGTGAGTTCACAAAACTCCTTTCTATGATTTCACACACCTCCATACTATGACTTACCACACCTCCATCTATGACTTCACACACCTCCATTCTGAGTTCACATACCTCCGTTCTGTGACTTCACACACCTCCATTTGTGACTTCACACACCACCTTTTTGACTTCACACACCTCCGTTTTGTCTTCACACACTTCCAATCTGTGACTTCACACACCTCCATTCTGTGACTTCACACACCTCTATTGTTTGACTTCACACACCTCCATTCTTTGACTTCACACACCTCCATTCCATGACTTCACACCTCCAATGTATGAGTTCACACACCTCCATTCTATGAGTTCTCACTCCTTAATTTTGACTTTACACACCTCCATTCTATGACTTCACACACATTCAGTCTTACTTTAGAAACATCCATTCTATGACTTCACACATCTCCATTGTATGTCTTCACAAACGTCCATTCTGTGACTTCACACACTTCAAATCTGTCACTTCACACACGTCCATTCTGACTTCACACACCTCCGTTCTATGACTTCACACACTTCCATTCTATGACTTCACACACCTCCATTCTGTGACTTCACACACCTCTATTGTGAGTTCAAACACTTCCATTCTGTGACTTCACACACCTCCATTCTGTGATTTCACACACCTCCATTCTACGAATTCACACACCTCCATTCTATGACTTCACACACCTCAATTCTGTGACTTCACACACATCCATTCTATGACTTCACACACCTCCATTCTTAATTCACACACCTCCATTCTATGACTTCACAGACCTCGTATCTTTGACTTCACTCACCTCCACTCTACGACTTCACACTCCTCCATTCTATGACTTCCCACACCTCCTTTCTATGACTTCACCCACCTCCATTCTGCGATTTCACACCTCCATTCTGACTTCACACACCTCCATTCTGTGACTTCACACACCTCCATTCTGAATTGACACACCTCCATCCTGTGACTTTACACACATCCATTATGACTTCACAACGGTCCATTCTATGACTTCACACAACTCCATTCTGTGACGTCACCCACCTCCATTCTATGACTTCACACACCTTCATTCTTACTTCAAAAACATCCATTCTATGACTTCACACACCTCCATTCTATGACTTCACACACCTCCATTTTGTGACTTCACACACTTCCATTCTATGATTTCACACACCTCCATTGTGACTTCACACACCTCCATTCTATAAGTTCACACACCTCCATTCTGACTTCACACACCTCCATTCTATGACTTCACACTCCTCCATTCTGGCTTCACACAGCTCCATTCTGTGACTCAACAAAAATCCATTCTATGATTTCACACACCTCCATACTATGACTTCACACATCTCCATCTATGACTTCACACACCTCCATTCTGAGTTCACACACCACCATTCTGTGACTTCACACACCTCCATTCTGTGACTTCACGCACCTCCATTCCATGACTTCACACACCTCCATTTTGACTTCACACACCATGATACTATGATTTCACACACCTCCATTCTGACTTCACACACCTCCATTCTACGCCTTCACACACCGCCATTCTGACTTCACACAGCTCCATTCTGTGAGTTCACAAACCTCCATTCTATGACTTCACACACCTCCATTCTGTGACTTCACACACCTCCATTCTATTTCTTCACACACTTCCATTGTGACGTCACACACCTCCATTTTATGAGTTCACACATCTACACTCTATGATTTCACACACCTCCATTCTGACTTCACATACCTCCATTCTATGACTTCACAGACCTCGAATCTGTGACTTCACTCATCTCAACCCTATGACTTCACACTTCTCCATTCTATGGCTTCCCACACCTCCTTTCTATGAGTTCACCCACCTCCATTCAGCGACTTCACACCTCCATTCTGACTTCACACACCTCCATTCTGTGACTTCACACACCTCCATTCTATGAGTTCACACACCTCCATTCTATGACTTCACACACATCCATTCTATGACTTCACACACCTCCATTCTTTGCCTTCACACACCTCCATTCTATGACTTCACACACCTTCATTCTTTCTTCACAAACATCCATTCTATGACTTCACACACATCCATTCTATGACTTCACACACATCCATTATGTGAGTTCACAAACCTCCATTCTGTATTCACACACCTCCATTCTGTGACTTCACACACCTCCATTGTGAGTTCACACACCTCCATTCTGTGACTTCACACACCTCCATTCTGGGACTTCACACACCTCCATTCTATGACTTCACACACCTCCATTCTATGACTTCACACACCTGCATTCTATGAATTCACACACCTCCATTCTGTGACTTCACACACCTACATTCTATGACTTCACACACCTCCATTCTTTGACTTCTCCTACCTCCATTCTGAGTTCACACCCCTCCATTCCGTGACTTCACACACCTTCATTGTGTGACTTCACACACCTCCATTCTATGATTTCACACACCTCCATTCTATGACTTCACACACATCCATTCTGTGATTTCACACACCTCCATTCTATGACTTCACACACCTCCATTGTGACCTCACACACCACGATTCTATGATTTCACACACTTCCATTTTGACTTCACACACCTCCATTCTATGTCTTCACTCACTGCCATTCTGACATCACACAGCTCCATTCTGAGACTTCACAAACCTCCATTCTATTATTTCACACACCTCCATACTATGAATTCACATACGTCCATCTATGACTCACACACCTCCATTCTTACTTCACACACCTCCATTGTATGACTTCACACACCTCCATTCTGTGACTTCACACACCTCCATTCTATGACTTCACACACTTCCATTGTGACGTCACACACCTCCATTCTATGAGTTAACACATCACCATTCTATGACTTCACACACCTCCATTCTGACTTCACATACCTCCATTCTATGACTTCACACACGTCCATTCTAACTTCACACTCCTCCATTCTATGATTTCACACACCTCCATTCTATGACTTCAGACACCTCCATTGTGATTTCACACACCTGCATTCTATGACTTCACACACCTCCACTCTGACTTCACACACCTCCATTCTGAGTTCACACACCTCCATTCTGTGACTTTGCACACCTCCATTCTGACTTCACACACCTTCATTGCATGACTTCACACACCTCCATTCTATGACTTCACACACATCCATTCTATGACTTCACACACCTCCATTCTTTGCCTTCACACACCTCTATTCTATGACTTCACACACCTTCATTCTTTCTTCACAAACATCCATGCTATGACTTCACACACATCCATTCTATGACTTCACACACATCCACTATGTGACTTCACAAACCTCCATTCTGTGTTCACACACCTCAATTCTGTGACTTCACACACCTCCATTCTGACTTCACACACCTCCATTCTATGACTTCACACACCTCCATTCTATGACTTCACACACCTGCATTCTGTGACTTCACACACCTCATTCTATGACTTCACACACCTCCATTGTGATTTCACACACCTCCTTTCTATGAGTTCACACACCTCCATTCTGATTTCAGACACCTCAATTCTATGACTTCACACACCTCCATTCTGACTTCACAAACCTCCATTCTGACTTCACACACCTCCATTCTGTGACTTCAAACACCTCCATTCTATGATTTCAGACACCTCCATGGTATGAGTTCACACACCTCCATTGTATGACTTCACACAACTCCCTTCTATGACTTCACTCACCTCCATTCTGAATTCACACACCTCCATTCTGTGACTTCTCACACCTCCATTCTGACTTCACACACCTCCATTCTATGACTTCACTCACCTCCATTCTGAATTCACACACCTCTATTCTATGAATTCACTCACCTCCATTCTGAATTCACACCCCTCCATTCTGTGACTTCTCACACCTCCATTCTGACTTCACACACCTCCATTCCATGACTTCACACACCTCCATTCTATGAGTTAACACACCTCCATTCTATGAGTTCACACACCTTCATTTTGACTTCACACACCTCCATTCTTTGACTTCACACACCTTCATTCTTATTCACAAACATCCATTCTATGACTTCACAAACCTCCATTATATGACTTCATAAACCTCCCTTCTGTGACTTCACACACCTCCATTCTGAGTTCACACACCTCCATTCTGTGACTTCACACACCTCCATTTTAACTTCACACACCTCCATTCTATGACTTCACACACTTCAATTCTATGAATTCACACACCTCCATTCTGTGACTTCACACACCTCCATTGTGACTTCACACACCTCCATTCTGTGACTTCACACACCTCCATTCTGTGACTTCACACACCTCCATTCTATGACTTCACACACCTCCATTCTATGACTTCACACACCTCCATTCTGTGACTTCACACACCTACATTCTATGACTTCACACACCTCCATTCTTTGACTTCACCTACCTCCATTCTGAGTTCACACCCCTCCATTCTGTGACTTCACACACCTTCATTCGGTGACTTCACACACCTCCATTCTATAATTTCACACACCTCCATTCTATGACTTCACACACCTCCATTCTGTGATATCACACACCTCCATTCTATGACTTCACACACCTCCATTGTGACCTCACCCACCACGATTCTATGATTTCACACACTTCCATTATGACTTCACACACCTCCATTCTATGCCTTCACTCACTGCCATTCTGACTTCACATTCACACAGCTTCATTCTGAGACTTCACAAACCTCCATTCTATGATTTCACACACCTCCATACTATGACCTCACACACGTCCATCTATGACTTCACACACCTCCATTCTTACTTCCCACACCTCCATTGTATGACTACACACACCTCCATTCTGTGACTTCACACACCTCCATTCTATGAATTCACACACGTCCATTGTGACGTCACACACCTCCATTCTCTGAGTTAACACATCTCCATTCTATAACTTCACACACCTCCATTCTGAATTCACACACCTCCATTCTATGACTTCATAGACCTCGAATCTGTGACTTCACTCACATCCACTCTATGACTTCACACTCCTCCATTCTATGACTTCCCACACCTCCTTTCTATGACTTCACCCAACTCCATTCAGCGACTTCACACCTCCATTCTGACTTCACACACCTCCATTCTGTGACTTCACACACCTCCATTCTACGACTTCACACACCTCCATTCTATGACTTCACACACCTCCATTCTTTGACTTCACACACCACTATTCTATGACTTCACACACCTTCATTCTTACTTCACAAACATCCATTCTGTGACTTCACACACCTCCATTCTACGACTTCACACACCTCCATTATGTGACTTCACAAACCTCCATTCTGTGTTCACACACCTCAATTCTGTGACTTCACACACCTCCAATCTGACTTCACATACCTCCATTCTATGACTTCACACACCTCCATTCTATGACTTCACACACCTCCATTCTGTGACTTCACACACCTCCATTCTGTGACTTCACACAGATCCATTCTAAGACTTCACACAACTCCATTCTGTGACGTCACACACCTCAATTCTTTGACTTCACACACCTTCATTCTTACTTCACAAACATCCATTCTATGACTTCACACACATACATTCTATGATTTCACACACCTCAATTTTGTGACTTCACACATCTCCATTCTATGATTTCACACACCTCCATTCTGAGTTCACACACCACCATTCTGTGACTTCACTCACCTCCATTCTGTGACTTCACGCACTTCCATTCCATGACTTCACACACCTCCATTTTGACTTCACACACCATGATACTATGATTTCACACACCTCCATTCTGACTTCACACACCTCCATTCTATGCCTTCACACACCGCCATTCTGACTTCACACAGCTCCATTCTGTGACTTCACAAACCTCCATTCTATGACTTCACACACCTCCATTCTGTGACTTCACACACCTCCATTCTATTTCTTCACACACTTCCATTGTGACGTCACACACCTCCATTTTATGAGTTCACACATCTACACTCTATGTTTCACACACCTCCATTCTGACTTCACATACCTCCATTCTATGACTTCACAGACATCGAATCTGTGACTTCACTCATCTCAACCCTATGACTTCACACTTCTCCATTCTATGGCTTCCCACACCTCCTTTCTATGACTTCACCCACCTCCATTCAGCGACTTCACACCTCCATTCTGACTTCACACACCTCCATTCTGTGACTTCACACACCTCCATTCTATGAGTTCACACACCTCCATTCTATGACTTCACACACATCCATTCTATGACTTCACACACCTCCATTCTTTGCCTTCACACACCTCTATTCTATGACTTCACACACCTTCATTCTTTCTTCACAAACATCCATTCTATGACTTCACACACATCCATTCTATGACTTCACACACATCCATTATGTGACATCACAAACCTCCATTCTGTGTTCACACACCTCAATTCTGTGACTTCACACACCTCCATTCTGACTTCACACACCTCCATTCTATGACTTTACACACCTCCATTCCATGAGTTCACACACCTGCATTCTGTGACTTCACACACCTCCATTCTATGACTTCACACACCTCCATTGTGATTTCACACATCTCGGTTCTATGAGTTCACACACCTCCATTCTGATTTCACACACCTCAATTCTATGTCTTCACACACCTCCATTCTGACTTCACACACCTCCATTCTGTGACTTCACACACCTCCATTCTGACTTCACACACCTCCATTCTATGACTTCACACACCTCCTTTGTATGACTTCACCCACCTCCATTCAGCGACTTCACACCTCCATTCTGACTTCACACACCTCCATTCTGTGACTTCACACACCTCCATTCTATGACTTCACACACCTCCATTCTATGACTTCACACACATCCATTCTATGACTTCACACACCTCCATTCTTTGCCTTCACACACCTCTATTCTATGACTTCACACACCTTCATTCTTTCTTCACAAACATCCATTCTATGACTTCACACACATCCATTCTATGACTTCACACACCTCCATTGTGATTTCACACACCTCCGTTCTATGAGTTCACACACCTCCATTCTGATTTCAAACACCTCAATTCTATGACTTCACACACCTCCACTCTGACTTCACACACCTCCATTCTGAGTTCACACACCTCCATTCTGTGACTTCACACACCTCCATTCTGTGACTTCACACACCTCCATTCTATGACTTCACACACCTCCATTCTATGACTTCACACACCTCCATTCTGTGACTTCACACACCTACATTCTATGACTTCACACACCTCCATTCTTTGACTTCACCTACCTCCATTCTGAGTTCACACCCCTCCATTCTGTGACTTCACACACCTTCATTCGGTGACTTCACACACCTCCATTCTGTGATATCACACACCTCCATTCTATGACTTCACACACCTCCATTGTGACCTCACCCACCACGATTCTATGATTTCACACACTTCCATTATGACTTCACACACCTCCATTCTATGCCTTCACTCACTGCCATTCTGACTTCACATTCACACAGCTTCATTCTGAGACTTCACAAACCTCCATTCTATGATTTCACACACCTCCATACTATGACTTCACACACGTCCATCTATGACTTCACACACCTCCATTCTTACTTCCCACACCTCCATTGTATGACTTCACACACCTCCATTCTGTGACTTCACACACCTCCATTCTATGACTTCACACACGTCCATTGTGACGTCACACACCTCCATTCTCTGAGTTAACACATCTCCATTCTATGACTTCACACACCTCCATTCTGAATTCACACACCTCCATTCTATGACTTCATAGACCTCGAATCTGTGACTTCACTCACATCCACTCTATGACTTCACACTCCTCCATTCTATGACTTCCCACACCTCCTTTCTATGACTTCACCCAACACCATTCAGCGACTTCTCACCTCCATTCTGACTTCACACACCTCCATTCTGTGACTTCACACACCTCCATTCTATGACTTCACATACCTCCATTCTATGACTTCACACACCTCCATTCTTTGACTTCACACACCACTATTCTATGACTTCACACACCTTCATTCTTACTTCACAAACATCCATTCTGTGACTTCACACACCTCCATTCTACGACTTCACACACCTCCATTATGTGACTTCACAAACCTCCATTCTGTGTTCACACACCTCAATTCTGTGACTTCACACACCTCCAGTCTGACTTCACAAACCTCCATTGTATGACTTCACACACCTCCATTCTATGACTTCACACACCTCCATTCTGTGACTTCACACACCTCCATTCTGTGACTTCACACAGCTCCATTCTATGACTTCACACAACTCCATTCTGTGACGTCACACACCTCAATTCTTTGACTTCACACACCTTCATTCTTACTTCACAAACATCCATTCTTTGACTTCACACACATACATTCTATGATTTCACACACCTCAATTTTGTGACTTCACACATCTCCATTCTATGATTTCACACACCTCCATTGTGACTTCACACACCTCCATTCTATGAGTTCACACACCTCCATTCTGACTTCACACACCTCCATTCTATGACTTCACACACCTCCATTCTGACTTCACACACCTCCGTTCTGAGTTCACATACCTCCATTCTGTGACTTCGCACACCTCCATTTGTGACTTCACACACCACCTTTTTGACTTCACACACCTCCGTTTTGACTTCACACACTTCCAATCTGTGACTTCACACACCTCCATTCTGTGACTTCACACACCTCTATTGTTTGACTTCACACACCTCCATTCTTTGACTTCACACACCTCCATTCCATGACTTCACACCTCCAATGTATGCGTTCACACACCTCCATTGTATGAGTTCTCACACCTTAATTTTGACTTTACACACCTCCATTCTATGACTTCACACACATTCAGTCTTACTTTAGAAACATTCATTCTATGACTTCACACACCTCCATTGTATGTCTTCACAAACCTCCATTCTGTGACTTCACACACCTAAATTCTGTGACTTCACACACGTCCATTCTGACTTCACACACCTGCATTCTTACTTCACACACCTCCATTGTATGACTTCACACACCTCCATTCTGTGACTTCACACACCTCCATTCTATGACTTCACACACTTCCATTGTGACGTCACACACCTCCATTCTATGAGTTAACACATCACCATTCTATGACTTCACACACCTCCATTCTGACTTCACATACCTCCATTCTATGACTTCACACACGTCCATTCTAACTTCACAATCCTCCATCCTATGATTTCACACACCTCCATTCTATGACTTCAGACACCTCCATTGTGATTTCACACACCTGCATTCTATGACTTCACACACCTCCACTCTGACTTCACACACCTCCATTCTGAGTTCACACACCTCCATTCTGTGACTTCACACACCTCCATTCTGACTTCACACACCTTCATTGCATGACTTCACACACCTCTATTCTATGACTTCACACACATCCATTCTATGACTTCACACACCTCCATTCTTTGCCTTCACACACCTCTATTCTATGACTTCACACACCTTCATTCTTTCTTCACAAACATCCATGCTATGACTTCACACACTTCCATTCTATGACTTCACACACATCCACTATGTGACTTCACAAACCTCCATTCTGTGTTCACACACCTCAATTCTGTGACTTCACACACCTCCATTCTGACTTCACACACCTCCATTCTATGACTTCACACACCTCCATTCTATGACTTCACACACCTGCATTCTGTGACTTCACACACCTCCATTCTATGACTTCACACACCTCCATTGTGATTTCACACACCTCCGTTCTATGAGTTCACACACCTCCATTCTGATTTCAGACACCTGAATTCTATGACTTCACACACCTCCATTCTGACTTCACAAACCTCCATTCTGACTTCACACACCTCCATTCTGTGACTTCAAACACCTCAATTCTATGATTTCAGACACCTCCATGGTATGAGTTCACACACCTCCATTGTATGACTTCACACACCTCCCTTCTATGACTTCACTCACCTCCATTCTGAATTCACACACCTCCATTCTGTGACTTCTCACACCTCCATTCTGACTTCACACACCACCATTCTATGACTTCACTCACCTCCATTCTGAATTCACACACCTCCATTCTATGAATTCACTCACCTCCATTCTGAATTCACACCCCTCCATTCTGTGACTTCTCACACCTCCATTCTGACTTCACACACCTCCATTCCATGACTTCACACACCTCCATTCTATGAGTTCACACACCTCCATTCTATGAGTTCACACACCTTCATTTTGACTTCACACACCTCCATTCTTTGACTTCACACACCTTCATTCTTATTCACAAACATCCATTCTATGACTTCACAAACCTCCATTATATGACTTCATAAACCTCCCTTCTGTGACTTCACACACCTCCATTCTGAGTTCACACACCTCCATTCTGTGACTTCACACACCTCCATTTTGACTTCACATACCTCCATTCTATGACTTCACACACTTCAATTCTATGAATTCACACACCTCCATTCTGTGACTTCACACACCTCCATTTTGACTTCACACACGTCCATTCTGTGACTTCACACACCTCCATTCTGTGAGTTCACACACCTCCATTCTATGACTTCACACACCTCCATCCTATGACTTCACACACCTGCATTCTATGAATTCACACACCTTCATTCTGTGACTTCACACACCTACATTCTATGACTTCACACACCTCCATTCTTTGACTTCACCTACCTCCATTCTGAGTTCACACCCCTCCATTCTGTGACTTCACACACCTTCATTCGGTGACTTCACACACCTCCATTCTATGATTTCACACACCTCCATTCTATGACTTCACACACCTCCATTCTGTGATATCACACACCTCCATTCTATGACTTCACACACCTCCATTGTGACCTCACCCACCACGATTCTATGATTTCACACACTTCCAATATGACTTCACACACCTCCATTCTATGCCTTCACTCACTGCCATTCTGACTTCACATTCACACAGCTTCATTCTGAGACTTCACAAACCTCCATTCTATGATTTCACACACCTCCATACTATGACTTCTCACACGTCCATCTATGACTTCACACACCTCCATTCTTACTTCCCACACCTCCATTGTATGACTTCACACACCTTCATTCTGTGACTTCACACACCTCCATTCTATGACTTCACACACGTCCATTGTGACGTCACACACCTCCATTCTCTGAGTTAACACATCTCCATTCTATGACTTCACACACCTCCATTCTGAATTCACACACCTCCATTCTATGACTTCATAGACCTCGAATCTGTGACTTCACTCACCTCCACTCTATGACTTCACACTCCTCCATTCTATGACTTCCCACACCTCCTTTCTATGACTTCACCCAACTCCATTCAGCGACTTCACACCTCCATTCTGACTTCACACACCTCCATTCTGTGACTTCACACACCTCCATTCTATGACTTCTCACACCTACATTCTATGACTTCACACACCTCCATTCTTTGACTTCACACACCACTATTCTATGACTTCACACACCTTCATTCTTACTTCACAAACATCCATTCTGTGACTTCACACACCTCCATTCTACGACTTCAAACACCTCCATTATGTGACTTCACAAACCTCCATTCTGTGTTCACACACCTCAATTCTGTGACTTCACACACCTCCAATCTGACTTCACAAACCTCCATTCTATGACTTCACACACCTCCATTCTATGACTTCACACACCTTCATTCTTACTTCACAAACATCCATTCTATGACTTCACACACATACTTTCTATGATTTCACACACCTCAATTTTGTGACTTTACACACCTCCATTCTATGATTTCACACACCTCCATTGTGACTTCACACACCTCCATTCTATGAGTTCACACACCTCCATTCTGACTTCACACACCTCCATTCTATGACTTCACACACCTCCATTCTGACTTCACACAGCTCCATTCTGTGAGTTCACAAAACTCCTTTCTATGATTTCACACACCTCCATACTATGACTTACCACACCTCCATCTATGACTTCACACACCTCCATTCTGAGTTCACATACCTCCGTTCTGTGACTTCACACACCTCCATTTGTGACTTCACACACCACCTTTTTGACTTCACACACCTCCGTTTTGTCTTCACACACTTCCAATCTGTGACTTCACACACCTCCATTCTGTGACTTCACACACCTCTATTGTTTGACTTCACACACCTCCATTCTTTGACTTCACACACCTCCATTCCATGACTTCACACCTCCAATGTATGAGTTCACACACCTCCATTCTATGAGTTCTCACTCCTTAATTTTGACTTTACACACCTCCATTCTATGACTTCACACACATTCAGTCTTACTTTAGAAACATCCATTCTATGACTTCACACATCTCCATTGTATGTCTTCACAAACCTCCATTCTGTGACTTCACACACTTCAATTCTGTCACTTCACACACGTCCATTCTGACTTCACACACCTCCGTTCTATGACTTCACACACTTCCATTCTATGACTTCACACACCTCCATTCTGTGACTTCACCCACCTCTATTGTGAGTTCAAACACTTCCATTCTGTGACTTCACACACCTCCATTCTGTGATTTCCCACACCTCCATTCTACGAATTCACACACCTCCATTCTATGACTTCACACACCTCAATTCTGTGACTTCACACACATCCATTCTATGACTTCACACACCTCCATTCTTAATTCACACACCTCCATTCTATGACTTCACAGACCTCGTATCTTTGACTTCACTCACCTCCACTCTACGACTTCACACTCCTCCATTCTATGACTTCCCACACCTCCTTTCTATGACTTCACCCACCTCCATTCTGCGATTTCACACCTCCATTCTGACTTCACACACCTCCATTCTGTGACTTCACACACCTCCATTCTGAATTGACACACCTCCATCCTGTGACTTTACACACATCCATTATGACTTCACAACGGTCCATTCTATGACTTCACACAACTCCATTCTGTGACGTCACCCACCTCCATTCTATGACTTCACACACCTTCATTCTTACTTCAAAAACATCCATTCTATGACTTCACACACCTCCATTCTATGACTTCACACACCTCCATTTTGTGACTTCACACACTTCCATTCTATGATTTCACACACCTCCATTGTGACTTCACACACCTCCATTCTATAAGTTCACACACCTCCATTCTGACTTCACACACCTCCATTCTATGACTTCACACTCCTCCATTCTGGCTTCACACAGCTCCATTCTGTGACTCAACAAAAATCCATTCTATGATTTCACACACCTCCATACTATGACTTCACACATCTCCATCTATGACTTCACACACCTCCATTCTGAGTTCACACACCACCATTCTGTGACTTCACACGCCTCCATTCTGTGACTTCACGCACCTCCATTCCATGACTTCACACACCTCCATTTTGACTTCACACACCATGATACTATGATTTCACACACCTCCATTCTGACTTCACACACCTCCATTCTACGCCTTCACACACCGCCATTCTGACTTCACACAGCTCCATTCTGTGAGTTCACAAACCTCCATTCTATGACTTCACACACCTCCATTCTGTGACTTCACACACCTCCATTCTATTTCTTCACACACTTACATTGTGACGTCACACACCTCCATTTTATGAGTTCACACATCTACACTCTATGATTTCACACACCTCCATTCTGACTTCACATACCTCCATTCTATGACTTCACAGACCTCGAATCTGTGACTTCACTCATCTCAACCCTATGACTTCACACTTCTCCATTCTATGGCTTCCCACACCTCCTTTCTATGAGTTCACCCACCTCCATTCAGCGACTTCACACCTCCATTCTGACTTCACACACCTCCATTCTGTGACTTCACACACCTCCATTCTATGAGTTCACACACCTCCATTCTATGACTTCACACACATCCATTCTATGACTTCACACACATCCATTCTATGACTTCACACACCTCCATTCTTTGCCTTCACACACCTCCATTCTATGACTTCACACACCTTCATTCTTTCTTCACAAACATCCATTCTATGACTTCACACACATCCATTCTATGACTTCACACACATCCATTATGTGAGTTCACAAACCTCCATTCTGTATTCACACACCTCAATTCTGTGACTTCACACACCTCCATTCTGACTTCACACACCTCCATTCTTTGCCTTCACACACATCTATTCTATGACTTCACACACCTTCATTCTTTCTTCACAAACATCCATGCTATGACTTCACACACTTCCATTCTATGACTTCACACACATCCACTATGTGACTTCACAAACCTCCATTCTGTGTTCACACACCTCAATTCTGTGACTTCACACACCTCCATTCTGACTTCACACACCTCCATTCTATGACTTCACACACCTCCATTCTATGACTTCACACACCTGCATTCTGTGACTTCACACACCTCCATTCTATGACTTCACACACCTCCATTGTGATTTCACACACCTCCGTTCTATGAGTTCACACACCTCCATTCTGATTTCAGACACCTCAATTCTAGGACTTCACACACCTCCATTCTGTGACTTCAAACACCTCAATTCTATGATTTCAGACACCTCCATGGTATGAGTTCACACACCTCCATTGTATGACTTCACACACCTCCCTTCTATGACTTCACTCACCTCCATTCTGAATTCACACACCTCCATTCTGTGACTTCTCACACCTCCATTCTGACTTCACACACCTCCATTCTATGACTTCACTCACCTCCATTCTGAATTCACACACCTCCATTTTATGAATTCACTCACCTCCATTCTGAATTCACACCCCTCCATTCTGTGACTTCTCACACCTCCATTCTGACTTCACACACCTCCATTCCATGACTTCACACACCTCCATTCTATGAGTTCACACACCTCCATTCTATGAGTTCACACACCTTCATTTTGACTTCACACACCTCCATTCTTTGACTTCACACACCTTCATTCTTATTCACAAACATCCATTCTATGCCTTCACACACCTCCATTATATGACTTCATAAACCTCCCTTCTGTGACTTCACACACCTCCATTCTGAGTTCACACACCTCCATTCTGTGACTTCACACACCTCCATTTTGACTTCACATACCTCCATTCTATGACTTCACACACTTCAATTCTATGAATTCACACACCTCCATTCTGTGACTTAACACACCTCCATTGTGACTTCACACACGTCCATTCTGTGACTTCACACACATCCATTCTATGACTTCACACACCTCCATTCTTTGCCTTCACACACCTCCATTCTATGACTTCACACACCTTCATTCTTTCTTCACAAACATCCATTCTATGACTTCACACACATCCATTCTATGACTTCACACACATCCATTATGTGAGTTCACAAACCTCCATTCTGTATTCACACACCTCAATTCTGTGACTTCACACACCTCCATTCTGACTTCACACACCTCCATTCTATGACTTCACACACCTCCATTCTATGAGTTCACACACCTGCATTCTGTGACTTCACACACCTCCATTCTATGACTTCACACACCTCCATTGTGATTTCACACACCTCCGTTCTATGAGTTCACACACCTCCATTCTGATTTCAAACACCTCAATTCTATGACTTCACACACCTCCATTCTGACTTCACACACCCAAATTCTGTGACTTCACACACCTCCATTCTGACTTCACACACCTCCATTCTATGACTTCACACACCTCCATTCTATGACTTCATACACCTGCATTCTGTGACTTCAATCACCTCCATTCTATGATTTCAGACACCTCCATTGTATGATTTCACACACCTCCATTCTATGACTTCACACACCTCCATTCTATGACTTCACTCACCTCCATTCTGAATTCACACACCTCCATTCTGTGACTTCTCACACCTCCATTCTGACTTCACACACCCCCATTCTTTGACTTCACTCACCTCCATTCTGAATTCACACACCTCCATTCTGTGACTTCTCACACCTCCATTCTGACTTCACACACCTCCATTCCATGACTTCACACACCTCCATTCTATGAGTTCACACACCTCCATTCTATGAGTTCTCACACCTTCATTTTGACTTCACACACCTTCATTCTATGACTTCACACACCTTCATTCTTACTTCACAAACATCCATTCTATGACTTCACAAACCTCCATTATATGACTTCATAAACCTCCCTTCTGTGACTTCACACACCTCCATTCTGAGTTCACACACCTCCATTCTGTGACTTCACACACCTCCATTTTGACTTCACACACCTCCATTCTATGACTTCACCCACTTCAATTCTATGAATTCACACACCTCCATTCTGTGACTTCACACACCTCCATTGTGAGTTCACACACCTCCATTCTGTGACTTCACACACCTCCATTCTGGGACTTCACACACCTCCATTCTATGACTTCACACACCTCCATTCTATGACTTCACACACCTGCATTCTATGAATTCACACACCTCCATTCTGTGACTTCACACACCTACATTCTATGACTTCACACACCTCCATTCTTTGACTTCTCCTACCTCCATTCTGAGTTCACACCCCTCCATTCCGTGACTTCACACACCTTCATTGTGTGACTTCACACACCTCCATTCTATGATTTCACACACCTCCATTCTATGACTTCACACACCTCCATTCTGTGATTTCACACACCTCCATTCTATGACTTCACACACCTCCATTGTGACCTCACACACCACGATTCTATGATTTCACACACTTCCATTTTGACTTCACACACCTCCATTCTATGTCTTCACTCACTGCCATTCTGACATCACACAGCTCCATTCTGAGACTTCACAAACCTCCATTCTATTATTTCACACACCTCCATACTATGAATTCACATACGTCCATCTATGACTTCACACACCTCCATTCTTACTTCACACACCTCCATTGTATGACTTCACACACCTCCATTCTGTGACTTCACACACCTCCATTCTATGACTTCACACACTTCCATTGTGACGTCACACACCTCCATTCTATGAGTTAACACATCACCATTCTATGACTTCACACACCTCCATTCTGACTTCACATACCTCCATTCTATGACTTCACACACGTCCATTCTAACTTCACACTCCTCCATTCTATGATTTCACACACCTCCATTCTATGACTTCAGACACCTCCATTCTGAGTTCACACACCTCCATTCTGTGACTTCACACACCTCCATTTTGACTTCACATACCTCCATTCTATGACTTCACACACTTCAATTCTATGAATTCACACACCTCCATTCTGTGACTTAACACACCTCCATTGTGACTTCACACACGTCCATTCTGTGACTTCACACACATCCATTCTATGACTTCACACACCTCCATTCTTTGCCTTCACACACCTCCATTCTATGACTTCACACACCTTCATTCTTTCTTCACAAACATCCATTCTATGACTTCACACACATCCATTCTATGACTTCACACACATCCATTATGTGAGTTCACAAACCTCCATTCTGTATTCACACACCTCAATTCTGTGACTTCACACACCTCCATTCTGACTTCACACACCTCCATTCTATGACTTCACACACCTCCATTCTATGAGTTCACACACCTGCATTCTGTGACTTCACACACCTCCATTCTATGACTTCACACACCTCCATTGTGATTTCACACACCTCCGTTCTATGAGTTCACACACCTCCATTCTGATTTCAAACACCTCAATTCTATGACTTCACACACCTCCATTCTGACTTCACACACCCAAATTCTGTGACTTCACACACCTCCATTCTGACTTCACACACCTCCATTCTATGACTTCACACACCTCCATTCTATGACTTCATACACCTGCATTCTGTGACTTCAATCACCTCCATTCTATGATTTCAGACACCTCCATTGTATGATTTCACACACCTCCATTCTATGACTTCACACACCTCCATTCTATGACTTCACTCACCTCCATTCTGAATTCACACACCTCCATTCTGTGACTTCTCACACCTCCATTCTGACTTCACACACCCCCATTCTATGACTTCACTCACCTCCATTCTGAATTCACACACCTCCATTCTGTGACTTCTCACACCTCCATTCTGACTTCACACACCTCCATTCCATGACTTCACACACCTCCATTCTATGAGTTCACACACCTCCATTCTATGAGTTCTCACACCTTCATTTTGACTTCACACACCTTCATTCTATGACTTCACACACCTTCATTCTTACTTCACAAACATCCATTCTATGACTTCACACACCTCCATTATATGACTTCATAAACCTCCCTTCTGTGACTTCACACACCTCCATTCTGAGTTCACACACCTCCATTCTGTGACTTCACACACCTCCATTTTGACTTCACACACCTCCATTCTATGACTTCACCCACTTCAATTCTATGAATTCACACACCTCCATTCTGTGACTTCACACACCTCCATTGTGAGTTCACACACCTCCATTCTGTGACTTCACACACCTCCATTCTGGGACTTCACACACCTCCATTCTATGACTTCACACACCTCCATTCTATGACTTCACACACCTGCATTCTATGAATTCACACACCTCCATTCTGTGACTTCACACACCTACATTCTATGACTTCACACACCTCCATTCTTTGACTTCTCCTACCTCCATTCTGAGTTCACACCCCTCCATTCCGTGACTTCACACACCTTCATTGTGTGACTTCACACACCTCCATTCTATGATTTCACACACCTCCATTCTATGACTTCACACACCTCCATTCTGTGATTTCACACACCTCCATTCTATGACTTCACACACCTCCATTGTGACCTCACACACCACGATTCTATGATTTCACACACTTCCATTTTGACTTCACACACCTCCATTCTATGTCTTCACTCACTGCCATTCTGACATCACACAGCTCCATTCTGAGACTTCACAAACCTCCATTCTATTATTTCACACACCTCCATACTATGAATTCACATACGTCCATCTATGACTTCACACACCTCCATTCTTACTTCACACACCTCCATTGTATGACTTCACACACCTCCATTCTGTGACTTCACACACCTCCATTCTATGACTTCACACACTTCCATTGTGATGTCACACACCTCCATTCTATGAGTTAACACATCACCATTCTATGACTTCACACACCTCCATTCTGACTTCACATACCTCCATTCTATGACTTCACACACGTCCATTCTAACTTCACACTCCTCCATTCTATGATTTCACACACCTCCATTCTATGACTTCAGACACCTCCATTGTGATTTCACACACCTGCATTCTATGACTTCACACACCTCCACTCTGACTTCACACACCTCCATTCTGAGTTCACACACCTCCATTCTGTGACTTCGCACACCTCCATTCTGACTTCACACACCTTCATTGCATGACTTCACACACCTCCATTCTATGACTTCACACACATCCATTCTATGACTTCACACACCTCCATTCTTTGCCTTCACACACCTCTATTCTATGACTTCACACACCTTCATTCTTTCTTCACAAACATCCATGCTATGACTTCACACACATCCATTCTATGACTTCACACACATCCACTATGTGACTTCACAAACCTCCATTCTGTGTTCACACACCTCAATTCTGTGACTTCACACACCTCCATTCGGACTTCACACACCTCCATTCTATGACTTCACACACCTCCATTCTATGACTTCACACACCTGCATTCTGTGACTTCACACACCTCATTCTATGACTTCACACACCTCCATTGTGATTTCACACACCTCCTTTCTATGAGTTCACACACCTCCATTCTGATTTCAGACACCTCAATTCTATGACTTCACACACCTCCATTCTGACTTCACAAACCTCCATTCTGACTTCACACACCTCCTTTCTGTGACTTCAAACACCTCCATTCTATGATTTCAGACACCTCCATGGTATGAGTTCACACACCTCCATTGTATGACTTCACACAACTCCCTTCTATGACTTCACTCACCTCCATTCTGAATTCACACACCTCCATTCTGTGACTTCTCACACCTCCATTCTGACTTCACACACCTCCATTCTATGACTTCACACGCCTCCATTCTATGACTTCATACACCTGCATTCTGTGACTTCAATCACCTCCATTCTATGATTTCAGACACCTCCATTGTATGATTTCACACACCTCCATTCTATGACTTCACACACCTCCATTCCATGACTTCACACACCTCCATTCTATGAGTTAACACACCTCCATTCTATGAGTTCACACACCTTCATTTTGACTTCACACACCTCCATTCTTTGACTTCACACACCTTCATTCTTATTCACAAACCTCCATTCTATGACTTCACAAACCTCCATTATATGACTTCATAAACCTCCCTTCTGTGACTTCACACACCTCCATTCTGAGTTCACACACCTCCATTCTGTGACTTCACACACCTCCATTTTAACTTCACACACCTCCATTCTATGACTTCACACACTTCAATTCTATGAATTCACACACCTCCATTCTGTGACTTCACACACCTCCATTGTGACTTCACACATCTCCATTCTGTGACTTCACACACCTCCATTCTGTGACTTCACACACCTCCATTCTATGACTTCACACACCTCCATTCTATGACTTCACACACCTCCATTCTGTGACTTCACACACCTACATTCTATGACTTCACACACCTCCATTCTTTGACTTCACCTACCTCCATTCTGAGTTCACACCCCTCCATTCTGTGACTTCACACACCTTCATTCGGTGACTTCACACACCTCCATTCTATAATTTCACACACCTCCATTCTATGACTTCACACACCTCCATTCTGTGATATCACACACCTCCATTCTATGACTTCACACACATCCATTGTGACCTCACCCACCACGATTCTATGATTTCACACACTTCCATTATGACTTCACACACCTCCATTCTATGCCTTCACTCACTGCCATTCTGACTTCACATTCACACAGCTTCATTCTGAGACTTCACAAACCTCCATTCTATGATTTCACACACCTCCATACTATGCCTTCACACACGTCCATCTATGACTTCACACACCTCCATTCTTACTTCCCACACCTCCATTGTATGACTACACACACCTCCATTCTGTGACTTCACACACCTCCATTCTATGACTTCACACACGTCCATTGTGACGTCACACACCTCCATTCTCTGAGTTAACACATCTCCATTCTATAACTTCACACACCTCCATTCTGAATTCACACACCTCCATTCTATGACTTCATAGACCTCGAATCTGTGACTTCACTCACATCCACTCTATGACTTCACACTCCTCCATTCTATGACTTCCCACACCTCCTTTCTATGACTTCACCCAACTCCATTCAGCGACTTCACACCTCCATTCTGACTTCACACACCTCCATTCTGTGACTTCACACACCTCCATTCTACGACTTCACACACCTCCATTCTATGACTTCACACACCTCCATTCTTTGACTTCACACACCACTATTCTATGACTTCACACACCTTCATTCTTACTTCACAAACATCCATTCTGTGACTTCACACACCTCCATTCTACGACTTCACACACCTCCATTATGTGACTTCACAAACCTCCATTCTGTGTTCACACACCTCAATTCTGTGACTTCACACACCTCCAATCTGACTTCACATACCTACATTCTATGACTTCACACACCTCCATTCTATGACTTCACACACCTCCATTCTGTGACTTCACACACCTCCATTCTGTGACTTCACACAGCTCCATTCTAAGACTTCACACAACTCCATTCTGTGACGTCACACACCTCAATTCTTTGACTTCACACACCTTCATTCTTACTTCACAAACATCCATTCTATGACTTCACACACATACATTCTATGATTTCACACACCTCAATTTTGTGACTTCACACATCTCCATTCTATGATTTCACACACCTCCATTCTGAGTTCACACACCACCATTCTGTGACTTCACTCACCTCCATTCTGTGACTTCACGCACTTCCATTCCATGACTTCACACACCTCCATTTTGACTTCACACACCATGATACTATGATTTCACACACCTCCATTCTGACTTCACACACCTCCATTCTATGCCTTCACACACCGCCATTCTGACTTCACACACCTCCATTCTGTGACTTCACACACCTCCATTCTATTTCTTCACACACTTCCATTGTGACGTCACACACCTCCATTTTATGAGTTCACACATCTACACTCTATGTTTCACACACCTCCATTCTGACTTCACATACCTCCATTCTATGACTTCACAGACCTCGAATCTGTGACTTCACTCATCTCAACCCTATGACTTCACACTTCTCCATTCTATGGCTTCCCACACCTCCTTTCTATGACTTCACCCACCTCCATTCAGCGACTTCACACCTCAATTCTGACTTCACACACCTCCATTCTGTGACTTCACACACCTCCATTCTATGAGTTCACACACCTCCATTCTATGACTTCACACATATCCATTCTATGACTTCACACACCTCCATTCTTTGCCTTCACACACCTCTATTCTATGACTTCACACACCTTCATTCTTTCTTCACAAACATCCATTCTATGACTTCACACACATCCATTCTATGACTTCACACACATCCATTATGTGACATCACAAACCTCCATTCTGTGTTCACACACCTCAATTCTGTGACTTCACACACCTCCATTCTACGACTTCACACACCTCCATTATGTGACTTCACACACCACCTTTTTGACTTCACACACCTCCGTTTTGACTTCACACACTTCCAATCTGTGACTTCACACACCTCCATTCTGTGACTTCACACACCTCTATTGTTTGACTTCACACACCTCCATTCTTTGACTTCACACACCTCCATTCCATGACTTCACACCTCCAATGTATGCGTTCACACACCTCCATTGTATGAGTTCTCACACCTTAATTTTGACTTTACACACCTCCATTCTATGACTTCACACACATTCAGTCTTACTTTAGAAACATTCATTCTATGACTTCACACACCTCCATTGTATGTCTTCACAAACCTCCATTCTGTGACTTCACACACCTCAATTCTGTGACTTCACACACGTCCATTCTGACTTCACACACCTGCATTCTTACTTCACACACCTCCATTGTATGACTTCACACACCTCCATTCTGTGACTTCACACACCTCCATTCTATGACTTCACACACTTCCATTGTGACGTCACACACCTCCATTCTATGAGTTAACACATCACCATTCTATGACTTCACACACCTCCATTCTGACTTCACATACCTCCATTCTATGACTTCACACACGTCCATTCTAACTTCACAATCCTCCATCCTATGATTTCACACACCTCCATTCTATGACTTCAGACACCTCCATTGTGATTTCACACACCTGCATTCTATGACTTCACACACCTCCACTCTGACTTCACACACCTCCATTCTGAGTTCACACACCTCAATTCTGTGACTTCACACACCTCAATTCTGACTTCACACACCTTCATTGCATGACTTCACACACCTCTATTCTATGACTTCACACACATCCATTCTATGACTTCACACACCTCCATTCTTTGCCTTCACACACCTCTATTCTATGACTTCACACACCTTCATTCTTTCTTCACAAACATCCATGCTATGACTTCACACACATCCATTCTATGACTTCACACACATCCACTATGTGACTTCACAAACCTCCATTCTGTGTTCACACACCTCAATTCTGTGACTTCACACACCTCCATTCTGACTTCACACACCTCCATTCTATGACTTCACACACCTCCATTCTATGACTTCACACACCTACATTCTGTGACTTCACACACCTCCATTCTATGACTTCACACACCTCCATTGTGATTTCACACACCTCCGTTCTATGAGTTCACACACCTCCATTCTGATTTCAGACACCTCAATTCTATGACTTCACACACCTCCATTCTGACTTCACAAACCTCCATTCTGACTTCACACACCTCCATTCTGTGACTTCAAACACCTCAATTCTATGATTTCAGACACCTCCATGGTATGAGTTCACACACCTCCATTGTATGACTTCACACACCTCCCTTCTATGACTTCACTCACCTCCATTCTGAATTCACACACCTCCATTCTGTGACTTCTCACACCTCCATTCTGACTTCACACACCTCCATTCTATGACTTCACTCACCTCCATTCTGAATTCACACACCTCCATTCTATGAATTCACTCACCTCCATTCTGAATTCACACCCCTCCATTCTGTGACTTCTCACACCTCCATTCTGACTTCACACACCTCCATTCCATGACTTCACACACCTCCATTCTATGAGTTCACACACCTCCATTCTATGAGTTCACACACCTTCATTTTGACTTCACACACCTCCATTCTTTGACTTCACACACCTTCATTCTTATTCACAAACATCCATTCTATGACTTCACAAACCTCCATTATATGACTTCATAAACCTCCCTTCTGTGACTTCACACACCTCCATTCTGAGTTCACACACCTCCATTCTGTGACTTCACACACCTCCATTTTAACTTCACACTCCTCCATTCTATGACTTCACACACTTCAATTCTATGAATCCACACACCTCCATTCTGTGACTTCACACACCTCCATTGTGAGTTCACACACCTCCATTCTGTGACTTCACACACCTCCATTCTGTGACTTCACACACCTCCATTCTATGACTTCACACACCTCCATTGTATGACTTCACACACCTCCATTCTGTGACTTCACACACCTACATTCTATGACTTCACACACCTCCATTCTTTGACTTCACCTACCTCCATTCTGAGTTCACACCCCTCCATTCTGTGACTTCACACATCTTCATTCGGTGACTTCACACACCTCCATTCTGTGATATCACACACCTCCATTCTATGACTTCACACACCTCCATTGTGACCTCACCCACCACGATTCTATGATTTCACACACTTCCATTATGACTTCACACACCTCCATTCTATGCCTTCACTCACTGCCATTCTGACTTCACATTCACACAGCTTCATTTTGAGACTTCACAAACCTCCATTCTATGATTTCACACACCTCCATACTATGACTTCACACACGTCCATCTATGACTTCACACACCTCCATTCTTACTTCCCACACCTCCATTGTATGACTTCACACACCTCCATTCTGTGACTTCACACACCTCCATTCTATGACTTCACACACGTCCATTGTGACGTCACACACCTCCATTCTCTGAGTTAACACACCTCCATTCTATGACTTCTCACACCTCCATTCTGAATTCACACACCTCCATTCTATGACTTCATAGACCTCGAATCTGTGACTTCACTCACATCCACTCTATGACTTCACACTCCTCCATTCTATGACTTCCCACACCTCCTTTCTATGACTTCACCCAACACCATTCAGCGACTTCACACCTCCATTCTGACTTCACACACCTCCATTCTGTGACTTCACACACCTCCATTCTATGACTTCACACACCTCCATTCTATGACTTCACACACCTCCATTCTTTGACTTCACACACCACTATTCTATGACTTCACACACCTTCATTCTTACTTCACAAACATCCATTCTGTGACTTCACACACCTCCATTCTACGACTTCACACACCTCCATTATGTGACTTCACAAACCTCCATTCTGTGTTCACACACCTCAATTCTGTGACTTCACACACCTCCAGTCTGACTTCACAAACCTCCATTGTATGACTTCACACACCTCCATTCTATGACTTCACACACCTCCATTCTGTGACTTCACACACCTCCATTCTGTGACTTCACACAGCTCCGTTCTATGACTTCACACAACTCCATTTTGTGACGTCACACACCTCAATTCTTTGACTTCACACACCTTCATTCTTACTTCACAAACATCCATTCTTTGACTTCACACACATACATTCTATGATTTCACACACCTCAATTTTGTGACTTCACACATCTCCATTCTATGATTTCACACACCTCCATTGTGACTTCACACACCTCCATTCTATGAGTTCACACACCTCCATTCTGACTTCACACACCTCCATTCTATGACTTCACACACCTCCATTCTGACTTCACACACCTCCATTCTGAGTTCACATACCTCCATTCTGTGACTTCGCACACCTCCATTTGTGACTTCACACACCACCTTTTTGACTTCACACACCTCCGTTTTGACTTCACACACTTCCAATCTGTGACTTCACACACCTCCATTCTGTGACTTCACACACCTCTATTGTTTGACTTCACACACCTCCATTCTTTGACTTCACACACCTCCATTCCATGACTTCACACCTCCAATGTATGCGTTCACACACCTCCATTGTATGAGTTCTCACACCTTAATTTTGACTTTACACACCTCCATTCTATGACTTCACACACATTCAGTCTTACTTTAGAAACATTCATTCTATGACTTCACACACCTCCATTGTATGTCTTCACAAACCTCCATTCTGTGACTTCACACACCTCAATTCTGTGACTTCACACACGTCCATTCTGACTTCACACAGCTCCATTCTGTGACTTCACAAAACTCCATTGTATGATTTCACACACCTCCATACTATGACTTCACACACCTACATCTATGACTTCACACACCTCCTTCTATGACTTCACACACCTCCATTCTGATTTCACACACCTCCATTCTGTGACTTCACAGAACTCCATTCGGACTTCACTCACCTCCATTGTATGACTTCACACACCTTCCTTCTGTGACTTAACACACATCCATTCTATGACTTCACACACTTCCATTGTGACGTCACACACCTCCATTCTATGAGTTCACATATCTCCATTCTATGACTTCACACACCTCCATTCTTAATTCACACTCCTCCATTCTATGACTTCCCACACCTCCTTTCTATGACTTCACACACCTCCATTCTATGACTTCACTCACCTCCATTCTGAATTCACACCCCTCCATTCTGTGACTTCTCACACCTCCATTCTGACTTCACACACCTCCATTCCATGACTTCACACACCTCCATTCTATGAGTTCACACACCTCCATTCTATGAGTTCACACACCTTCATTTTGACTTCACACACCTCCATTCTTTGACTTCACACACCTTCATTCTTATTCACAAACATCCATTCTATGACTTCACACACTTCCATTATATGACTTCATAAACCTCCCTTCTGTGACTTCACACACCTCCATTCTGAGTTCACAAACCTCCATTCTGTGACTTCACAAACCTCCATTTTAACTTCACACACCTCCATTCTATGACTTCACACAGTTCAATTCTATGAATTCACACACCTCCATTCTGTGACTTCACACACCTCCATTGTGAGTTCACACACCTCCATTCTGTGACTTCACACACCTCCATTCTGTGACTTCACACACCTCCATTCTATGACTTCAGACAGCTCCATTCTATGACTTCACACACCTCCATTCTATGACTTCACACACCTCCATTCTGTGACTTCACACACCTACATTCTATGACTTCACACACCTCCATTCTTTGACTTCACCTACCTCCATTCTGAGTTCACACCCCTCCATTCTGTGACTTCACACACCTTCATTCGGTGACTTCACACACCTCCATTCTATGATTTCACACACCTCCATTCTATGACTTCACACACCTCCATTCTGTGATATCACACACCTCCATTCTATGACTTCACACACCTCAATTGTGACCTCACCCACCACGATTCTATGATTTCACACACTTCCATTATGAATTCACACACCTCCATTCTATGCCTTCACTCACTGCCATTCTGACTTCACATTCACACAGCTTCATTCTGAGACTTCACAAACCTCCATTCTATGATTTCACACACCTCCATACTATGACTTCACACACGTCCATCTATGACTTCACACACCTCCATTCTTACTTCCCACACCTCCATTGTATGACTTCACACACCTCCATTCTGTGACTTCACACACCTCCATTCTATGACTTCACACACGTCCATTGTGATGTCACACACCTCCATTCTATGAGTTAACACATCTCCATTCTATGACTTCACACACCTCCATTCTGAATTCACACACCTCCATTCTATGATTTCATAGACCTCGAATCTGTGACTTCACTCACATCCACTCTATGACTTCACACTCCTCCATTCTATGACTTCCCACACCTCCTTTCTATGACTTCACACACCTCCATTCTATGACTTCACACACCTCCATTCTATGACTTCACACACCTCCATTCTGTGACTTCACACACCTCCATTCTATGACTTCACACACCTCCATTCTATGACTTCACACTCCTCTATTCTTTGACTTCACACACCACTATTCTATGACTTCACACACCTTCATTCTTACTTCACAAACATTCATTCTGTGACTTCACACACCTCCATTCTACGACTTCACACACCTCCATTATGTGACTTCACAAACCTCCATTCTGTGTTCACACACCTCAATTCTGTGACTTCACACACCTCCAATCTGACTTCACAAACCTCCATTCTATGACTTCACACACCTCCATTCTATGACTTCACACACCTCCATTCTGTGACTTCACACACCTCCATTCTGTGACTTCACACAGCTCCATTCTATGACTTCACACAACTCCATTCTGTGACGTCACACACCTCAATTCTTTGACTTCACACACCTTCATTCTTACTTCACAAACATCCATTCTATGACTTCACACACATACATTCTATGATTTCACACACCTCAATTTTGTGACTTCACACACCTCCATTCTATGATTTCACACACCTCCATTGTGACTTCACACACCTCCATTCTATGAGTTCACACACCTCCATTGTGAGTTCACACACCTCCATTCTATGACTTCACACACCTCCATTCTGACTTCACACAGCTCCATTCTGTGAGTTCACAAAACTCCTTTCTATGATTTCACACACCTCCATACTATGACTTCCCACACCTCCATCTATGACTTCACACACCTCCATTCTGAGTTCACAAACCTCCATTCTGTGACTTCGCACACCTCCATTTGTGACTTCACACACCACCTTTTTGACATCACACACCTCCGTTTTGACTTCACACACTTCCAATCTGTGACTATACACACCTCCATTCTGTGACTTCACACACCTCTATTGTTTGACTTCACACACCTCCATTCTTTGACTTCACACACCTCCATTCCATGACTTCACACCTCCAATGTATGAGTTCACACACCTCCATTGTATGAGTTCTCACACCTTAATTTTGACTTTACACACCTCCATTCTATGACTTCACACACATTCAGTCTTACTTTAGAAACATTCATTCTATGACTTCACACACCTCCATTGTATGTCTTCACAAACCTCCATTCTGTGACTTCACACACCTCAATTCTGTGACTTCACACACGTCCATTCTGACTTCACACACCTCCGTTCTATGACTTCACACACCTCCATTCTATGACTTCACACACCTCCATTGTGACCTGACCCACCACGATTCTATGATTTCACACACTTCCATTATGACTTCACACACCTCCATTCTATGCCTTCACTCACTGCCATTCTGACTTCACATTCACACAGCTTCATTCTGAGACTTCACAAACCTCCATTCTATGATTTCACACACCTCCATACTATGACTTCACACACGTCCATCTATGACTTCACACACCTCCATTCTTACTTCACACACCTCCATTGTATGACTTCACACACCTCCATTCTGTGACTTCACACACCTCCATTCTGTGACTTCACACACGTCTATTGTGACGTCACACACCTCCATTCTCTGAGTTAACACATCTCCATTCTATGACTTCACACACCTCCATTCTGAATTCACACACCTCCATTCTATGACTTCATAGACCTCGAATCTGTGACTTCACTCACATCCACTCTATGACTTCACACTCCTCCATTCTATGACTTCCCACACCTCCTTTCTATGACTTCACCCAACTCCATTCAGCGACTTCACACCTCCATTCTGACTTCACACACCTCCATTCTGTGACTTCACACACCTCCATTCTATGACTTCACACACCTCCATTCTATGACTTCACACTCCTCTATTCTTTGACTTCACACACCACTATTCTATGACTTCACACACCTTCATTCTTACTTCACAAACATTCATTCTGTGACTTCACACACCTCCATTCTACGACTTCACACACCTCCATTATGTGACTTCACAAACCTCCATTCTGTGTTCACACACCTCAATTCTGTGACTTCACACACCTCCAATCTGACTTCACAAACCTCCATTCTATGACTTCACACACCTCCATTCTATGACTTCACACACCTCCATTCTGTGACTTCACACACCTCCATTCTGTGACTTCACACAGCTCCATTCTATGACTTCACACAACTCCATTCTGTGACGTCACACACCTCAATTCTTTGACTTCACACACCTTCATTCTTACTTCACAAACATCCATTCTATGACTTCACACACATACATTCTATGATTTCACACACCTCAATTTTGTGACTTCACACACCTCCATTCTATGATTTCACACACCTCCATTGTGACTTCACACACCTCCATTCTATGAGTTCACACACCTCCATTGTGAGTTCACACACCTCCATTCTATGACTTCACACACCTCCATTCTGACTTCACACAGCTCCATTCTGTGAGTTCACAAAACTCCTTTCTATGATTTCACACACCTCCATACTATGACTTCCCACACCTCCATCTATGACTTCACACACCTCCATTCTGAGTTCACATACCTCCAGTCTGTGACTTCGCACACCTCCATTTGTGACTTCACACACCACCTTTTTGACTTCACACACCTCCGTTTTGACTTCACACACTTCCAATCTGTGACTTCACACACCTCCATTCTGTGACTTCACACACCTCTATTGTTTGACTTCACACACCTCCATTCTTTGACTTCACACACCTCCATTCCATGACTTCACACCTCCAATGTATGAGTTCACACACCTCCATTGTATGAGTTCTCACACCTTAATTTTGATTTTACACACCTCAATTCTATGCCTTCACACACATTCAGTCTTACTTTAGAAACATTCATTCTATGACTTCACACACCTCCATTGTATGTCTTCACAAACCTCCATTCTGTGACTTCACACACCTCAATTCTGTGACTTCACACACGTCCATTCTGACTTCACACACCTCCGTTCTATGACTTCACACACTTCCATTCTATGACTTCACACACCTCCATTCTGTGACTTCACACACCTCTATTGTGAGTTCAAACACTTCCATTCTGTGACTTCACACACCTCCATTCTGTGATTCCACGCACCTCCATTCTACGAATTCACACACCTCCATTCTATGACTTCACACACCTCAATTCTGTGACTTCACACACATCCATTCTATGACTTCACACACTTCCATGTTGACTTCACACACCTCTATTCTATGACTTCACACACCTCCATTCTGACTTCACACAGCTCCATTCTGTGACTTCACAAAACTCCATTGTATGATTTCACACACCTCCATACTATGACTTCACACACCTACATCTATGACTTCACACACCTCCTTCTATGACTTCACACACCTCCATTCTGATTTCACACACCTCCATTCTGTGACTTCACAGAACTCCATTCGGACTTCACTCACCTCCATTGTATGACTTCACACACCTTCCTTCTGTGACTTAACACACATCCATTCTATGACTTCACACACTTCCATTGTGACGTCACACACCTCCATTCTATGAGTTCACATATCTCCATTCTATGACTTCACACACCTCCATTCTTAATTCACACACCTCCATTCTATGACTTCACAGACCTCGTATCTTTGACTTCACTCACCTCCACTCTACGACTTCACACTCCTCCATTCTATGACTTCCCACACCTCCTTTCTATGACTTCACACACCTCCATTCTATGACTTCACTCACCTCCATTCTGAATTCACACCCCTCCATTCTGTGACTTCTCACACCTCCATTCTGACTTCACACACGTCCATTCCATGACTTCACACACCTCCATTCTATGAGTTCACACACCTCCATTCTATGAGTTCACACACCTTCATTTTGACTTCACACACCTCCATTCTTTGACTTCACACACCTTCATTCTTATTCACAAACATCCATTCTATGACTTCACACACCTCCATTATATGACTTCATAAACCTCCCTTCTGTGACTTCACACACCTCCAATCTGAGTTCACACACCTCCATTCTGTGACTTCACAAACCTCCATTTTAACTTCACACACCTCCATTCTATGACTTCACACACTTCAATTCTATGAATTCACACACCTCCATTCTGTGACTTCAAACACCTCCATTGTGAGTTCACACACCTCCATTCTGTGACTTCACACACCTCCATTCTGTGCCTTCACACACCTCCATTCTATGACTTCACACACCTCCATTCTATGACTTCACACACCTCCATTCTATGACTTCACACACCTCCATTCTGTGACTTCACACACCTACATTCTATGACTTCACACACCTCCATTCTTTGACTTCACCTACCTCCATTCTGAGTTCACACCCCTCCATTCTGTGACTTCACACACCTCCATTCTATGACTTCACACACCTCCATTCTATGACTTCACACACCTCCATTCTATGACTTCACACACCTCCATTCTATGACTTCACACACCTCCATTCTGTGACTTCACACACCTCCATTCTATGACTTCACACACCTCCATTCTATGACTTCACACTCCTCTATTCTTTGACTTCACACACCACTATTCTATGACTTCACACACCTTCATTCTTACTTCACAAACATTCATTCTGTGACTTCACACACCTCCATTCTACGACTTCACACACCTCCATTATGTGACTTCACAAACCTCCATTCTGTGTTCACACACCTCAATTCTGTGACTTCACACACCTCCAATCTGACTTCACAAACCTCCATTCTATGACTTCACACACCTCCATTCTATGACTTCACACACCTCCATTCTGTGACTTCACACACCTCCATTCTGTGACTTCACACAGCTCCATTCTATGACTTCACACAACTCCATTCTGTGACGTCACACACCTCAATTCTTTGACTTCACACACCTTCATTCTTACTTCACAAACATCCATTCTATGACTTCACACACATACATTCTATGATTTCACACACCTCAATTTTGTGACTTCACACACCTCCATTCTATGATTTCACACACCTCCATTGTGACTTCACACACCTCCATTCTATGAGTTCACACACCTCCATTGTGAGTTCACACACCTTCATTCTATGACTTCACACACCTCCATTCTGACTTCACACAGCTCCATTCTGTGAGTTCACAAAACTCCTTTCTATGATTTCACACACCTCCATACTATGACTTCCCACACCTCCATCTATGACTTCACACACCTCCATTCTGAGTTCACATACCTCCATTCTGTGACTTCGCACACCTCCATTTGTGACTTCACACACCACCTTTTTGACATCACACACCTCCGTTTTGACTTCACACACTTCCAATCTGTGACTATACACACCTCCATTCTGTGACTTCACACACCTCTATTGTTTGACTTCACACACCTCCATTCTTTGACTTCACACACCTCCATTCCATGACTTCACACCTCCAATGTATGAGTTCACACACCTCCATTGTATGAGTTCTCACACCTTAATTTTGACTTTACACACCTCCATTCTATGACTTCACACACATTCAGTCTTACTTTAGAAACATTCATTCTATGACTTCACACACCTCCATTGTATGTCTTCACAAACCTCCATTCTGTGACTTCACACACCTCAATTCTGTGACTTCACACACGTCCATTCTGACTTCACACACCTCCGTTCTATGACTTCACACACCTCCATTCTATGACTTCACACACCTCCATTGTGACCTGACCCACCACGATTCTATGATTTCACACACTTCCATTATGACTTCACACACCTCCATTCTATGCCTTCACTCACTGCCATTCTGACTTCACATTCACACAGCTTCATTCTGAGACTTCACAAACCTCCATTCTATGATTTCACACACCTCCATACTATGACTTCACACACGTCCATCTATGACTTCACACACCTCCATTCTTACTTCACACACCTCCATTGTATGACTTCACACACCTCCATTCTGTGACTTCACACACCTCCATTCTATGACTTCACACACGTCCATTGTGACGTCACACACCTCCATTCTCTGAGTTAACACATCTCCATTCTATGACTTCACACACCTCCATTCTGAATTCACACACCTCCATTCTATGACTTCATAGACCTCGAATCTGTGACTTCACTCACATCCACTCTATGACTTCACACTCCTCCATTCTATGACTTCCCACACCTCCTTTCTATGACTTCACCCAACTCCATTCAGCGACTTCACACCTCCATTCTGACTTCACACACCTCCATTCTGTGACTTCACACACCTCCATTCTATGACTTCACACTCCTCCATTCTATGACTTCACACTCCTCTATTCTTTGACTTCACACACCACTATTCTATGACTTCACACACCTTCATTCTTACTTCACAAACATTCATTCTGTGACTTCACACACCTCCATTCTACGACTTCACACACCTCCATTATGTGACTTCACAAACCTCCATTCTGTGTTCACACACCTCAATTCTGTGACTTCACACACCTCCAATCTGACTTCACAAACCTCCATTCTATGACTTCACACACCTCCATTCTATGACTTCACACACCTCCATTCTGTGACTTCACACACCTCCATTCTGTGACTTCACACAGCTCCATTCTATGACTTCACACAACTCCATTCTGTGACGTCACACACCTCAATTCTTTGACTTCACACACCTTCATTCTTACTTCACAAACATCCATTCTATGACTTCACATACATACATTCTATGATTTCACACACCTCAATTTTGTGACTTCACACACCTCCATTCTATGATTTCACACACCTCCATTGTGACTTCACACACCTCCATTCTATGAGTTCACACACCTCCATTGTGAGTTCACACACCTCCATTCTATGACTTCACACACCTCCATTCTGACTTCACACAGCTCCATTCTGTGAGTTCACAAAACTCCTTTCTATGATTTCACACACCTCCATACTATGACTTCCCACACCTCCATCTATGACTTCACACACCTCCATTCTGAGTTCACATACCTCCAGTCTGTGACTTCGCACACCTCCATTTGTGACTTCACACACCACCTTTTTGACTTCACACACCTCCGTTTTGACTTCACACACTTCCAATCTGTGACTTCACACACCTCCATTCTGTGACTTCACACACCTCTATTGTTTGACTTCACACACCTCCATTCTTTGACTTCACACACCTCCATTCCATGACTTCACACCTCCAATGTATGAGTTCACACACCTCCATTGTATGAGTTCTCACACCTTAATTTTGACTTTACACACCTCAATTCTATGCCTTCACACACATTCAGTCTTACTTTAGAAACATTCATTCTATGACTTCACACACCTCCATTGTATGTCTTCACAAACCTCCATTCTGTGACTTCACACACCTCAATTCTGTGACTTCACACACGTCCATTCTGACTTCACACACCTCCGTTCTATGACTTCACACACTTCCATTCTATGACTTCACACACCTCCATTCTGTGACTTCACACACCTCTATTGTGAGTTCAAACACTTCCATTCTGTGACTTCACACACCTCCATTCTGTGATTCCACGCACCTCCATTCTACGAATTCACACACCTCAATTCTGTGACTTCACACACCTCAATTCTGTGACTTCACACACATCCATTCTATGACTTCACACACTTCCATGTTGACTTCACACACCTCTATTCTATGACTTCACACACCTCCATTCTGACTTCACACAGCTCCATTCTGTGACTTCACAAAACTCCATTGTATGATTTCACACACCTCCATACTATGACTTCACACACCTACATCTATGACTTCGCACACCTCCTTCTATGACTTCACACACCTCCATTCTGATTTCACACACCTCCATTCTGTGACTTCACAGAACTCCATTCGGACTTCACTCACCTCCATTGTATGACTTCACACACCTTCCTTCTGTGACTTAACACACATCCATTCTATGACTTCACACACTTCCATTGTGACGTCACACACCTCCATTCTATGAGTTCACATATCTCCATTCTGTGACTTCACACACCTCCATTCTATGACTTCACACACCTCCATTCTATGACTTCACACACCTCCATTCTTTGACTTCACACACCACTATTCTATGACTTCACACACCTTCATTCTTACTTCACAAACATCCATTCTGTGACTTCACACACCTCCATTCTACGACTTCACACACCTCCATTATGTGACTTCACAAACCTCCATTCTGTGTTCACACACCTCAATTCTGTGACTTCACACACCTCCAGTCTGACTTCACAAACCTCCATTGTATGACTTCACACACCTCCATTCTATGACTTCACACACCTCCATTCTGTGACTTCACACACCTCCATTCTGTGACTTCACACAGCTCCGTTCTATGACTTCACACAACTCCATTTTGTGACGTCACACACCTCAATTCTTTGACTTCACACACCTTCATTCTTACTTCACAAACATCCATTCTTTGACTTCACACACATACATTCTATGATTTCACACACCTCAATTTTGTGACTTCACACATCTCCATTCTATGATTTCACACACCTCCATTGTGACTTCACACACCTCCATTCTATGAGTTCACACACCTCCATTCTGACTTCACACACCTCCATTCTATGACTTCACACACCTCCATTCTGACTTCACACACCTCCATTCTGAGTTCACATACCTCCATTCTGTGACTTCGCACACCTCCATTTGTGACTTCACACACCACCTTTTTGACTTCACACACCTCCGTTTTGACTTCACACACTTCCAATCTGTGACTTCACACACCTCCATTCTGTGACTTCACACACCTCTATTGTTTGACTTCACACACCTCCATTCTTTGACTTCACACACCTCCATTCCATGACTTCACACCTCCAATGTATGCGTTCACACACCTCCATTGTATGAGTTCTCACACCTTAATTTTGACTTTACACACCTCCATTCTATGACTTCACACA
This sequence comes from Megascapheus bottae, assembly GCA_024803745.1. Classification (NCBI taxonomy): domain Eukaryota; kingdom Metazoa; phylum Chordata; class Mammalia; order Rodentia; family Geomyidae; genus Megascapheus; species Megascapheus bottae. The sequence continues at coordinate 943,226 of JANJXV010000147.1, read as the reverse complement.
CATTCAGTCTTACTTTAGAAACATTCATTCTATGACTTCACACACCTCCATTGTATGTCTTCACAAACCTCCATTCTGTGACTTCACACACCTCAATTCTGTGACTTCACACACGTCCATTCTGACTTCACACAGCTCCATTCTGTGACTTCACAAAACTCCATTGTATGATTTCACACACCTCCATACTATGACTTCACACACCTACATCTATGACTTCACACACCTCCTTCTATGACTTCACACACCTCCATTCTGATTTCACACACCTCCATTCTGTGACTTCACAGAACTCCATTCGGACTTCACTCACCTCCATTGTATGACTTCACACACCTTCCTTCTGTGACTTAACACACATCCATTCTATGACTTCACACACTTCCATTGTGACGTCACACACCTCCATTCTATGAGTTCACATATCTCCATTCTATGACTTCACACACCTCCATTCTTAATTCACACACCTCCATTCTATGACTTCACAGACCTCGTATCTTTGACTTCACTCACCTCCACTCTACGACTTCACACTCCTCCATTCTATGACTTCCCACACCTCCTTTCTATGACTTCACACACCTCCATTCTATGACTTCACTCACCTCCATTCTGAATTCACACCCCTCCATTCTGTGACTTCTCACACCTCCATTCTGACTTCACACACCTCCATTCCATGACTTCACACACCTCCATTCTATGAGTTCACACACCTCCATTCTATGAGTTCACACACCTTCATTTTGACTTCACACACCTCCATTCTTTGACTTCACACACCTTCATTCTTATTCACAAACATCCATTCTATGACTTCACACACCTCCATTATATGACTTCATAAACCTCCATTCTGTGACTTCACAAACCTCCATTTTAACTTCACACACCTCCATTCTATGACTTCACACAGTTCAATTCTATGAATTCACACACCTCCATTCTGTGACTTCACACACCTCCATTGTGAGTTCACACACCTCCATTCTGTGACTTCACACACCTCCATTCTGTGACTTCACACACCTCCATTCTATGACTTCAGACAGCTCCATTCTATGACTTCACACACCTCCATTCTATGACTTCACACACCTCCATTCTGTGACTTCACACACCTACATTCTATGACTTCACACACCTCCATTCTTTGACTTCACCTACCTCCATTCTGAGTTCACACCCCTCCATTCTGTGACTTCACACACCTTCATTCGGTGACTTCACACACCTCCATTCTATGATTTCACACACCTCCATTCTATGACTTCACACACCTCCATTCTGTGATATCACACACCTCCATTCTATGACTTCACACACCTCAATTGTGACCTCACCCACCACGATTCTATGATTTCACACACTTCCATTATGAATTCACACACCTCCATTCTATGCCTTCACTCACTGCCATTCTGACTTCACATTCACACAGCTTCATTCTGAGACTTCACAAACCTCCATTCTATGATTTCACACACCTCCATACTATGACTTCACACACGTCCATCTATGACTTCACACACCTCCATTCTTACTTCCCACACCTCCATTGTATGACTTCACACACCTCCATTCTGTGACTTCACACACCTCCATTCTATGACTTCACACACGTCCATTGTGATGTCACACACCTCCATTCTATGAGTTAACACATCTCCATTCTATGACTTCACACACCTCCATTCTGAATTCACACACCTCCATTCTATGATTTCATAGACCTCGAATCTGTGACTTCACTCACATCCACTCTATGACTTCACACTCCTCCATTCTATGACTTCCCACACCTCCTTTCTATGACTTCACCCAACTCCATTCAGCGACTTCACACCTACATTCTGACTTCACACACCTCCATTCTGTGACTTCACACACCTCCATTCTATGACTTCACACACCTCCATTCTATGACTTCACACACCTCCATTCTTTGACTTCACACACCACTATTCTATGACTTCACACACCTTCATTCTTACTTCACAAACATCCATTCTGTGACTTCACGCACCTCCATTCTACGACTTCACACACCTCCATTATGTGACTTCACAAACCTCCATTCTGTGTTCACACACCTCAATTCTGTGACTTCACACACCTCCAATCTGAATTCACAAACCTCCATTCTATGACTTCACACACCTCCATTCTATGACTTCACACACCTCCATTCTGTGACTTCACACACCTCCATTCTGTGACTTCACACAGCTCCATTCTATGACTTCACACAACTCCATTCTGTGACGTCACACACCTCAATTCTTTGACTTCACACACCTTCATTCTTACTTCACAAACATCCATTCTATGACTTCACACACATACATTCTATGATTTCACACACCTCAATTTTGTGACTTCACACACCTCCATTCTATGATTTCACACACCTCCATTGTGACTTCACACACCTCCATTCTGAGTTCACACACCTCCATTCTGACTTCACACACCTCCATTCTATGACTTCACACACCTCCATTCTGACTTCACACAGCTCCATTCTGTGAGTTCACAAAACTCCTTTCTATGATTTCACACACCTCCATACTATGACTTCCCACACCTCCATCTATGACTTCACACACCTCCATTCTGAGTTCACATACCTCCATTCTGTGACTTCGCACACCTCCATTTGTGACTTCACACACCACCTTTTTGACATCACACACCTCCGTTTTGACTTCACACACTTCCAATCTGTGACTATACACACCTCCATTCTCTGACTTCACACACCTCTATTGTTTGACTTCACACACCTCCATTCTTTGACTTCACACACCTCCATTCCATGACTTCACACCTCCAATGTATGAGTTCACACACCTCCATTGTATGAGTTCTCACACCTTAATTTTGACTTTACACACCTCCATTCTATGACTTCACACACATTCAGTCTTACTTTAGAAACATTCATTCTATGACTTCACACACCTCCATTGTATGTCTTCACAAACCTCCATTCTGTGACTTCACACACCTCAATTCTGTGACTTCACACACGTCCATTCTGACTTCACACACCTCCGTTCTATGACTTCACACACCTCCATTCTATGACTTCACACACCTCCATTGTGACCTGACCCACCACGATTCTATGATTTCACACACTTCCATTATGACTTCACACACCTCCATTCTATGCCTTCACTCACTACCATTCTGACTTCACATTCACACAGCTTCATTCTGAGACTTCACAAACCTCCATTCTATGATTTCACACACCTCCATACTATGACTTCACACACGTCCATCTATGACTTCACACACCTCCATTCTTACTTCACACACCTCCATTGTATGACTTCACACACCTCCATTCTGTGACTTCACACACCTCCATTCTATGACTTCACACACGTCCATTGTGACGTCACACACCTCCATTCTCTGAGTTAACACATCTCCATTCTATGACTTCACACACCTCCATTCTGAATTCACACACCTCCATTCTATGACTTCATAGACCTCGAATCTGTGACTTCACTCACATCCACTCTATGACTTCACACTCCTCCATTCTATGACTTCCCACACCTCCTTTCTATGACTTCACCCAACTCCATTCAGCGACTTCACACCTCCATTCTGACTTCACACACCTCCATTCTGTGACTTCACACACCTCCATTCTATGACTTCACACACCTCCATTCTATGACTTCACACTCCTCTATTCTTTGACTTCACACACCACTATTCTATGACTTCACACACCTTCATTCTTACTTCACAAACATTCATTCTGTGACTTCACACACCTCCATTCTACGACTTCACACACCTCCATTATGTGACTTCACAAACCTCCATTCTGTGTTCACACACCTCAATTCTGTGACTTCACACACCTCCAATCTGACTTCACAAACCTCCATTCTATGACTTCACACACCTCCATTCTATGACTTCACACACCTCCATTCTGTGACTTCACACACCTCCATTCTGTGACTTCACACAGCTCCATTCTATGACTTCACACAACTCCATTCTGTGACGTCACACACCTCAATTCTTTGACTTCACACACCTTCATTCTTACTTCACAAACATCCATTCTATGACTTCACACACATACATTCTATGATTTCACACACCTCAATTTTGTGACTTCACACACCTCCATTCTATGATTTCACACACCTCCATTGTGACTTCACACACCTCCATTCTATGAGTTCACACACCTCCATTGTGAGTTCACACACCTCCATTCTATGACTTCACACACCTCCATTCTGACTTCACACAGCTCCATTCTGTGAGTTCACAAAACTCCTTTCTATGATTTCACACACCTCCATACTATGACTTCCCACACCTCCATCTATGACTTCACACACCTCCATTCTGAGTTCACATACCTCCATTCTGTGACTTCGCACACCTCCATTTGTGACTTCACACACCACCTTTTTGACTTCACACACCTCCGTTTTGACTTCACACACTTCCAATCTGTGACTTCACACACCTCCATTCTGTGATTTCACACACCTCTATTGTTTGACTTCACACACCTCCATTCTTTGACTTCACACACCTCCATTCCATGACTTCACACCTCCAATGTATGAGTTCACACACCTCCATTGTATGAGTTCTCACACCTTAATTTTGACTTTACACACCTCAATTCTATGCCTTCACACACATTCAGTCTTACTTTAGAAACATTCATTCTATGACTTCACACACCTCCATTGTATGTCTTCACAAACCTCCATTCTGTGACTTCACACACCTCAATTCTGTGACTTCACACACGTCCATTCTGACTTCACACACCTCCGTTCTATGACTTCACACACTTCCATTCTATGACTTCACACACCTCCATTCTGTGACTTCACACACCTCTATTGTGAGTTCAAACACTTCCATTCTGTGACTTCACACACCTCCATTCTGTGATTCCACGCACCTCCATTCTACGAATTCACAAACCTCCATTCTATGACTTCACACACCTCAATTCTGTGACTTCACACACATCCATTCTATGACTTCACACACTTCCATGTTGACTTCACACACCTCTATTCTATGACTTCACACACCTCCATTCTGACTTCACACAGCTCCATTCTGTGACTTCACAAAACTCCATTGTATGATTTCACACACCTCCATACTATGACTTCACACACCTACATCTATGACTTCACACACCTCCTTCTATGACTTCACACACCTCCATTCTGATTTCACACACCTCCATTCTGTGACTTCACAGAACTCCATTCGGACTTCACTCACCTCCATTGTATGACTTCACACACCTTCCTTCTGTGACTTAACACACATCCATTCTATGACTTCACACACTTCCATTGTGACGTCACACACCTCCATTCTATGAGTTCACATATCTCCATTCTATGACTTCACACACCTCCATTCTTAATTCACACACCTCCATTTTATGACTTCACAGACCTCGTATCTTTGACTTCACTCACCTCCACTCTACGACTTCACACTCCTCCATTCTATGACTTCCCACACCTCCTTTCTATGACTTCACACACCTCCATTCTATGACTTCACTCACCTCCATTCTGAATTCACACCCCTCCATTCTGTGACTTCTCACACCTCCATTCTGACTTCACACACGTCCATTCCATGACTTCACACACCTCCATTCTATGAGTTCACACACCTCCATTCTATGAGTTCACACACCTTCATTTTGACTTCACACACCTCCATTCTTTGACTTCACACACCTTCATTCTTATTCACAAACATCCATTCTATGACTTCACACACCTCCATTATATGACTTCATAAACCTCCCTTCTGTGACTTCACACACCTCCAATCTGAGTTCACACACCTCCATTCTGTGACTTCACAAACCTCCATTTTAACTTCACACACCTCCATTCTATGACTTCACACACTTCAATTCTATGAATTCACACACCTCCATTCTGTGACTTCAAACACCTCCATTGTGAGTTCACACACCTCCATTCTGTGACTTCACACACCTCCATTCTGTGACTTCACACACCTCCATTCTATGACTTCACACACCTCCATTCTATGACTTCACACACCTCCATTCTATGACTTCACACACCTCCATTCTGTGACTTCACACACCTACATTCTATGACTTCACACACCTCCATTCTTTGACTTCACCTACCTCCATTCTGAGTTCACACCCCTCCATTCTGTGACTTCACACACCTCCATTCTATGACTTCACACACCTCCATTCTATGACTTCACACACCTCCATTCTATGACTTCACACACCTCCATTCTGTGACTTCACACACCTCCATTCTGTGACTTCACACACCTCCATTCTATGACTTCACACACCTCCATTCTATGACTTCACACTCCTCTATTCTTTGACTTCACACACCACTATTCTATGACTTCACACACCTTCATTCTTACTTCACAAACATTCATTCTGTGACTTCACACACCTCCATTCTACGACTTCACACACCTCCATTATGTGACTTCACAAACCTCCATTCTGTGTTCACACACCTCAATTCTGTGACTTCACACACCTCCAATCTGACTTCACAAACCTCCATTCTATGACTTCACACACCTCCATTCTATGACTTCACACACCTCCATTCTGTGACTTCACACACCTCCATTCTGTGACTTCACACAGCTCCATTCTATGACTTCACACAACTCCATTCTGTGACGTCACACACCTCAATTCTTTGACTTCACACACGTTCATTCTTACTTCACAAACATCCATTCTATGACTTCACACACATACATTCTATGATTTCACACACCTCAATTTTGTGACTTCACACACCTCCATTCTATGATTTCACACACCTCCATTGTGACTTCACACACCTCCATTCTATGAGTTCACACACCTCCATTGTGAGTTCACACACCTCCATTTTATGACTTCACACACCTCCATTCTGACTTCACACAGCTCCATTCTGTGAGTTCACAAAACTCCTTTCTATGATTTCACACACCTCCATACTATGACTTCCCACACCTCCATCTATGACTTCACACACCTCCATTCTGAGTTCACATACCTCCATTCTGTGACTTCGCACACCTCCATTTGTGACTTCACACACCACCTTTTTGACATCACACACCTCCGTTTTGACTTCACACACTTCCAATCTGTGACTATACACACCTCCATTCTGTGACTTCACACACCTCTATTGTTTGACTTCACACACCTCCATTCTTTGACTTCACACACCTCCATTCCATGACTTCACACCTCCAATGTATGAGTTCACACACCTCCATTGTATGAGTTCTCACACCTTAATTTTGACTTTACACACCTCCATTCTATGACTTCACACACATTCAGTCTTACTTTAGAAACATTCATTCTATGACTTCACACACCTCCATTGTATGTCTTCACAAACCTCCATTCTGTGACTTCACACACCTCAATTCTGTGACTTCACACACGTCCATTCTGACTTCACACACCTCCGTTCTATGACTTCACACACCTCCATTCTATGACTTCACACACCTCCATTGTGACCTGACCCACCACGATTCTATGATTTCACACACTTCCATTATGACTTCACACACCTCCATTCTATGCCTTCACTCACTGCCATTCTGACTTCACATTCACACAGCTTCATTCTGAGACTTCACAAACCTCCATTCTATGATTTCACACACCTCCATACTATGACTTCACACACGTCCATCTATGACTTCACACACCTCCATTCTTACTTCACACACCTCCATTGTATGACTTCACACACCTCCATTCTGTGACTTCACACACCTCCATTCTATGACTTCACACACGTCCATTGTGACGTCACACACCTCCATTCTCTGAGTTAACACATCTCCATTCTATGACTTCACACACCTCCATTCTGAATTCACACACCTCCATTCTATGACTTCATAGACCTCGAATCTGTGACTTCACTCACATCCACTCTATGACTTCACACTCCTCCATTCTATGACTTCCCACACCTCCTTTCTATGACTTCACCCAACTCCATTCAGCGACTTCACACCTCCATTCTGACTTCACACACCTCCATTCTGTGACTTCACACACCTCCATTCTATGACTTCACACACCTCCATTCTATGACTTCACACTCCTCTATTCTTTGACTTCACACACCACTATTCTATGACTTCACACACCTTCATTCTTACTTCACAAACATTCATTCTGTGACTTCACACACCTCCATTCTACGACTTCACACACCTCCATTATGTGACTTCACAAACCTCCATTCTGTGTTCACACACCTCAATTCTGTGACTTCACACACCTCCAATCTGACTTCACAAACCTCCATTCTATGACTTCACACACCTCCATTCTATGACTTCACACACCTCCATTCTGTGACTTCACACACCTCCATTCTGTGACTTCACACAGCTCCATTCTATGACTTCACACAACTCCATTCTGTGACGTCACACACCTCAATTCTTTGACTTCACACACCTTCATTCTTACTTCACAAACATCCATTCTATGACTTCACACACATACATTCTATGATTTCACACACCTCAATTTTGTGACTTCACACACCTCCATTCTATGATTTCACACACCTCCATTGTGACTTCACACACCTCCATTCTATGAGTTCACACACCTCCATTGTGAGTTCACACACCTCCATTCTATGACTTCACACACCTCCATTCTGACTTCACACAGCTCCATTCTGTGAGTTCACAAAACTCCTTTCTATGATTTCACACACCTCCATACTATGACTTCCCACACCTCCATCTATGACTTCACACACCTCCATTCTGAGTTCACATACCTCCATTCTGTGACTTCGCACACCTCCATTTGTGACTTCACACACCACCTTTTTGACTTCACACACCTCCGTTTTGACTTCACACACTTCCAATCTGTGACTTCACACACCTCCATTCTGTGACTTCACACACCTCTATTGTTTGACTTCACACACCTCCATTCTTTGACTTCACACACCTCCATTCCATGACTTCACACCTCCAATGTATGAGTTCACACACCTCCATTGTATGAGTTCTCACACCTTAATTTTGACTTTACACACCTCAATTCTATGCCTTCACACACATTCAGTCTTACTTTAGAAACATTCATTCTATGACTTCACACACCTCCATTGTATGTCTTCACAAACCTCCATTCTGTGACTTCACACACCTCAATTCTGTGACTTCACACACGTCCATTCTGACTTCACACACCTCCGTTCTATGACTTCACACACTTCCATTCTATGACTTCACACACCTCCATTCTGTGACTTCACACACCTCTATTGTGAGTTCAAACACTTCCATTCTGTGACTTCACACACCTCCATTCTGTGATTCCACGCACCTCCATTCTACGAATTCACAAACCTCCATTCTATGACTTCACACACCTCAATTCTGTGACTTCACACACATCCATTCTATGACTTCACACACTTCCATGTTGACTTCACACACCTCTATTCTATGACTTCACACACCTCCATTCTGACTTCACACAGCTCCATTCTGTGACTTCACAAAACTCCATTGTATGATTTCACACACCTCCATACTATGACTTCACACACCTACATCTATGACTTCACACACCTCCTTCTGTGACTTCACACACCTCCATTCTGATTTCACACACCTCCATTCTGTGACTTCACAGAACTCCATTCGGACTTCACTCACCTCCATTGTATGACTTCACACACCTTCCTTCTGTGACTTAACACACATCCATTCTATGACTTCACACACTTCCATTGTGACGTCACACACCTCCATTCTATGAGTTCACATATCTCCATTCTATGACTTCACACACCTCCATTCTTAATTCACACACCTCCATTCTATGACTTCACAGACCTCGTATCTTTGACTTCACTCACCTCCACTCTACGACTTCACACTCCTCCATTCTATGACTTCCCACACCTCCTTTCTATGACTTCACACACCTCCATTCTATGACTTCACTCACCTCCATTCTGAATTCACACCCCTCCATTCTGTGACTTCTCACACCTCCATTCTGACTTCACACACGTCCATTCCATGACTTCACACACCTCCATTCTATGAGTTCACACACCTCCATTCTATGAGTTCACACACCTTCATTTTGACTTCACACACCTCCATTCTTTGACTTCACACACCTTCATTCTTATTCACAAACATCCATTCTATGACTTCACACACCTCCATTATATGACTTCATAAACCTCCCTTCTGTGACTTCACACACCTCCAATCTGAGTTCACACACCTCCATTCTGTGACTTCACAAACCTCCATTTTAACTTCACACACCTCCATTCTATGACTTCACACACTTCAATTTTATGACTTCACACACCTCCATTCTATGACTTCACACACCTCCATTCTGTGACTTCACACACCTACATTCTATGACTTCACACACCTCCATTCTTTGACTTCACCTACCTCCATTCTGAGTTCACACCCCTCCATTCTGTGACTTCACACACCTCCATTCTATGACTTCACACACCTCCATTCTATGACTTCACACACCTCCATTCTATGACTTCACACACCTCCATTCTGTGACTTCACACACCTCCATTCTGTGACTTCACACACCTCCATTATATGACTTCATAAACCTCCCTTCTGTGACTTCACACACCTCCAATCTGAGTTCACACACCTCCATTCTGTGACTTCACAAACCTCCATTTTAACTTCACACAACTCCATTCTATGACTTCACACACTTCAATTCTATGAATTCACACACCTCCATTCTGTGACTTCAAACACCTCCATTGTGAGTTCACACACCTCCATTCTGTGACTTCACACACCTCCATTCTGTGACTTCACACACCTCCATTCTATGACTTCACACACCTCCATTCTATGACTTCACACACCTCCATTCTGTGACTTCACACACCTACATTCTATGACTTCACACACCTCCATTCTTTGACTTCACCTACCTCCATTCTGAGTTCACACCCCTCCATTCTGTGACTTCACACACCTCCATTCTATGACTTCACACACCTCCATTCTATGACTTCACACACCTCCATTCTATGACTTCACACACCTCCATTCTGTGACTTCACACACCTCCATTCTATGATTTCACACACCTCCATTCTATGACTTCACACACCTCCATTCTGTGATATCACACACCTCCATTCTATGACTTCACACACCTCCATTGTGACCTCACCCACCACGATTCTATGATTTCACACACTTCCATTATGACTTCACACACCTCCATTCTATGCCTTCACTCACTGCCATTCTGACTTCACATTCACACAGCTTCATTCTGAGACTTCACAAACCTCCATTCTATGATTTCACACACCTCCATACTATGACTTCACACACGTCCATTCTTACTTCCCACACCTCCATTGTATGACTTCACACACCTCCATTCTGTGACTTCACACACCTCCATTCTATGACTTCACAGACCTCATATCTTTGACTTCACTCACCTCCACTCTACGACTTCACACTCCTCCATTCTATGACTTCCCGCACCTCCTTTCTATGACTTCACACACCTCCATTCTGCGATTTCACACCACCATTCTGACTTCACACACCTCCATTCTGTGAGTTCACACACCTCCATTCTGAATTGACACACCTCCATTCTGTGACTTTACACACCTCCATTATGACTTCACAACGCTCCATTCTATGACTTCACACAACTCCATTCTGTGACGTCACCCACCTCCATTCTATGACTTCACACACCTTCATTCTTACTTCAAAAATATCCATTCTATGACTTCACACACCTCCATTCTTTGACTTCACACACCTCCATTTTGTGACTTCACACACCTCCATTCTATGATTTCACACACCTCCATTGTGACTTCACACACCTCCATTCTATGAGTTCACACACCTCCATTCTGACTTCACACACCTCCATTCTATGACTTCACACTCCTCCATTCTGGCTTCACACAGCTCCATTCTGTGACTCAACAAAAATCCATTCTATGATTTCACACACCTCCATACTATGACTTCACACATCTCCATCTATGACTTCACACACCTCCATTCTGAGTTCACACAACTCCATTCTGTGACTTCACACACCTCCATTCTGACTTCACACACATTCATTGTATGACTTCACAAACCTCCATTCTATGACTTCACACACTTCCATTGTGACGTCACACACCTCCATTCTATGAGTTAACACATCTCCATTCTATGACTTCACACACCTCCATTCTGAATTCACACACCTCCATTCTATGATTTCATAGACCTCGAATCTGTGACTTCACTCACATCCACTCTATGACTTCACACTCCTCCATTCTATGACTTCCCACACCTCCTTTCTATGACTTCACCCAACTCCAGTCAGCGACTTCACACCTACATTCTGACTTCACACACCTCCATTCTGTGACTTCACACACCTCCATTCTATGACTTCACACACCTCCATTCTATGACTTCACACACCTCCATTCTTTGACTTCACACACCACTATTCTATGACTTCACACACCTTCATTCTTACTTCACAAACATCCATTCTGTGACTTCACGCACCTCCATTCTACGACTTCACACACCTCCATTATGTGACTTCACAAACCTCCATTCTGTGTTCACACACCTCAATTCTGTGACTTCACACACCTCCAATCTGACTTCACAAACCTCCATTCTATGACTTCACACACCTCCATTCTATGACTTCACACACCTCCATTCTGTGACTTCACACACCTCCATTCTGTGACTTCACACAGCTCCATTCTATGACTTCACACAACTCCATTCTGTGACGTCACACACCTCAATTCTTTGACTTCACACACCTTCATTCTTACTTCACAAACATCCATTCTATGACTTCACACACATACATTCTATGATTTCACACACCTCAATTTTGTGACTTCACACATCTCCATTCTATGATTTCACACACCTCCATTGTGACTTCACACAACTCCATTCTATGAGTTCACACACCTCCATTCTGACTTCACACACCTCCATTCTATGACTTCACACACCTCCATTCTGACTTCACACAGCTCCATTCTGTGAGTTCACAAAACTCCTTTCTATGATTTCACACACCTCCATACTATGACTTCCCACACCTCCATCTATGACTTCACACACCTCCATTCTGAGTTCACATACCTCCATTCTGTGACTTCGCACACCTCCATTTGTGACTTCACACACCACCTTTTTGACATCACACACCTCCGTTTTGACTTCACACACTTCCAATCTGTGACTATACACACCTCCATTCTGTGACTTCACACACCTCTATTGTTTGACTTCACACACCTCCATTCTTTGACTTCACACACCTCCATTCCATGACTTCACACCTCCAATGTATGAGTTCACACACCTCCATTGTATGAGTTCTCACACCTTAATTTTGACTTTACACACCTCCATTCTATGACTTCACACACATTCAGTCTTACTTTAGAAACATTCATTCTATGACTTCACACACCTCCATTGTATGTCTTCCCAAACCTCCATTCTGTGACTTCACACACCTCAATTCTGTGACTTCACACACGTCCATTCTGACTTCACACACCTCCGTTCTATGACTTCACACACTTCAATTCTATGAATTCACACACCTCCATTCTGTGACTTCAAACACCTCCATTGTGAGTTCACACACCTCCATTCTGTGACTTCACACACCTCCATTCTGTGACTTCACACACCTCCATTCTATGACTTCACACACCTCCATTCTATGACTTCACACACCTCCATTCTGTGACTTCACACATCTACATTCTATGACTTCACACACCTCCATTCTTTGACTTCACCTACCTCCATTCTGAGTTCACACCCCTCCATTCTGTGACTTCACACACCTCCATTCTATGATTTCACACACCTCCATTCTATGACTTCACACACCTCCATTCTGTGATATCACACACCTCCATTCTATGACTTCACACACCTCCATTGTGACCTCACCCACCACGATTCTATGATTTCACACACTTCCATTATGACTTCACACACCTCCATTCTATGCCTTCACTCACTGCCATTCTGACTTCACATTCACACAGCTTCATTCTGAGACTTCACAAACCTCCATTCTATGATTTCACACACCTCCATACTATGACTTCACACACGTCCATTCTTACTTCCCACACCTCCATTGTATGACTTCACACACCTCCATTCTGTGACTTCACACACCTCCATTCTATGACTTCACAGACCTCATATCTTTGACTTCACTCACCTCCACTCTACGACTTCACACTCCTCCATTCTATGACTTCCCACACCCCCTTTCTATGACTTCACACACCTCCATTCTGCGATTTCACACCACCATTCTGACTTCACACACCTCCATTCTGTGAGTTCACACACCTCCATTCTGAATTGACACACCTCCATTCTGTGACTTTACACACCTCCATTATGACTTCACAACGCTCCATTCTATGACTTCACACAACTCCATTCTGTGACGTCACCCACCTCCATTCTATGACTTCACACACCTTCATTCTTACTTCAAAAACATCCATTCTATGACTTCACACACCTCCATTCTTTGAATTCACACACCTCCATTTTGTGACTTCACACACCTCCATTCTATGATTTCACACACCTCCATTGTGACTTCACACACCTCCATTCTATGAGTTCACACACCTCCATTCTGACTTCACACACCTCCATTCTATGACTTCACACTCCTCCATTCTGGCTTCACACAGCTCCATTCTGTGACTCAACAAAAATCCATTCTATGATTTCACACACCTCCATACTATGACTTCACACACCTACATCTATGACTTCACACACCTCCTTCTATGACTTCACACACCTCCATTCTGATTTCACACACCACCATTCTGTGACTTCACAGAACTCCATTCGGACTTCACTCACCTCCATTGTATGACTTCACACACCTTCCTTCTGTGACTTAACACACATCCATTCTATGACTTCACACACTTCCATTGTGACGTCACACACCTCCATTCTATGAGTTCACATATCTCCATTCTATGACTTCACACACCTCCATTCTTAATTCACACACCTCCATTCTATGACTTCACAGACCTCGTATCTTTGACTTCACTCACCTCCACTCTACGACTTCACACTCCTCCATTCTATGACTTCCCACACCTCCTTTCTATGACTTCACACACCTCCATTCTATGACTTCATTCACCTCCATTCTGAATTCACACCCCTCCATTCTGTGACTTCTCACACCTCCATTCTGACTTCACACACGTCCATTCCATGACTTCACACACCTCCATTCTATGAGTTCACACACCTCCATTCTATGAGTTCACACACCTTCATTTTGACTTCACACACCTCCATTCTTTGACTTCACACACCTTCATTCTTATTCACAAACATCCATTCTATGACTTCACACACCTCCATTATATGACTTCATAAACCTCCCTTCTGTGACTTCACACACCTCCAATCTGAGTTCACACACCTCCATTCTGTGACTTCACAAACCTCCATTTTAACTTCACACAACTCCATTCTATGACTTCACACACTTCAATTCTATGAATTCACACACCTCCATTCTGTGACTTCAAACACCTCCATTGTGAGTTCACACACCTCCATTCTGTGACTTCACACACCTCCATTCTGTGACTTCACACACCTCCATTCTATGACTTCACACACCTCCATTCTATGACTTCACACACCTCCATTCTGTGACTTCACACATCTACATTCTATGACTTCACACACCTCCATTCTTTGACTTCACCTACCTCCATTCTGAGTTCACACCCCTCCATTCTGTGACTTCACACACCTCCATTCTATGACTTCACACACCTCCATTCTATGACTTCACACACCTCCATTCTATGACTTCACACACCTCCATTCTGTGACTTCACACACCTCCATTCTATGATTTCACACACCTCCATTCTATGACTTCACACACCTCCATTCTGTGATATCACACACCTCCATTCTATGACTTCACACACCTCCATTGTGACCTCACCCACCACGATTCTATGATTTCACACACTTCCATTATGACTTCACACACCTCCATTCTATGCCTTCACTCACTGCCATTCTGACTTCACATTCACACAGCTTCATTCTGAGACTTCACAAACCTCCATTCTATGATTTCACACACCTCCATACTATGACTTCACACACGTCCATTCTTACTTCCCACACCTCCATTGTATGACTTCACACACCTCCATTCTGTGACTTCACACACCTCCATTCTATGACTTCACAGACCTCATATCTTTGACTTCACTCACCTCCACTCTACGACTTCACACTCCTCCATTCTATGACTTCCCACACCCCCTTTCTATGACTTCACACACCTCCATTCTGCGATTTCACACCACCATTCTGACTTCACACACCTCCATTCTGTGAGTTCACACACCTATATTCTGAATTGACACACCTCCATTCTGTGACTTTACACACCTCCATTATGACTTCACAACGCTCCATTCTATGACTTCACACAACTCCATTCTGTGACGTCACCCACCTCCATTCTATGACTTCACACACCTTCATTCTTACTTCAAAAACATCCATTCTATGACTTCACACACCTCCATTCTTTGAATTCACACACCTCCATTTTGTGACTTCACACACCTCCATTCTATGATTTCACACACCTCCATTGTGACTTCACACACCTCCATTCTATGAGTTCACACACCTCCATTCTGACTTCACACACCTCCATTCTATGACTTCACACTCCTCCATTCTGGCTTCACACAGCTCCATTCTGTGACTCAACAAAAATCCATTCTATGATTTCACACACCTCCATACTATGACTTCACACATCTCCATCTATGACTTCACACACCTCCATTCTGAGTTCACACAACTCCATTCTGTGACTTCACACACCTCCATTCTGACTTCACACACATTCATTGTATGACTTCACAAACCTCCATTCTATGACTTCACACACTTCCATTGTGACTTCACACACCTCCATTCTATGAGTTCACACACCTCCATTCTGACTTCACACACCTCCATTCTATGACTTCACACACCTCCATTCTGACTTCACACAGCTCCATTCTGTGAGTTCACAAAACTCCTTTCTATGATTTCACACACCTCCATACTATGACTTCCCACACCTCCATCTATGACTTCACACACCTCCATTCTGAGTTCACATACCTCCATTCTGTGACTTCGCACACCTCCATTTGTGACTTCACACACCACCTTTTTGACATCACACACCTCCGTTTTGACTTCACACACTTCCAATCTGTGACTATACACACCTCCATTCTGTGACTTCACACACCTCTATTGTTTGACTTCACACACCTCCATTCTTTGACTTCACACACCTCCATTCCATGACTTCACACCTCCAATGTATGAGTTCACACACCTCCATTGTATGAGTTCTCACACCTTAATTTTGACTTTACACACCTCCATTCTATGACTTCACACACATTCAGTCTTACTTTAGAAACATTCATTCTATGACTTCACACACCTCCATTGTATGTCTTCACAAACCTCCATTCTGTGACTTCACACACCTCCATTCTGTGACTTCACACACGTCCATTCTGACTTCACACACCTCCGTTCTATGACTTCACACACCTCCATTCTATGACTTCACACACCTCCATTGTGACCTGACCCACCACGATTCTATGATTTCACACACTTCCATTATGACTTCACACACCTCCATTCTATGGCTTCACTCACTGCCATTCTGACTTCACATTCACACAGCTTCATTCTGAGACTTCACAAACCTCCATTCTATGATTTCACACACCTCCATACTATGACTTCACACACGTCCATCTATGACTTCACACACCTCCATTCTTACTTCCCACACCTCCATTGTATGACTTCACACACCTCCATTCTGTGACTTCACACACCTCCATTCTATGACTTCACACACGTCCATTGTGACGTCACACACCTCCATTCTCTGAGTTAACACATCTCCATTCTATGACTTCACACACCTCCATTCTGAATTCACACACCTCCATTCTATGACTTCATAGACCTCGAATCTGTGACTTCACTCACATCCATCTATGACTTCACACTCCTCCATTCTATGACTTCCCACACCTCCTTTCTATGACTTCACCCAACTCCATTCAGCGACTTCACACCTCCATTCTGACTTCACACACCTCCATTCTGTGACTTCACACACCTCCATTCTATGACTTCACACACCTCCATTCTATGACTTCACACTCCTCCATTCTTTGACTTCACACACCACTATTCTATGACTTCACACACCTTCATTCTTACTTCACAAACATGCATTCTGTGACTTCACACACCTCCATTCTACGACTTCACACACCTCCATTATGTGACTTCACAAACCTCCATTCTGTGTTCACACACCTCAATTCTGTGACTTCACACACCTCCAATCTGACTTCACAAACCTCCATTCTATGACTTCACACACCTCCATTCTATGACTTCACACACCTCCATTCTGTGACTTCACACACCTCCATTCTGTGACTTCACACAGCTCCATTCTATGACTTCACACAACTCCATTCTGTGACGTCACACACCTCAATTCTTTGACTTCACACACCTTCATTCTTACTTCACAAACATCCATTCTATGACTTCACACACATACATTCTATGATTTCACACACCTCAATTTTGTGACTTCACACATCTCCATTCTATGATTTCACACACCTCCATTGTGACTTCACACAACTCCATTCTATGAGTTCACACACCTCCATTCTGACTTCACACACCTCCATTCTATGACTTCACACACCTCCATTCTGACTTCACACAGCTCCATTCTGTGAGTTCACAAAACTCCTTTCTATGATTTCACACACCTCCATACTATGACTTCCCACACCTCCATCTATGACTTCACACACCTCCATTCTGAGTTCACATACCTCCATTCTGTGACTTCGCACACCTCCATTTGTGACTTCACACACCACCTTTTTGACATCACACACCTCCGTTTTGACTTCACACACTTCCAATCTGTGACTATACACACCTCCATTCTGTGACTTCACACACCTCTATTGTTTGACTTCACACACCTCCATTCTTTGACTTCACACACCTCCATTCCATGACTTCACACCTCCAATGTATGAGTTCACACACCTCCATTGTATGAGTTCTCACACCTTAATTTTGACTTTACACACCTCCATTCTATGACTTCACACACATTCAGTCTTACTTTAGAAACATTCATTCTATGACTTCACACACCTCCATTGTATGTCTTCCCAAACCTCCATTCTGTGACTTCACACACCTCAATTCTGTGACTTCACACACGTCCATTCTGACTTCACACACCTCCGTTCTATGACTTCACACACCTCCATTCTATGACTTCACACACCTCCATTGTGACCTGACCCACCACGATTCTATGATTTCACACACTTCCATTATGACTTCACACACCTCCATTCTATGCCTTCACTCACTGCCATTCTGACTTCACATTCACACAGCTTCATTCTGAGACTTCACAAACCTCCATTCTATGATTTCACACACCTCCATACTATGACTTCACACACGTCCATCTATGACTTCACACACCTCCATTCTTACTTCACACACCTCCATTGTATGACTTCACACACCTCCATTCTGTGACTTCACACACCTCCATTCTATGACTTCACACACGTCCATTGTGACGTCACACACCTCCATTCTCTGAGTTAACACATCTCCATTCTATGACTTCACACACCTCCATTCTGAATTCACACACCTCCATTCTATGACTTCATAGACCTCGAATCTGTGACTTCACTCACATCCATCTATGACTTCACACTCCTCCATTCTATGACTTCCCACACCTCCTTTCTATGACTTCACCCAACTCCATTCAGCGACTTCACACCTCCATTCTGACTTCACACACCTCCATTTGTGACTTCACACACCACCTTTTTGACTTCACACACCTCCGTTTTGACTTCACACACTTCCAATCTGTGACTTCACACACCTCCATTCTGTGACTTCACACACCTCTATTGTTTGACTTCACACACCTCCATTCTTTGACTTCACACACCTCCATTCCATGACTTCACACCTCCAATGTATGAGTTCACACACCTCCATTGTATGAGTTCTCACACCTTAATTTTGACTTTACACACCTCCATTCTATGCCTTCACACACATTCAGTCTTACTTTAGAAACATTCATTCTATGACTTCACACACCTCCATTGTATGTCTTCACAAACCTCCATTCTGTGACTTCACACACCTCGATTCTGTGACTTCACACACGTCCATTCTGACTTCACACACCTCCGTTCTATGACTTCACACACTTCCATTCTATGACTTCACACACCTCCATTCTGTGACTTCACACACCTCTATTGTGAGTTCAAACACTTCCATTCTGTGACTTCACACACCTCCATTCTGTGATTTCACGCACCTCCATTCTACGAATTCACACACCTCCATTCTGTGACTTCACACACCTCAATTCTGTGACTTCACACACATCCATTCTATGACTTCACACACTTCCATGTTGACTTCACACACCTCTATTCTATGACTTCACACACCTCCATTCTGACTTCACACAGCTCCATTCTGTGACTTCACAAAACTCCATTGTATGATTTCACACACCTCCATACTATGACTTCACACACCTACATCTATGACTTCACACACCTCCTTCTATGACTTCACACACCTCCATTCTGATTTCACACACCTCCATTCTGTGACTTCACAGAACTCCATTCGGACTTCACTCACCTCCATTGTATGACTTCACACACCTTCCTTCTGTGACTTAACACACATCCATTCTATGACTTCACACACTTCCATTGTGACGTCACACACCTCCATTCTATGAGTTCACATATCTCCATTCTATGACTTCACACACCTCCATTCTTAATTCACACACCTCCATTCTATGACTTCACAGACCTCGTATCTTTGACTTCACTCACCTCCACTCTACGACTTCACACTCCTCCATTCTATGACTTCCCACACCTCCTTTCTATGACTTCACACACCTCCATTCTATGACTTCACTCACCTCCATTCTGAATTCACACCCCTCCATTCTGTGACTTCTCACACCTCCATTCTGACTTCACACACGTCCATTCCATGACTTCACACACCTCCATTCTATGAGTTCACACACCTCCATTCTATGAGTTCACACACCTTCATTTTGACTTCACACACCTCCATTCTTTGACTTCACACACCTTCATTCTTATTCACAAACATCCATTCTATGACTTCACACACCTCCATTATATGACTTCATAAACCTCCCTTCTGTGACTTCACACACCTCCAATCTGAGTTCACACACCTCCATTCTGTGACTTCACAAACCTCCATTTTAACTTCACACAACTCCATTCTATGACTTCACACACTTCAATTCTATGAATTCACACACCTCCATTCTGTGACTTCAAACACCTCCATTGTGAGTTCACACACCTCCATTCTGTGACTTCACACACCTCCATTCTGTGACTTCACACACCTCCATTCTATGACTTCACACACCTCCATTCTATGACTTCACACACCTCCATTCTGTGACTTCACACATCTACATTCTATGACTTCACACACCTCCATTCTTTGACTTCACCTACCTCCATTCTGAGTTCACACCCCTCCATTCTGTGACTTCACACACCTCCATTCTATGACTTCACACACCTCCATTCTGTGACTTCACACACCTCCATTCTATGATTTCACACACCTCCATTCTATGACTTCACACACCTCCATTCTGTGATATCACACACCTCCATTCTATGACTTCACACACCTCCATTGTGACCTCACCCACCACGATTCTATGATTTCACACACTTCCATTATGACTTCACACACCTCCATTCTATGCCTTCACTCACTGCCATTCTGACTTCACATTCACACAGCTTCATTCTGAGACTTCACAAACCTCCATTCTATGATTTCACACACCTCCATACTATGACTTCACACACGTCCATTCTTACTTCCCACACCTCCATTGTATGACTTCACACACCTCCATTCTGTGACTTCACACACCTCCATTCTATGACTTCACAGACCTCATATCTTTGACTTCACTCACCTCCACTCTACGACTTCACACTCCTCCATTCTATGACTTCCCACACCTCCTTTCTATGACTTCACACACCTCCATTCTGCGATTTCACACCACCATTCTGACTTCACACACCTCCATTCTGTGAGTTCACACACCTCCATTCTGAATTGACACACCTCCATTCTGTGACTTTACACACCTCCATTATGACTTCACAACGCTCCATTCTATGACTTCACACAACTCCATTCTGTGACGTCACCCACCTCCATTCTATGACTTCACACACCTTCATTCTTACTTCAAAAACATCCATTCTATGACTTCACACACCTCCATTCTTTGAATTCACACACCTCCATTTTGTGACTTCACACACCTCCATTCTATGATTTCACACACCTCCATTGTGACTTCACACACCTCCATTCTATGAGTTCACACACCTCCATTCTGACTTCACACACCTCCATTCTATGACTTCACACTCCTCCATTCTGGCTTCACACAGCTCCATTCTGTGACTCAACAAAAATCCATTCTATGATTTCACACACCTCCATACTATGACTTCACACATCTCCACCTATGACTTCACACACCTCCATTCTGAGTTCACACAACTCCATTCTGTGACTTCACACACCTCCATTCTGACTTCACACACATTCATTGTAT
The DNA here is from genome assembly GCA_024803745.1 of Megascapheus bottae. Classification (NCBI taxonomy): domain Eukaryota; kingdom Metazoa; phylum Chordata; class Mammalia; order Rodentia; family Geomyidae; genus Megascapheus; species Megascapheus bottae. The sequence continues at coordinate 920,173 of JANJXV010000147.1, read as the reverse complement.
GACTTCACAAACCTCCATTCTATGACTTCACACACTTCCATTGTGACTTCACACACCTCCATTCTATGAGTTCACACACCTCCATTCTGACTTCACACACCTCCATTCTATGACTTCACACACCTCCATTCTGACTTCACACAGCTCCATTCTGTGAGTTCACAAAACTCCTTTCTATGATTTCACACACCTCCATACTATGACTTCCCACACCTCCATCTATGACTTCACACACCTCCATTCTGAGTTCACATACCTCCATTCTGTGACTTCGCACACCTCCATTTGTGACTTCACACACCACCTTTTTGACATCACACACCTCCGTTTTGACTTCACACACTTCCAATCTGTGACTATACACACCTCCATTCTGTGACTTCACACACCTCTATTGTTTGACTTCACACACCTCCATTCTTTGACTTCACACACCTCCATTCCATGACTTCACACCTCCAATGTATGAGTTCACACACCTCCATTGTATGAGTTCTCACACCTTAATTTTGACTTTACACACCTCCATTCTATGACTTCACACACATTCAGTCTTACTTTAGAAACATTCATTCTATGACTTCACACACCTCCATTGTATGTCTTCACAAACCTCCATTCTGTGACTTCACACACCTCAATTCTGTGACTTCACACACGTCCATTCTGACTTCACACACCTCCGTTCTATGACTTCACACACCTCCATTCTATGACTTCACACACCTCCATTGTGACCTGACCCACCACGATTCTATGATTTCACACACTTCCATTATGACTTCACACACCTCCATTCTATGCCTTCACTCACTGCCATTCTGACTTCACATTCACACAGCTTCATTCTGAGACTTCACAAACCTCCATTCTATGATTTCACACACCTCCATACTATGACTTCACACACGTCCATCTATGACTTCACACACCTCCATTCTTACTTCACACACCTCCATTGTATGACTTCACACACCTCCATTCTGTGACTTCACACACCTCCATTCTATGACTTCACACACGTCCATTGTGACGTCACACACCTCCATTCTCTGAGTTAACACATCTCCATTCTATGACTTCACACACCTCCATTCTGAATTCACACACCTCCATTCTATGACTTCATAGACCTCGAATCTGTGACTTCACTCACATCCATCTATGACTTCACACTCCTCCATTCTATGACTTCCCACACCTCCTTTCTATGACTTCACCCAACTCCATTCAGCGACTTCACACCTCCATTCTGACTTCACACACCTCCATTCTGTGACTTCACACACCTCCATTCTATGACTTCACACACCTCCATTCTATGACTTCACACTCCTCCATTCTTTGACTTCACACACCACTATTCTATGACTTCACACACCTTCATTCTTACTTCACAAACATGCATTCTGTGACTTCACACACCTCCATTCTACGACTTCACACACCTCCATTATGTGACTTCACAAACCTCCATTCTGTGTTCACACACCTCAATTCTGTGACTTCACACACCTCCAATCTGACTTCACAAACCTCCATTCTATGACTTCACACACCTCCATTCTATGACTTCACACACCTCCATTCTTTGACTTCACACACCTCCATTCTGTGACTTCACACAGCTCCATTCTATGACTTCACACAACTCCATTCTGTGACGTCACACACCTCAATTCTTTGACTTCACACACCTTCATTCTTACTTCACAAACATCCATTCTATGACTTCACACACATACATTCTATGATTTCACACACCTCAATTTTGTGACTTCACACACCTCCATTCTATGATTTCACACACCTCCATTGTGACTTCACACACCTCCATTCTATGAGTTCACACACCTCCATTGTGAGTTCACACACCTCCATTCTGTGACTTCACACACCTCTATTGTTTGACTTCACACACCTCCATTCTTTGACTTCACACACCTCCATTCCATGACTTCACACCTCCAATGTATGAGTTCACACACCTCCATTGTATGAGTTCTCACACCTTAATTTTGACTTTACACACCTCCATTCTATGCCTTCACACACATTCAGTCTTACTTTAGAAACATTCATTCTATGACTTCACACACCTCCATTGTATGTCTTCACAAACCTCCATTCTGTGACTTCACACACCTCAATTCTGTGACTTCACACACGTCCATTCTGACTTCACACACCTCCGTTCTATGACTTCACACACTTCCATTCTATGACTTCACACACCTCCATTCTGTGACTTCACACACCTCTATTGTGAGTTCAAACACTTCCATTCTGTGACTTCACACACCTCCATTCTGTGATTTCACGCACCTCCATTCTACGAATTCGCACACCTCCATTCTGTGACTTCACACACCTCAATTCTGTGACTTCACACACATCCATTCTATGACTTCACACACTTCCATGTTGACTTCACACACCTCTATTCTATGACTTCACACACCTCCATTCTGACTTCACACAGCTCCATTCTGTGACTTCACAAAACTCCATTGTATGATTTCACACACCTCCATACTATGACTTCACACACCTACATCTATGACTTCACACACCTCCTTCTATGACTTCACACACCTCCATTCTGATTTCACACACCTCCATTCTGTGACTTCACAGAACTCCATTCGGACTTCACTCACCTCCATTGTATGTCTTCACACACCTTCCTTCTGTGACTTAACACACATCCATTCTATGACTTCACACACTTCCATTGTGACGTCACACACCTCCATTCTATGAGTTCACATATCTCCATTCTATGACTTCACACACCTCCATTCTTAATTCACACACCTCCATTCTATGACTTCACAGACCTCGTATCTTTGACTTCACTCACCTCCACTCTACGACTTCACACTCCTCCATTCTATGACTTCCCACACCTCCTTTCTATGACTTCACACACCTCCATTCTATGACTTCACTCACCTCCATTCTTAATTCACACCCCTCCATTCTGTGACTTCTCACACCTCCATTCTGACTTCACACACGTCCATTCCATGACTTCACACACCTCCATTCTATGAGTTCACACACCTTCATTTTGACTTCACACACCTCCATTCTTTGACTTCACACACCTTCATTCTTATTCACAAACATCCATTCTATGACTTCACACACCTCCATTATATGACTTCATAAACCTCCCTTCTGTGACTTCACACACCTCCAATCTGAGTTCACACACCTCCATTCTGTGACTTCACAAACCTCCATTTTAACTTCACACACCTCCATTCTATGACTTCACACACTTCAATTCTATGAATTCACACACCTCCATTCTGTGACTTCAAACACCTCCATTGTGAGTTCACACACCTCCATTCTGTGACTTCACACACCTCCATTCTGTGACTTCACACACCTCCATTCTATGACTTCACACACCTCCATTCTATGACTTCACACACCTCCATTCTGTGACTTCACACACCTACATTCTATGACTTCACACACCTCCATTCTTTGACTTCACCTACCTCCATTCTGAGTTCACACCCCTCCATTCTGTGACTTCACACACCTCCATTCTATGACTTCACACACCTCCATTCTATGACTTCACACACCTCCATTCTATGACTTCACACACCTCCATTCTGTGACTTCACACACCTCCATTCTATGATTTCACACACCTCCATTCTATGACTTCACACACCTCCATTCTGTGATATCACACACCTCCATTCTATGCCTTCACTCACTGCCATTCAGACTTCACATTCACACAGCTTCATTCTGAGACTTCACAAACCTCCATTCTATGATTTCACACACCTCCATACTATGACTTCACACACGTCCATTCTTACTTCCCACACCTCCATTGTATGACTTCACACACCTCCATTCTGTGACTTCACACACCTCCATTCTATGACTTCACAGACCTCATATCTTTGACTTCACTCACCTCCACTCTACGACTTCACACTCCTCCATTCTATGACTTCCCACACCCCCTTTCTATGACTTCACACACCTCCATTCTGCGATTTCACACCACCATTCTGACTTCACACACCTCCATTCTGTGAGTTCACACACCTCCATTCTGAATTGACACACCTCCATTCTGTGACTTTACACACCTCCATTATGACTTCACAACGCTCCATTCTATGATTTCACACAACTCCATTCTGTGACGTCACCCACCTCCATTCTATGACTTCACACACCTTCATTCTTACTTCAAAAACATCCATTCTATGACTTCACACACCTCCATTCTTTGACTTCACACACCTCCATTTTGTGACTTCACACACCTCCATTCTATGATTTCACACACCTCCATTGTGACTTCACACACCTCCATTCTATGAGTTCACACACCTCCATTCTGACTTCACACACCTCCATTCTATGACTTCACACTCCTCCATTCTGGCTTCACACAGCTCCATTCTGTGACTCAACAAAAATCCATTCTATGATTTCACACACCTCCATACTATGACTTCACACATCTCCATCTATGACTTCACACACCTCCATTCTGAGTTCACACAACTCCATTCTGTGACTTCACACACCTCCATTCTGACTTCACACACATTCATTGTATGACTTCACAAACCTCCATTCTATGACTTCACACACTTCCATTGTGACGTCACACACCTCCATTCTATGAGTTAACACATCTCCATTCTATGACTTCACACATATCCATTCTGACTTCACATACCTCCATTCTATGACTTCACACACGTCCATTCTAACTTCACACTCCTCCATTGTATGATTTCACACACCTCCATTCTATGACTTCACCCAGCTCCATTCTATGACTTCACACACCTCATTCTGTGACTTCACACACCTCCATTCTATGACTTCACACACCTCAATTGTGATTTCACACACCTGCATTCTATGACTACACACACCTCCACTCTGACTTCACACACCTCCATTCTGAGTTCACACACGTCCATTCTGTGACTTCACATACCTCCACTCTATGACTTCACACACCTTCATTGCATGACTTCACACACCCCTATTCTGTGACTTCACACACCTCCATTCTATGAGTTCACACACCTAAATTCTATGACTTCACACAAGTCCATTCTATGACTTCACACACCTCCATTCTGTGTCTTCGCACACCTCCATTCTATGACTTCAAACACCTAAATTCTATGACTTCACACAACTCCATTCTATGACTTCACTCACCTCCATTCTGTGACTTCACACACCTCCATTCTGACTTCACACACCTCTATTCTGTGTCTTCACATACCTCAATTCTGTGACTTCACACACTTCCATTCTGACTAGACACACCTCCATTCTATGATTTCACACACCTCCATTCTATGACTTCACCCAGCTCCATTCTATGACTTCACACACCTACATTCTGTGACTTCACACACCTGAATACTATGACTTCACACACCTCAATTCTGACTTCTCACTCCTCCATTCTGTGAATTCAAACACCTCCATTCTATGATTTCAGACACCTCCATTGTATGATTTCACACACCTCCATTCTATGACTTCACACACCTCCATTCTATGACTTCACTCACATACATTCTGAATTCACACACATCCATTCTGTGACTTCTCACACCTCCATTCTGACTTCACACACCTCCATTCTATGACTTCACTCACCTCCATTCTGAATTCACACACCTCCATTCTGTGACTTCTCACACCTCCATTCTGAGTTCACACACAAGCATTCCATGACTTCACACACCTCCATTCTGTGAATTCACACACCTCCATTCTATGAGTTCACACACCTTCATTTTGACTTCACACAACTCCATTCTATGACTTCACACACCTTCATTCTTACTTCAGAAACATCCATTCTCTGACTTCACACACCTCCATTATATGACTTCACAAACCTCCATTCTGTGACTTCACACACCTCCATTCTGAGTTCACACACCTTCGTTCTGTGACTTCACACACATCCATTTTGACTTCACACACCTCCATTCTATGACTTCACACACTTCAATTCTATGAATTCTCACACCTCCATTCTGAGACTTCACTCACCTCCATTCTGAGACTTCACGCACCTCCATTGTGAGTTCACACACCTCCAGTCTGTGACTTCACACACCTCCATTCTGTGATTTAACACACCTCCATTCTATGACTTCACACACCTCCATTCTATGACTTCACACACCTCCATTCTGTGACTTCACGCACCTCCATTCCATGACTTCACACACCTCCATTTTGACTTCACACACCATGATACTATGATTTCACACACCTCCATTCAGACTTCACACACCTCCATTCTATGCCTTCACACACCGCCATTCTGACTTCACACAGCTCCATTCTGTGACTTCACAAACCTCCATTCTATGACTTCACACACCTCCATTCTGTGACTTCACACACCTCCACTCTATTTCGTCACACACTTCGATTGTGACGTCACACACCTCCATTTTATAAGTTAACACATCTCCACTCTATGATTTCACACACCTCCATTCTGACTTCACACACCTCCATTCTATGACTTCACAGACCTCGAATCTGTGACTTCACTCATCTCACCCTATGACTTCACACTTCTCCATTCTATGACTTCCCACACCTCCTTTCTATGACTTCACCCACCTCCATTCAGCGACTTCACACCTCCATTCTGACTTCACACACCTCCATTCTGTGACTTCACACACCTCCATTCTATGAGTTCACACACCTCCATTCTATGACTTCACACACCTCCATTCTATGATTTCACACACCTCCATACTATGACTTCACACACGTCCATTCTTACTTCCCACACCTCCATTTTATGACTTCACACACCTCCATTCTGTGACTTCACACACCTCCATTCTATGACTTCACAGACCTCATATCTTTGACTTCACTCACCTCCACTCTACGACTTCACACTCCTCCATTCTATGACTTCCCACACCTCCTTTCTATGACTTCACAGACCTCCATTCTGCGATTTCACACCACCATTCTGACTTCACACACCTCCATTCTGTGAGTTCACACACCTCCATTCTGAATTGACACACCTCCATTCTGTGACTTTACACACCTCCATTATGACTTCACAACGCTCCATTCTATGACTTCACACAACTCCATTCTGTGACGTCACCCACCTCCATTCTATGACTTCACACACCTTCATTCTTACTTCAAAAACATCCATTCTATGACTTCACACACCTCCATTCTTTGACTTCACACACCTCCATTTTGTGACTTCACACACCTCCATTCTATGATTTCACACACCTCCATTGTGACTTCACACACCTCCATTCTATGAGTTCACACACCTCCATTCTGACTTCACACACCTCCATTCTATGACTTCACACTCCTCCATTCTGGCTTCACACAGCTCCATTCTGTGACTCAACAAAAATCCATTCTATGATTTCACACACCTCCATACTATGACTTCACACATCTCCATCTATGACTTCACACACCTCCATTCTGAGTTCACACAACTCCATTCTGTGACTTCACACACCTCCATTCTGACTTCACACACATTCATTGTATGACTTCACAAACCTCCATTCTATGACTTCACACACTTCCATTGTGACGTCACACACCTCCATTCTATGAGTTAACACATCTCCATTCTATGACTTCACACATATCCATTCTGACTTCACATACCTCCATTCTATGACTTCACACACGTCCATTCTAACTTCACACTCCTCCATTGTATGATTTCACACACCTCCATTCTATGACTTCACCCAGCTCCATTCTATGACTTCACACACCTCATTCTGTGACTTCACACACCTCCATTCTATGACTTCACACACCTCAATTGTGATTTCACACACCTGCATTCTATGACTACACACACCTCCACTCTGACTTCACACACCTCCATTCTGAGTTCACACACGTCCATTCTGTGACTTCACACACCTCCATTCTATGACTTCACACACCTTCATTGCATGACTTCACACACCCCTATTCTGTGACTTCACACACCTCCATTCTATGAGTTCACACACCTAAATTCTATGACTTCACACAAGTCCATTCTATGACTTCACACACCTCCATTCTGTGTCTTCGCACACCTCCATTCTATGACTTCAAACACCTAAATTCTATGACTTCACACAACTCCATTCTATGACTTCACTCACCTCCATTCTGTGACTTCACACACCTCCATTCTGACTTCACACACCTCTATTCTGTGTCTTCACATACCTCAATTCTGTGACTTCACACACTTCCATTCTGAATAGACACACCTCCATTCTATGATTTCACACACCTCCATTCTATGACTTCATCCAGCTCCATTCTATGACTTCACACACCTCCATTCTATGACTTCACAGACCTCGAATCTGTGACTTCACTCATCTCACCCTATGACTTCACACTTCTCCATTCTATGACTTCCCACACCTCCTTTCTATGACTTCACCCACCTCCATTCAGCGACTTCACACCTCCATTCTGACTTCACACACCTCCATTCTGTGACTTCACACACCTCCATTCTATGAGTTCACACACCTCCATTCTATGACTTCACACACCTCCATTCTATGATTTCACACACCTACATACTATGACTTCACACACGTCCATTCTTACTTCCCACACCTCCATTGTATGACTTCACACACCTCCATTCTGTGACTTCACACACCTCCATTCTATGACTTCACAGACCTCATATCTTTGACTTCACTCACCTCCACTCTACGACTTCACACTCCTCCATTCTATGACTTCCCACACCTCCTTTCTATGACTTCACAGACCTCCATTCTGCGATTTCACACCACCATTCTGACTTCACACACCTCCATTCTGTGAGTTCACACACCTCCATTCTGAATTGACACACCTCCATTCTGTGACTTTACACACCTCCATTATGACTTCACAACGCTCCATTCTATGACTTCACACAACTCCATTCTGTGACGTCACCCACCTCCATTCTATGACTTCACACACCTTCATTCTTACTTCAAAAACATCCATTCTATGACTTCACACACCTCCATTCTTTGACTTCACACACCTCCATTTTGTGACTTCACACACCTCCATTCTATGATTTCACACACCTCCATTGTGACTTCACACACCTCCATTCTATGAGTTCACACACCTCCATTCTGACTTCACACACCTCCATTCTATGACTTCACACTCCTCCATTCTGGCTTCACACAGCTCCATTCTGTGACTCAACAAAAATCCATTCTATGATTTCACACACCTCCATACTATGACTTCACACATCTCCATCTATGACTTCACACACCTCCATTCTGAGTTCACACAACTCCATTCTGTGACTTCACACACCTCCATTCTGACTTCACACACATTCATTGTATGACTTCACAAACCTCCATTCTATGACTTCACACACTTCCATTGTGACGTCACACACCTCCATTCTATGAGTTAACACATCTCCATTCTATGACTTCACACATATCCATTCTGACTTCACATACCTCCATTCTATGACTTCACACACGTCCATTCTAACTCCACACTCCTCCATTGTATGATTTCACACACCTCCATTCTATGACTTCACCCAGCTCCATTCTATGACTTCACACACCTCATTCTGTGACTTCACACACCTCCATTCTATGACTTCACACACCTCAATTGTGATTTCACACACCTGCATTCTATGACTACACACACCTCCACTCTGACTTCACACACCTCCATTCTGAGTTCACACACGTCCATTCTGTGACTTCACACACCTCCATTCTATGACTTCACACACCTTCATTGCATGACTTCACACACCCCTATTCTGTGACTTCACACACCTCCATTCTATGAGTTCACACACCTAAATTCTATGACTTCACACAAGTCCATTCTATGACTTCACACACCTCCATTCTGTGTCTTCGCACACCTCCATTCTATGACTTCAAACACCTAAATTCTATGACTTCACACAACTCCATTCTATGACTTCACTCACCTCCATTCTGTGACTTCACACACCTCCATTCTGACTTCACACACCTCTATTCTGTGTCTTCACATACCTCAATTCTGTGACTTCACACACTTCCATTCTGACTAGACACACCTCCATTCTATGATTTCACACACCTCCATTCTATGACTTCATCCAGCTCCATTCTATGACTTCACACACCTGCATTCTGTGACTTCACACACCTGAATACTATGACTTCACACACCTCAATTCTGACTTCTCACTCCTCCATTCTGTGAATTCAAACACCTCCATTCTATGATTTCAGACACCTCCATTGTATGATTTCACACACCTCCATTCTATGACTTCACACACCTCCATTCTATGACTTCACTCACATACATTCTGAATTCACACACATCCATTCTGTGACTTCTCACACCTCCATTCTGACTTCACACACCTCCATTCTATGACTTCACTCACCTCCATTCTGAATTCACACACCTCCATTCTGTGACTTCTCACACCTCCATTCTGAGTTCACACACAAGCATTCCATGACTTCACACACCTCCATTCTGTGAATTCACACACCTCCATTCTATGAGTTCACACACCTTCATTTTGACTTCACACAACTCCATTCTATGACTTCACACACCTTCATTCTTACTTCAGAAACATCCATTCTCTGACTTAACACACCTCCATTATATGACTTCACAAACCTCCATTCTGTGACTTCACACACCTCCATTCTGAGTTCACACACCTCCGTTCTGTGACTTCACACACATCCATTTTGACTTCACACACCTCCATTCTATGACTTCACACACTTCAATTCTATGAATTCTCACACCTCCATTCTGAGACTTCACTCACCTCCATTCTGAGACTTCACGCACCTCCATTGTGAGTTCACACACCTCCAGTCTGTGACTTCACACACCTCCATTCTGTGATTTAACACACCTCCATTCTATGACTTCACACACCTCCATTCTATGACTTCACACACCTCCATTCTGTGACTTCACGCACCTCCATTCCATGACTTCACACACCTCCATTTTGACTTCACACACCATGATACTATGATTTCACGCACCTCCATTGTGAGTTCACACACCTCCATTCTATGCCTTCACACACCGCCATTCTGACTTCACACAGCTCCATTCTGTGACTTCACAAACCTCCATTCTATGACTTCACACACCTCCATTCTGTGACTTCACACACCTCCACTCTATTTCGTCACACACTTCGATTGTGACGTCACACACCTCCATTTTATAAGTTAACACATCTCCACTCTATGATTTCACACACCTCCATTCTGACTTCACACACCTCCATTCTATGACTTCACAGACCTCGAATCTGTGACTTCACTCATCTCACCCTATGACTTCACACTTCTCCATTCTATGACTTCCCACACCTCCTTTCTATGACTTCACCCACCTCCATTCAGCGACTTCACACCTCCATTCTGACTTCACACACCTCCATTCTGTGACTTCACACACCTCCATTCTATGAGTTCACACACCTCCATTCTATGACTTCACACACATCCATTCTATGACTTCACACACCTCCATTCTTTGCCTTCACACACCTCTATTCTATGACTTCAAACACCTTCATTCTTTCTTCACAAACATCCATTCTATGACTTCACACACCTCCATTCTATGACTTCACACAACTCCATTCTATGACTTCACACACCTCCATTCTGTGACTTCACACACCTCCATTCTATGATTTCACACACCTCCATTCTATGACTTCACTCACCTCCATTCTGAATTCACACACCTCCATTCTGACTTCTCACACCTCCATTCTGACTTCACACACCTCCATTCTATGACTTCACTCACCTCCATTCTGAATTCACACACCTCCATTCTGTGACTTCTCACACCTCCATTCTGACTTCACACACCTCCATTCCATGACTTCACACACCTCCATTCTATGAGTTCACACACCTCCATTCTATGAGTTCTCACACCTACATTTTGACTTCACACACCTCCATTCTATGACTTCACACACCTTCATTCTTACTTCACAAACATCCATTCTATGACTAAACACCCCTCCATTATATGACTTCATAAACCTCCCTTCTGTGACTTCACACACCTCCATTCTGAGTTCACACACCACCATTCTGTGACTTCGCACACCTCCATTTTGACTTCACACACCTCCATCCTATGACTTCACACACTTCAAGTCTATGAATTCACACACCTCCATTCTGTGACTTCACACACCTCCATTGTGAGTTCACACACCTCCATTCTGTGACTTCACACACCTCCATTGTGACCTCACACACCACGATTCTATGATTTCACACACTTCCATTTTGACTTCACACACCTCCATTCTATGTCTTCACTCACTGCCATTCTGACTTCACACAGCTCCATTCTGAGACTTCACAAACCTCCATTCTATGAGTTCACACACCTCCATTCTATGACTTCACACACATCCATTCTATGACTTCACACACCTCCATTCTATGACTTCACACACCTGCATTCTGTGACTTCACACACCTCCATTCTATGACTTCACACACCTCCATTGTGATTTCACACACCTCCATTCTACTACTTCACACACCTCCATTGTGATTTCACACACTCCGTTCTATGAGTTCACACACCTCCATTCTGATTTCAAACACCTCCATTCTATGACTTCACACACCTCCATTCTGACTTCACACACCTCCATTCTGTGACTTCAAACACCTCCATTCTATGACTTCACTCACCTCCATTCTGAATTCACACACCTCCATTCTGTGACTTCTCACACCTCCATTCTGACTTCACACATCTCCATTCTATGACTTCACTCACTTCCATTCTGAATTCACACACCTCCATTCTGTGACTTCTCACACCTCCATTCTGACTTCACACACCTCCATTCTATGAGTTCACACACCTCCATTCTATGAGTTCACACACCTTCATTTTGACTTCACACACCTCCATTCTATGACTTCACACACCTTCATTCTTACTTCACAAACATCCATTCTATGACTTCACACACCTCCATTATATGACTTCATAAACCTCCCTTCTGTGACTTCACACACCTCCATTCTGAGTTCACACACCTCCATTCTGTGACTTCACAAACCTCCATTTTGACTTCACACACCTCCATTCTATGACTTCACACACCTCCATTCTATGACTTCACACACCTCCATTCTGTGATTTCACACACCTCCATTCTATGACTTCACTCACCTCCATTGTGACCTCACACACCACGATTCTATGATTTCACACACTTCCATTTTGACTTCACACACCTCCATTCTATGTCTTCACTCACTTCCATTCTGACTTCACACAGCTCCATTCTGAGACTTCACAAACCTCCATTCTATGATTTCACACACCTCCATACTATGACTTCACACACGTCCATCTATGACTTCACACACCTCCATTCTTACTTCACACACCTCCATTGTATGACTTCACACACCTCCATTCTGTGACTTCACACACCTCCATTCTATGACTTCACACACTTCCATTGTGACGTCACACACCTCCATTCTATGAGTTAACACATCTCCATTCTATGACTTCACACACCTCCATTCTGACTTCACACACCTCCATTCTATGACTTCATAGACCTCGAATCTGTGACTTCACTCACCTCCACTCTATGACTTCACACTCCTCCATTCTATGACTTCCCACACCTCCTTTCTATGACTTCACCCAACTCCATTCAGCGACTTCACACCTCCATTCTGACTTCACACACCTCCATTCTGTGACTTCACACACCTCTATTCTATGACTTCACACACCTACATCTATGACTTCACACACCTCCTTCTATGACTTCACACTCCTCCATTCTGAGTTCACACACCTCCATTCTGTGAGTTCACAGAACTCCATTCGGACTTTACTCACCTGCATTGTATGACTTCACACACCTCCATTCTGTGACTTCACACACCTCCATTCTATGACTTCACACACCTCCATTGTGACTTCACACACCTCGATTCTATGATTTAACACACCTCCATTCTCACTTCACACACCTCCATTCTATGACTTCACACACCTCCATTCTGACTTCACACAGCTCCATTCTGTGACTTCACAAAACTCCATTCTATGACTTCACACACCTACATCTATGACTTCACACACCTCCTTCTATGACTTCACACTCCTCCATTCTGAGTTCACACACCTCCATTCTGTGACTTCACAGAACTCCATTCGGACTTTACTCACCTGCATTGTATGACTTCACACACCTCCATTCTGTGACTTCACACACCTCCATTCTATGACTTCACACACCTCCATTGTGACTTCACACACCTCGATTCTATGATTTAACACACCTCCATTCTGACTTCACACAGCTCCATTCTGTGACTTCACAAAACTCCATTCTATGATTTCACACACCTTCATACTATGACTTCACACACCTCCATCTATGACTTCACACACCTCCATTCTGAGTTCACACACCGCCATTCTATGACTGCACACACCTCCATTCTGAATTCACACACCTCCATTGTATGACTTGACACACCTCCATTCTGTGACTTCACACACCTCCATTCTATAACTTCACACCCTTCCATTCTGTGACTTCAAACACCTCCATTCTATGATTTCACACACCTCCATTGTATGACTTCACAACCTCCATTGTATGACTTCACACACCTCCATTCTATGACTTCACTCACCTCCATTCTGAATTCACACATCTCCATTCTGTGACTTCTCACACCTCCATTGTGACTTCACACAGCTCCATTCTATGACTTCCACACCTCCATTCTGTGACTTCACACACCTCCATTCTATGACTTCACACACCTCCATTCTATGACTTCACACACCTCCATTCTATGTATTCACACACCTCCATTCTGTGACTTCACACACCTACATTCTATGACTTCACACACCTCCATTCTTCGACTTCACCTACCTCCATTCTGAGTTCACACCCCTCCATTCCGTGACTTCACACACCTTCATTCTGTGACTTCACACACCTCCATTCTATGATTTCACACACCTCCATTCTATGACTTCACACACCTCCATTCTGTGATTTCACACACCTCCATTCTGTGATTTCACACACCTCCATTCTATGACTTCACACACCTCCATTGTGACCTCACACACCACGATTCTATGATTTCACACACTTCCATTTTGACTTCACACACCTCCATTCTATGTCTTCACTCACTGCCATTCTGACTTCACACAGCTCCATTCTGAGACTTCACAAACCTCCATTCTATGATTTCACACACCTCCATACTATGACTTCACACACGTCCATCTATGACTTCACACACCACCATTCATACTTCACACACCTCCATTATATGACTTCACACACCTCCATTCTGTGACTTCACACACCTCCATTCTATGACTTCACACACTTCCACTGTGACGTCACACACCTCCATTCTATGAGTTAACACATCACCATTCTATGACTTCACACACCTCCATTCTGACTTCACACACCTCCATTCTGTGACTTCATAGACCTCGAATCTGTGACTTCACTCACCTCCACTCTATGACTTCATACTCCTCCATTTTATGACTTCCCACACCTCCTTTCTATGACTTCACCCAACTCCATTCAGCGACTTCACACCTCCATTCTGACTTCACACACCTCCACTCTGTGACTTCACACACCTCCATTCTATGACTTCACACACCTCAATTCTATGACTTCACACACCTCCATTCTTTGACTTCACACACCACTATTCTATGACTTCACACACCTTCATTCTTACTTCACAAACATCCATTCTATGACTTCACACACATCCATTCTATGACTTCACACACATCCATTATGTGACTTCACAAACCTCCATTCTGTGTTCACACACCTCAATTCTGTGACTTCACACACCTCCATTCTGACTTCACACACCTCCATTATATGACTTCACACACCTCCATTCTATGACTTCACACACCTGCATTCTGTGACTTCACACACCTCCATTCTATGACTTCACACACCTCCATTGTGATTTCACACACCTCCATTCTATGACTTCACACACCTCCATTGTGATTTCACACACCTCCCTTCTATGAGTTCACACACCTCCATTCTGATTTCAAACACCACAATTCTATGACTTCACACACATTCATTCTGACTTCACACACCTCCATTCTGTGACTTCAAACACCTCCATTCTATGATTTCACACACCTCCATTGTATGATTTCACACACCTCCATTCTATGACTTCACACACCTCCATTCTATGACTTCACTCACCTCCATTCTGAATTCACACACCTCCATTCTGTGACTTCTCACACCTCCATTCTGACTTCACACACCTCCATTCTACGACTTCACTCACCTCCATTCTGAATTCACACACCTCCATTCTGTGACTTCTCACACCTCCATGCTGACTTCACACACCTCCATTCCATGACTTCACACACCTCCATTCTATGAGTTCACACACCTCCATTCTATGAGTTCACACACCTTCATTTTGTCTTCACACACCTCCATTCTATGACTTCACACACTTCAATTCTATGAATTCACACACCTCCATTCTGTGACTTCACACACCTCCATTGTGAGTTCACACACCTCCATGCTGTAACTTCACACACCTCCAATCTGTGACTTCACACACCTCCATTCTATGACTTCACACACCTCCATTCTATGACTTCACACACCTCCATTCTATGAATTCACACACCTCCATTCTGTGACTTCACACACCTACATTCTATGACTTCACACACCTCCATTCTTTGACTTCACCTACCTCCATTCTGAGTTCACACCCCTCCATTCCGTGACTTCACACACCTTCATGCTGTGACTTCACACACCTCCATTCTATGATTTCACACACCTCCATTCTATGACTTCACACACCTCCATTCTGTGATTTCACACACCTCCATTCTATGACTTCACACACCTCCATTGTGACCTCACACACCACGATTCTATGATTTCACACACTTCCATTTTGACATCACACACCTCCATTTTATGTCTTCACTCACTGCCATTCTGACTTCACACAGCTTCATTCTGAGACTTCACAAACCTCCATTCTATGATTTCACACACCTCCATACTATGACTTCACACAAGTCCATCTATGACTTCACACACCTCCATTCTTACTTCACACACCTCCATTGTATGACTTCACACACCTCCATTCTGTGACTTCACACACCTCCATTCTATGACTTCACACACTTCCATTGTGACGTCACACACCTCCATTCTATGAGTTAACACATCTCCATTCTATGACTTCACACACCTCCATTCTGACTTCACACACCTCCATTCTATGACTTCATAGACCTCGAATCTGTGACTTCACTCACCTCCACTCTATGACTTCACACTCCTCCATTCTATGACTTCCCAAACCTCCTTTCTATGACTTCACCCAACTCCATTCAGCGACTTCACACCTCCATTCTGACTTCAAACACCTCCATTGTGTGACTTCACACACCTCCATTCTATGACTTCACACACCTCCATTCTATGACTTCACACACCTCCATTCTGTGACTTCACACACCTCCATTATGTGACTTCACACACCTCCATTCTGTGACTTCACACAGCTCAATTCTATGACTTCACACAACTCCATTCTGTGACATCACACACCTCAATTCTTTGACTTCACACACCTTCATTCTTACTTCACAAACATCCATTCTATGACTTCACACACATACATTCTATGATTTCACACACCTCAATTTTGTGACTTCACACACCTCCATTCTATGATTTCACACACCTCCATTGTGACTTCACACACCTCCATTCTGTGACTTCACACACCTCCATTCTGACTTCACACAGCTCCATTCTGTGAGTTCACAAAACTCCTTTCTTTGACTTCACACACCTTCATTCTTACTTCACAAACATCCATTCTATGACTTCACACACCTCCATTCTATGACTTCACACACCTCCATTTTGTGACTTCACACACCTCCATTCTATGACTTCACACACCTCCATTCTATGACTTCACACACCAACATTGTGACTGCACACACCTACGTTCCATCAGTTCACACACATGCATTGTGACTTCACACACCTCCAGTCGCTGACTTCACACACCTCCATTCTGAATACACACACCTCCATTCTGACTTCACACACCTCAGTGCTGTCACTTCACACACCTCCATTCTATGATTTCCCACACCTCCATTCTTTGACTTCACACACCTCCATTCTATGAATTCACATACCTCCTTTCTGAGTTGACACACCTCCATTCTGTGACTTCACATACCTCCAATCTGACTTCACACACCTCCATTCTATGACTTCACACAGCTCCATTCTGTGACTTCAAACACCACCATTCTATGACTTCACACATCTCCATTTTGACTTCACAAACCTCCATTATATGAGTTCACACGGCTCAATTCTGACTTCACACACCTCCATTCTACGACTTCACACACCTCCATTCTGTGACTTCACTCACTTCCATTGTGTGTTCACACACCTCCATTCTGTGACCTCACACTCCTCCATTCTGTGACTTCACACACCTCGATTCTCTGACTTCACACACCTCCATTCTATCATTTCACACACCTCCATTCTGTGCCTTCACACATCTCCATTCTATGACTTCACACACCTCCATTCTGTGACTTCATACTCCTCCATTCTGTAACTTCACACACCTCCAATATATGACTTCCCACACCTCCATTCTATAACTTCACACACTTCCATTCTGTGACTTCACACACCTCCATTCTGTGAGTTAACCCACCTCCATTGTTTGACTTCACACACCTGCATTTTGACTTCACACACATCCATTCTATGATTTCACACACCTTCATTCTTACTTCAGAAACATCTATTCTATGACTTCACAAACCTCCCTTCTGTGAATTCACACACCTTCATTCTAAGTTCACACACCTCCATTCTGTGACTTCACACGCCTCCATTCTGTGACTTCACACACCTCCATCCTATGACTTCACACACCTCCCTCTGTGACTTCACACACCTCCATTCTATGACTTCACACTCCTCCATTCGATGAGTTCACACACCTCCATTCTATGACTTCACACACATCCATTCTATGACTTCACACACATCCATTATGTGACTTCACAAACCTCCATTCTGTGTTCACACACCTCAATTCTGTGACTTCACACACCTCCATTCTGACTTCACACACCTCCATTATATGACTTCACACACCTCCATTCTATGACTTCACACACCTGCATTCTGTGACTTCACACACCTCCATTCTATGACTTCACACACCTCCATTGTGATTTCACACACCTCCATTCTATGACTTCACACACCTCCATTGTGATTTCACACACCTCCCTTCTATGAGTTCACACACCTCCATTCTGATTTCAAACACCACAATTCTATGACTTCACACACATTCATTCTGACTTCACACACCTCCATTCTGTGACTTCAAACACCTCCATTCTATGATTTCACACACCTCCATTGTATGATTTCACACTCCTCCATTCTATGACTTCACACACCTCCATTCTATGACTTCACTCACCTCCATTCTGAATTCACACACCTCCATTCTGTGACTTCTCACACCTCCATTCTGACTTCACACACCTCCATTCTACGACTTCACTCACCTCCATTCTGAATTCACACACCTCCATTCTGTGACTTCTCACACCTCCATGCTGACTTCACACACCTCCATTCCATGACTTCACACACCTCCATTCTATGAGTTCACACACCTCCATTCTATGAGTTCACACACCTTCATTTTGTCTTCACACACCTCCATTCTATGACTTCACACACTTCAATTCTATGAATTCACACACCTCCATTCTGTGACTTCACACACCTCCATTGTGAGTTCACACACCTCCATGCTGTAACTTCACACACCTCCAATCTGTGACTTCACACACCTCCATTCTATGACTTCACACACCTCCATTCTATGACTTCACACACCTCCATTCTATGAATTCACACACCTCCATTCTGTGACTTCACACACCTACATTCTATGACTTCACACACCTCCATTCTTTGACTTCACCTACCTCCATTCTGAGTTCACACCCCTCCATTCCGTGACTTCACACACCTTCATGCTGTGACTTCACACACCTCCATTCTATGATTTCACACACCTCCATTCTATGACTTCACACACCTCCATTCTGTGATTTCACACACCTCCATTCTATGACTTCACACACCTCCATTGTGACCTCACACACCACGATTCTATGATTTCACACACTTCCATTTTGACATCACACACCTCCATTTTATGTCTTCACTCACTGCCATTCTGACTTCACACAGCTTCATTCTGAGACTTCACAAACCTCCATTCTATGATTTCACACACCTCCATACTATGACTTCACACAAGTCCATCTATGACTTCACACACCTCCATTCTTACTTCACACACCTCCATTGTATGACTTCACACACCTCCATTCTGTGACTTCACACACCTCCATTCTATGACTTCACACACTTCCATTGTGACGTCACACACCTCCATTCTATGAGTTAACACATCTCCATTCTATGACTTCACACACCTCCATTCTGACTTCACACACCTCCATTCTATGACTTCATAGACCTCGAATCTGTGACTTCACTCACCTCCACTCTATGACTTCACACTCCTCCATTCTATGACTTCCCAAACCTCCTTTCTATGACTTCACCCAACTCCATTCAGCGACTTCACACCTCCATTCTGACTTCAAACACCTCCATTGTGTGACTTCACACACCTCCATTCTATGACTTCACACACCTCCATTCTATGACTTCACACACCTCCATTCTGTGACTTCACACACCTCCATTATGTGACTTCACACACCTCCATTCTGTGACTTCACACAGCTCAATTCTATGACTTCACACAACTCCATTCTGTGACATCACACACCTCAATTCTTTGACTTCACACACCTTCATTCTTACTTCACAAACATCCATTCTATGACTTCACACACATACATTCTATGATTTCACACACCTCAATTTTGTGACTTCACACACCTCCATTCTATGATTTCACACACCTCCATTGTGACTTCACACACCTCCATTCTGTGACTTCACACACCTCCATTCTGACTTCACACAGCTCCATTCTGTGAGTTCACAAAACTCCTTTCTTTGACTTCACACACCTTCATTCTTACTTCACAAACATCCATTCTATGACTTCACACACCTCCATTCTATGACTTCACACACCTCCATTTTGTGACTTCACACACCTCCATTCTATGACTTCACACACCTCCATTCTATGACTTCACACACCAACATTGTGACTGCACACACCTACGTTCCATCAGTTCACACACATGCATTGTGACTTCACACACCTCCAGTCGCTGACTTCACACACCTCCATTCTGAATACACACACCTCCATTCTGACTTCACACACCTCAGTGCTGTCACTTCACACACCTCCATTCTATGATTTCCCACACCTCCATTCTTTGACTTCACACACCTCCATTCTATGAATTCACATACCTCCTTTCTGAGTTGACACACCTCCATTCTGTGACTTCACATACCTCCAATCTGACTTCACACACCTCCATTCTATGACTTCACACAGCTCCATTCTGTGACTTCAAACACCACCATTCTATGACTTCACACATCTCCATTTTGACTTCACAAACCTCCATTATATGAGTTCACACGGCTCAATTCTGACTTCACACACCTCCATTCTACGACTTCACACACCTCCATTCTGTGACTTCACTCACTTCCATTGTGTGTTCACACACCTCCATTCTGTGACCTCACACTCCTCCATTCTGTGACTTCACACACCTCGATTCTCTGACTTCACACACCTCCATTCTATCATTTCACACACCTCCATTCTGTGCCTTCACACATCTCCATTCTATGACTTCACACACCTCCATTCTGTGACTTCATACTCCTCCATTCTGTAACTTCACACACCTCCAATATATGACTTCCCACACCTCCATTCTATAACTTCACACACTTCCATTCTGTGACTTCACACACCTCCATTCTGTGAGTTAACCCACCTCCATTGTTTGACTTCACACACCTGCATTTTGACTTCACACACATCCATTCTATGATTTCACACACCTTCATTCTTACTTCAGAAACATCTATTCTATGACTTCACAAACCTCCCTTCTGTGAATTCACACACCTTCATTCTAAGTTCACACACCTCCATTCTGTGACTTCACACGCCTCCATTCTGTGACTTCACACACCTCCATCCTATGACTTCACACACCTCCCTCTGTGACTTCACACACCTCCATTCTATGACTTCACACTCCTCCATTCGATGAGTTCACACACCTCCATTCTATGACTTCACACACATCCATTCTATGACTTCACACACATCCATTATGTGACTTCACAAACCTCCATTCTGTGTTCACACACCTCAATTCTGTGACTTCACACACCTCCATTCTGACTTCACACACCTCCATTATATGACTTCACACACCTCCATTCTATGACTTCACACACCTGCATTCTGTGACTTCACACACCTCCATTCTATGACTTCACACACCTCCATTGTGATTTCACACACCTCCATTCTATGACTTCACACACCTCCATTGTGATTTCACACACCTCCCTTCTATGAGTTCACACACCTCCATTCTGATTTCAAACACCACAATTCTATGACTTCACACACATTCATTCTGACTTCACACACCTCCATTCTGTGACTTCAAACACCTCCATTCTATGATTTCACACACCTCCATTGTATGATTTCACACTCCTCCATTCTATGACTTCACACACCTCCATTCTATGACTTCACTCACCTCCATTCTGAATTCACACACCTCCATTCTGTGACTTCTCACACCTCCATTCTGACTTCACACACCTCCATTCTACGACTTCACTCACCTCCATTCTGAATTCACACACCTCCATTCTGTGACTTCTCACACCTCCATGCTGACTTCACACACCTCCATTCCATGACTTCACACACCTCCATTCTATGAGTTCACACACCTCCATTCTATGAGTTCACACACCTTCATTTTGTCTTCACACACCTCCATTCTATGACTTCACACACTTCAATTCTATGAATTCACACACCTCCATTCTGTGACTTCACACACCTCCATTGTGAGTTCACACACCTCCATGCTGTAACTTCACACACCTCCAATCTGTGACTTCACACACCTCCATTCTATGACTTCACACACCTCCATTCTATGACTTCACACACCTCCATTCTATGAATTCACACACCTCCATTCTGTGACTTCACACACCTACATTCTATGACTTCACACACCTCCATTCTTTGACTTCACCTACCTCCATTCTGAGTTCACACCCCTCCATTCCGTGACTTCACACACCTTCATGCTGTGACTTCACACACCTCCATTCTATGATTTCACACACCTCCATTCTATGACTTCACACACCTCCATTCTGTGATTTCACACACCTCCATTCTATGACTTCACACACCTCCATTGTGACCTCACACACCACGATTCTATGATTTCACACACTTCCATTTTGACATCACACACCTCCATTTTATGTCTTCACTCACTGCCATTCTGACTTCACACAGCTTCATTCTGAGACTTCACAAACCTCCATTCTATGATTTCACACACCTCCATACTATGACTTCACACAAGTCCATCTATGACTTCACACACCTCCATTCTTACTTCACACACCTCCATTGTATGACTTCACACACCTCCATTCTGTGACTTCACACACCTCCATTCTATGACTTCACACACTTCCATTGTGACGTCACACACCTCCATTCTATGAGTTAACACATCTCCATTCTATGACTTCACACACCTCCATTCTGACTTCACACACCTCCATTCTATGACTTCATAGACCTCGAATCTGTGACTTCACTCACCTCCACTCTATGACTTCACACTCCTCCATTCTATGACTTCCCAAACCTCCTTTCTATGACTTCACCCAACTCCATTCAGCGACTTCACACCTCCATTCTGACTTCAAACACCTCCATTGTGTGACTTCACACACCTCCATTCTATGACTTCACACACCTCCATTCTATGACTTCACACACCTCCATTCTGTGACTTCACACACCTCCATTATGTGACTTCACACACCTCCATTCTGTGACTTCACACAGCTCAATTCTATGACTTCACACAACTCCATTCTGTGACATCACACACCTCAATTCTTTGACTTCACACACCTTCATTCTTACTTCACAAACATCCATTCTATGACTTCACACACATACATTCTATGATTTCACACACCTCAATTTTGTGACTTCACACACCTCCATTCTATGATTTCACACACCTCCATTGTGACTTCACACACCTCCATTCTGTGACTTCACACACCTCCATTCTGACTTCACACAGCTCCATTCTGTGAGTTCACAAAACTCCTTTCTTTGACTTCACACACCTTCATTCTTACTTCACAAACATCCATTCTATGACTTCACACACCTCCATTCTATGACTTCACACACCTCCATTTTGTGACTTCACACACCTCCATTCTATGACTTCACACACCTCCATTCTATGACTTCACACACCAACATTGTGACTGCACACACCTACGTTCCATCAGTTCACACACATGCATTGTGACTTCACACACCTCCAGTCGCTGACTTCACACACCTCCATTCTGAATACACACACCTCCATTCTGACTTCACACACCTCAGTGCTGTCACTTCACACACCTCCATTCTATGATTTCCCACACCTCCATTCTTTGACTTCACACACCTCCATTCTATGAATTCACATACCTCCTTTCTGAGTTGACACACCTCCATTCTGTGACTTCACATACCTCCAATCTGACTTCACACACCTCCATTCTATGACTTCACACAGCTCCATTCTGTGACTTCAAACACCACCATTCTATGACTTCACACATCTCCATTTTGACTTCACAAACCTCCATTATATGAGTTCACACGGCTCAATTCTGACTTCACACACCTCCATTCTACGACTTCACACACCTCCATTCTGTGACTTCACTCACTTCCATTGTGTGTTCACACACCTCCATTCTGTGACCTCACACTCCTCCATTCTGTGACTTCACACACCTCGATTCTCTGACTTCACACACCTCCATTCTATCATTTCACACACCTCCATTCTGTGCCTTCACACATCTCCATTCTATGACTTCACACACCTCCATTCTGTGACTTCATACTCCTCCATTCTGTAACTTCACACACCTCCAATATATGACTTCCCACACCTCCATTCTATAACTTCACACACTTCCATTCTGTGACTTCACACACCTCCATTCTGTGAGTTAACCCACCTCCATTGTTTGACTTCACACACCTGCATTTTGACTTCACACACATCCATTCTATGATTTCACACACCTTCATTCTTACTTCAGAAACATCTATTCTATGACTTCACAAACCTCCCTTCTGTGAATTCACACACCTTCATTCTAAGTTCACACACCTCCATTCTGTGACTTCACACGCCTCCATTCTGTGACTTCACACACCTCCATCCTATGACTTCACACACCTCCCTCTGTGACTTCACACACCTCCATTCTATGACTTCACACTCCTCCATTCGATGAGTTCACACACCTCCATTCTATGACTTCACACACCTCCATTCTATGACTTCACACACCTCCATTTTCTGACTTCACACACCTCCATTCTGACTTCACACACTTCATTTTGACTTCAAACACCTCATTTCTGTGGCTTACCACACCTCCATTCATGATTTCACACACCGGCATTCTGAATACACATGATTTCACACACCTCCATTCTGAATACACACACCTCCATTCTGACTTCACACACCTCAGTGCTGTGACTTCACACACCTCCATTCTATGATTTCACACACCTCCATTCTGTGACCTCACACTCCTCCATTCTGTGACTTCACACACCTCGATTCTCTGACTTCACACACCTCCATTCTGTGACTTCATACTCCTCCATTCTGTAAATTCACACACCTCCAATATATGACTTCCCACACCTCCATTCTATAACTTCACACACCTCCATTCTATGACTTCACACACCTCAATTTTTTGACTTTACACACGTACATTCTATGACTTCACTCACCTACATTGTGACTTCACACACCTCCATTCTCTGAGTTCACACACCTGCATTGTGACTTCACACACTTCCATTCTATGACTTCACACACCTCCATTCTGACTTCACACACCTCCATTCTGACTTCACACACCTCAATCTGTGACTTCATAATCCTCCATTCTATGAATTCACACACCTCCATTCTATGACTTCACACACCTCCATTCTATGACTTCATACACCTCCATTGTATGACTTCACACACCAACATTCTATGACTTCACACACCTCCATTCTGTGCCTTCACACATCTCCATTCTGACTTGACACACCTCCATTCTATGACTTCACACACTTCCATTCTCTTACTTCACACACCTCCATTCTGTGACTTCACACACCTCCATTTTGACTTCACACACTTCCATTCTGTGACTTCACACACCTCCATTCTGTGATTTAACCCACCTCCATTGTTTGACGTCACACACCTGCATTTTGACTTCACACACCTCCATTCTATGACTTCACACACCTTCATTCTTTCTACAGAAACATCTATTCTATGACTTCACAAACCTCCCTTCAGTGAATTCACACACCTTCATTCTAAGTTCACACACCTCCATTCTGTGACTTCACACAACTCCATTCTGTGACTTCACACACCTCCATCCTATGACTTCACACACCTCCATCTGTGAGTTCACACACCTCCATTCTATGACTTCACACTCCTCCATTCAATGAGTTCACACACCTCCATTCTATGACTTCACACACCTCCATTCTATGACTTCACACACCTCCATTCTCTGACTTCACACACCTCCATTCTGACTTCACACACTTCCATTTTGACTTCATACACCTCATTTCTGTGGCTTACCACACCTCCATTCATGATTTCACACACCTGCATTCTATGACTTCACACAGCTCAATTCTATGACTTCACACAACTCTTTTCTGAGTTGAAACACCTCCATTCTGTTAATTCACACACCTCCAATCTGACTTCACACACCTCAGTTCTATGACTTCACACACCTCCATTCTGTGACTTCACTCACATCCATTGTGAGTTCACAAACCTCCATTCTGTGACTTCTCACACCTCCATTCTGTGACTTCACACACCTCGATTCTGTGACTTCACACACCTCCATTCTACGATTTCACACACCTCCATTCTGTGACTTCACACACCTCCATTCTGTCACTTCACACACCTCCATTCTGAGTTCACACATCTCCTTTCTATGACTTCACACACCTCCATTATATGACTTCACACACCTCCATTGTGTGACTTCACACACCTCCATTCTATGACTTCACACACCTCCATTCTATGACTTCACACACCAACATTGTGACTGCACACACCTACGATCTATCAGTTCACACACCTGCATTGTGACTTCACACACCTCCAGTCTCTGTCTCACACACCTCCATTCTGAATACACACACCTCCATTCTGACTTCACACACCTCAGTGCTGTGACTTCACACACATCCATTCTATGATTTCCCACACCTCCATTCTTTGACTTCACACACCTCCATTCTATGACTTCACATACCTCCTTTCTGAGTTGACACACCTCCATTCTGTGACTTCACATACCTCCAATCTGACTTCACACACCTCCATTCTATGACTTCACACACCTCCATTCTGTGACTTCAAACACCACCATTATATGACTTGACACATCTCCATTTTGACTTCACACACCTCCATTATATGAGTTCACACAGCTCCATTCTGACTTCACACACCTCCATTCTACGACTTCACACTCCTCCATTCTGTGACTTCTCTCACTTCCGTTGTGTGTTCACACACCTCCATTCTGTGACCTCACACACCTCTATTCTGTGACTTCACACACCTCGATTCTCTGACTTCACACACCTCCATTCTATCATTTCACACACCTCCATTCTGTGCCTTCACACATCTCCATTCTATGACTTCACACACCTCCATTCTGTGACTTCATACACCTCCATTCTGTAACTTCACACACCTCCAATATATGACTTCACACACCTCCATTCTATAACTTCACACACCTCCATTCTATGACTTCACACACCTCCATTCTGTGACTCAAACACCTCCATTCTATGACTTCACACACCTCAATTTTTTGACTTTACACACGTACATTCTATGACTTCACTCACCTACATTGTGACTTCACACACCTCCATTCTCTGAGTTCACACACCTGCATTGTGACTTCACACACTTCCATTCTATGACTTTACACACCTCCATTCTGACTTCACACACCTCAATCTGTGACTTCACAAACCTCCATTCTATGAATTCACACACCTCCATTCTATGACTTCACACACCTCCATTCTATGACTTCATACACCTCCATTGTATGACTTCACACACCAACATTCTATGACTTCACACACCTCCATTCTGTGCCTTCACACATCTCCATTCTGACTTGACACACCTCCATTCTATGACTTCACACACTTCCATTCTCTTACTTCACACACCTCCATTCTGTGACTTCACACACCTCCATTTTGACTTCACACACTTCCATTCTGTGACTTCACACACCTCCATTCTGTGATTTAACCCACCTCCATTGTTTGACTTCACACACCTGCATTTTGACTTCACACACCTCCATTCTATGACTTCACACACCTTCATTCTTACTTCAGAAACATCTATTCTATGACTTCACAAACCTCTCTTCTGTGAATTCACACACCTCCTTTCTAAGTTCATACACCTCCATTCTGTGACTTCATACACCTCCATTCTGTGACTTCACACACCTCCATCCTATGACTTCACACACCTCTATCTGTGACTTCACACACCTCCATTCTATGACTTCACACTCCTCCATTCGATGAGTTCACACACCTCCATTCTATGACTTCACACACCTCCATTCTATGACTTCACACACCTCCATTCTCTGACTTCACACACCTCCATTCTGACTTCACACACTTCTATTTTGACTTCAAACACCTCATTTCTGTGGCTTACCACACCTCCATTCATGATTTCACACACCTGCATTCTATGACTTCACACACCTCCATTCTATGACTTCACACACCTCTTTTCTGAGTTGAAACACCTCCATTCTGTTAATTCACACACCTCCAATCTGACTTCACACACCTCCATTCTATGACTTCACACACCTCCATTCTGTGACTTCACTCACATCCATTGTGAGTTCACACACCTCCATTCTGTGACTTCTCACACCTCCATTCTGTGACTTCACACACCTCTATTCTGTGACTTCACACACCTCCATTCTACGATTTCACACACCTCCATTCTGTGACTTCACACACCTCCATTCTGTGACTTCACACACCTACAATCTATCAGTTCACACACCTGCATTGTGAGTTCACACACCTCCAGTCTCTGACTCACCCACCTCCATTCTGAATACACACACCTACATTCTGACTTCACACACCTCAGTGCTGTGACTTCTCACACCTCCATTCTATGATTTCCCACACTTCCATTCTTTGACTTCACACACCTCCATTCTATGACTTCACATACCTCCTTTCTGAGTTGACACACCTCCATTCTGTGACTTCACATACCTTCAATCTGACTTCATACACCTCCATTCTATGACTTCACACACCTCCATTCTGTGACTTCAAACAACACCATTCTATGACTTGACACATCTCCATTTTGACTTCACACACCTCCATTATATGAGTTCACACAGCTCCATTCTGACTTCACACACCTCCATTCTACGACTTCACACACCTCCATTCTGTGACTTCACTCACTTCCATTGTGTGTTCACACACCTCCATTTTGTGACCTCACACACCTCCATTCTGTGACTTCACACACCTCGATTCTCTGACTTCACACAGCTCCATTCTATCATTTCACACACCTCCATTCTGTGCCTTCACACATCTCCATTCTATGACTTCACACACCTCCATTCTGTGACTTCATACACCTCCACTCTGTAACATCACACACCTCCAATATATGACTTCTCACACCTCCATTCTATAACTTCACACACCTCCATTGTATGACTTCACACACCTCCATTCTGTGACTTCACACACCTCCATTCTAAGACTTCACACACCTCAGTTTTTTGACTTTACACACGTACATTCTATGACTTCACTCACCTACATTTTGACTTCACACACCTCCATTCTCTGAGTTCACACACCTGCATTGTGACTTCACACACTTCCATTCTATGACTTTACACACCTCCATTCTGACTTCACACACCTAAATCTGTGACTTCACAAACCTCCATTCTATGAATTCACACACCTCCATTCTATGACTTCACACACCTCCATTCTATGACTTCATACACCTCCATTATATGACTTCACACACCAACATTCTATGACTTCACACACCTCCATTCTGTGCCTTCACACATCTCCATTCTGACTTGACACACCTCCATTCTATGACTTCACACACTTCCATTCTCTTACTTCACACACCTCCATTCTGTGACTTCTCACACCTCCATTCTGTGACTTCACACACCTCGATTCTGTGACTTCACACACCTCCATTTTGACTTCACACACTTCCATTCTGTGACTTCACACACCTCCATTCTGTGATTTAACCCACCTCCATTGTTTGACTTCACACACCTGCATTTTGACTTCACACACCTCCATTCTATGACTTCACACACCTTCATTCTTACTTCAGAAACATCTATTCTATGACTTCACAAACCTCCCTTCTGCGAATTCACACACCTCCATTCTAAGTTCATACACCTCCATTCTGTGACTTCATACACCTCCATTCTGTGACTTCACACACCTCCATCCTATGACTTCACACACCTCCATCTGTGACTTCACACACCTCCATTCTATGACTTCACACTCCTCCATTCGATGAGTTCACACACCTCCATTCTATGACTTCACACACCTCCATTCTATGACTTCACACACCTCCATTCTCTGACTTCACACACCTCCATTCTGACTTCACACACTTCTATTTTGACTTCAAACACCTCATTTCTGTGGCTTACCACACCTCCATTCATGATTTCACACACCTGCATTCTATGACTTCACACACCTCCATTCTATGACTTCACACACCTCTTTTCTGAGTTGAAACACCTCCATTCTGTTAATTCACACACCTCTAATCTGACTTCACACACCTCCATTCTATGACTTCACACACCTCCATTCTGTGACTTCACTCACATCCATTGTGAGTTCACAAACCTCCATTCTGTGACTTCTCACACCTCCATTCTGTGACTTCACACACCTCGATTCTGTGACTTCACACACCTCCATTCTACGATTTCACACACCTCCATTCTGTGACTTCACACACCTCCATTCTGTGACTTCACACACCTACGATCTATCAGTTCACACACCTGCATTGTGACTTCACACACCTCCAGGCTCTGACTCACACACCTCCATTCTGAATACACACACCTCCATTCTGACTTCACACACCTCAGTGCTGTCACTTCACACACCTCCATTCTATGATTTCCCACACCTCCATTCTTTGACTTCACACACCTCCATTCTATGACTTCACATACCTCCTTTCTGAGTTGACACACCTCCATTCTGTGACTTCACATACCTCCAATATGACTTCACACACCTCCATTCTATGACTTCACATACCTCCATTCTGTGACTTCAAACACCACCATTTTATGACTTGACACATCTCCATTTTGACTTCACACACCTCCATTATATGAGTTCACACAGCTCAATTCTGACTTCACACACCTCCATTCTACGACTTCACACACCTCCATTCTGTGACTTCACTCACTTCCATTGTGTGTTCACACACCTCCATTCTGTGACCTCACACACCTCCATTCTATAACTTCACACACCTCCATTCTATGACTTCACACACCTCCATTCTGTGACTCAAACACCTCCAATCTATGACTTCACACACCTCAATTTTTTGACTTTACACACGTACATTCTATGATTTCACTCACCTACATTGTGACTTCACACACCTCCATTCTCTGAGTTCACACACCTGCATTGTGACTTCACAAACTTCCATTCTATGACTTTACACACCTCCATTCTGACTTCACTCACCTCAATCTGTGACGTCACAAACCTCCATTCTATGACTTCACACTCCTCCATTCGATGAGTTCACACACCTCCATTCTATGACTTCACACACCTCCATTCTATGACTTCACACACCTCCATTCTATGACTTCATACACCTCCATTGTATGACTTCACACACCAACATTCTATGACTTCACACACCTCCATTCTGTGCCTTCACACATCTCCATTCTGACTTGACACACCTCCATTCTATTACTTCACACACTTCCATTCTCTTACTTCACACACCTCCATTCTGTGACTTCACACACCTCCATTTTGACTTCACACACATCCATTCTGTGACTTCACACACCTCCATTCTGTGATTTAACCCACCTCCATTGTTTGACTTCACACACCTGCATTTTGACTTCACACACCTCCATTCTATGACTCACACACCTTCATTCTTACTTCAGAAACATCTATTCTATGACTTCACAAACCTCCCTTCTGTGAATTCACACACCTCCATTCTAAGTTCATACACCTCCATTCTGTGACTTCATACACCTCCATTCTGTGACTTCACACACCTCCATCCTATGACTTCACACACCTCCATCCTATGACTTCACACACCTCCATTCTATGACTTCACACTCCTCCATTCGATGAGTTCACACACCTCCATTCTATGACTTCACACACCTCCATTCTATGACTTCACACACCTCTATTCTCTGACTTCACACACCTCCATTCTGACTTCACACACTTCCATTTTGACTTCAAACACCTCATTTCTGTGGCTTACCACACCTCCATTCATGATTTCACACACCTGCATTCTATGACTTCACACACCTCCATTCTATGACTTCACACACCTCTTTTCTGAGTTGAAACACCTCCATTGTGTTAATTCACACACCTCCAATCTGACTTCACACACCTCCATTCTATGACTTCACACACCTCAATTCTCTGACTTCACTCACATCCATTGTGAGTTCACACACCTCCATTCTGTGACTTCTCACACCTCCATTCTGTGACTTCACACACCTCGATTCTGAGACTTCACACACCTCCATTCTACGATTTCACACACCTCCATTCTGTGACTTCACACACCTCCATTCTGTGACTTCACACACCTCCATTCTGAGTTCACACATCTCCATTCTATGACTTCACACCTCCATTATATTACTTCACACACCTCCATTTTGTGACTTCACACACCTCCATTCTATGACTTCACACACCTCCATTCTATGACTTCACACACCTACATTGTGACTTCACACACCTACGTTCTCTCAGTTCACACACCTGCATTGTGACTTCACACACCTCCAGTCTCTGATTTCACACACCTCCATTCTGAATACAGACACCTCCATTCTGACTTCACAACCCTCAGTGCTGTCACTTCACACACCTCCATTCTATGATTTCCCACACCTCCATTCTTTGACTTCACACACCTCCATTCTATGAATTCACATACCTCCTTTCTGAGTTGACACACCTCCATTCTGTGACTTCACATACCTCCAATATGACTTCACACACCTCCATTCTATGACTTCACACACCTCCATTCTGTGACTTCAAACACCACCATTCTATGACTTCACACATCTCCATTTTGACTTCACACACCTCCATTATATGAGTTCACACAGCTCCATTCTGACTTCACACACCTCCATTCTACGACTTCACACACCTCCATTCTGTGATTTAACCCACCTCCATTGTTTGACTTCAGACACCTGCATTTTGACTTCACACACCTCCATTCTATGACTTCACACACCTTCATTCTTACTTCAGAAACATCTATTCTATGACTTCACAAACCTCCCTTCTGTGAATTCACACACCTCCATTCTAAGTTCACACACCTCCATTCTGTGACTTCATACACCTCCATTCTGTGGCTTCACACACCTCCATCCTATGACTTCACACACCTCCATCTGTGAGTTCACACACCTCCATTCTATGACTTCACACTCCTCCATTCGATGAGTTCACACACCTCCATTCTATGACTGCACACACCTCCATTCTCTGACTTCACACACCTCCATTCTGACTTCACTCACTTCCATTTTGACTTCAAACACCTCATTTCTGTGGCTTACCACACCTCCATTCATGATTTCACACACCTGCATTCTATGACTTCACACACCTCCATTCTATGACTTCACACACCTCCTTTCTGAGTTGACACACCTCCATTATTTTACTTCATACACCTCCAATCTGACTTCACACACCTCCATTCTATGACTTCACACACCTGCATTCTATGACTTCACACACCTCCATTCTATGACTTCACACCTCCATTCTATGACTTCACCCCTCCATTCTATGACTTCACACACCAACATTTATGACGTCACATACCTCCATTCTGTGACATCATACACCTCAATTCTGACATCACACACCTCCATTCTATGACTTCACACACTTCCATTCTATGACTTCACACACCTCCATTCTGTGACTTCACTCACCTCTATTGTGAGTTCACACACCTCCATTCTGTGACTTCACACAGAGTTTGGCCTAGTGGTAGAGTGCTTGCCTAGCATGCACGAAGACCTGGGTTCAATCCTCAATACCACATACATAGAAAAATGCTGGAAGTGGTGCTGAGGCTGAAGTGGTAGAGCCCTAGCCTTGAGAAAATATAAGGACAGTGCTCAGTCCCTGCGTTCAAGCCCAGGACTGGCCAAATCAAAAGTAGTAGAGCACTGGCATTGAACTGAAGATCTGAGGAACAGCCCAGGCACAGAGTTCAAGCACCGCAAACAACAACAACAAAATCTATGAAATGACAGTGGTGGTTTTAAGCTAAGTAAAAATAGAGTAGAAACTGGTAAAATACATATTTGTTTGTAAGCAAAATAGCCAGACTTATGCATTAGAACAGGATAGCAACTTGAAAAAAAATTTTGTTTTCCATCTCACTAGGTCCTGTCTCTTAATTTATTCAAGTAAGTAAAATGCTGGGTTTTATAATCATTGCTCTGAATATTAGAAAATCACAATATCTCTCATTAACCAACAAAGACCAGGAACTGGGGCTTCGTTCAAATGGCAGAGTATCAGGCAAGAGAAGAAAAAATTGAAGTAAGAACTTGAAGTTCTTGATCCAGAACCTGCATAGTAACAGAGCAGCAGCCTGGTGATGGTACCTCACACTTATAATCTTAGCTACTCAGGAGGCTAAGATATGAGAATCAAAGTTTAAAGCCAGCCAAAGTACCCAGTTAACTGCCAGAAAAACCAGAAGTGGCACTGTGGCTCACAGATTAAAGCACTAGCCTTGAGCTGAAGAGCTCAGGGACAGTGCCCAGGCCCAGAGTTCAAGCCCCACAATTGACAAAAATCAAACAAGCAAACAAAACTCACAAAGAAGCCTGCAGACCACAGTGGTTCTGCTGAGTCTCTTCTCTATGGGGATCAGGAAACATTTCACTTTTTCTGTCTCTTCCCATCTCAACATTCATACTAAAATAAGACTGTGTTGAAAGTTTCAATTTATAAAAATGTTTTTCATGAACCACCCTGAAATATTCATCGCTTATATCTCAATTGAAGATAGTTGATTTGGGGCTGCATTGGTAGAGTGCTAGCCTTGAGCAGAAAAGGTCAGGGATAGAGCTGAAGTACTCAGTTGAAGACCCAGTGCCAACACACAAAAGAAATTATGCACTTTATACATATTTTCTAATTTCTTAATGAATTTTTCAGTCTGTATAAATATAGGGTACATTCCTTGTTACTTAAGTAAGATTGCTCTTTTTTTTCTTTTTGCCAGTCCTACGGCTTGGACTCAGGGCCTAGACATTTTCATTGGACTCGCTTGCCCAAGGTGAGTGCTCTGCCTCTTGAAACACAGCGCCACTTCTAGCTTTTTTCTGAGTATGCGGTACCGGTGAATAGAACCTAGGTCTTCATGCATTCTAGGTGAGCACTCTACCATTAGGCTACATTCCCAGGCAGTGGGATTCCTCTTAGAGTCATTGTATGTTCACAGAGTTTGATCTCACACACTGTAGGGCCCTGGTTGGCTTTGACCTGTGATCCTAAGCCCTGAGCCTCCTAAGTAGCTGAAATTAAGTTGTGAGCCAGCATGATGGCTTCCATTCCCAATTGTCCAGAAAAAAGGACATACTAAAGCCACTAGCACAATGATGCTCATTGCAGCACTATTTACCATAGCAAAGCTATGAAACCAACCCAGATGCCACTCAGTAGATGAGT
This sequence comes from Megascapheus bottae, assembly GCA_024803745.1. Classification (NCBI taxonomy): domain Eukaryota; kingdom Metazoa; phylum Chordata; class Mammalia; order Rodentia; family Geomyidae; genus Megascapheus; species Megascapheus bottae. The sequence continues at coordinate 883,352 of JANJXV010000147.1, read as the reverse complement.
GAATCAAGAAGATGTGGTACTTATACACAATGGAATGCTATGCTGCCATCAGAAGGAAAGACATCACCCCATTTGTAAGGAAATGGAAAGACTTGGAAAAATTCATATTAAGTGAAGCAAGCCAGACCCAAAGAAACAAAAACTCAATGGTTTCCCTCATTTGTAATAATTAGTTCACATCTAGGATTCTCCTAGCAGAGGATTACAATAACTCAAAAACCTATGTATATAAGGTCATATAGGATGAGACTAAATGAAAGGATCTCTAGGATATGGGAACAAGAGCTATATCTTGTGTCATCGTTGCTCTTAATCTTGTGTGATTTTTGTCCTTAATCTACTATGTTATTTCTCATCTCTTATTTTGCCCTTTGGTTAATGTCAGATTGTTACTGTATCTGATTTTTTCCCTGGCATATTGTATATATGTTTATTTGTTTATGACAAATAGGAAAGGGAAGGGGGGAAACAAGATGATTGGGAAGGGGAGGGGAGAGGGAACTGGGGACAAAATCATATGGAGTGGAATAAATGTGTGAGAAGTAATGCAGTCCACTACCTGTAAATGTAATCGTAACCCCTCTATACATTACCCTGAAAATAAAAAAGAGACTATAAAAATATCTGTAGAAAACGAGGCTGGATGAGGGAAACAACCAGATGCCCTACTACATAAAATGTGATACACACACACACACACACACACACACACACACACACACACACAATGGAATGATACATAGCCAACCCACAAGATAAAATAATGGATTCTCCGGGAAGTGGATGAAAAGGAAGAAAATCATATTAAGTGAAGTAAGCCAAACTCAAAGCAACATAGGCCCAAGAGTCTCCCTCATTTGTCAAATTCAGTAGAAACCTTGGGCTCTGGTACCAGAGATTTACAATAGAACAAAATCTAGAGACATCGTGACAAATAGTATGACACTAAATGTAAGGACCTCCAAGATAAAGAAACAAAACTCATATAATGAGTGATTGTTGTCCTGAATGAACTATGTGATCTCTTATCTCTTTTGCTATCCCTTGGTTATATCATATTGTTACAATATTTCACCTTGTTTTCTGATATATTTCATATGTGCCTAATTGGTTATTTGAAATTGGATAGGGAAGGGGGGAAATGAACATGAGTGGGGGTAGGGGAAGGGAAATGGGGACCATATCATTGCATGGGGTATCAAAGTTTGAGAAGTATTGCACCTTCTATCTGGTGAATATAATGTAACCCTTCTATAAATTACAATAAAAATAAATACATAAAAAGAAAATCTGCACAGAAAAAAATAATAATGGCATTTTTGGGGTAGTGGATGAAATTAGAGTGAATCCTGTTGAGTGAGATAAGTCAAGACCAAGGAACAAAAGGTACATGGTATCCTTAATATATGGATATTAGTTTCAAACAGTAGTAGAGCGATGATTGAATAGTTGATACCCAAAGTTCTGGACATAATTTTGGAGATATAAACATAACTACATAGACATAAAAATCTAGGATAGACTATACACTCTATAGACATGTGTTTTATTATAGATTAATCTGTATCTATGACATGCAAAGACTCAGCTTAATTTTTACTATATTCTAAAATCTATGTGCCAGTGATTGTATAGCGATTCCCTTCTTGAATACTTGTTGGTTAAACGTGACATTTGAAATATGATGTAAAATTCAATGTTAATAATTTTTTTAAAAAAGGGGCTAGAGGTAAATACCACTAATGTACTTGCTCTAAGTGGTACAGAAATTTTCTTAATGAATCAAGGGGTTTTATTACATCTTTATGCAATTATTTTAGTTCTGAGTGTTCTACACTCAATGATACTTCTGGAAAGATGATATAGCTGACTGTGTAGATGGTATGAAGACATACTGGCCTAAACGTAGAATAAAGCATTGGTAAGTGGCTGTTAGCTGTCCAAATTCTACTGGAATATGTGGAATGAATTTATTAAGCACAATGCAGGCTCTTAGTCAGATCAGGATCAAGATTATGTGGTTCCATCAGATGAATGAGGAGAGATCAGAAAAATCTACAAAGATATCCAGATATACTTTTGAAACTAAGGTATCTGGACTCCTTTTTTTTTTTCTTGGTGGGGAGCTTGAACTTTGGACCTGGGCAAGTTCTCTTAGTTCTTTTTCCTCAAGGCTAATGCTGTACCAGTTTTAGCCACAACTCCACTTAGTTTTTGGGTGGATAAGTGGAGAGAAGAATCTTACAGTTTTTTTTGTTTTCGTTTTTTTGCTTGCAAAGCTTTGAATCACCTTCTCCCTGGCTAGTAGAATGACAGTTATGACCCTCCAGCTCCTGGCTAGTGATTTTTTGAAAGTTGGACTTTCTTCCAAATCATGTAACTGGTTCCTAGCATAGTTTTGAAGCCTGACTTAAATGTGACAGATTTTTGTCACTTGGAGACACTCTGTGCTGAACGTTAGAAATCTACCAGCTGAGTCACAGTGGCACTTCCAGTTTTTGTTTATGTGGTGCTGAGGAATGGAATCCAGGGTTTCATACAGGCTAGGCAAGCTTCATTTTCAGCCCAAGGTTTTATGTTTTGTTTTTTCAGTGTTGTTGCTTCTAAGGTACTGTATGATGTTCTTTCATTTTCTTTGCTTTTTACCTCTTTTCTTCTTTTTCCCTTTAGTTTTATTCTCTGTAGTCACTGTGTTGAATTCGGGTACCCTGTGTCTTGTACATAGGTTTAGGTGATTTGGGGAATGGAGAGGGTATAATAAAATGGTAAAAAAAAAGGAAAAAGGGTGAACCAATTAAACAGTGATACTTGAAAGACACTAAACGGAAATGAACTGAACAATCTGGGTGGAGAGGGGGCTGAGGGTAGAAAAACAGAGAAAAAGGAGGGAGGGGATAACAATTTTCTTAAGAAATGTGTTCATTACTTATGTAACCGTATGCCAACTATATATTGACTTAACAAAAAATTAAGTTAAAAAATAATTTAGCCGGGTGTGGTGGCTCACACTTGTAAATGTAGCTACTCAAGAGGCTGGGATCCAAGGATAGCAGTTCAAAGTCAGCCTGGGCACTGAAGTCCATGTGACTTTTATCTCCAATTAACCACCAGAAACTCAGAAGTGGCCCTATGGCTCAAGGAATAGGGCAGTAGTCTTGAGCTGAAAAGCTCAGTGACAAGACCCAGGTGCAGAATTGCAGTCCCTTGACTTGAATGATGAATGATACTAGCCAGGCTCTGTGCGGTCACACTTGGAATCCTATCTACAGAGAATCTGGTTTGAATCCAGCCCAAACAAATTGCATGATATCCTTATTTACAGTTCATTACCAAAATCTGGAGGTGGAGCTGTGGATCAAGTGGTAGAACACTAGCCTGAAGCAAGAAAAACATTTAAGGACAGTTCCCAGGCCCTGGGTTCAAGTCCCAGGACTTGCATAAAACAAACAAAATGTGATGCTGAGTCCTCCATCATTTGGTGTTATAGTTCAATATTCTTGATATGCGTCTTAGAAATTAAGTCCCTAGCAAATACTCTCCCCTAAAATTCTGCTTCATAGCTGATTCATAGAATTTCAGCATCATTACTATCACCTTCCCGTTAGCATAGCAGTCTACTACTGAAAATTTGAACAAAACTTTTGAGTAATCCTAATAAATCTGTGTATCATCTGCACACACATCAAATCAGCAGCAGCTATGATCTACTATTATCTAAATGTCTTTAATCCCTTCTTGAGTTAATAAGCCTTAAAGAGGAAAACATATGAAATAGTGATGAAACTAACAGTCACCATTCTTCTACCTAATATTGTAATATAAGTTTATAAATGCAAGGACTATTCTGAAGTGTGCAGAAGATAGATTCTAATTATAATATTCTCATGAAGTATAGTTTTTAAGAAACATGTTGCTTGCTTTGGGAAAGCAAAGGCAAGGAAAAATGATATAAGTAAGTTCCCTATTTATCAGAAGGAAAATACTATTGGGTTTAGATCAACTTTCATTCATTCCGTGCTAATGAAACAAATATTTGCAATTCCTGAGGCCAATCACTTCATTGTGATGCACAATCAGCCAGCTTAGATCAATCTTCCAAAAAAGGAAAGGAACAAATGAGAAGCAATTAAGGTTTCCAAAATGAACCAGGTGGTGGTGGCAGCTCACACTTGTAATTCTATCTTCTCAAGGCCTGAAATCCAAGGATGGATTAAGTTTGTCTGTTATGAAAATATTCCTGTCTGAAACATCATCTCAATTATCACAGCCCAGCTGATACACTCTGCTCAACAGGTTCCAAACACCAAAGTACATCTCCTATCTGAAATTCTAGCAAACGTACTCACTCATTATTTCCTCTTTGGGAGATAGTTGAAACATGTACCAGAAACATTTCCCTGGCTTCAGAGTGGACGTGGAATATATACTCACTGGAGCCCATCTAGTAAATTACAGTCAATCATCTTTCCTCACATCTTGTTAGTTAAATTGAACAATGAGTGTTTGGATCAGAAGCAATGTGTATGAGTATACAGGTTGTAAAAGTACTGTAATCCTAGCTACTCAAGATAAGCTGAGACCTGAGGATTCCAGTTCAAAATCAGCCATGCAATAAATTCCATAAGATTTTTACCTCTAATTAACCAGCAAAAAACAGAGCGTTGAATTGTGCTTAAAATGCCACAGGCCTAAGCTTTGCATAAAAGGGGTAAGGGGTAGCATTCAGGATGCCCACTCTCTCTACCCCTTTTTAACATCCTACTAGAATTCCTAGGCAGTGCAATAAGGCAAGAAGCAAGCATAAAGGGGATCCAAGATTAGAAAGAGGAAATAAAACTATCCCTCTTTGCAGATGACATGATTCTGTATTTAAAGAATCCTATAGACTCTACTCCCAAGCTCCTTGAGCTGATTCAAAGCTTTGCAAGGGTAGCAGGCAATAAAATCAACCCTCACAAATCAACTGCCTTCCTTTACGCCAACAGTGAGAGGAACGAGGCAATAATCAGGAAAGAAACTCCTTTCACAATAGCCTCAAAGAAAATAAAGTACCTAGGAATTAGCTTAACTAAGAATGTAAAGGACCATTTAGATGAAAATTTTAAAACCCTAAAAGAAGAAATTAAAGCAGAACTAAGGAAATGGAAAAACCTCCCATGCTCCTGGATTGGAAGAATCAACATTGTGAAAATGACAATCTTGCCAAGGGCTATCTACAAATTCAATGCAATACCCATCAACATCCCAATGTCATTCTTTAAAGAAATAGAAGAGGCAATTCAACATTTCATATGGATTAATAAAAGAGCCATATAGCAAAAACACTTCTTAGCAGAAAAAACAGCGCTGGAGGAATTTCAATTCCAAACTTTAGACTCTATAAAAGAGCAAAAATTCTCAAAACAGCTTGGTACTGGCACAAGAACAGGCCTGAAGTCCAATGGAATAGAACTGCGGACCCAGATATTAAACCACAGACCTATGGCCACCTAATCTTTGACAAGGGAGCCAAAAAAAGATAGCCTCTTCAACAAGTTGTGCTGGCAGAACTGGTTAAGCACCTGCAGAAAACTAAAGTTGGATCCTTCTTTGTCACCTTGCACTAGAATTAACTCCAAATGAATCAAAGACCTGGAGGTAAAAGCTGACAGGAAGGAATAGGAGATACATTAGGTCTCCTTGGCACAAGTCGAAACTTACTTAATAAGGACCAAGAATCACAACAAATCAGAGAAAGGCTAAACATAGAACTCCCCTATGACCCAGCAATTCCACTACTTGGCATTTACCCAACAATCCAGAAACAAGGGCATACTAAACCCACTAGCACAACAATGTTCATTGCAGCACTATTCACCATAGCAAAGATATGGAACCAACCCAGATTTCCCTCAGTTGATGAGTGGATCAACAAGTTGTCGTATATGTACACAAAGGAATTCTATGCTGCTGTCAGCAAGAATGACATCGCCCCATTTGTGAGTAAATGGAAAGACTTAGAACAAATCATATTAAGTGAAGTAAGCCAGACTCAAAGGAACTTAGGCTCAGTGGTTTCCCTCATTCGTCATAATCAGTAGAAACCTTGGGATCTACTAGCAGAGATTTGCAATAGAGCAAAAGACTATATATAAGGCCATATAATGTGAAGCTAATTGAAAGGACCTCCAGGATATTGACACAAAAGCCACATAATGAATGATTGTTGTCCTTCATGTACGATGTTTTCTCTCATCTCCATTGCTGTCCCTTGGTTCTCCCATATTGGTATAGTATCTCACTTTGTTATCTGATATATTGAATTTATTTGTATTTGGATATTTGAAATTTGATAGGGAAGGGGGAAAACCAAGACGGGTGGGGGTGTGGGGTTGGAGGGAAAAGGGTAACAAGACATGTGAAAGGGTATCAATGTATGTGAATTAATGCACTTTCTATCTGGCAAAAATCATGTAACCATTTTACTAATTACAATAAAAAAATTAAAAAAAGAATGTTGTAGTGTGTGGGGAGGATGATGGGGTGAAATACATTTCTTCTTAGAAATATACCTCATCTGCTTACCCTGGATTTTCCTGGCCTTCTTCTTAGAGAAAGGCCTGTTATACTGGATTTGTGGCTTGGCAATGATCTAGCATGTACATCTTCGAGTAAGACATCCACAACGTCCATGCCTGAGACTCGAGTTGCCTGACCTTTGGCAACAGCACAGCAACATCTTTCTTCCTCCTGAGCCACAGGCCAAGTGAGCTTAGGCTTGAGTTGGTTGTTAGTTACAGTGGCTTGGTTATCAGGGTTCCATATTCTGTTCCATTGTGAGGGAGGCAGGGTCACCTTTCAGGGCCCAATGACCAAAGATCCTTGCTCACAGAAGACCTCACCAAAGACATACTGGAGACTGAATCTCTCCTCCAATCTCACAATATACATGTGGATGTAGTAAACACCACACCTTATTTGCCCAATCCCAATGTCTTCCACTAGGCCCAACTACCAGTCTAGTCTCAGGCTCAAGGAGCCTTTCTTAGGTAAGATCCAAACTTGAGGGTCGATATTGCCCTCATCCTTTACAAAACATTTGCTTCACAGTGCCTTCTCTGCCTGCATTTTGCCCCTTGTCGAAATTTTTTTTGTTTTTGCTAGTCTTGTGGCTTGACCTCAGAGTATGAACATTGTTCTTGGGCTTTGTTTAGGCTTTAGCTGTCCCACCGAGACACAGCACCACTTGCAGCGTTTTCTATGTATGTGTTAATGAGGAATCAAACCTGAGGCTTTTGGCGTGGTAGCCAAGGACTCTACCACTAGGTCAAACACACAGGGCATCTTGCACATATTTTGAGGTCAATCTACTAGGATATTATTAGGTTTCTGTATCCTAATCAATTTTTTTATGATGATTAGCTTTGCTGTCATGTGTAAAAATGCAAGAGAGAAAAACACAGAAGAATTAGTGAAATTTAAAAAAAAAGCATTACACACATAGATAAGTGTTCATTCTTTGTAGGAGAAAGGATATTTGGATATGATGATGATGACTATATAATTTCTATGTCTGGCTTGAGAGTTTGGCATAGTGTTAGAGTGCTTGCCTAGCATCCAAGAAGATCTAGGTTTGATTGCTCAGTATCACATAGATAGAAAATCTAGATGTGGCACCGTGGCTCAAGTGGCAGAGGGCTAGATTGAGAAAACCTGAGGACAGTGCTCAGGCCCTGAATTCAAGCCCCAAGACTGGCAGAAAGATAAAAGAAAATAAAAATGCTTTCCACAAGCTAATTCACTCACATCATTTGCTTCTGAAATCTTCGCTTCTGCATCTTGTGAAATACCCCTTTCCCTCAACGTAGACAAGAAAACAGGTCCATCCCATGGTCCACTGTGAGGCCACTGGTTGGGCTAAGAACTAGTCATGCAGCAACACATAAATTTTATTTTAATACTTTCCAAACTTTGTCCTCAAATATGCTACCTACTTACCAACTTAGGTCAGTTATCCTTATGCTATACCTTTTCTTCATTACTACAATATTCTTACACTCCTACGTTAATCCTCTTGTACCTCCCCTGACCTCTCTCATTCTTTTTTTCTATCTCTGGACCTCTGCTCGTCTTTCAACCCTTATACTGCACGGATCTACACTTTATGGCTGTTGAGCAATATTGTATATGTAGGTGGTTAATTATTCTCTAGGCTCAGAGGGACGTAAAGATAATAGAGATTGGATTGAGAGGCTTATTGTTTTGGGTATAAATCGCTTATCAGTGGTTGTATTAGACTGGTCTGTAAGTGCACAAAAAGAAAGGGTGATAATACCAATCAAAACTTGTGAACATCTAGTGTCTGCCAGCTACAGAGGTCTAGGTTGGTTATATCTGAAAAACTATAATCGTATTTAGTAGTAATCTGGCTCCCATTTTCAAATGGGCAGAACAAGAAACTCAAGAAAAATGTCAAATCAAGAAACAACATCCCCCACCCAATGTAAACAGACAGTGGAACAGTCACTGGCACACCTAGAGGAGAGTCTTCCAAGTGCTACACAAATGCAATTGATAAACATCATTAATGAAAAATGTGAAAATGGAGGAAGGCATAGCTGAACAAGAGGAAAGCATAAACAAGGTGATAAGTGAAAAAGAAGAAGCCATAAAGGAGGCCATAATAAAGGTTTTTCAAAGAAAGATGGATGAATTCATAGAATCCACAAATAAAAACGTGACCAATCTCTAGCAAATGTCCAAAGAAAATAAAGCTACTGATCTAACCACTCAAAAGGAAATGAAGGAGATAAAGAAATCCATACATGATCTAAAACAAGAGATGCAAGTCATCAAAAGTGAGCAATTAGAAGCAAGGGAGATGAAAAATAAAGTCGATAGCTTTGATAGCAGGTTAGACAATGCAGAGGAGAGAATTTCCGGGGCTGAAGATAATTTAGGTATTATAGAGAAAAAACAGAAAATGAGTCAACCCAAATCTAGGAAATATGAGAGAGCACTTCAGGAGGTCCAAGATACAATTAGGAAGCCTAATTTAAGGCTAGTTGGTATTGAGGAGGGCGTGGAGAAAGAGGTCAATGGTATTGGAAATAAACTTCAGGGAATCATCTCAGAGAATTTCCCAAATATCCAGAAGGGCAGGCCCATCCAGATACGAGAAGCTTTTAAAACCCCAAACAGACCTGACCAGAAAAGAACATCCCACTTCCACATTGTGATCCGAACTGGATCAATAGAAACGAAAGAAAAGATCCTAAAGGCAGCCAGGGAAAAGGGATCAGTAACCTATTAAGGCAAACCAATCAGAATAACCCCAGATTTCTCAGCAGAGACCATGCAAGCACGAAGTGACTGGAAGCATATATGTAATGTCCTTAAATCAAATAACTACCAATCAATAATACCAGCTAAGCTCTCATTCATAACTGAGGGAACAATAAAAACATTCCATTCCAGGGAAAAGCTGCAACAATATGTCGAAACAAAACCAACACTACAGAGAATTCTCAAAGATGCTCTATACATAGAAAACCAAAATAAATGCAATATAGGGAAAGAAATGGCAGCTAAACAGCATACCATCTAAGGACCACAAGAACTGTCAAGACACAGGCCCTACTAAAACTTTTAAAAATGGTAGGAACTAATAAATATCTCTCAATCCTAACTCTCAATATCAATGGACTTAACTCTCCAATTAAACGGCATAGGCTGTCTAGTTGGATCAAAAAGCAAGAGCCATCGTTCTGCTGTCTTCAAGAGACACATCTTACCCAAAAACAATCATCTTTTGAAAGTGAGAGGTTGGAATAAACTCTATCAAGCTAACTGTCCCCATAAACAGGCTGGAGTTGCCATCCTCATATCAGATACAACAGACTTCAAACTAAAATTAGTAAGAAAAGACAAAGAAGGTTACTACATACTAGTAAAGGGATCATTCCTCCAGGAAGACATAACGATCCTAAATATTTACACACCCAATCCCGGAGCTCCAAACTTCATCAAGCAAACTTTACTTACACTGAAACAATACATAGATCGAAATACAGTGATTGTTGGTGAGTTTAACACACGACTCTCACCTATGGACAGACCAACAAGGCACAAACTCAACAGAGAAAACTTAGAACTGAACAACTACATAGACCAACTAGATCTAACAGACATCTGCAGAATATTCCACCCAGTAACACCACAATATACGTTTTTCTCAGGAGCACATGGAACATTTTCCAAAATAGACCACATCTTAGGCCATAAAGCAAACCTGGACAGATTCAGAAACACTGAAATTATTCCATGCACACTCTCAGACCATAAAGGCATCAAATTGGAGCTGAACACACATCTCCACCAAAGAAAACCCTGTAACTCATGGAGACTGAACAACACATTGTTGAATCAAAAACAATGGGTAATCGAAGAGATCAGAACAGATATCCAACTGTTTATGAAATTTAACAATAAGGAGCACACAAATATCAACTCCTTAGGGACACAACAAAGGCAGTACTCAGAGGAAAATTTATAGCGCTGAGTGCCTACAACAGCAAGTTGGAAAAATGGCAAACCAACTAGTTAATGTCTCACCTTAACCTCCTGGAAAAAGAGCAACAAACCAACCCTAAACCCATTAGGAGAAAGCAAATTATTAAAATCAAAGCAGAATTAAATGATTTGGAATAAAAAAACTATAGAAAGAATCAACAAAACAAGGAGTTGGTTCTTTGAAAGAATTAACAAAATTGACAAGCCCTTAGCAAATGTTACCAAAAAAAGAAGAGAGCATATCGAAATAAACAAAATCGTAGATGAAAATGGTAATATCACGACAGAAATTACCAAGATCCAGAATATCATGAGGGAATACTTCTCAAACCTTTACGCCAACAAATTTGAGAATCTAGAAGAAATGGATGAATTCCTAGACAATATTAACATACCCACACTGAACCAAGAAGAGCTAACCCAACTCAACAGGCCTATTTCATGCTCTGAAATAGAAATGGAAATTAGACAACTTCCACTTAAAAAGAGCCCAGGGCCAGATGGATTCACAGCTGAATTCTATAAGGTCTTCAAAGCAGAGCTCACACCAATACTCCTCAAGCTCTTCAACGAAATTGAAAATGAAGGTTCTTTACCAAACTGATTCTGTGAAGCCAGCATATCCCTCATCCCCAAACCAGACAGAGATTCATCAAAGAAAGAGATCTATAGACCCATTTCTTTGATGAACATCGATGCAAAACTTCTCAACAAAATACTGGCCAACCGTCTACAACAACTCATCAAAAAAATTATACACTATGATCAAACTGGATTCATCACAGGGAGGCAAACTGGTTCAACATACACAAATCAATTAATATAATTCAACACATCAACAGGAGCAGGGATAAAATCACATGATTGTGTCAATAGATGCGGAAAAGGCATTTGACAAGATCCAAAACCCCTTTATGTTAAAAGATGTGGAGAAACTAGGAATCCATGGAACATTTCTCAATGTAATAAAGGCTGTGTATGAGAAACCCACTGCTAGTATTATACTTAATGATGAAAATCTAAAGCCATTCCCTTTAAATCAGGAACGAGACAAGGATGCCCACTCTCTACACTCCTTTTTAACATAGTACTAGAATTCCTACGCAGTGCAATGAGGCAAGAAGCAAGCATAAAGGGGATCCATGTAGGGAAAGAGGAAATAAAACTATCCCTCTTTGCAGATGACATGATTCTGTATTTAAAGAATCCTATAGACTCTACTCCCAAGTTCCTTGAGCTGATTCACAGTTTTGGAAGGGTAGCAGGCCATAAAATCAACCCTCACAAATCAACTGCCTTACTTTATGCCAACACTGAGAGGAACGAGGCAATAATCAGGAAAGAAAATCCTTTCACAATAGCCTCAAAGAAAATAAAGTACCTAGCAATTAGCTTAACTAAGAATGTAAAGGACCGTTTAGATGAAAACTTTAAAACCATAAAAAAGGAAATTAAAGCAGAACTAAGGAAATGGAAAGACCTCCGATGCTCCTGGATCGGAAGAATCAACATTGTGAAAATGACAATCTTGCCAAGGGCTATCTACAAATTCAATGTAATACCAATCAACATCCCAATGTCATTCTTTAAAGAAATAGAAGAGGCAATTCAAAATTTCATATGGAATAATAAAAGAACCCGTATAGCAAAAACACTACTTAGCAGAAAGAACAGCGCTGGAGGACTTTCAATTATAAACTTAAGACTCTATTACAGAGCTATAATTCTCAAAACAGCTTGGTACTGGCACAAGAACAGGCCTGAAGTCCAATGGAGTAGAACTGCGGACCCAGATATTAAACCACAGACCTATGGCCACCTAATCTTTGACCAGGAAGCCAAAAAAATAGAATGGAAGAAAGATAGCCTCTTCAACAAGTTGTGCTGGCAGAACTGGTTAAACACCTGCAGAAAACTGAAGTTGGATCCTTCTTTGTCACCTTGCACTAGAATTAACTCCAAATGGATCAAACACGTGGAGGTAAAAACTGACACACTGAAAAGTTTACAGGAAGGAATAGGAGATACACTAGGCCTCCTTGGCACAGGTCGAAACTTTCTTAATAAGGACCAAGAATCACAACAAATCAGAGAAAGGCTGGATAAGTGGGACTGCATTAAACTGCAGAGCTTTTGTATGGCAACGGATATAGCTAGTAAACTAATCAGGAAGCCTACAGAGTGGGCTTCCAAACAACGGACAAAGGCCTCATATCTAAAATATATCAACAACTCAAAAAATTGAATCACTCCAAAACTAACCTCCAAAGTAACACCCATCCCATTAAAAATGGGCCAAAGACGTAAAGAGAGTCTTCTCTGAAGAAGAAACAAAAATGGCCTATAGACACATGAAGAAATGCTCCACATCTCTGGTCATAAAAGAAATGCAAATCAAAACAACTCTAAGATTCCACCTCACTCCAGTTAGAATGGCCAGGATCAGGAAAACGAATGACAACAGATGCTGGAGGGGATGTGGCCAGGAGGGATCACTACTACACTGTTGGTGGGAGTGCAAACTCGTTCAACCACTATGGAAAGCAGTGTGGCAGTGCCTCAAAAGGCTAAACATAGAACTCCCCTATGACCCAGCAATTCCACTACTTGGCATTTACCCAACAATCCAGAAACAAGGGCATACTAAACCCACTAGCACAACAATGTTCATTGCAGCACTATTCACCATAGCAAAGATATGGAACCAACCCAGATGTCCCGCAGTTGATGAGTGGATCAACAAGTTGTGGTATTTGTACACAATGGAATTCTATGCTGCTGTCAGCAAGAATGACATCGCCCCATTTGTTAGGAAATGGAAAGACTTAGAACAAATCATATTAAGTGAAGTAAGCCAGACTCAAAGGAACTTAGGCTCAGTGGTTTCCCTCATTCGTCATAATCAGTAGAAACCTTGGGCTCTACTAGCAGAGATTGTCAATAGAGCAAAAGGCCATATATAAGGCCATATAATGTGAAGCTAATTGAAAGGACCTCCAGGATATTGACACAAAAGCCATATAATGAATGATTGTTGTCCTTAATGTACTATGTTGTCTCTCATCTCGTTTGCTGTCCCTTGGTTATCCCATATTGGTATAGTATCTCACTTTGTTATCTGATATATTGAATTTATTTGTATTTGGATATTTGAAATTTGATAGGGAAGGGGGGAAAACCAAGACAGGTGTGGGGTGTGGGGTTGGAGGGAAATGGGTACCAAGACATGTGAAAGGGTATCAATGTATGTGAATTAATGCACCTTCTATCTGGCAAATATCATCTAACCCTTTTACTAATTACAATAAAAAAATGAAAAAAAAAGAAATTTGTAGTGTGTGGGGAGGATGATGGGGTCAAATACATTTCTTCTTTGAAATTTACCTCTTCTGGTTGCCCTGGATTTTCCTGGCCTTCTTCTTAGAGAAAGTTCTGTTATACTGGATTTGTGGCTTGGCAATGATCTAGCATGTACATCTTCGTGTAAGACATCCACAACTTCCATGCCTGAGACTCGAGTTTCCTGACCTTTGGCAAGAGTACAGCAACATCTTTCTTCCTCCAGAGCCACAGGCCAAGTGAGCTGGCTTGAGCTGGTTGTTAGTTACAGTGGCTTGGTTACCAGGGTTCCATATTCTGTTCCATTGTGAGGGAGGCAGGGTCACCTTTCAGGGCCCAATGACCAAAGATCCTTGCTCACAAAAGACCTCAGCAAAGACATACTGGAGGCTGAACATCTCCTCCAATCTCACAATATACAGTGGATGTAGTAAAAAGCACACGTTATTTGTCCAATCCCAATGTCTTCCACTAGGCCCAACTACCAGTCTGGTCTCAGGCTCAAGGAGCCTTTCTTAGGTAAGATCCAAACTTAAGGGTCAATATTGCCCTCAACCTTTACAAAACATTTGCTTCACAGTGCCTTCCCTGATGCATTTTGCCCCTTGTCGAATTATTTTTGTTTTTGCTAGTCTTGGCACTTGACCTCAGAGTGTGAACATTGTTCTTGGGCTTTCTTTGGGCTTTAGCTGTCCTACCGAGCCACAGCACCACTTGCAGCGTTTTCTATGTATGTGGTAATGAGGAATCAAACCTGAGTCTTTTTGCTTGTTAGCCAAGTACTGTACCACTAGGTGAAACACACAGGGCATCTTGCACATATTTTGAGGTCAATCTACTAGGATATTATTAGGTTTCTGTATCCTAATCAATTTTTTCCTGATGATTAGCTTTGCTGTCAAGTGTAAAAAATGCAAGAGGGAAAAACACAGAAGAATAATGAAATTAAAAAAAAAGCATTAGACACAGTTAAGTGTTCATTCTTTGTAGGAGAAAAGATATTTGGATATGATGATGATGATGATGACTTTATAATTCCTATGTCAGGGTTGAGAGTTTGGCATAGTGTTAGAGTGCTTGCCTAGCATCCAAGAAGATCTAGGTTTGATTGCTCAGTATCACATAGATAGAAAATCTAGATGTGGCACTGTGGCTCAAGTGGCAGAGGGCTAGAGTTGAGAAAACCCGAGGACAGTGCTCAGGCCCTGAATTCAAGCCCCAAGACTGGCAGAAAGATAACAGAAAATAAAAATGCTTTTTACGAGCTAATTCACTCACAGCATTTGCTTCTGAAATCTTCGCTTCTGCATCTTGTGAAATACCCCTTTCCCTCAACGTAGACTAGAAAAACAGATCCATCCCATGGTACACTGTGAGGCCACTGGTTGGGCTAAGAGCTAGTCGTGCAGCAACACATAAGTTTTATTCTAATACTTTCCAAACTTTGTACTCAAATATGCTACCTACTTACCAACTTAGGTCAGTTATCCTTATGCTATACCTTTTCTTCATTACTACAATATTCTTACACTCCTATGTGAATCCTTTTGTACCTCCCCTGACCTCTCTCATTCTTTTTTTCTATCTCTGGACCGCTGCTCATCTTTCAACCCTTAAACTGCACGGATCTACACTTGATGGCTGTTGAGCAATATTGTATATGCAGGTGGTTAATTATTCTCTAGGCTCAGAGGGACTTAAAGACAATAGAGATTGGATTGAGAGGCTTATTGTTTTGGGTATAAATCGCTTATCAGTGGTTGTATTACACTGGTCTGTAAGTGCAGAAAAAGAAAGAGTGATAATACCAATCAAAACTTGTGAACATCTAGTGTCTGCCAGCTACAGAGGTCTAGGTTGGTTATATCTCAAAAACTATAATCGTATTTAGTAGTAATCTTGCTCCCATTTTCAAATGGGCAGAACAAGAAACTCAAGAAAAATGTCAAATCAGGAATCAACATCACCCACCCAATGCAAACAGACAATGGAACAGTCACTGGCAAACCTAGACCAGAGTTTTCCAAGTGCTACACAAATGCAATTGATAAATATCATTAATGGAAAACGATGGCAAGAGCCATCGTTCTGCTGTCTTCAAGAGACACATCTTACCCAAAAACAATCATCTTTTGAAAGTCAGAGGTTGGAATAAACTCTATCAAGCCAACTGCCCCCATAAACAGGCTAGAGTTGCCATCCTCATATCAGATAAAATAGACTTCAAACTAAAATTAGTAAGAAAAGACAAAGAAGGTTACTATATACCACTAACGGGATCTTTCCTCCAGGAAGACATAACGATCCTAAATATTTACACACCCTTTTGAAGATTCTCAAAAGATTGAAGATTCTGCCATTGTAAGTTAGATTCCGGCATTGATATTAAATAATGCAATGAGTAGGGATTTATATTTGAAATATCACTGTTGACAAAAGCTAACACACATTTCCTTAGTAATTGCTTTTGATTTTCCAAGAAGTTCAGTACAAGCTAACATGTGTGGCATATATCGACTGGGAGAAATGATTCAGAATATGTGACTCACTTGAACAGGAGTCAGTGAAAGATACAGAAGCAGGATACCCATATTGTGATAATTTGTATCTTTTTCATATTTTGTGTTTGTTATTAATTCCATTTGTAGTGTACATTTCTAGGTAAAAACTTTAAAATATTTCCAAACAATTTATTTCAACAGCAAAAAAATATTTATATGCCTGATAAAATTCACAGAATCCAAATTTTTCCATATTATTTTTTGTTTTTTGTTTTTTTTTTGGTGGGTCATATATCTTGAACTCAGCCTGGGCACTATCCCTGAGCTCTTCAGCTCCAGGCTACCACCTTACCCTGGAGCCAAGCCCCACTTCCAATTTTCTAAAAGTAAATTGGAGATAAGAGTCTCAGGTCTTTTGTGCCAGGATGGCTTTAAACCTTGATCCTCAGATCTCAGCCTCCTGAGTAGCTAGGATTATAGAAGTGAGCCACCACCCCATCATGCTCAGCTTTCTGGGTTTTTTTTTAAACAAGCCCTTTGGCTGGAACTCGGTCTGAGCACTGTCCTTCAGCTTTCCTCAAGCCTAGTGATCTTCTACTTGAGCCACAGCACTACTTCTGGTTTTTTCTGTGTATGTGGTACTGCGGAATTGAACCTTCGTCTTCATACAAGCACTCTACAACTATGCCAAACTCCCAGCCCCTCCACATTAGTTTTTATGATAGATCTTTCCATGCATCCAGGTTGGCTAGAAATCCTTCTTGAGTTTCCCAAGATCAGGGAGTATAGGTGTGTCCCATCCTGTGTGGCTACATAACCATTGTTTAGGGTACAGTTCTCTCTTCATTCTACCCATCTCGAGCAATTTTCATCTTCCATGTATAATCATTAAACATTCAGCTCCTGTTCTTCTCTACTCCATTCTCTGGAACCATCGTGCTTTTTGGCTCTAAGGGTTTGTTGATCCTTGGAAGCTCTGGAAGGGAAAACATACGCTAGCTCTTCCTTTATGACTGCTGTATTTTTAGTTTACTGTAATCAAGATTCATCTGTAAAATATAGTAAAATGTTCTTCCTTTTCAATGCATTATTTTGCATATTTCTATCTTTGGATTATTATTAATAGTTGTGAATGGATTCTCCACATATTTGTTCTAGTCTCTGCTTTCTCTTCCGTTAGGTACAAATCTAGAAATAGAAGTGTTGGACCATATTTCTATGTAATTCTAAATTTAGTACTTTTTTAGCACTCTCCACGCAATTTTTGATTGTTTTATATTCCTTGCAGAACTATTCCAAAGTTCTACTTCTTCTCACTATCTTCCCAGTAATAGTTAGACTTTGAAAGTTGTTTTTTTGTATGTGTGTATGTGTGTGTGTTTGTGTGTGTGTATGTGGATCTTTTTGTTTAAAATTATATTTATATTAACATATTTAAAGTAATGATTTCATTGTAATTTTAATTTTTCTCATGACTGTTAATATTGAACTTCTTTCTACATTTTGAACTACTATTTCTATATATTCTTTTTAGAAAATCCTCTCCAATCTCCAATTTTTTTCCCTTTTTTTGTGGGGTAGTGGGGAAAGTCATGGGGCTTGCACCTTGGGCAGTGAGCTCTTTAGTTTAAGGCTATTGTCCTACCCTGAGTATTGCCCCTCAGTTCTTCTGCTCACAGCTCCCTACCCCTCTTCTCATTATATACAGAACAAAGGTCATCCTCAGACTTTTTGAAAAAGTAAAACATACAGTAAATTTGTAGTATACAACAGTAAGAAATAAATTTCTTGCCAGGTGCAGTGACTTCTACCTGTAATCCTAGCTACTCAGATATCAGGCTGATATCTAAAGATTTGGTTCAAAGCCAGCCTGGGCATTAGAAAGTCTATGAGACTCTCATCTACAGTTAACCACTAGAATATGGGAAATGGCACTGTGGCTTCATAGGTAGGGTGATAGCTTTGAGTTGAAGAGCTCAGGACAGTGCCCAGGCCCAGAGTTCAAGCCTTACAAATCACCCAGCCAAAAAAAAAGAAAAAAAAGTTTCTTCCCCAAGTGATTATTATGCCAGACATAGAACATTAACATTCTGGGTGTACTTCACAGTATTATTACTTGATACCCTAAGATTTTGCAATATACTCACAGTACCAGCATATGTCATCATATAATGTAGTTCCTTTTCAATGGAATAATTCCATTTATAACCTAAATCTACTCCCCCGACTTATTTTTGTCGATACCACAATTGCTCTACCATGATATGCCACAAGCCATTAAACATTTTATGGTGGGTAATTGGAAAGGAGTCTCATGGAATTTTGTGCTAGGCTGGCTTTGAACCATGGTCCTCAGATCTCAGTCTCCTGAGTAGCTAGGATGACAGGCGTGAGCCACCAACACCTGGCTTGCCTTTTTATTTTTTTGTGGGTCTTGGGACTTGAACTCTGGGCCTAGGCACCATCCCTAAGCTTTTCAGGTCAATATTTCATGTAAGTCTAAACATTTAAGTAAAGGAATACAATTCCAACAAAAAAAGAATAAAATTCCAGACATGGTGTGTTTATAACTCAGTGCTAATTAGTTAATGAAAATGTGCCATTCCAGAAGCTGGTGTCATTTGATGATGTAGCTGTGGATTTCAGCTGGGAGGAGTGGCAGCATCTGGACAATGCTCAGAGAACCCTGTACAGAGATGTAATGCTGGAGACCTACAGCAACCTGGTGCCCTTAGGTGAGCAAAAGTCAAATTCACTTGCAAGGCCAAGTGCCTTGTTATTTTGCAGATACGTGAATGTTTATCAAACTTTCAATACTATTTAAATGAAAGATTCCAGGCCCTGAGAAGTATCATTACTTTCTAAAGAAAACCTAAGGTAATTTTGTACTCATTCTTCAGGATACCTTCAGGATACTTTGACAACAGTTCTAAATTATGTTTCCTCTAATGGAGACGGCATTCCAAACTTACACAGTAATTGTAAGTGGATAAACCATCCAGAATAGAATATATATCATTATTGTAAATAGGATCTACAAATCACTAAACAGTGAGTTTATAATGGAAACCTGGCACTAGGTGCAATGTTTCATGCCTGTAATCTTAAAATATTCAGGAGGAAGAAATCTAAGAAATCTAATTTGAAGCCAGCAATGGCATAAAAATTGCCATGAAACTCTATAACTCCAAGTAACCCCTCAAAAATGTTAGTGGAGTGTCAAGAGTTTGACTTTGTGGTTGAGTGCTTGCCTAGCATGCATGAAGACCTATGCATGTAAGTGGAGCTGGGACTCAAACTGGTATTTTTCTAGCCTTGAGCAAGACAGCTAAGTTTATGCCATACAAAATGAATCCAGAGCTGGGGAAAAGTCAACCATGGAGCCAGTGAGAAATGAGAAAAAAGATTTAATAGGTAACTTGTGAGTAGGATGTCTGTGAACTTAAAGAAATGATGACACAGCATAAACAATAATTCTCAACTGTTTCTAATTTACAGGGCCCTGTGTTCCCAAACCTGTATTAATTGACAATCTAGACCACTGTGCAGAACTGTGGATAGGAAATTCCTCTGACAAGAATATCACAGGTGAGTGAATTCATCTTCATATTGATGTTGGAGCCTGAGCCCCATTGGTAAGTTCATGTTGTGATGTACTGAGCAATAATATTCTTAGTTACCCTAAATCCTGTGTGGAACCTATGGAATTCTTTGTGAATGAATCAAGAATCATTTTATTTTCCCAATCCTATGCTTGGTCCTTGGGTTTTCTCAAGGCTAGCTCTCTACTTCTTGAGTCATAGCACCACTTCTGGCTTTTTCTTTGTATGTAGTACCAAGGAACTGAACCAGGTCTTTGTGCATGCTAGCCCAAACCACCGGCACCAAGAATCATAGGTTGATATGATGAATTCTATGTGGCAGTAGAGTTAAAGTTAGATTTCTCTGTAGAAATCACTGTGAAACAAAATAAAATGAGAAAGCCATGAGCCCGTGGCTCATGCCTGTAATCCTAGCTACTTAGGAGGCTGAGATCTGAGGATCAAGGTTCAAAGACTGACCTATCACAAAAACACCTTAGACTCTTCTCTCCAATGAATCAATAGAAAATGGGAAGTGGGGTTGAGTCTAAAGACATAGGGCATTAGCCTTGAGCTGAAGAGCTCAGGAAGAACAGCCAGGTCTAGAATTCAAGTCCCATGACTGCAAAACAAGAAAGAAAGAAAGAAAGGAAGAAAGAAAGAAAGAAAGAAAGAAAGAAAGAAAGAAAGAAAGAAAGAAAGAAAGAAGAAAGAAGAAAGAGGGAAGAAAGAGGGAAGGAAGGAAAGAAAGAAAGAAAGAAAGAAAGAAAGAAAGAAAGAAAGAAAGAATGAATGAATGATATTTCATTTCTTTAAAACTAAGACTATAAATGATTGAGCAAACAAGGAATAAGTCAGGGCATTATTCTCTGATAAGGATAATATCTTTTTGCTGGTAGGAAGAGACTGGTATTCAGAACCAGACCTTTCCACCAGAAATTGAGCCTAGTGGTAGAGTGCTTGCCTAGCATGCACAAAGACACAGGTTTGATTCCTTATTACCACATACATAGAAAAAGCCAGAAGTAATGACTTCATTGGTAGGGTTCTAGTCTTGAGAAAACCCAAGGACAGTGGTTAGGTCCTAAGTTCAAACCCAGGAATGGAAGGGAAAAAAAACAACAAAGTTTCAATCAACATAAGAAAATTAACTAGACAATGAGCTGGTTCTAAGGGACAGGAGTGTTAGAAAAGGAATTTTTATAAGACTTCAAATGGAAAGAAATAAATTTCAAAATTCCCACAAATACCTAAATTGAGACTTTAGTGAGAAGTTGTAACTGAAGGGATATAGGTGTAAGTCCTTACTCTCAAGAATCGTTCTTGCTTGGATCAAAGCCAACAGACATGTACACCAAACTTGTGGCCGCTGAATCTAGAAAAATTCGTGTTCCTCACTTAATGGTTAATAAGCAAACAGCATTGAAACTGGGTAAGGTAATCCTATCTGCTACTCAGGACCTGAGACTCTTATCTGTAGTTAACTCTTGAAAAGAGGAAGTGGGTCTGTAGCTCAAGGATAGGGGTTATAGTCTTCTGCTGAAGTGTTCAGGGACAGGGCCGAGGCCTATGAACTACAAAAAAAAGAAAAGAAAAGAAAAGAAAGTTTTAAAAAGATGCAAAACAGCACAATATTTAGATTATTTCTCAAAAATAAAAGAAAGGCAGCTATACCTCAATGTATAAACAAAACAGTAGTTGAAAAAAAACAGCTGCAGGTATATAATAGGTAGTACTCAGCTTAAAACTGTAGCAATACATAGATGGGTAATTTCAATAAATATTTCCTGTGATATAAAAAGAGAACTATTATATAAGTACCGCGCTCTAACCGATTGCGCCACTGGAGCACTCCTTTGCTGTCCCTTGGTTATCTCATATTGGTATAGTATCTCACTTTGTCATCTGATTTATTGAATTTATTTGTATTTGGATATTTGAAATTTGATAGGGAAGGGGGGAAAATCAAGACGGGTGGGGGGTGTGGGGGGGGAGGGATACGGGTACCAAGACATGTGAAAGGGTATCAATGTATGTGAATTAATGCACCATCTATCTGGCCAATATCATATAACCCTTTTACTAATTACAATTAAAAAATACAAAAAAAGAGAACTAAAACACAGAAAAACATTATTGGTCATTGTAAAATATCATTTTCTTAATATGTTAGGGAGAAAAGCATATATTTCTCACAAATCAATTTCCACTTTTATATTTTAAAATATCTAACACTTAGGATGGGAAAGTAAAGTCATTACCTTTACAGTAAGGAATATTTATATCTCATGTATGTTTGTGTCTTTTTTTCTATGACTCATTTTAGATGTCCAGGTAATGGAAAATGTGTTCAAGACCTGCCAGGAAAGTCCACATGAATGTCTTTGTGAAGTAGCAGTTGCAAGTAGTATCGAAGTGGAGGAAAACGTGAGATTTGCAACAACTTTAAATTTGAGCTCTACACATAATCCAGAGCTGATTAGTAATAACGGTAACAACTTAGGGGTGAGGACTGAGGAGTTCATTAAGTGTCAGAACATGCTTCTGTCTCCTAAGCCTGATGAGATGCATACTGCATATAGATCTCGTATGTCTCCTGTTCTTAAAAAATCCATCGGATATTCAGAGCATTTTATTCATGATTGTGACAGTCCAAAAGATCTGCAGTATCATAATTCTGTTCTCCCTGCCCAAGAAATTATTCAGGGAGGGAGGAAAACTGCTAAATGTATTGTGTGATGAAAAATATTGTACTTAACACCGACCATCACTACACATCCAAAAATGTACACAGGAGAGACTCCTCATACATGTAGTGAATGTGAGAAATCTTTCAGTAATGAAATACGCCTTACAATACCTCAGAGCAAATATCCTGAGATATGTGATGCGTACATCAAGTGTGAAAATTAATTTCTGAGAAGTCAGACCTGACGCTCCAACCTCGATCTCCAAGAGAAGACAAACCTTATGAATATGAGGAACGTAATAAAATTTCTGCCCAGAATTCAGCTCTCAGCACACATCAGAGATCTCACACAGAAGAGAAATCTTTAATGGGATAAATGTGGGAAGACTTTTAGACTGAAATCATACCTCACTTTGCACCAGAGAAGACACACAGAAGAGAAACCTTATGAATGTAACAAATGTGAAAAGTCTTTCACCCAGAAGATACACCTTCGGGTTCATCAAATAACACACACAGGAGAGAAATCTTATAAGTGTAATGAATGTAGAAAGTCTTTCCAAGGGAAGGGAAAACTTCGTGTTCATCAGAGAATACACACAGGACTGAAACCTTATGAATGTAACCAATGTGTAAAGTCTTTCAGACAGAAATCTTCCCTCAAATTGCATCAAAGAACACACACAGGAGAGAAACCTTATGTGTGCAACAAATGTGGAAAGACCTTATAGTGGAAGTCATATCTTGATGGGCATAATAGAACACACACAGGAGAGAAAACTTATGCATGTAGTGAATGCGGAAAGTCTTTCAAATGGAAGGTAAAACTCCATGTTCATCAGAGAATATACTCAGGAGAAACACCTTATGTGTGTAACATATGTGGAAAGTCCTTCACACAGAAGCCAAACCTCAACATGCATAAGACAATTCAAACGGGAGAAAAACCTTATGAATGTAACCGATGTGGAAGGTCTTTCAAATGGAAGTCTTCCCTCAAATGGCATCAGAGAACACACACAGGAGAGAAACTGTACGAGTGCATCAAATGTGGTAAGACCTTTAGATGGAAGTCACATTACAGGAGGCATAACAGAATTCACACATATTAGAAACCTTAGGAATATAACCAAAGTTGAAAGTCTTTCGTGCAGTATTCACCCTTCAGGAAGCGTAAGAGAGTTCACACATATGAGAAGCCTTAGCAATGTAATAAATAGGAAAGACTTTTTAGTCTGTGGAAGAAAACTCAGCTTGTGTCACAGAACCAACACAAGATAAAACCCTTAATGAATGTAGCAAATGTTCAGTCTTTTCCCCAGAAGGCACAAGTCAAGATTTATCACTAAACACCCACAGGATAGAATCCTATGAATAAAATGAAAGGGAAATTTTTTTGAAGAACTCATAGTTGAGTTTGCATGATACCACACAGACACAGGATAAAAATCGTATGAATATAAGAATATGAAAAATCCATCATGAACGCATGACTAAGTATAAAATGCACATAGGAGAGAAAAACCTTATGAATATTACAAATGTGGAAATTGTTTGACCTGGAAGGCATACTTCTGTGTTCATCACAAACCTGATTCCCATAGAAGAAAAGAAAACTAATGAATACAACAAATGTGCAATGACTTTTAATCAGAAGTCAGTCTTCAGTACATTTCAGAACATACACAATAGAGAAATTCTGAGTAATGAAAAACATTTAGCTATATATAGAATCTCTGTATATGGGAGCATTAGGGTAAGTCTTCTAAACAAAGTCAACCTTCAGCAAGCATTAAGAGCACTCACAGAAGAAATAATAGCATATAGGAAAACCTTTGTCAGAAACCTCTAAAAGCTGACTGTGTGGCTTAGTGGTAGAGTGCTAACCTATCAAGGATGAATGCCTGGCTTAGATTCCTCAATACTACGTGAAAAGAGCAAGCCAGAAGCAGCACTGTGGTTCAATGTTAGAGTGATAACCTTGAGCAAAAGTAGCTCAGGCCCTGAGTTCAAGCCTAAGGATTGGAGAGAGAGAGAGAGACAGAGAGAGAGAGAGAGAGAGAGAGAGAGAGAGAGAGAGAGAGAGAGAGAGAGAGAGAGAGAGAGAGAGAGAGAGAGAGAGACAGAGAGAGAGACAGAGAGAGAGACAGAGAGAGACAGAGAGAGATAGAGAGAGAGAGAGAGAGAGAGAGAGACAGACAGACAGACAGACAGACAGACAGACAGACAGACAGACAGACAGAGACAGAAAGAGAGAGAGAAAGAGAGAAAAAAGAGAGAAATGGGAACTTCTAAATTTTACAGAGATAGAGAAGGAGAGAGAGAAGGAGACAGAAACTAATTTCTAAACTTTACAGTCTTTCTATTTCTTTACGAATTCGTCTATGTCATTCTTTCTGACAGAAGCACAGAATTCCATTGTGTAAAAATACCATATTTGATCTACTCATCAACTGACGGGCATCTGGGTTGGTTCCATACCTTTGCCATAGTAAATAGTGCTGTGATAAATGTTATTGTTCTAGTGAATTTAGTATGTCCTATCTGGCCGCTTGTCAAGTAGTGAAATTGCTGGATCACAGGGGTGCTCTATGTTTAGTCTTTTTGGGATACTGCCATAGTGCTTTCCATAGTGGTTGAACGAGTTTGCAATCCCACCAGCAGTGTAGTAGTGATCCCTCCTGGCCACATCCCCTCCAGCATACGTTATTAGATTTCTGGATCTTGGCCATTCTAACTGGAGTGAGGAGGAAAAGGGAAAGAGGAACTGAAACTTTCTCTCCTTACAGATGACATGATTCTGTATTTAAAGAACCCTATAGACTCTACTCCGAAGCTGCTTGAGCTGATATAAAACTTTGGTAAGGTAGCAGGGTATAAAATTAACCCTCAATGTCAACTGCCTTCCTATATGCCAACAAATGAGAGGAATGAGGCAAGAATCAGGATAGCAACTCATTTTGCTATCAAAGAAAATAAAATACCTAGGAATTAACTTAGAATGTAAAGCACCTTTTTGATGGAATTATAAACCATGGAGAAGGAAATTAACGCAGAACTGAGGAAATGCAAAAACCTATGCTCCTGGTTTGGAAGAAGTAATATTGTAAAAATGGCAATCTTGATAAGGACTATCTACAAATTCAGTGCAATATTCATCAATATCCCAATGTCATTCTTTAAAGAAACAGAAGAGGAAATCCAAAATTTCACTTGGAATAATAAAAGACCCCTTATAGTCTGTCTTCTTGCATGATACATAATGTTTAATCTCACCTTCTCCACCAAAATCTCACCTTTCTCATTGAGACATAGCTGGCCCTGTTTACTAGCAGCAAAGGCTCAAACGCGCAGTTTCAGGTGTCACCACTGCCTCTGTTATTGGGTAGATCCAACTCTGTCATCGATTCTGAGGTCTGCTCTGGGAGTCTTGGTCACAAGTTGTTCTGTGGCATCTGCTGCCAGCCTGTGCCTATTTGCTTCCTTTTCCTCCAGCAGCCTACAACAGGGAATGAAGTTCAGGCGCTGATGCTCTCCTTCATATGCAGGGCAGGATGAGCCCAACCCTCCCTCATCTTCCTCTTCCAATTTTTGGGAAAAAATGTGCTGGCTGAAGTCCTCAGGTGTGGCGCATGGCTGATCCACACTTTTAATCCAGGCTGGTCAGGAGGCTGAGATCTGAGTATGGAAGTTCCAAGTCACCTAGAACAGGAAAGTCTGATAGATTCTTACTACCAAAAATAAAAACAGCTGGGAATGGACTTTGTGTTCCAGTGGTAAAGGGCTAGTCTTGAGTACAAATGCTTAGTGCCCAGGCCCTGAGTTCAGGCTCCAGCACTGCCAACAACCTCACTTTAGTGAGATTTTAGCTTTATCCATGTAGGCACATCTCACTGGAATCTTTGCTGGTAGAGATAGTCTTCATAATTTTGTCTCAAGGTAAAGGTCCTCCTGGGGTAGTACACAAAAGGTGTCATGGAGAGAGGAGCCCCACTTGAAGATGGCATAGGTCAAGCCAGCATGGAGTTGGCACATCAGTCTTTTTCTTAGCACCACCTACCAGTGAATGTCAAATGACATTGATTGTTGTGGGATTGTGTGATTGAAGTGCCCCATTAAGGGCAGTGTTAGCACATCCAAACTTGGATACCAGGAATGCTGAAATCTCAAAGCTAAGATTTCTGTTGGCTACAGAAATGCTGGTGTGTCTGTGATTCACTAAAAGTTCAGGTGCAAAGATTCTGAAGCTTGATGCCATGTGTTTATTCCATTTAGTAAAATTATTTTAATGCACTGTATAAGTTAAAACATTTGATAAAATTCAGGGGTAGTGAAAACATTGTTCTTGAATTCAGGTGTCTGGCAGGGTAATGGGGGGGTGTTGGTGGCTAGGACTATGAAGCTGGAGCTGCTATCAAACCATGGATCATGTTCCTCTTTTTCTGGGAGAAATGACTCCAAAGATGAAATTTGAATGGTGAGGAAAACATGATGATGTACTCAGGAAATTTCTCCTAAACAAATGCTCATGTGGAAGTGGGATGGGGGCTGGGCATGTCTGAGGCAGAGCTTAAGGGGGCTTCTCATGGCGTTGAGAACGTTCCTTGCGACTTCAGGCATGCAGCAGGGTGTTTTAGATGACCATGGTGAGATGGATGGAATAAGACTGGAGACAAGATGAATGCTGGGATCCTGCAATGCTCTTGCATGAGTGGCTGGTGGCTCACCTGAAAGAACTAATTATGTCTAAAAAAGAAATCAGGAATTTGTTTTGATTAGATAATACCTGTAATCCGAGGCGTATTCAGGATCCTGATCTTAGTATTGTGGTTTAAAACCAACCCAGCAAAGGGAAAAATGCATGAGACTCATACTCCCAGTTTAGAGCAAGAACAAAGATTGAAGTAGAGCTGTGGCTCAAGAGCTAGAGTGCTACCTTGAGCAAAGAAAAGCTAAGAAAAAGCTCCAGGTCTTGAGTTCAAGGCCAGGAATGAAAGAAGGAAGGTAAAAAAGGGAAGTATGTGAGGAAGGGAAATATATAAATGAAAGAGAGAAGGAACTAGAAATTTAAAACTAGAGAATATTTAAAAGTCATCAGTCCTTCTAAGAAAAGTGTTGGAGTATGGGTTCTATATGTGGTGAACTGGAAGCCCAGCAGTGACTTGTTAACCAAAGAGTCACCATGATGAGCAAAGGATAGAAATCTGCATGAGCCTCTTAGCGGATGGAGTCACAGAAGAGAACCTCAGCTCCCATCCCATAGTTAGAATTATATAGAGATGGGGAAGTTGGCATCACCTTGATGTCATTGTGTCCATGGAGACTGGAAGCCATGGCTCTGTGAAAGCACAATGTTCTGGTTACTGAGCTGGGAGGCTGAGGAGAGCCAAGTCCTGGCCATGAAGAAATCAGGGTGGCAGCAGAGCAACTCTGCTGCAGTGTGTGCCTGCTTGGCTGTTCTTATTCTGTGGTGGATCAGGCCGGAACGGGTGATAGTAACTGTTTTGTGGTCACAAGCCCTTCACCAAGAGCTTCCTCTGGGATCCTCATAAGCTACAGGGTGGCTGGTGGTGGGATGTGTGTGGGGTGGAAGTGACAGAGGGATGGATGCATGGCAAGGTGGGTGAAGAGATGAGAGGAATGATGAGAGCCCAGTTCATTGGTTTCCAAGGTTAATGGGTGGGAGGTAGAGAGGCATGATGGAGTTATGATGGAGGCAGGGGAAGGTGGTGACAGAGTGAGGCCATCTGTAGTGCCAGCCTGGCCATCATCTGAAGCCCATAGGCAGCTTCCTGATCCTTCACTTAGTCCTGCTCCTTGTGGAGGGAATATCACGTGTACCCAGGGCTAGGGGTGGCGCAATGTCAGTAGCACCTGGAGAACCATTGGCCTCTACCTGGGTGAGGAGTGGTTATAGCTCCCATGCTGGGTAGCCTGATAGCTATGGAACAGATCTCTCCTTAGCTACCACAGTCAGTGGCTGCTCTCCATCTAGGGTTAGGGCACCTGCTCAGCCATCAGGACACCCCATGCCAGGACAGAGGCCTACAATTCAGATGGCAGCACAGGGGTGAAGATGATCTCACCGTAGCCCTAGTTACATGGCTGTCCCTGCATGTAGGACAGGATGAGCTGGGGGAAGATGTTCTCTGTGTTTTTCCACAGCCTATCCCGGCCTCTTCTTGTGTCTGATTAGACCAAGAGAGTACAAGGTTCCCTCTCATAGTCCTGATTCTTTTTCTTTTACAGTCATGAGGCTTGAACTCAGGTCCTGGGTACTGTCCCTGAGCTCTTCTGCTCAAGGTTGATGCTTTTCCATTTGAACCATAGTGCCATTTCCAGCTTTTCCTTTTCATGTGGATCTCTGATATCTCCAATGCTGTACCTGCAGGGAGGCACTCACCCCACAGACAGAGCCACCTCTGCCATGACTGTGACTGCCCACAACCCTCACACCCACTCCTTGCACACCCCTCGACTCCAGTTTTAGCTCCTCTTGGACTGGGTGTCCAGCCTACCCCTTCCTACACTCACAAAGGGTCTACAATTGTCTTCAAAGGGTCCTTTCTTCTGCCAGCCAGAGTACAGACTGTGCACATCTTGACGATCACAGAGCTCAAAGCCAAAGGCTGAGATGCAGAAGGGGGTGACCCAGTAGCTGCACAGGGTCCATGGATCATCCTGTGCATCCCCCAGCCTGTGACTTCCCCCACCCCCTTGGCAGGGAAGCTCCATGCCCACATCCTGATCCCTGGTTCCCTCCAATTCCATTCTCCCTTGGATTTTGCAGACTGTCTACCATCAGGATCTAAAATTCTATTCATCACTTTATGTCCTTATCACTGATTTGCTACTTTGACAGGATCTCCCCGTGCCTGGAGAGTGGGCATGTCATGTACTCTCTGTGGAGAAGTTGCCCCAGGAGAAGAAATATGCACTTCATGTGAGTGTTGGACAGGGCAGGAGGGCTCCCTAGGATCAGAAGCCACAGGAGGGGTGCAGATGGGGGAATGCTAGGGGCCCCAGGGGACAGTGGGAGTTAGGGCACAGTTGGTTCCTTCTGCAGGGTTGACACCGCTTCCCAAACCCAACAGAATGAGGTTCACATTACAGATATCAGAGACAGTGCAGATTGCCTATGGGCCCAGGGGTCACTGTCACCCCCAGATGCTGGCTGCATGCTGGGATGCACGCAGAGATGTTTTCAAGATCAGGTAATGAGGATGTTGCAGGGTGTAACCATTCTTTTCAGATGGCTCTCTAGCTCTCTTGAGCTTCATCTCTATCTTTGGCTTTTTCTTGGCAGTTAACTGGAAATGAGAGTTTCATGGACTTTCCTTTCTGCACTGGCTTCAAACAGAAGCTATGCACAGTTTTCAAACCATACCCTACTGAAGAAGGGAAGCTTGATCTGGTGCTTAACTGGGTTGCACTTTGGCTCCGTTTGCTATGCCTCACGGGAGGGGGCTCATCATTTGTAGACTAAGATCTCATGGCCTTCAAAGCCAAATGCTACCTGAAAGTTCAGGGTCCCAGCCTATGTGTTGGGCCGGGGTGAATACATTCTCTGTTATGCTGGGTCATCAACCCATGTTTTAAGCTGGAAGTAGGCAGTGCCACATTTGATAAGAACATCTACCAGAGATTGTCACCTCATGAAAGCAGATTCTAAATTTGTATTCCATTTCCTGTGGTGGAGAAATCCCCTCCAAGTTAGACAGGCTCACATCCACCTGCAGGTCACACTCCGAATGCACCTTGAGTGTCCTCATGGTATTTGGATCTAATTTTGTAGGGAATGCTGGTTTAGTCCGTGAATTAGCTGGACAAGTGATGACAAACGTGTTGTGGATTAATATGAGAACAATTTAAGAAGCCCTGGAGGAGCATCAACCTGACCCTCTGTGGTGCTATAAATCTGATAGGATGTTCCAGACTGAGAAACAATCACATGGCTTTGTGTTTGGCATCCAGACAAGTGAGTGCATGTCTTAGCTGTCAGCCAATACAGAGGAGGACATGAATAAGTGGGTGGAAAGCATCTGTCAGACCCCTGTCTGGGGGCAGGTGGAGAGAACATAGAAAGGTAGATACCATGGCTGTGGTGGGGCCAAAAAAAGGGTAAAAGAGGCAAAGGAACCAGGTACTGGTAGCTCAAGACTGTCATCCTAGCTACTCAGGAGTTTGAGATCTGAGGATCACAATTCAAAGCCAGCCCAGGACAGAAACTCCATGAGACTCTTATCTGCAATAAACTACTGAATGCAAGAAGCTCAAGCTCAGTGACAGCATCCAGGCCTAGCGTTCAAAACCCAGGACTGCCAGAAAAAAGTATCAAAGGACAAGAAGCTGGCCAAAAGTTAGAGGGACTCTATCTTGACAAACAATACAATGGTAAGTTGCACTCAGAAGACTTGCACAAAATCTGGAAATGCCTGAGACCTATCTATGTATGTTTCCTGTTTGTCTAAATACATATGTTTATGCATTTATGTATTAGTATAGAGAGACAGATCAATACATATGACTATACATATATACATAGCCAGACACTTATGGGTGGGTGGTATACTGTGTGAGAGTTTGTGTTTGTGTTTTGTGGATGGCTATCTCTGTTTAAGAAAGATAGAAAATATGTAAATATCTTTAAAAAAAACTTGATAAAATATAGAGAGACATAAGCTCTTGAGGGAATCTGAAATGACAAGATTATTTACAGGCACATTTATCCTTATGGATTCCTCAGCAAGTTTTAATTTTTTTCATTATTTTCTTTCTTTTTTTGAACCAGTGCTAAGGATTTCTCTCAGGGACCAGGTGCTGCCACTTACTAATTTTCTCATGGCTGGTACAAGAGGAACTGAGCCACAGTTCCACTTTTGCCTTATTTATTCGTGCTTAACTGAAGATAAAGATTTCTATCAGTGACTTTCTTTCAGGGGCTGGATTCTTATGAGGATCCCCAGACCTCAGCCTTCTCTATAGCTACAATTAACAATATGAGAACCCAGCACTGGGTTCCAATGCACAGGGCAAGAAATTGAGTGAATCTCTCAACTCCAATTAGCTATAATAAGCTAGAAGTGAAAGACCAATACCTTTGAGGAAAAGATGCTGAGGGTTATCACACAGGCCCTATGAGTAAGCCCTAAACCCTGTACACATGTGTGCATGCACACATAGGCAGATACACACACACATGCACACACACAATATCTCAGGCAATATTGTATTTTGAATTAATATCCAAAGATTGGACAACAGGATAGCAAGTAATAAAATCTGTTTTTCTTGTCTACATTGAGGGAAAGGGATAAGTCACAAGATGCAGAAGCGAAGAATTCAGAGGCAAATGCTGTGAGTGAATAACTTGTAAAAAGCACATTTCTTTTCTTTTGTTTTTTCTGCCATTCCTGGGGCTTGAACTCAGGGCCTGAGCACTGCTTTTGGCTTTTCCCAAGTCTAGCCCTCTGCCACTTGAGCCACATTGCCATATGGATTTTTATATCTGTGTGATATTAAGGATTCAAACCTAGATTTTCATGGATGCTAGGCAAGCACTCTACCACTGGGCCAAACTCTAAACCCCGATAAAGTATTTATAAATAGTCATCATCATCATATCAAGATATCCTTTCTCCTACAAAGAATGAACACTTATCTATGTCTGTAAGACTTTTTTTTATGTCACCAATGCTTCTGTGATTTTCCCACTTGCATTTTTACAGATGACAGCACAGATATTCATCAGGAAGAAAAATAGATTACGATACAGAAACCTAACAACGTCCCAGTAGATTGAAGTGAAAAATATGTGCAAGATGGCCTGGGTGTTTCATCTATTTGTAGAGTGCTTGGCTACCACACAAAAAGACCCCGGTTTGATTCTGCAGTACCATATACATAGAAAACGCTGGAAGTGGTGCTGTGGCTTGGTGGGACCGCTATAGCCTAAAGAAAGCCTAAGAACAATGGTCAGGCTCTGAGGTCAAGTCCCAGGACTAGCAAAAAAAGGTGCAAGAGGCAAAATGCAAGCTGAGAAGGCACTGTGAAGCAAAATGTCTTGTGAAGGGTAAGGGGAATAGTGACAGTTAAGTTTGGATCTTACCTAAGAAAGGCTCCTTGAGCCTGAGACCAGGCTAGCACTTACGCCTAGTTAATGACTTGGGATTTGAACAAAAAGGTGTGCTGTTTACTACATCCATATGTGAGGTGGGAAGGGAGATTCAGCCTCCAGTATATCTTTGGGGAGGTCTTCTGTGAGCAAGGAGCTTTGGTCATTGGGCCTTGAAAGGTGACCCTACCTCCCTCACAATGGAACAGAATATGGAACCCTGGTAACCAAGCCACTGTATGTGACAACCAGCTCAAGCCAGCTCCCTTGGCCTGTGGCTCAGGAGGAAGAAAGATGTTGCTGTGCTGTTGCCAAAGGTCAGGAGGCTCGCATCTCAGGCATGAGAGATATGGAACTCTCACTTGAAGAAGTAGATGCTGGATCAGTGCCAAGCCAAAATTTCCGTATATCAGGCATTTCTCTAGGAAGAAAGCCAGGAAACTCCAGGGCAACTCAGATGAGGTATATTGAGAGGAAACCTATTTGAACCCATCATCCTGCCCACACACTACAACCTTCTTGTGTGCTTTCAAGTGACTATACTGAGATTAGAGTGTGTCATTTCCAATCTACTCTATTCCAATTCCTCAATGTGAAGAGTGGTCCCATTCCTACGTTTGAAATATCCACTCTTTTGCCAACATAGTGTGATGGTAAGTCAGCTCAGACTCTGA
This sequence comes from Megascapheus bottae, assembly GCA_024803745.1. Lineage (NCBI taxonomy): Eukaryota > Metazoa > Chordata > Mammalia > Rodentia > Geomyidae > Megascapheus > Megascapheus bottae. Next base: position 849,903 of record JANJXV010000147.1, on the reverse strand, counting down.
ATGAGCCTTGTAACCTATGGATCATGGAGGAAGGCCTGTTGGAGATGCTGCTGACAAAGCTGATCGTTGCCTAGCGGAAAGGTGATCTCTTTAATGTGGGAAACTTCCTGCACAATTTCAAATAGTGGAGGACAATGTAGTAGTTGCTGGAAATTCTCTTGAAAAGGTGAGTGTTCCCCCACCAAACCCAGGTTTGCTCACCCCTCCTGGCCAAGTCTTGGAATACTTGGCTCCTCTCTGAGCCTGTTTGGTTCACTGGGGTGTTCACAGGGGAGCTAAGCATGATACAAGTGCACAAACTACTTCATTAAGACTGGGACACCATGCCATTTCATTTCCCTCACAAGCTACTGGAGTCTCAACAGTGTGCTTACTGAGAAGTTGGATTTCAGGCATGAGTAAGTGGCTCCCAACTGCAGCCCTTACCTAGGTGACATCCTAGGAAATCCCATTTCCCAGTAAGCAAGGAGGTGTCAGTACTAATGGCGGAGGCCTGTGAAATACTGGAGTCAGAGGAAAAGCTGGGGGCTGAATCACTTTTGAGCCATCAGGGAGGGATTGTGATAGCTTTGCCTGTTAGAACCTGAAAGCATTTACATTTTGGTGTGTGGTCCAGTGCTGCCACTTGAACCTGAACCCAGGTCTAAATGCCATCCCTTTGGTGTTCAAAAATTAGGACTGTACCATTTGAGTCATAGGTCAAGTTCTGGCTTTTTGCTGCCTAATTGAAGACAAGTGCCTTTAGACTTTTACTGACTAGACTGGCTTTCCACTGTGATCTTCAGAGCTCAGCCTGCTGGGTGGCTAAGATTAGAGGAATGAGCATTTAGTTCTTTATTTAGAGCATTCACTTAGTTAATTTAAGGTGCGTTTACTTTGGACACATGCATAGAGGCCTCTCTCAGAAGCTTCTGGAAGTGGGGTGTAAAAGTCATCCTGTTCTCGAGTGTCTCTTACCCCCCTCCCAGCACATAAGTGCACATCTCTGCAGGACAGCCACAGCATTAGAGTCCTGCAAGAAAGGGGCTTTTGTAGAAGGCTCAGGATGGAGAGAGAAGGCTCTCACTTCCCTTGTACCGAATGTGCCCACAGCATCATGTGTTCCATCTATACGATGTGAATGGACTTCTACCCGAGTGATTTCTACGAGTTCAAGAACTGCCACACCCTGACACAACTCAAGCTCTATATGAGGCTCCACATGCCGGCTTTGGACCTGCTCTTCTAAACACATACTTTTTGACCAGCTGGAGGAATGTGCGAACAGTAAGACCAGGAAAAACTAGAAGTCCTGGTGTGGGTGCCTCAGAGCCTGTGAGTAGGAAGCCCATGTGGTCTAGATATTGGTTGGCCCTTACTTCTACAGAGCTTGGCAAAATGCCCTTTATGGGTGGTGTCAGCCAGGTAATGTCTGTCCTCTGAAAGGACTCGGGAATAAGCACTCATTAGAAAGACCCCATACCTCCTCAGTGTTCAGTCCAAACTCCAGTTCTACAGGTTCCTCCATTAGATCCTCATGGAAGTTGAGTGACACTTCAACTTGCAGAGTCCACTCTGTCCACTCTGTACCTATTTCCATTCTTAGGTTTGGGTCATCGTGGAATAGCTTATCCTGAACTCCGGATGAAAAACCCACCAATGGAGCTGGTGACTGATGGAGACTGAGAATCATCACTGCACTCCAGAAAGCATGGGCCTTCTGTAGAAATTACCAAACAGGTATAGAGTCCTGTGGATATAACTTTTGCTCTGAACCCCATGTGTGACACAGTTGAACCTGCAGATACTATGGAGGAAGAAAAAGAGCAGCCAGATTTCCTTCCGTTTCCTTTCACACTCCACCCAGAGTCAGTCCATCTGAGTCAGAGTAACACTCCACTTATTGTGCAAGCTGAAGAGGCACACGCTGGGCTCATGGAAAATGTCCCCATGGGAAGCAGCAAGCGTACTCTCAATACTGGATTCATTGGAGGAAAATGAATCCATCCTCACAGAATATCCAGACCCATCCATCTCACTAAAAGAGACTCATTCTCCATTCGACAAACCAGAATCCATCCCCCTCTTAACTCAGGAAGGACATTCTGTTTCTCATGAGGAAGGAGACCCTTCTGAGGACTCTGAAGTAGAAATACTGTCTGAAGGCAACTTGGAGGCCAGTCTGGATTTAGAGCTTCCCTGTCCCCTTTCTAAAAAGACATCTCTTTACCTTGCTCTCATGATTCTTGTCAAGTATTCATTTTATTTACTTTGCTAACTATTAAACTCTCATTGTTAATATTATGGTGTGCAGTTCTTCAGTGCTTATTATACTGCGTTTTATTTTCCACTTATAATGTGAGACCTCAGACACATAGGTCCTGGGTGGGCCAAAAACCAGACAGGTCTGGTCCCATAGAAGACAACCTTACTGGATATACAGGGAACTATGAAATGCATGGAATCACCAGGAATCCAGGCCAGGCCTCCATGGAAAAACAAGTCAGCTACCAAAGCTTAAGGACAGAGCAGATGCCTGGAAATGTGTTTTGTCAATCGGGAGAAGTGCCAGAGTAACTGTAATATTATGTGGGACTCTGTTCTGTGAGTTCAAGTCTGTTTATATATCCATTGTGCTTTGTACAAATATTTAAGAAAATTAAAACTCCACAATAGCATCAAAAATCTACTTTGGCTTTTAATGTTCCCTAGTTGTAGAGTGCTCGCCTAGTATACAAGAAGACCTTGATTCAATTCCTCGGCACTGCATACACAGAAAAAGCAGATGGGGCACTGTGGCTCAGGTGTCAGAGTGCCACCCTTCAACAAATGTGGCCAAGGACAGTTCCTGGCCCTCAGTTCAAGCCCCAGGACTAGCCAAACAAGAAATCATACCATTTTCCACACATTTGGAAATAAATCTGTTTTATCTAACCCTACTTCTTTTTTGCCAGTCCAGGCTGTGTGCCACCAAGCCAAACTACTGGCCCACATCCTTACTATTTTTAATCATTTAATTTTTTTACATAATCACATTTCATGCTGTCTGTATTAATAGCATAAAAAGTATGCTTAGTGTAATAATGTTAAAAGTAAAACATAAGAAATTAATAACTAAAATTCCTTTTTTATTAGTTTTATAGCATTACTACAATTTTATGAGAAAAATTACCTAGAATGTTTATTTTAGAGTTCAAGTAATCCATTTTTTTAAATATATCAACCTACATCATTTATTTGAACACATTTTAAACTATTTTTTTCAGGAATGAAAATACATACATATTTGTTGTAAATGAAATTTATGACTTGGGGGTATGGGAAAGAGAAAAGGGGAAGGGGGTAACAGTGTTTACAAGAAATGTACTCATCACATATGTAACAGCAATCTCTTTGTATATCACCTTGACAACAAATTTTTTGAAAAGTACAATAAGTTTAAATGTCTACTTTGGGCAGAATTTTTTTTTGCCAGTACTGGGCTTAGACTCAGGACCTGAGCACGATCCTTGTTTTTGTTTTTGTTTATTCTTAAGGCGCAAGTTCTATCACATGTGCCACAGCACCACTTATATTTTTTTTTATCTATGTTGTGCTGAGGAATTGAACTTGGGTCTTCATTCATGCTCGGCAAGAATTCTTCCACTAGGCTTAACTTATGGCCCCAGTGGGAAGGAAGTTTTCCATAAAATATGTAGGAAATAGGTACACTAAGGAAAAGCCATCAAAAATAGGAGAAAAATTATATACTTAGATAACGACATGCCAGTATTATGGCAGATCTCTGTAATTCTAGCTTCAAGAGTGGCCTATTTGGACCGGGAGTTGGCTGGCTGAAGTAAAGTGCTATCCTTGAGCAAGCCCTAGGACAGTGCTCTGGCCATGAGTTGAAGCCATAGGAAATGCAAGAAAAAGAAAAAGAAAGCCCTTATCTAAGGCTGGAGTGCACACTAGTGGTAGTTTGCTTGCCTAGTATGCACAAAGCCCTGTGTTCAATTACTCTGTACCACTTACACCAAAAAAAAGATGGAAATGATCTCAGAAGGTTGGGTTCTGAGGATCAGAGTTCAAAGCCAGGCCAGACACTAAAGTCCATGAAACTGTTACTTCCACTTGAGCACCAGAAAACAAGAAGTGACACTGTGGCTCAAGGTGTTTAAGGTTGTAGCCTCGAGCTGAAGAGCCCAGGGACACTGCCCAGGTGCACAATTAAAGTCTTACAACCAAAAGATAGAGAGAGAAAGAGAGAGACAAAGAGAGAGACACACACAGAGACAGAGAGAGAGAGACAGACAGACAGGCAGACAGACAGAGACAGACAGAGACAGAGAGACAGAGACAGAGACATCAAACAGTCAGGCACTGCTGGCTGAAGCGTGTCATTCTAGCTAGTATGGAGGCTGAGATTGGAGGATCTTGGTTTAAAGCCCAAAGACAGCCTGGACACATATGTTTGTGAGACTTACATCACCAATTAACTACCAGAAACCAAAAATGGAGCTGTAGAGGAAGAGGGCTAGCCTTGAGCTGAAGAGCTCAGGGACAGTGTCCAGGCCCAAAGTCCAAGCACCATGACGAATCAATAATAAAAAAAGAAGATAGCTAATAGTAATGATGAATAATTTTGGGCTAGGAGTTTGGCCTAGTGGTAGAGTGCTTGCCTAGCATGCACGAAGACCTGGGTTCAATTCCTCAATACCACATACATAGAAAAATGCTGGAAGTGGTGCTGAGGCTGAAGTGGTAGAGCCCTAGCCTTGAGAACATATAAGGACAGTGCTCAGTCCCTGAGTTCAAACCCAGGACTGGCCAAATCAAAAGTAGTAGAGCACTGGCATTGAACTGAAGATCTGAGGAACAGCCCAGGCACAGAGTTCAAGCACCGCAAACAACAACAACAAAATCTATGAAATGGCAGTGGTGGTTTTAAGCTAAGCAAAAATAGAGGAGAAACCGGTAAAATATATATTTGTGTGTAAGCAAAATAGCCAGACTTATGCATTAGAACAGGATAGCAACTTGAAAAAAAATTTGTTTTCCATCTCACTAGGTCCTGTCTCTTTGTTTATTCAAGTAAGTGAAATGCTGCGTTTTATAATCGTTGCTCTGAATATTAGAAAATCATAATATCTCTCATTAACCAACAAAGACCAGGAACTGGGGCTTCGTTCAAATGGCAGAGTATCAGGCAAGAGAAGAAAAAATTGAAGTAAGAACTTGAAGTTCTTGATCCAGAACCTGCATAGTAACAGAGCAGCAGCCTGGTGATGGTGCCTCACACCTATAATCTTAGCTACTCAGGAGGCTAAGATCTGAGAATCAAAGTTTAAAGCCAGCCAAAGTACCCAGTTAACTGCCAGAAAAACCAGAAGTGGCACTGTGGCTCACAGATTAAAGCACTAGCCTTGAGCTGAAGAGCTCAGGGACAGTGCCCAGGCCCAGAGTTCAAGCCCCACAATTGACAAAAATCAAACAAGCAAACAAAACTCACAAAGAAGCCTGCAGACCACAGTGGTTCTGCTGAGTCTCTTCTCTATGGCGATCAGGAAACATTTCACTTTTTCTGTCTCTTCCCATCTCAGCATTCATATTAAAATAAGACTGTGTTGAAAGTTTCAATTTATAAAAACGTTTTTCATGAAGCACCCTGAAATATTCATCGCTTATATCTCAATTGAAGATAGTTGATTTGGGGCTGCATTGGTAGAGTGCTAGCCTTGAGCAGAAAAGGTCAGGGATAGAGCTGAAGCACTCAGTTGAAGACCCAGTGCCAACACACAAAAGAAATTATGCATTTTATACATATTTTCTAATTTCTTAATGAATTTTTCAGTCTGTATAAATATAGGGTACATTCCTTGTTACTTAAGTAAGATTGCTCTTTTTTTTTCTTCTTGCCAGTCCTACGGCTTGGACTCAGGCTCTAGACATTTTCATTGGACTCGCTTGCCCACAGTGAGTGCTCTGCCTCTTGAGACACAGCGCCACTTCTAGCTTTTTCCTGAGTATGCGGTACCGATGAATAGAACCTAGGTCTTCATGCATTCTAGGTGAGCACTCTACCATTAGGCTACATTCCCAGGTAGTGAGATTCCTCTTACAGTCATTGTATGTTCACAGAGTTTGATCCCACACACTGTAGGGCCCTGGTTGGCTTTGACCTGTGATCCTAAGCCCTGAGCCTCCTAAGTAGCTGAAATTAAGTTGTGAGCCAGCATGATGGCTTCCATTCTTTTTTCTACAAAAATATATGTAATTATCTAAAATATATCTATAGCTGAAAAAAATGAATCTCTCCCAAACAAATCTTCAAAGAAACAACCATCCTATTAAAAGGTGGGCTAAAGACTTAAAAGAGTATTCTCTGAAGAAAAAATTAAAATGGGCTTTAGACACATGAAGAAATGCTCCATATCTCTAGCAGTAAGGGAAATGAAAATCAAAACAACTTTGAGATTCCTCCTGACTCCAGTCAGAATGGCCATTATCAAAAAATCTAATAAGAGATACTGGTGGGGAAGTGACCAGGGGTGATCACATCTACACTGTTGGTGTGAGTATAAACTCATTCAACCTCTAGGGAAAGCAGTGTGGTGGTTCCTCAAAAGACTGAACATAGAGTTCCCCTATGATCCAGCAAATCCACTAGTTGGCATCTACCCAAATGTCCAGAAAAAAGACATACTAAAGCCACTAGCACAATGATGCTCATTGCAGCACTATTTACCATAGCAAAGCTATGAAACCAACCCAGATGCCACTCAGTAGATGACTGAATCAAGAAGATGTGGTACTTATACACAATGGAATGCTATGCTGCCATCAGAAGGAAAGACATCGCCCCATTTGTAAGGAAATGGAAAGACTTGGAAAAATTCATATCAAGTGAAGCAAGCCAGACCCAAAGAAACATAAGCTCAATGGTTTCCCTCATTTGTAATAATTAGTTCACATCTAGGACTCTCCTAGCAGAGGATTACAATAACTGAAAAACCTAGGTATATAAGGTCATATAGGTTGAGACTAAATGAAAGGATCTCTAGGATGTGGGAACAAGAGCTATATCTTGTGTCATCGTTGCTCTTAATCTTGTGTGATTTTTGTCCTTACTCTACTATGTTATTTCTCATCTCTTATTTTGCCCTTTGGTTAATGTCAGATTGTTACTGTATCTGATTTTTTCCCTGGCATATTGTATATATGTTTATTTGTTTATGTCAAATAGGAAAGGGAAGGGGGGAAACAAGATGATTGGGAAGGTGAGGGGAGAGGGAACTGGGGACAAAAACATGTGGAGTGGAATAAATGTGTGAGAAGTAATGCAGTCCACTACCTGTAAATGTAATCGTAACCCCTCTATACATTACCCTGAAAATAAAAAAGAGACTATAAAAATATCTGTAGAAAATGAGGCTGGATGATGGAAACAACCAGATGCCCTACTACAAAAAATGTGATACACGCACACACACACACACACACACACACACACACACACACACACACAATGGAATGATACATAGCCAACCGACAAGATAAAATAATGGCATTCTCGGGGAAGTGGATGAAAAGGAAAAAATCATATTAAGCGAAGTAAGCCAAACTCAAAGGAACATAGGCCCAAGAGTCTCCCTCATTTGTCAAATTCAGTAGAAACCTTGGGCTCTGCTACCAGAGATTTACAATAGAACAAAATCTAGAGACATCGTGACAAATAGTATGACACTAAATGTAAGGACCTCCAAGATAAAGAAACAAAACTCATATAATGAGTGATTGTTGTCCTTAATGAACTATGTCATCTCTTATCTCTTTTGCTATCCCTTGGTTATATCATATTGTTACAATATTTCACCTTGTTTTCTGATATATTTCATATGTGCCTAATTGGTTATTTGAAATTGGATAGGGAAGGGGGGAAATGAACATGAGTGGGGGTAGGGGAAGGGAAATGGGGACCATATCATTACATGGGGTATCAAAGTTTGAGAAGTAATGCACCTTCTATCTGGTGAATATAGTGTAACCCTTCTATAAATTACAATAAAAACAAATACATAAAAAGAAGATCTGCACAGAAAAAAATAATAATGGCATTTTTGGGGTAGTGGATGAAATTAGAGTGAATCCTGTTGAGTGAGATAAGTCAAGACCAAGGAACAAAAGGTACATGGTATCCTTAATATATGGATATTAGTTTCAAACAGTAGTAGAGCGATGATTGAATAGTTGATACCCAAAGTTCTGGACATAATTTTGGAGATATAAACATAACTACATAGACATAAAAGTCTAGGATAGACTATACACTCTATAGACATGTGTTTTATTATAGATTAATCTGTATCTATGACATACAAAGACTCAGCTTAATTTTTACTATATTCTAAAATCAATGTGCCAGTGATTGTGTAGCGATTCCCTTCTTGAATACTTGTTGGTTAAACATGACATTTGAAATATGATGTAAAATTCAATGTTAATAAATTTTTTTAAAAAAGAGGCTAGAGGTAAATACCACTAATGTACTTGCTCTAAGTGGTACAGAAATTTTCTTAATGAATCAAGGGGTTTTATTACATCTTTATGCAATTATTTTAGTTCTGAGTGTTCTACACTCAATGATACTTCTGGAAAGATGATATAGCTGACTGTGTAGATGGTATGAAGACATACTGGCCTAAACGTAGAATAAAGCATTGGTAAGTGGCTGTTAGCTGTCAAGATTCTACTGGAATATGTGGAATGAATTTATTAAGCACAATTCAGGCTCTTAGTCAGATCAGGATCAAGATTATGTGGTTCCATGAGATGAATGAGGAAAGATCAGAAAAATCTACTAAGATATCCAGATATACTTTTGAAACTAAGGTATCTGTACTCCTTTTTTTTTCTTTCTTGGTGGGGAGCTTGAACTTTGGACCTGGGCAAGGTCTCTTAGTTCTTTTTCCTCAAGGCTAATGCTGTACCAGTTTTAGCCACAACTCCACTTAGTTTTTGGGTGGATAAGTGGAGAGTAGAATCTTACAGTTTTTTTTGTTTTCGTTTTTTTGCTTGCAAAGGCTTTGATTCACCTTCCCCCTGGCTAGTAGAATGACAATTATGACCCTCCAGCGCCTGGCTAGTGATTTTTTTGAAAATTGGACTTTCTTCCAAATCACGTAACTGGTTCCTAGCAAAGTTTTGAAGCCTGACTTAAATGTGACAGATTTTTGTCACTTGGAGACACTCTGTGCTGAACGTTAGAAATCTACCAGCTGAGTCACAGTGGCACTTCCAGTTTTTGTTTATGTGGTGCTGAGGAATGGAATCCAGGGTTTCATACATGCTAGGCAAGCTTCATTTTCAGCCCAAGGTTTTATGTTTTGTTTTTTCAGTGTTGTTGCTTCTAAGGTACTGTATGATGTTCTTTCATTTTCTTTGCTTTTTACCTCTTTTCTTCTTTTTCCCTTTAGTTTTATTCTCTGTAGTCACTGTGTTGAATTCGGGTACCCTGTGTCTTGTACATAGGTTTATGTGATTTGGAATGGAGAGGGTATAATAAAATGGTAAAAAAAAAAAACAAAGGAAAAAGGGTGAACCAATTGAACAGTGATACTTGGAAGACACTAAACGGAAATGAACTGAACAATCTGGGTGGAGAGGGGGCTGAGAGTAGGAAAACAGAGAAAAAGGAGGGAGGGGATAACAATTTTCTTAAGAAATGTGTTCATTACTTATGTAACCGTATGCCAACTATATATTGACTTAACAAAAAAATTAACTTAAAAAATAATTTGGCTGAGTATGGTGGCTCACACTTGTAAATGTAGCTACTCAAGAGGCAGTTCAAAGTCAGCCTGGGCACTGAAGTCCATGTGACTCTTATCTCCAATTAACCACCAGAAACCCAGAAGTGGCCCTATGGCTCAAGGGATAGGGCAGTAGTCTTGAGATGAAAAGCTCAGTGACAAGACCCAGGTGCAGAATTGCAGTCCCATGACTTGAATTATGAATGATACTAGCCAGGCTCTGTGCGCTCACACTTGGAATCCTATCTACACAGAATCAGGTTTGAATCCAGCCCCAACAAATTGCATGATATTCTGATTTACAGTTCATTACCAAAAATCTGGAGGTAGAGCTGTGGATCAAGTGGTAGAACACTAGCCTGAAGCAAAAAAAAACATTTAAGGACAGTTCCCAGGCCCTGGATTCAAGTCCCAAGACTTGCATAAAACAAACAAAATGTGACGCTGAGTCGTCCATCATTTGGTGTTATAGTTCAATATTCTTGATATGCGTCTTAGAAATTAAGTCCCTAGCAAATACTCTCCCCTGAAATTCTGCTTCATAGCTGATTCATAGAATTTCAGCATCATTACTATCACCTTCCCGTTAGCATAGCAGTCTACTACTGAAAATTTGAACAAAACTTTTCAGTAATCCTAATAAATCTGTGTATCATCTGCTCACACATCAAATCAGGAGCAGCTATGATCTAGTATTATCTAAATGTATTTAATCCCTTCTTGAGTTAATGAGCCTTAAAGAGTAAAACATATGAAATAGTTATGAAAATAACAGTCACCATTCTTCTACCTAATATTGTAATATAAGTTTATAAATGCAAGGACTATTCTGAAGTGTGCAGAAGATAGATTCTAATTATAATATTCTCATGAAGTATAGTTTTTAAGAGACATGTTGCTTGCTTTGGGAAAGCAAAGGCAAGGAAAAATGATATAAGTAAGTTCCCTATTTATCAGAAGGAAAATACTATTGGGTTTAGATCAACTTTCATTCATTCCGTGCTGATGAAACAAATATTTGCAATTCCTGAGGCCAATCACTTCATTGTGATGCACAATCAGCCAGCTTAGATCAATCTTCCAAAAAAGGAAAGGAACAAATGAGAAGCAATTAAGGTTTCCAAAATGAACCAGGTGGTGGTGGCAGCTCACACTTGTAATTCTATCTACTCAAGGCCTGAAATCCAAGGATCTGGACTAAGTCTGTCTGTTATGAAAATATTCCTGTCTGAAACATCATCTCTGTTATCACAGCCCAGCTGATACACTCTGCCCAACAGGTTCCAAACACCAAAGTCCATCTCCTATCTGAAATACTAGCAAACGTACTCACACATTATTTCCTCTTTGGGAGATAGTTGAAACAAGTACCAGAAACATTTCCCTGGCTTCAGAGTGGAAGTGGAAATATATACTCACTAGAAGCCCATCTAGTAAATTACAGTCAATCATCTTTCCTCACATCTTGTGAGTTAAATTGAACAATGAGTGTTTGGATCAGAAGCGATGTGTATGAGCATACAGGTTGTAAAATACTGTAATCCTAGCTACTCAAGATAAGCTGAGACCTGAGGATTCCAGTTCAAAATCAGCCATGCAATAAATTCCATAAAATTTTTACCTTTAATTAACCAGCAAAAAACAGAGCGTTGAATTGTGCGTAAAATGCCACAGGCCTAAGCTTTGCATAAAAGTGGTAAGGGGTAGCATTGAGGATGTCCACTCTCTCCACTCCATTTTAACATAGTACTAGAATTCCTAGGCAGTGCAATAAGGCAAGAAGCAAGCATAAAGGGGATCCAAGTGGAGAAAGAGGAAATAAAAATATCCCTCTTCGCAGATGACATGATTCTGTATTTAAAGAATCCTATAGACTCTACTCCCAAGCTCCTGGAGCTGATTCAAAGATTTGGAAGAGTAGCAGGCCATAAAATCATCCCTCAAAAATCAACTGCCTTCCTTTACATCAACAGAGAGAGGAACGAGGCAATAATCAGGAAAGAAAATCCTTTCACAATAGCCTCAAAGAAAATAAAGTACCTAGGAATTAGCTTAACTAAGAATGTAAAGGACCGTTTAGATGAAAATTTTAAAACCCTAAAAAAGGAAATTAAAGCAGAACTAAGGAAATGGAAAAACATCCCATGCTCCTGGATTGGAAGAATCAACATTGTGAAAATGACAATCTTATAATCTATAATCATATTTAGTAGTATTCTTGCTCCCATTTTCAAATGGGAAGAATAAGAAACTCAAGAAAAATGTCAAATCAAGAAACAACATCCCCCACCCAATGTAAACCGACAAAGGAACAGTCACTGGCAAACCTAGAGGAGAGTCTTCCAAGTGCTACACACATGCAATTGATAAACTTCATTAATGAAAAATGTGAAAATATAAAGAAATAGGTAATGGAGGAAGCCATAGCTGAAAAAGAGTAAAGCAAAAACAAGGTGATAAGTGAAAAAGAAGAAGCCATAAAGGAGGCCATAATAAAGGTTTTTCAAAGAAAGATGCATGAATTCATTGAATCCACATATAAAAACGTGACCAAACTCCACCAAATGTCCAAAGAAAATAAAGCTACTGAGCTAACCACTCAAAATGAAATCAAGGAGATAAAGAAATCCATACATTATCTAAAACAAGAGATGCAAGGCACCAAAAGTGAGCAATTAGAAGCAAGGGAGATGAAAAATAAAGTAGGTAGCTTTGATAGCAGATTAGACAATGCAGAGGAGAGAATTTCCGGGGCTGAAGATAATTTAGTTATTATAGAGAAAGAACAGAAAATGAGTCAATCCAAATCTAGGAAATATGAGAGAGCGCTTCAGGAGGTCCAAGATGCAATGAGGAAGCCTAACTTAAGACTAGTTGGTATTGAGGAGGGCGTGGAGAAAGAGGTCAATGGTATTGGAAATATACTTCAGGGAATCATCTCAGAGAATTTCCCAAATATCCAGAAGGGCAGGCCCATCCAGATACAAGAAGCTTTTAGAACCCCAAACAGACCTGACCAGAAAAGAACATCCCACCGCCAAATTGTGGTCCGAACTGGATCAATAGAAACGAAAGAAAAGATCCTAAAGGCAGCCAGGGAAAATGGATCAGTAACCTATAAAGGCAAACCAATCAGAATAACCCCAGATTTCTCAGCAGAGACCATGAAAGCACGAAGTGACTGGAAGCATATATGTCATGCACTTAAACCAAATAATTACCAACTAATAATACTGTAGCCTGGTAAGCTCTCATTCATAACTGAGGGGACAAGAAAAACATTCCATTCCAGGGAAAAGCTGCAACAATATGTCGAAACAAAACCAACACTACAGAGAATTCTGAAAGATGCTCTATACATAGAAAACCAAAATAAATGCAATATAGGGAAAGAAATGGCACCTAAATAGCATACCATCTAAGGACCACAAGAACTGTCAACACACAAACCCTACTAAAAGCTTTTGAAAATGGTAGGAAGTAATAAATATCTCTCAATCCTAACTCTCAATATCAATGGACTTAACTCTCCAATTAAACGGCATAGGCTATCTAGTTGGATCAAAAAGCAAAAGCCATCGATCTGCTGTCGTCAAGAGACACATCTTACCCAAAAACAAACATCTTTTGAAAGGGAGGGGTTGGAATAAACTCTATCAGTCTAACTGCCCCCATAAACAGGCTGGAGTTGTCATCCTCATATCAGATACAATAGACTTCAAACTAAAATTAGTAAGAAAAGACATAGAAGGTTACTACATACTAATAAAAGGATCTTTCCTCCTGGAAGACATAACGATCCTAAATATTTACACACCCAATCCCGGAGCTCCAAACTTCATCAAGCAAACTTTACTTACACTGAAACCATACATAGATCGAAATACAGTGATTGTTGGTGAGTTTAACACACCACTCTCACCTATGGACAGATCAACAAGGAAAAAGTCAAAAGAGAAACCTTAGAACTGAACAACTATATAGACCAACTAAATCTAACAGACATCTGCAGAATATTCCACCCAGTAACAACACAATATACGTTTTTCTCAGCAGCACATGGAACATTTTCCAAAATAGACCACATCTTAGGCCATAAAGCAAACCTGGACAGATTCAGAAACACTGAAATTACTCCATGCACACTCTCAGACCATAAAGACATCAAATTGGAGCTGAACACACATCTCCACCAACGAATGCCCTGTAAGTCATGGAGACTGAACAACACATTGTTGAATCAAAAACAATGGGTAATCGAAGAGATCAGAACAGATATCCAACTGTTTATGAAATTTAACAATAAGGAGCACACAAATATCAACTCCTTAGGGACACAACTAAGGCAGTACTCAGAGGAAAATTTATAGCGCTGAGTGCCTACAACAGCAAGTTGGAAAAATGGCAAACCAACTAGTTAATGTCTCACCTTAACCTCCTGGAAAAAGAGCAACAAACCAAAACTAAACCCATTAGGAGAAAGAAAATTATTAAAATCAAAGCAGAATTAAATGATTTGGAATAAAAAAACTATAGAAAGAATCAACAAAACAAGGAGTTGGTTCTTTGAAAGAATTAACAAAATTGACAAGCTCTTAGCGAATCTTACCAAAAAAAGAAGAGAGCATATCAAAATAAACAAAATCGCAGATGAAAATGGTAATATCACGACAGAAATTACCAAGATCCAGAATATCATGAGGGAACACTTCTCAAACCTTTACGCCAACAAATTTGAGAATCTAGAAGAAATGGATGAATTCCTCGACAATATTAACATACCCACACTGAACCAAGAAGAGCTAACCCAACTCAACAGGCATATTTCAAGGTCTGAAATAGAAATGGAAATTAGACAACTTCCACTTAAAAAGAGCCCAGGGCCAGATGGATTCACAGCTGAATTCTATAAGGTCTTCAAAGCAGAGCTCACACCAATACTCCTCAAGCTCTTCAACGAAATTGAAAATGAAGGTTCTTTACCAAACTGATTCTGTGAAGCCAGCATATCCCTCATCCCCAAACCAGAAAGAGATTCATCAAAGAAAGAGATCTATAGACCCATTTCTTTGATGAACATCGATGCAAAACTTCTCAACAAAATACTAGCCAACCGTCTACAACAACTCATCAAAAAAATTATACACTATGATCAAACTGGATTCATCACAGGGAGGCAAAGCTGGTTCAACATACACAAATCAATTAATATAATTCAACACATCAACAGGAGCAGGGATAAAATCACATGATTGTCTCAATAGGTGCGGAAAAGGCATTTGACAAGATCCAAAACCCCTTTATGTAAAAAGATGTAGAGAAACTAGGAATCCATGGAACATTTCTCAATGTAATAAAGGCTGTGTATGAGAAACCCACTGCTAGTATTATACTGAATGGTGAAAATCTAAAGCCATTCCCTCTAAAATCAGGAACGAGATAAGGATGCCCACTCTCTCCACTCCTTTTTAACATAGTAGTAGAATTCCTAGGCAGTGCAATAAGGCAAGAAGCAAGCATAAAGGGGATCCAAGTGGGGAAAGAGGAAATAAAACTATCCCTCTTTGCAGATGACATGATTCTGTATTTAAAGAATCCTATAGACTCTACTCCCAAGCTCCTTGAGCTGATTCAAAGCTTTGGAAGGGTAGCAGGCCATAAAATCAACCCTCACAAATGAACTGCCTTACTTTATGTCAACACTGAGAGGAAGGAGGCAATAATCAGTAAAGAAAATCCTTTCACAATAACCTCAAAGAAAATAAAGTACCTAGCAATTAGCTTAAGTAAGAATGTAAAGGACCGTTTAGATGAAAAATTTAAAACGATAAAAAAGGAAATTAAAGCAGAACTAACCAAATGGAAAAACCTCCCATGCTCCTAGATTGGAAGAATCAACATTGTGAAAATGACAATCTTGCCAAGGGCTATCTACAAATTCAATGTAATACCCATCAACATCCCAATGTCATTCTTAAAAGACATAGAAGAGGCAATTCAAAATTTCATATGGAATAATAAAAGACCCCGTATAGCAAAAACACTTCTTAGCAGAAAGAACAGCGCTGGAGGAATTTCAATTCCAAACTTAAGGCTCTATTACAGAGCTATAATTCTCAAAACAGCTTGGTACTGGCACAAGGACAGGCCTGAAGTCCAATGGAGTAGAACTGCGGACCCAGATATTAAACCACAGACCTATGGCCACCTAATCTTTGACCAGGGAGCCAAAAAAATAGAATGGAAGAAAGATAGCCTCTTCAACAAGTTGTGCTGGCAGAACTGGTTAAACACCTGCGGAAAACTAAAGTTGGGTCCTTCTTTGTCACCTTGCACTAGAATTAACTCCAAATGGATCAAAGACGTGGAGGTAAAAGCTGACACACTGAAAAGTTTACAGGAAGGAATAGGAGATACACAAGGCCTCCTTGGCACAGGTCGAAACATTCTTAAGGACCAAGAATCACAACAAATCAGAGAAAGGCTGGATAAGTGGGACTGCATTAAACTGCAGAGCTTTTGTATGGCAACGGATATAGCTAGTAAACTAATCAGGAAGCCTACAAAGTGGGAGAAGATCTTCACCAACCAAACAATATGGCTTCAACTCATGGCCAGAGCACTGTCCTAGGGCTTGCTCAAGGATAGCACTTTACTTCAGCCAGCCAACTCCCGGTCCAAATAGGCCATGGAATTGCAAATATTTGTTTCATCAGCACGGAATGAATGAAAGTTGATCTAAACCCAATAGTATTTTCCTTCTGATAAATAGGGAACTTACTTATATCATTTTTCCTTGCCTTTGCTTTCCCAAAGCAAGCAACATGTCTCTTAAAAACTATACTTCATGAGAATATTATAATTAGAATCTATCTTCTGCACACTTCAGAATAGTCCTTGCATTTATAAACTTATATTACAATATTAGGTAGAAGAATGGTGACTGTTATTTTCATAACTATTTCATATGTTTTACTCTTTAAGGCTCATTAACTCAAGAAGGGATTAAATACATTTAGATAATACTAGATCATAGCTGCTCCTGATTTGATGTGTGAGCAGATGATACACAGATTTATTAGGATTACTGAAAAGTTTTGTTCAAATTTTCAGTAGTAGACTGCTATGCTAACGGGAAGGTGATAGTAATGATGCTGAAATTCTATGAATCAGCTATGAAGCAGAATTTCAGGGGAGAGTATTTGCTAGGGACTTAATTTCTAAGACGCATATCAAGAATATTGAACTATAACACCAAATGATGGACGACTCAGCGTCACATTTTGTTTGTTTTATGCAAGTCTTGGGACTTGAATCCAGGGCCTGGGAACTGTCCTTAAATGTTTTTTTTTGCTTCAGGCTAGTGTTCTACCACTTGATCCACAGCTCTACCTCCAGATTTTTGGTAATGAACTGTAAATCAGAATATCATGCAATTTGTTGGGGCTGGATTCAAACCTGATTCTGTGTAGATAGGATTCCAAGTGTGAGCGCACAGAGCCTGGCTAGTATCATTCATAATTCAAGTCATGGGACTGCAATTCTGCACCTGGGTCTTGTCACTGAGCTTTTCATCTCAAGACTACTGCCCTATCCCTTGAGCCATAGGGCCACTTCTGGGTTTCTGGTGGTTAATTGGAGATAAGAGTCACATGGACTTCAGTGCCCAGGCTGACTTTGAACTGCCTCTTGAGTAGCTACATTTACAAGTGTGAGCCACCATACTCAGCCAAATTATTTTTTAAGTTAATTTTTTTGTTAAGTCAATATATAGTTGGCATACGGTTACATAAGTAATGAACACATTTCTTAAGAAAATTGTTATCCCCTCCCTCCTTTTTCTCTGTTTTCCTACTCTCAGCCCCCTCTCCACCCAGATTGTTCAGTTCATTTCCGTTTAGTGTCTTCCAAGTATCACTGTTCAATTGGTTCACCCTTTTTCCTTTGTTTTTTTTTTTACCATTTTATTATACCCTCTCCATTCCAAATCACATAAACCTATGTACAAGACACAGGGTACCCGAATTCAACACAGTGACTACAGAGAATAAAACTAAAGGGAAAAAGAAGAAAAGAGGTAAAAAGCAAAGAAAATGAAAGAACATCATACAGTACCTTAGAAGCAACAACACTGAAAAAACAAAACATAAAACCTTGGGCTGAAAATGAAGCTTGCCTAGCATGTATGAAACCCTGGATTCCATTCCTCAGCACCACATAAACAAAAACTGGAAGTGCCACTGTGACTCAGCTGGTAGATTTCTAACGTTCAGCACAGAGTGTCTCCAAGTGACAAAAATCTGTCACATTTAAGTCAGGCTTCAA
Organism: Megascapheus bottae; assembly: GCA_024803745.1. NCBI lineage: Eukaryota > Metazoa > Chordata > Mammalia > Rodentia > Geomyidae > Megascapheus > Megascapheus bottae. The sequence continues at coordinate 831,808 of JANJXV010000147.1, read as the reverse complement.
AACTTTGCTAGGAACCAGTTACGTGATTTGGAAGAAAGTCCAATTTTCAAAAAAATCACTAGCCAGGCGCTGGAGGGTCATAATTGTCATTCTACTAGCCAGGGGGAAGGTGAATCAAAGCCTTTGCAAGCAAAAAAACGAAAACAAAAAAAACTGTAAGATTCTACTCTCCACTTATCCACCCAAAAACTAAGTGGAGTTGTGGCTAAAACTGGTACAGCATTAGCCTTGAGGAAAAAGAACTAAGAGACCTTGCCCAGGTCCAAAGTTCAAGCTCCCCACCAAGAAAGAAAAAAAAAGGAGTACAGATACCTTAGTTTCAAAAGTATATCTGGATATCTTAGTAGATTTTTCTGATCTTTCCTCATTCATCTCATGGAACCACATAATCTTGATCCTGATCTGACTAAGAGCCTGAATTGTGCTTAATAAATTCATTCCACATATTCCAGTAGAATCTTGACAGCTAACAGCCACTTACCAATGCTTTATTCTACGTTTAGGCCAGTATGTCTTCATACCATCTACACAGTCAGCTATATCATCTTTCCAGAAGTATCATTGAGTGTAGAACACTCAGAACTAAAATAATTGCATAAAGATGTAATAAAACCCCTTGATTCATTAAGAAAATTTCTGTACCACTTAGAGCAAGTACATTAGTGGTATTTACCTCTAGCCTCTTTTTTAAAAAAATTTATTAACATTGAATTTTACATCATATTTCAAATATCATGTTTAACCAACAAGTATTCAAGAAGGGAATCGCTACACAATCACTGGCACATTGATTTTAGAATATAGTAAAAATTAAGCTGAGTCTTTGTATGTCATAGATACAGATTAATCTATAATAAAACACATGTCTATAGAGTGTATAGTCTATCCTAGATTTTTATGTCTATGTAGTTATGTTTATATCTCCAAAATTATGTCCAGAACTTTGGGTATCAACTATTCAATCATCGCTCTACTACTGTTTGAAACTAATATCCATATATTAAGGATACCATGTACCTTTTGTTCCTTGGTCTTGACTTATCTCACTCAACAGGATTCACTCTAATTTCATCCACTACCCCAAAAATGCCATTATTATTTTTTTCTGTGCAGATCTTCTTTTTATGTATTTATTTTTATTGTAATTTATAGAAGGGTTACACTATATTCACCAGATAGAAGGTGCATTACTTCTCAAACTTTGATACCCCATGTAATGATATGGTCCCCATTTCCCTTCCCCTACCCCCACTCATGTTCATTTCCCCCCTTCCCTATCCAATTTCAAATAACCAATTAGGCACATATGAAATATATCAGAAAACAAGGTGAAATATTGTAACAATATGATATAACCAAGGGATAGCAAAAGAGATAAGAGATGACATAGTTCATTAAGGACAACAATCACTCATTATATGAGTTTTGTTTCTTTATCTTGGAGGTCCTTACATTTAGTGTCATACTATTTGTCACGATGTCTCTAGATTTTGTTCTATTGTAAATCTCTGGTAGCAGAGCCCAAGGTTTCTACTGAATTTGACAAATGAGGGAGACTCTTGGGCCTATGTTCCTTTGAGTTTGGCTTACTTCGCTTAATATGATTTTTTCCTTTTCATCCACTTCCCCGAGAATGCCATTATTTTATCTTGTCGGTTGGCTATGTATCATTCCATTGTGTGTGTGTGTGTGTGTGTGTGTATGTGTGTGTGTGTGTGTGTGTGTGTGTGTGTATCACATTTTTTGTAGTAGGGCATCTGGTTGTTTCCATCATCCAGCCTCATTTTCTACAGATATTTTTATAGTCTCTTTTTTATTTTCAGGGTAATGTATAGAGGGGTTACGATTACATTTACAGGTAGTGGACTGCATTACTTCTCACACATTTATTCCACTCCACATGTTTTTGTCCCCAGTTCCCTCTCCCCTCACCTTCCCAATCATCTTGTTTCCCCCCTTCCCTTTCCTATTTGACATAAACAAATAAACATATATACAATATGCCAGGGAAAAAATCAGATACAGTAACAATCTGACATTAACCAAAGGGCAAAATAAGAGATGAGAAATAACATAGTAGAGTAAGGACAAAAATCACACAAGATTAAGAGCAACGATGACACAAGATATAGCTCTTGTTCCCACATCCTAGAGATCCTTTCATTTAGTCTCAACCTATATGACCTTATATACCTAGGTTTTTCAGTTATTGTAATCCTCTGCTAGGAGAGTCCTAGATGTGAACTAATTATTACAAATGAGGGAAACCATTGAGCTTATGTTTCTTTGGGTCTGGCTTGCTTCACTTGATATGAATTTTTCCAAGTCTTTCCATTTCCTTACAAATGGGGCGATGTCTTTCCTTCTGATGGCAGCATAGCATTCCATTGTGTATAAGTACCACATCTTCTTGATTCAGTCATCTACTGAGTGGCATCTGGGTTGGTTTCATAGCTTTGCTATGGTAAATAATGCTGCAATGAGCATCATTGTGCTAGTGGCTTTAGTATATCCTTTTTTCTGGACATTTGGGTAGATGCCAAGTAGTGGATTTGCTGGATCATAGGGGAACTCTATGTTCAGTCTTTTGAGGAACCACCACACTGCTTTCCCTAGAGGTTGAATGAGTTTATACTCACACCAACAGTGTAGATGTGATCACCCCTGGTCACTTCCCCACCAGTATCTCTTATTAGATTTTTTGATAATGGCCATTCTGACTGGAGTCAGGAGGAATCTCAAAGTTGTTTTGATTTTCATTTCCCTTACTGCTAGAGATATGGAGCATTTCTTCATGTGTCTAAAGCCCATTTTAATTTTTTCTTCAGAGAATACTCTTTTAAGTCTTTAGCCCACCTTTTAATAGGATGGTTGTTTCTTTGAAGATTTGTTTGGGAGAGATTCATTTTTTTCAGCGATAGATATATTTTAGATAACTACATATATTTTTGTAGAAAAAAGAATGGAAGTCATCATACTGGCTCACAATTTAATTTCAGCTACTTAGGATGCTCAGGGTTTAGGATCACATGTCAAAGCCAACCAGGGCCCTACAGTGTGTGAGATCAAACTCTGTGAACATACAATGACTGTAAGAGGAATCTCACTGCCTGGGAATGTAGCCTAATGGTAGAGTGCTCACCTAGAATGCATGAAGACCTAGGTTCTATTCACCGGTACCGCATACTCAAAAAAAAAGCTAGAAGTGGTGCTGTGTCTCAAGAGGCAGAGCACTCACCTTGGGCAAGCGAGTCCAATGAAAATGTCTAGGCCCTGAGTCCAAGCCGTAGGACTGGCAAGAAGAAAAAAAAAGAGCAATCTTACTTAAGTAACAAGGAATGTACCCTATATTTATACAGACTGAAAAATTCATTAAGAAATTAGAAAATATGTATAAAGTGCATAATTTCTTTTGTGTGTTGGCACTGGGTCTTCAACTGAGTGCTTCAGCTCTATCCCTGACCTTTTCTGCTCAAGGCTAGCACTCTACCAATGCAGCCCCAAATCAACTATCTTCAATTGAGATATAAGCGATGAATATTTCAGGGTGCTTCATGAAAAACGTTTTTATAAATTGAAACTTTCAACACAGTCTTATTTTAATATGAATGCTGAGATGGGAAGAGACAGAAAAAGTGAAATGTTTCCTGATCGCCATAGAGAAGAGACTCAGCAGAACCACTGTGGTCTGCAGGCTTCTTTGTGAGTTTTGTTTGCTTGTTTGATTTTTGTCTATTGTGGGGCTTGAACTCTGGGCCTGGGCACTGTCCCTGAGCTCTTCAGCTCAAGGCTAGTGCTTTAATCTGTGAGCCACAGTGCCACTTCTGGTTTTTCTGGCAGTTAACTGGGTACTTTGGCTGGCTTTAAACTTTGATTCTCAGATCTTAGCCTCCTGAGTAGCTAAGATTATAGGTGTGAGGCACCATCACCAGGCTGCTGCTCTGTTACTATGCAGGTTCTGGATCAAGAACTTCAAGTTCTTACTTCAATTTTTTCTTCTCTTGCCTGATACTCTGCCATTTGAACGAAGCCCCAGTTCCTGGTCTTTGTTGGTTAATGAGAGATATTATGATTTTCTAATATTCAGAGCAACGATTATAAAACGCAGCATTTCACTTACTTGAATAAACAAAGAGACAGGACCTAGTGAGATGGAAAACAAATTTTTTTTCAAGTTGCTATCCTGTTCTAATGCATAAGTCTGGCTATTTTGCTTACACACAAATATATATTTTACCGGTTTCTCCTCTATTTTTGCTTAGCTTAAAACCACCACTGCCATTTCATAGATTTTGTTGTTGTTGTTTGCGGTGCTTGAACTCTGTGCCTGGGCTGTTCCTCAGATCTTCAGTTCAATGCCAGTGCTCTACTACTTTTGATTTGGCCAGTCCTGGGTTTGAACTCAGGGACTGAGCACTGTCCTTATATGTTCTCAAGGCTAGGGCTCTACCACTTCAGCCTCAGCACCACTTCCAGCATTTTTCTATGTATGTGGTATTGAGGAATTGAACCCAGGTCTTCGTGCATGCTAGGCAAGCACTCTACCACTAGGCCAAACTCCTAGCCCAAAATTATTCATCATTACTATTAGCTATCTTCTTTTTTTATTATTGATTCGTCATGGTGCTTGGACTTTGGGCCTGGACACTGTCCCTGAGCTCTTCAGCTCAAGGCTAGCCCTCTTCCTCTACAGCTCCATTTTTGGTTTCTGGTAGTTAATTGGTGATGTAAGTCTCACAAACATATGTGTCCAGGCTGTCTTTGGGCTTTAAACCAAGATCCTCCAATCTCAGCCTCCATACTAGCTAGAATGACACGCTTCAGCCAGCAGTGCCTGACTGTTTGATGTCTCTGTCTCTGTCTCTCTGTCTCTGTCTGTCTCTGTCTGTCTGCCTGTCTGTCTGTCTCTCTCTCTCTGTCTCTGTGTGTGTCTCTCTCTTTGTCTCTCTCTTTCTCTCTCTATCTTTTGGTTGTAAGACTTTAATTGTGCACCTGGGCAGTGTCCCTGGGCTCTTCAGCTCGAGGCTACAACCTTAAACACCTTGAGCCACAGTGTCACTTCTTGTTTTCTGGTGCTCAAGTGGAAGTAACAGTTTCATGGACTTTAGTGTCTGGCCTGGCTTTGAACTCTGATCCTCAGAACCCAACCTTCTGAGATCATTTCCATCTTTTTTTTGGTGTAAGTGGTACAGAGTAATTGAACACAGGGCTTTGTGCATACTAGGCAAGCAAACTACCACTAGTGTGCACTCCAGCCTTAGATAAGGGCTTTCTTTTTCTTTTTCTTGCATTTCCTATGGCTTCAACTCATGGCCAGAGCACTGTCCTAGGGCTTGCTCAAGGATAGCACTTTACTTCAGCCAGCCAACTCCCGGTCCAAATAGGCCACTCTTGAAGCTAGAATTACAGAGATCTGCCATAATACTGGCATGTCGTTATCTAAGTATATAATTTTTCTCCTATTTTTGATGGCTTTTCCTTAGTGTACCTATTTCCTACATATTTTATGGAAAACTTCCTTCCCACTGGGGCCATAAGTTAAGCCTAGTGGAAGAATTCTTGCCGAGCATGAATGAAGACCCAAGTTCAATTCCTCAGCACAACATAGATAAAAAAAAATATAAGTGGTGCTGTGGCACATGTGATAGAACTTGCGCCTTAAGAATAAACAAAAACAAAAACAAGGATCGTGCTCAGGTCCTGAGTCTAAGCCCAGTACTGGCAAAAAAAAATTCTGCCCAAAGTAGACATTTAAACTTATTGTACTTTTCAAAAAATTTGTTGTCAAGGTGATATACAAAGAGATTGCTGTTACATATGTGATGAGTACATTTCTTGTAAACACTGTTACCCCCTTCCCCTTTTCTCTTTCCCATACCCCCAAGTCATAAATTTCATTTACAACAAATATGTATGTATTTTCATTCCTGAAAAAAATAGTTTAAAATGTGTTCAAATAAATGATGTAGGTTGATATATTTAAAAAAATGGATTACTTGAACTCTAAAATAAACATTCTAGGTAATTTTTCTCATAAAATTGTAGTAATGCTATAAAACTAATAAAAAAGGAATTTTAGTTATTAATTTCTTATGTTTTACTTTTAACATTATTACACTAAGCATACTTTTTATGCTATTAATACAGACAGCATGAAATGTGATTATGTAAAAAAATTAAATGATTAAAAATAGTAAGGATGTGGGCCAGTAGTTTGGCTTGGTGGCACACAGCCTGGACTGGCAAAAAAGAAGTAGGGTTAGATAAAACAGATTTATTTCCAAATGTGTGGAAAATGGTATGATTTCTTGTTTGGCTAGTCCTGGGGCTTGAACTGAGGGCCAGGAACTGTCCTTGGCCACATTTGTTGAAGGGTGGCACTCTGACACCTGAGCCACAGTGCCCAATCTGCTTTTTCTGTGTATGCAGTGCCGAGGAATTGAATCAAGGTCTTCTTGTATACTAGGCGAGCACTCTACAACTAGGGAACATTAAAAGCCAAAGTAGATTTTTGATGCTATTGTGGAGTTTTAATTTTCTTAAATATTTGTACAAAGCACAATGGATATATAAACAGACTTGAACTCACAGAACAGAGTCCCACATAATATTACAGTTACTCTGGCACTTCTCCCGATTGACAAAACACATTTCCAGGCATCTGCTCTGTCCTTAAGCTTTGGTAGCTGACTTGTTTTTCCATGGAGGCCTGGCCTGGATTCCTGGTGATTCCATGCATTTCATAGTTCCCTGTATATCCAGTAAGGTTGTCTTCTATGGGACCAGACCTGTCTGGTTTTTGGCCCACCCAGGACCTATGTGTCTGAGGTCTCACATTATAAGTGGAAAATAAAACGCAGTATAATAAGCACTGAAGAACTGCACACCATAATATTAACAATGAGAGTTTAATAGTTAGCAAAGTAAATAAAATGAATACTTGACAAGAATCATGAGAGCAAGGTAAAGAGATGTCTTTTTAGAAAGGGGACAGGGAAGCTCTAAATCCAGACTGGCCTCCAAGTTGCCTTCAGACAGTATTTCTACTTCAGAGTCCTCAGAAGGGTCTCCTTCCTCATGAGAAACAGAATGTCCTTCCTGAGTTAAGAGGGGGATGGATTCTGGTTTGTCGAATGGAGAATGAGTCTCTTTTAGTGAGATGGATGGGTCTGGATATTCTGTGAGGATGGATTCATTTTCCTCCAATGAATCCAGTATTGAGAGTACGCTTGCTGCTTCCCATGGGGACATTTTCCATGAGCCCAGCGTGTGCCTCTTCAGCTTGCACAATAAGTGGAGTGTTACTCTGACTCAGATGGACTGACTCTGGGTGGAGTGTGAAAGGAAACGGAAGGAAATCTGGCTGCTCTTTTTCTTCCTCCATAGTATCTGCAGGTTCAACTGTGTCACACATGGGGTTCAGAGCAAAAGTTATATCCACAGGACTCTATACCTGTTTGGTAATTTCTACAGAAGGCCCATGCTTTCTGGAGTGCAGTGATGATTCTCAGTCTCCATCAGTCACCAGCTCCATTGGTGGGTTTTTCATCCGGAGTTCAGGATAAGCTATTCCACGATGACCCAAACCTAAGAATGGAAATAGGTACAGAGTGGACAGAGTGGACTCTGCAAGTTGAAGTGTCACTCAACTTCCATGAGGATCTAATGGAGGAACCTGTAGAACTGGAGTTTGGACTGAACACTGAGGAGGTATGGGGTCTTTCTAATGAGTGCTTATTCCCGAGTCCTTTCAGAGGACAGACATTACCTGGCTGACACCACCCATAAAGGGCATTTTGCCAAGCTCTGTAGAAGTAAGGGCCAACCAATATCTAGACCACATGGGCTTCCTACTCACAGGCTCTGAGGCACCCACACCAGGACTTCTAGTTTTTCTTGGTCTTACTGTTCGCACATTCCTCCAGCTGGTCAAAAAGTATGTGTTTAGAAGAGCAGGTCCAAAGCCGGCATGTGGAGCCTCATATAGAGCTTGAGTTGTGTCAGGGTGTGGCAGTTCTTGAACTCGTAGAAATCACTCGGGTAGAAGTCCATTCACATCGTATAGATGGAACACATGATGCTGTGGGCACATTCGGTACAAGGGAAGTGAGAGCCTTCTCTCTCCATCCTGAGCCTTCTACAAAAGCCCCTTTCTTGCAGGACTCTAATGCTGTGGCTGTCCTGCAGAGATGTGCACTTATGTGCTGGGAGGGGGGTAAGAGACACTCGAGAACAGGATGACTTTTACACCCCACTTCCAGAAGCTTCTGAGAGAGGCCTCTATGCATGTGTCCAAAGTAAACGCACCTTAAATTAACTAAGTGAATGCTCTAAATAAAGAACTAAATGCTCATTCCTCTAATCTTAGCCACCCAGCAGGCTGAGCTCTGAAGATCACAGTGGAAAGCCAGTCTAGTCAGTAAAAGTCTAAAGGCACTTGTCTTCAATTAGGCAGCAAAAAGCCAGAACTTGACCTATGACTCAAATGGTACAGTCCTAATTTTTGAACACCAAAGGGATGGCATTTAGACCTGGGTTCAGGTTCAAGTGGCAGCACTGGACCACACACCAAAATGTAAATGCTTTCAGGTTCTAACAGGCAAAGCTATCACAATCCCTCCCTGATGGCTCAAAAGTGATTCAGCCCCCAGCTTTTCCTCTGACTCCAGTATTTCACAGGCCTCCGCCATTAGTACTGACACCTCCTTGCTTACTGGGAAATGGGATTTCCTAGGATGTCACCTAGGTGAGGGCTGCAGTTGGGAGCCACTTACTCATGCCTGAAATCCAACTTCTCAGTAAGCACACTGTTGAGACTCCAGTAGCTTGTGAGGGAAATGAAATGGCATGGTGTCCCAGTCTTAATGAAGTAGTTTGTGCACTTGTATCATGCTTAGCTCCCCTGTGAACACCCCAGTGAACCAAACAGGCTCAGAGAGGAGCCAAGTATTCCAAGACTTGGCCAGGAGGGGTGAGCAAACCTGGGTTTGGTGGGGGAACACTCACCTTTTCAAGAGAATTTCCAGCAACTACTACATTGTCCTCCACTATTTGAAATTGTGCAGGAAGTTTCCCACATTAAAGAGATCACCTTTCCGCTAGGCAACGATCAGCTTTGTCAGCAGCATCTCCAACAGGCCTTCCTCCATGATCCATAGGTTACAAGGCTCATTCAGAGTCTGAGCTGACTTACCATCACACTATGTTGGCAAAAGAGTGGATATTTCAAACGTAGGAATGGGACCACTCTTCACATTGAGGAATTGGAATAGAGTAGATTGGAAATGACACACTCTAATCTCAGTATAGTCACTTGAAAGCACACAAGAAGGTTGTAGTGTGTGGGCAGGATGATGGGTTCAAATAGGTTTCCTCTCAATATACCTCATCTGAGTTGCCCTGGAGTTTCCTGGCTTTCTTCCTAGAGAAATGCCTGATATACGGAAATTTTGGCTTGGCACTGATCCAGCATCTACTTCTTCAAGTGAGAGTTCCATATCTCTCATGCCTGAGATGCGAGCCTCCTGACCTTTGGCAACAGCACAGCAACATCTTTCTTCCTCCTGAGCCACAGGCCAAGGGAGCTGGCTTGAGCTGGTTGTCACATACAGTGGCTTGGTTACCAGGGTTCCATATTCTGTTCCATTGTGAGGGAGGTAGGGTCACCTTTCAAGGCCCAATGACCAAAGCTCCTTGCTCACAGAAGACCTCCCCAAAGATATACTGGAGGCTGAATCTCCCTTCCCACCTCACATATGGATGTAGTAAACAGCACACCTTTTTGTTCAAATCCCAAGTCATTAACTAGGCGTAAGTGCTAGCCTGGTCTCAGGCTCAAGGAGCCTTTCTTAGGTAAGATCCAAACTTAACTGTCACTATTCCCCTTACCCTTCACAAGACATTTTGCTTCACAGTGCCTTCTCAGCTTGCATTTTGCCTCTTGCACCTTTTTTTGCTAGTCCTGGGACTTGACCTCAGAGCCTGACCATTGTTCTTAGGCTTTCTTTAGGCTATAGCGGTCCCACCAAGCCACAGCACCACTTCCAGCGTTTTCTATGTATATGGTACTGCAGAATCAAACCGGGGTCTTTTTGTGTGGTAGCCAAGCACTCTACAAATAGATGAAACACCCAGGCCATCTTGCACATATTTTTCACTTCAATCTACTGGGACGTTGTTAGGTTTCTGTATCGTAATCTATTTTTCTTCCTGATGAATATCTGTGCTGTCATCTGTAAAAATGCAAGTGGGAAAATCACAGAAGCATTGGTGACATAAAAAAAAGTCTTACAGACATAGATAAGTGTTCATTCTTTGTAGGAGAAAGGATATCTTGATATGATGATGATGACTATTTATAAATACTTTATCGGGGTTTAGAGTTTGGCCCAGTGGTAGAGTGCTTGCCTAGCATCCATGAAGATCTAGGTTTGAATCCTTAATATCACACAGATATAAAAATCCATATGGCAATGTGGCTCAAGTGGCAGAGGGCTAGACTTGGGAAAAGCCAAAAGCAGTGCTCAGGCCCTGAGTTCAAGCCCCAGGAATGGCAGAAAAAACAAAAGAAAAGAAATGTGCTTTTTACAAGTTATTCACTCACAGCATTTGCCTCTGAATTCTTCGCTTCTGCATCTTGTGACTTATCCCTTTCCCTCAATGTAGACAAGAAAAACAGATTTTATTACTTGCTATCCTGTTGTCCAATATTTGGATATTAATTCAAAATACAATATTGCCTGAGATATTGTGTGTGTGCATGTGTGTGTGTATCTGCCTATGTGTGCATGCACACATGTGTACAGGGTTTAGGGCTTACTCATAGGGCCTGTGTGATAACCCTCAGCATCTTTTCCTCAAAGGTATTGGTCTTTCACTTCTAGCTTATTATAGCTAATTGGAGTTGAGAGATTCACTCAATTTCTTGCCCTGTGCATTGGAACCCAGTGCTGGGTTCTCATATTGTTAATTGTAGCTATAGAGAAGGCTGAGGTCTGGGGATCCTCATAAGAATCCAGCCCCTGAAAGAAAGTCACTGATAGAAATCTTTATCTTCAGTTAAGCACGAATAAATAAGGCAAAAGTGGAACTGTGGCTCAGTTCCTCTTGTACCAGCCATGAGAAAATTAGTAAGTGGCAGCACCTGGTCCCTGAGAGAAATCCTTAGCACTGGTTCAAAAAAAGAAAGAAAATAATGAAAAAAATTAAAACTTGCTGTGGAATCCATAAGGATAAATGTGCCTGTGAATAATCTTGTCATTTCAGATTCCCTCAAGAGCTTATGTCTCTCTATATTTTATCAAGTTTTTTTAAAGATATTTACATATTTTCTATCTTTCTTAAACAGAGATAACCATCCACAAAACACAAACACAAACTCTCACACAGTATACCACCCACCCATAAGTGTCTGGCTATGTATATATGTATAGTCATATGTATTGATCTGTCTCTCTATGCTAATATATAAATGCATAAACATATGTATTTAGACAAACAGGAAACATACATAGATAGGTCTCAGGCATTTCCAGATTTTGTGCAAGTCTTCTGAGTGCAACTTACCATTGTATTGTTTGTCAAGATAGAGTCCCTCTAACTTTTGGCCAGCTTCTTGTCCTTTGATACTTTTTTCTGGCAGTCCTGGGTTTTGAACGCTAGGCCTGGATGCTGTCACTGAGCTTGAGCTTCTTGCATTCAGTAGTTTATTGCAGATAAGAGTCTCATGGAGTTTCTGTCCTGGGCTGGCTTTGAATTGTGATCCTCAGATCTCAAACTCCTGAGTAGCTAGGATGACAGTCTTGAGCTACCAGTACCTGGTTCCTTTGCCTCTTTTACCCTTTTTTTGGCCCCACCACAGCCATGGTATCTACCTTTCTATGTTCTCTCCACCTGCCCCCAGACAGGGGTCTGACAGATGCTTTCCACCCACTTATTCATGTCCTCCTCTGTATTGGCTGACAGCTAAGACATGCACTCAATTGTGTGGATGCCAAACACAAAGCCATGTGATTGTTTCTCAGTCTGGAACATCGTATCAGATTTATAGCACCACAGAGTTTCAGGTTGATGCTCCTCCAGGGCTTCTTAAATTGTTCTCATATTAATCCTCAACACGTTTGTCATCACTTGTCCAGCTAATTCATGGACTATACCAGCATTCCCTACAAATTTAGATCCCAATACCATGAGGACACTCAAGGGTGCATTCGGAGTGTGACCTGCAGGTGGATGTGAGCCTGTCTAACTTGGAAGGGATATCTCCACCACAGGAAATGGAATACAAATTTAGAATCTGCTTTCATGAGGTGACAATCTCTGGCAGATGTTCTTATCAAATGTGGCACTGCCTACTTCCAGCTTAAAACATGGGTTGATGACCCAGCATAACAGAGAATGTATTCACCCCGGCCCAACACATAGGCTGGGACCCTGAACTTTCAGGTAGCATTTGGCTTTGAAGGTCATGAGATCTTAGTCTACAAATGATGAGCCCCCTCCCGTGAGGCATAGTAAACGGAGCCAAAGTGCAACCCAGTTAAGCAACAGATCAAGCTTCCCTTCTTCAGTAGGGTATGGTTTGAAAACTGTGCATAACTTCTGTTTGAAGCCAGTCCAGAAAGGAAAGTCCATGAAGATCTCATTTCCAGTTAACTGCCAAGAAAAAGCCAAAGATAGAGATGAAGCTCAAGAGAGGTAGAGAGCCATCTGAAAAGAATGGTTACACCCTGCAACATCCTCATTACCTGATCTTGAAAACATCTCTGCGTGCATCCCAGCATGCAGCCAGCATCTGAGGTTGACAGTGAACCCTGCGCCCATTGGCAATCTGCACTGTCTCTGACATCTGTAATGTGAACCTCATTCTGTTGGGTTTGTGAAGCGGTGTCAACCCTGCAGAAGGAACCAACTGTGCCCTAACTCACACTGTCCCCTGGGGCCCCTAGCATTCCCCCATCTGCACCCCTCCTGTGGCTTCTGATCCTAGGGAGCCCTCCTGCCCTCTCCAACACTCACATGAAGTGCATATTTCTTCTCCTGGGGCAACTTCTCCACAGAGAATACATGACATGCCCACTCTCCAGGCACGGGGAGATCCTGCCAAATAGCAAATCAGTGATAAGGACATAAAGTGATGAATAGAATTTTAGATCCTGATGGTAGACAGTCTGCAAAATCCAAGGGAGAATGGAATTGGAGGGGACCAGGGATCAGGATGTGGGCATGGAGCTTCCCTTCCAAGGGGGTGGGAGAAGTCACAGGCTGGGGGATGCACAGGATGATCCATGGGCCCTGTGCAGCTACTGGGTCACCCCCTTCTGCATCTCAGCCTTTGGCTTTGAGCTCTGTGATCGTCAAGATGTGCACAGTCTGTACTCTGGCTGGCAGAAGAAAGGACCCTGGGAAGACAATTGTAGACCCTTTGTGAGTGTAGGAAGGGGTAGGCTGGACACCCAGTCGAAGAGGAGCTAAAACTGGAGTCGAGGGGTGTGCAAGGATTGGGTGTGAGGGTTGTGGGCAGTCACAGTCACGGCAGAGGTGGCTCTGTCTGTGGGGTGAGTGCCTCACTGCAGGCACAGCACTGGACATATCAGAGATCCACATGAAAAGGAAAAGCTCGAAATGTCACTATGGTTCAAATGGTAGAGCATCAACCTTGAGCAAAAGAGCTCAGGGACAGTACCCAGGACCTGAGTTCAAGCCTCATGACTGTAAAAGGAAAAGAACCAGGACTATGAGAGGAAACCTGGTACTCTCTTGGTCTAATCAGACACAAGAAGAGGCCGGGATAGGCTGTGGAAAAACACAGAGAACATCTTCCCCCAGCTCATCCTGTCCTGCATGCAGGGACAGCCATGTACCTAGGGCTACGATGAGATCATCTTCACCCCTGTGCTGCCATCTGAATTGTAGGCCTCTGTCCTGGCATGGGGTGTCCTGATGGCTGAGCAGGTGCCCAAACCCTAGATGGAGAGCAGCCACTGACTGTGGTAGCTAAGGAGAGATCTGTTCCATAGCTATCAGGCCACCCAGCATGGGAGCCATAACCACCCCTCACCCAGGTAGAGGCCAATGGTTTTCCAGGTGCTACTAACATTGCCCCACCCCTAGCTCTGGGTACACGTGACATTCCCTCCACAAGGAGCAGGACTAAGTGAAGGATCAGGAAGCTGCCTATGGGCTTCAGATGATGGCCAGGCTGGCACTACAGATGGCCTCACTCTGTCACCACCTTCCCCTGCCTCCATCATTCCTCCATCATGCCTCTCTACCTCCCACCCATTAACCTTGGAAACCAATGAACTGGGCTCTCATCATTCCTCTCATCTCTTCACCCACCTTGCCATGCGTCCATCCCTCTGTCACTTCCACCCCACACACATCCCACCACCAGCCTCCCTCCAGCTTACTAGGATCCCAGAGGAAGCTCTTGGTGAAGGGCTTGTGACCACAAAACATTTACTATCACCCGCTCCCGCCTGATCCACCACAGAATAAGAACACCCAAGCAGGCACACACTGCAGCAGAGTTGCTCTGCTGCCACCCTGATTTCTTCATGGCCAGGACTTGGCTTTCCTCAGCCTCTCAGCTCAGTAACCAGAACATTGTGCTTTCACAGAGCCATGGCTTCCAGTCTCCATGGACACAATGACATCAAGGTGATGCCAACTTCCCCATCTCTATATACTTCTAACTATGGGATGGGAGCTGAGGTTCTCTTCTGTGACTCCATCCGCTAAGAGGCTCATGCAGATTTCTATCCTTTGCTCATCATGGTGACTCTTTGGTTAACAAGTCACTGCTGGGCTTCCAGTTCACCACATATTGAACCCGTACTCCAACACATTTCTTAGAAGGACTGATGACTTTTAAATATTCTCTAGTTTTAAATTTCTAGTTCCTTCTCTCTTTCATTTATATATTTCCCTTCCTCACATACTTCCCTTTTTTACCTTCCTTCTTTCATTCCTGGCCTTGAACTCAAGACCTGGAGCTTTTTCTTAGCTTTTCTTTGCTCAAGGTAGCACTCTAGCTCTTGAGCCACAGCTCTACTTCAATCTTTGTTCTTGCTCTAAACTGGGAGTATGAGTCTCATGCATTTTTCCCTTTGCTGGGTTGGTTTTAAACCACAATACTAAGATCAGGATCCTGAATATGCCTCGGATTACAGGTATTATCTAATCAAAACAAATTCCTGATTTCTTTTTTAGACATAATTAGTTCTTTCAGGTGAGCCACCAGCCACTCATGCAAGAGCATTGCAGGATCCCAGCATTCATCTTGTCTCCAGTCTTATTCCATCCATCTCACCATGGTCATCTAAAACCCCCTGCTGCATGCCTGAAGGCTCAAGGAACGTTCTCAACGCCATGAGAAGCCCCCTTAAGCTCTGCCTCAGAAATGCCCAGCCCCCATCCCACTTCCACATGAGCATTTGTTTAGGAGAAATTTCCTGAGTACATCATCATGTTTTCCTCACCATTCAAATTTCATCTTTGGAGTCATTTCTCCCAGACAAAGAGGAACATGATCCATGGTTTGATAGCAGCTCCAGCTTCATAGTCCCAGCCACCAAGACCCCCCCATTACCCTGCCAGACACCTGAATTCAAGAACAATGTTTTCACTACCCCTGACTCTTATCAAATGTTTTAACTTATACAGTGCATTAAAATAATTTTACTAAATGGAATAAACACATGGCATCAAGCTTCAGAATCTTTGCACCTGAACTTTTAGTGAATCACAGACACACCAGCATTTCTGTAGCCAACAGAAATCTTAGCTTTGAGATTTCAGCATTCCTGGTATCCAAGTTTGGATGTGCTAACACTGCCCTTAATGGGGCACTTCAATCACACAATCCCACAACAATCAATGTCATTTGACATTCACTGGTAGGTGGTGCTAGGAAAAAGACTGATGTGCCAACTCCATGCTGGCTTGACCTATGCCATCTTCAAACCTGGAGCAAGTGGGGCTCCTCTCTCCATGACACCTTTTGTGTACTACCCCAGGAGGACCTTTACCTTGAGACAAAATTATGAAGACTATCTCTACCAGCAAAGATTCCAGTGAGATGTGCCTACATGGATAAAGCTAAAATCTCACTAAAGTGAGGTTGTTGGCAGTGCTGGAGCCTGAACTCAGGGCCTGGGCACTAAGCATTTGTACTCAAGACTAACCCTTTACCACTTGAGCACAAAGTCCATTCCCAGCTGTTTTTATTTTTGGTAGTAAGAATCTATCAGACTTTCCCGTTCTAGGTGACTTGGAACTTCCATACTCAGATCTCAGCCTCCTGACCAGCCTGGATTAAAAGTGTGGATCAGCCATGTGCCACACCTGAGGACTTCAGCCAGCACATTTTTTCCCAAAAATTGGAAGAGGAAGATGAGGTAGGGTTGGGCTTATCCTGCCCTGCATATGAAGGAGAGCATCAGCGCCTGAACTTCATTCCCTGTTGTAGGCTGCTGGAGGAAAAGGAAGCAAATAGGCACAGGCTGGCAGCAGATGCCACAGAATAACTTGTGACCAAGACTCCCAGATCAGACCTCAGAATCGATGACAGAGTTGGATCTACCCAGTAACAGAGGCAGTGGTGACACCTGAAACTGCGTGTTTGAGCGTTTGCTGCTAGTAAACAGGGCCACCTATGTCTCAATGAGAAAGGTGAGATTTTGGTGGAGAAGGTGAGATTAAACATTATGTATCATGCAAGAAGACAGACTATAAGGGGTCTTTTATTATTCCAAGTGAAATTTTGGATTTCCTCTTCTGTTTCTTTAAAGAATGACATTGGGATATTGATGAATATTGCACTGAATTTGTAGATAGTCCTTATCAAAATTGCCATTTTTACAATATTACTTCTTCCAAACCAGGAGCATAGGTTTTTGCATTTCCTCAGTTCTGCGTTAATTTCCTTCTCCAGGGTTTATAGTTCCATGAAAAAGGTGGTTTACATTCTAAGTTAATTCCTAGGTATTTTATTTTCTTTGATATCAAAATGAGTTGCTATCCTGATTCTTGCCTCATTCCTCTCATTTGTTGGCATATGGGAAGGCAGTTGACATTGAGGGTTAATTTTATACCCTGCTACCTTACCAAAGTTTTATATCAGCTCAAGCAGCTTTGGAGTAGAGTCTATAGGGTTCTTTAAATACAGAATCATGTCATCTGTAAGGAGAGAAAGTTTCAGTTCCTCTTTCCCTTTTCCTCCTCACTCCAGTTAGAATGGCCAAGATCCAGAAATCTAATAACGTATGCTGGAGGGGATGTGGCCAGGAGGGATCACTACTACACTGCTGGTGGGATTGCAAACTCGTTCAACCACTATGGAAAGCACTATGGCAGTATCCCAAAAAGACTAAACATAGAGCTCCCCTGTGATCCAGCAATTTCACTACTTGCCAATCGTCCAGATAGGACATACTAAATTCACTAGAACAATAACATTTATCACAGCACTATTTACTATGGCAAAGGTATGGAACCAACCCAGATGCCCGTCAGTTGATGAGTAGATCAAATATGGTATTTTTACACAATGGAATTCTGTGCTTCTGTCAGAAAGAATGACATAGACGAATTTGTAAGGAAATAGAAAGACTGTAAAGTTTAGAAATTAGTTTCTGTCTCCTTCTCTCTCTCCTTCTCTATCTCTGTAAAATTTAGAAGTTCCTGTTTCTCTCTCTTTTTTCTCTTTCTCTCTCTCTCTCTCTCTCTCTCTCTCTCTCTCTCTCTCTCTCTCTCTCTCTCTCTCTCTCTCTCTCTCTCTCTCTCTCCTATCCTTAGGCTTGAACTCAGGGCCTGAGCTACTTTTGCTCAAGGTTAGCACTCTAACATTTGAACCACAGTGCTGCTTCTGGCTTGCTCTTTTCACGTAGTATTGAGGAATCTAAGCCAGGCATTCATCCTTGATAGGTTAGCACTCTACCACTAAGCCACACAGTCAGCTTTTAGAGGTTTCTGACAAAGGTTTTCCTATATGCTATTATTTCTTCTGTGAGTGCTCTTAATGCTTGCTGAAGGTTGACTTTGTTTAGAAGACTTACCCTAATGCTCCCATATACAGAGATTCTATATATAGCTAAATGTTTTTCATTACTCAGAATTTCTCTATTGTGTATGTTCTGAAATGTACTGAAGACTGACTTCTGATTAAAAGTCATTGCACATTTGTTCTATTCATTAGTTTTCTTTTCTTCTATGGGAATCAGGTTTGTGATGAACACAGAAGTATGCCTTCCAGGTCAAACACTTTCCACATTTGTAATATTCATAAGGTTTTTCTCTCCTATGTGCATTTTATACTTAGTCATGCGTTCATGATGGATTTTTCATATTCTTATATTCATACGATTTTTATCCTGTGTCTGTGTGGTATCATGCAAACTCAACTATGAGTTCTTCAAAAAAATTTCCCTTTCATTTTATTCATAGGATTCTATCCTGTGGGTGTTTAGTGATAAATCTTGACTTGTGCCTTCTGGGGAAAAGACTGAACATTTGCTACATTCATTAAGGGTTTTATCTTGTGTTGGTTCTGTGACACAAGCTGAGTTTTCTTCCACAGACTAAAACGTCTTTCCTATTTATTACATTGCTAAGGCTTCTCATATGTGTGAACTCTCTTACGCTTCCTGAAGGGTGAATACTGCACGAAAGACTTTCAACTTTGGTTATATTCCAAAGGTTTCTAATATGTGTGAATTCTGTTATGCCTCCTGTAATGTGACTTCCATCTGAAGGTCTTACCACATTTGATGCACTCGTACAGTTTCTCTCCTGTGTGTGTTCTCTGATGCCATTTGAGGGAAGACTTCCATTTGAAAGACATCCCACCTCGGTTACATTCATAAGGTTTTTCTCCTGTTTGAATTGTCTTATGCATGTTGAGGTTTGGCTTCTGTGTGATGGACTTTCCACATATGTTACACTCATAAGGTGTTTCTCCTGAGTATATTCTCTGATGAACATGGAGTTTTACCTTCCATTTGAAAGACTTTCCGCATTCACTACATGCATAGGTTTTCTCTCCTGTGTGTGTTCTATTATGCCCATCAAGATATGACTTCCACTTGAAGGTCTTTCCACATTTGTTGCACACATAAGGTTTCTCTCCTGTGTGTGTTCTTTGATGCAATTTGAGGGAAGATTTCTGTCGGAAAGACTTTACTCATTGGTTACATTCATAAGGTTTCACTCCTGTGTGTATTCTCTGATGAACACGAAGTTTTCCCTTCCCTTGGAAAGATTCTCCACATTCATTACACTTATAAGATTTCTCTCCTGTGTGTGTTATTTGATGAACTCGAAGGTGTATCTTCTGGGTGAAAGACTTTTCACATTTGTTACATTCATAAGGTTTCTCTTCTGTGTGTCTTCTCTGGTGCAAAGTGAGGTATGATTTCAGTCTAAAAGTCTTCCCACATTTATCCCATTAAAGATTTCTCTTCTGTGTGAGATCTCTGATGTGTGCTGAGAGCTGAATTCTGGGCAGAAATTTTATTACGTTCCTCATATTCATAAGGTTTGTCTTCTCTTGGAGATCGAGGTTGGAGCGTCAGGTCTGACTTCTCAGAAATTAACTTTCACACTTGATGTACGCATTACATATCTCAGGATATTTGCTCTGAGGTATTGTAAGGCGTATTTCATTACTGAAAGATTTCTCACATTCACTACATGTATGAAGTGTCTCTCCTGTGTACATTTTCGGACATGTAGTGATGGTCGGTGTTAAGTACAATATTTTTCATCACACAGTACATTTAGCAGTTTTTCTCCCTCCCTGAAGAATTTCTTGGGCAGGGAGAACAGAATTATGATACTGCAGATCTTTTGGACTGTCACAATCATGAATAAAATGCTCTGAATATCCGATGGATTTTTTAAGAACAGGAGACATACGAGATCTATATGCAGCATGCATCTCATCAGGCTTAGGAAACAGAAGCATGTTCTGACACTTAATGAACTCCTCAGTCCTCACCCCTAAGTTGTTACCGTTATTCCTAATCAGCTCTGGAGTGTGTGTAGAGCTCAAATTTAAAGTTGTTGCTAATCTCACGTTTTCCTCCACTTCGATACTACTTGCAACTGCTACTTCACAAAGACATTCATGTGGACTTTCCTGGCAGGTCTTGAACACATTTTCCATTACCTGGACATCTAAAATGAGTCATAGAAAAAAAAGACACAAACATACATGAGATATAAATATTCCTTACTGTAAAGTTAATGACTTTACTTTCCCATCCTAAGTGTTAGATATTTTAAAATACAAAAGTGGAAATAGATTTGTGAGAAATATATGCTTTTCTCCCTAACATATTAAGAAAATGATATTTTACAATGACCAATAATGTTTTTCTGTGTTTTAGTTCTCTTTTTATATCACAGGAAATATTTATTGAAATTACCTAACTATGTATTCCTACCGTTTTAAGCTGAGTACTACCTATACTATACCTGCAGCTGTTTTTTTTCAAATACTGTTTTGTTTATACATTGAGGAATAGCTGCCTTTCTTTTATTTTTGAGAAATAATCTAAATACTGTGCTGTTTTGCATCTTTTTAAAACTTTCTTTTTCTTTCTTTTCTTTTTTTTTGTAGTTCATAGGCCTCGGCCCTGTCCCTGAACACTTCAGCAGAAGACTATAACCCCTATCCTTGAGCTACAGCCCCACTTCCTGTTTTCTAGAGTTAACTACAGATAAGAGTCTCAGGTCCTGAGTAGCAGATAGGATTACCTTACCCAGTTTCAATGCTGTTTGCTTATTAACCATTAAGTGAGGAACACGAATTTTTTCTAGATTCAGCGGTCACAAGTTTGGTTTATATGTCTGTTTGCCTTTGATCCAAGCAAGAACGATTCTTGAGAGTAAGGACTTACACCTATATCCCTTCAGTTACAACTTCTCACTAAAGTCTCAATTTAGGTATTTGTGGGAATTTTGAAATTTGTTTCTTTCCATTTGAAGTCTTATAAAAATTCCTTTTCTAACACTCCTGTCCCTCAGAACCATGGAAGACCAGAAAATCCCCAGCTCATTGTCTAGTTAATTTTCTTATATGATTGAAAGTTTGTTGTTTTTTTTTTCCTTCCATTCCTGGGTTTGAACTTAGGACCTAACCACTGTCCTTGGGTTTTCTCAAGACTAGAACCCTACCAATGAATTCATTACTTCTGGCTTTTTCTATGTATGTGGTAATAAGGAATCAAACCTGTGTCTTTGTGCATGCTAGGCAAGCACTCTACCACTAGGCTCAATTTCTGGTGGAAAGGTCTGGTTTTGAATACCAGTCTCTTCCTACCAGCAAAAAGATATTATCCTTATCAGAGAATAATGCCCTGACTTATTCCTTGTTTACTCAATCATTTATAGTCTTAGTTTTAAAGAAATGAAATATCATTCTTTCTTTCTTTCTTCCTTTCCTTCCTTCCCTCTTTCTTCCCTCTTCCCTCTTTCTTCTTTCTTTCTTTCTTTCTTTCTTTCTTTCTTTCTTTCTTTCTTTCTTTCTCTCTCTCTCTCTCTCTCTCTCTCTTTCTTTCTTTCTTTCTTTCTTTCTTTCTTTCTTTCTTTCTTTCTTATTTTGCAGTCATGGGACTTGAATTCTAGACCTGGCTGTTCTTCCTGAGCTCTTCAGCTCAAGGCTACTGCCCTATGACTATAGCCTCAACCCCACTTCTCATTTTCTATTAGTTCATTGGAGAGAAGAGTCTAAGGTGTTTTTGTGATAGGTCAGTCTTTGAACCTTGATCCTCAGATCTCAGCCTCCTAAGTAGCTAGGATTACAGGCATGAGCCACGGGCTCATGGCGTTCTCATTTTATTTTGTTTCACAGTGATTTCTACAGAGAAATCTAACTTTAACTCTACTGCCACATAGAATTTGTCATATCACCCTATGATTCTTGGTGCCGGGGTTTTGGGCTAACATGCACAAAGACCTGGTTCAGTTCCTTGGTACTACATACAAAGAAAAAGCCACAAGTGGTGCTATGACTCAAGAAGTAGAGAGCTAGCCTTGAGAAAACCCAAGGACCATGCTCAGGCCCTGAGACCAGGCATAGGATTGGGAAAAGAAAATGATTCTTGATTCATTCACAAAGAATTCCATAGGTTCCACACAGGATTTAGGGTAACTAAGAATATTATTGCTCAGTACATCACAACATGAACTTACCAATGGGGCTCAGGCTCCAACATCAATATGAAGATGCATTCACTCACCTGTGATATTCTTGTCAGAGGAATTTCCTATCCAGAGTTCTGCACAGTGCTCTAGCTTGTCAAATAATACAGGTTTGGGAACACAGGGCCCTGTAAATTAGAAACAGTAGAGAATTATTGCTTATGCTGTGTCATCATTGTTTAAGTTCGCAGACATCCTACTCACAAGTCATCTATTAAATCTTTTTTCTCATTTCTCACTGGCTCCATGGTTGACTTTTCCCCAGCTCTGGATTCATTTTTTATGGCATACACTTAGCTATCTTGCTCAAGGCTAGAAAAATACCAGTTTGAGTCCCAGCTCCACTTACATGCATAGGTCTTCATGCATGCTAAGGAAGCACTCAACCACAAAGTCAAACTCTTGACACTCCACTAACATTTTTGAGGGGTTACTTGGAGTAATAGAGTTTCATGGCAATTTTTATGCCATTGCTGGCTTCAAATTAGAATTCTTAGATTTCTTCCTCCTGAATATTTTAAGATTACAGGCATGAAACATTGCACCTAGTGCCAGGTTTCCATTATAAACTCACTGTTTAGTGATTTGTAGATCCTATTTCCAATAATGATATATATTGTATTGTGGATTGTTTATCCACTTACAATTACTGAGTAAGTTTGGAATGTCGTCTCTATTAGAGGAAGTACACGCAGAATGTTAATGTTCTATGGCTGGCATAATAATCACTTGGGGAAGAAACTTTTTTTTCTTTTTTTTGGCTGGGGGATTTGTAAGGCTTGAACTCTCGGCCTGGGCACTGTTCCTGAGCTCTTCAACTCAAGGCTATCACCCTACCTATGAAGCCACAGTGCCATTTCCCATATTCTAGTGGTTAACTGTAGATGAGAGTCTCATAGATTTTCTAATGCCCAGGCTGGCTTTGAACCAAATCTTTAGATATCAGCCTGATATCTGAGTAGCTAGGATTACAGGTAGAAGTCACTGCACCTGGCAAGAAATTTATTTCTTGCTGTTTTATACTACAAATTTACTGTATGTTTTACTTTTTCAAAAAGACTGAGGATGACCTTTGTTCTGTATATAATGAGAACAGGGGTAGGGAGCTGTGAGCAGAAGAACTGAGGGGC
This sequence comes from Megascapheus bottae, assembly GCA_024803745.1. Taxonomy (NCBI): domain Eukaryota; kingdom Metazoa; phylum Chordata; class Mammalia; order Rodentia; family Geomyidae; genus Megascapheus; species Megascapheus bottae. The sequence goes on along the minus strand of JANJXV010000147.1, from coordinate 808,472 downwards.
AATACTCAGGGTAGGACAATAGCCTTAAACTAAAGAGCTCACTGCCCAAGGTCGAAGCCCCATGAATTTCCCCACTACCCCACAAAAAAGGGAAAAAATTGGAGATTGGAAAGGATTTTCTAAAAAGAATATATAGAAATAGTAGTTCAAAATGTAGAAAAAAGTTCAATATTAACAGTCATGAGAAAAATTAAAATTACAATGAAATCATTACTTTAAATATGTTAATATAAATATAGTTTTAAACAAAAAGATCCACATACACACACACAAACACACACACACACACACACATACAAAAAAAACTTTCAAAGTCTAACTATTACTGGGAAGGTAGTGAGAAGAAGTAGAACTTTGGAATAGTTCTGCAAGGAATATAAAACAATCAAAAATTGCGTGGAGAGTGCTAAAAAAGTACTAAATATGGAATTACATAGAAATATGGTCCAACAATTCTATTTCTAGATTTGTACCTAATGGAAGAGAAAGAAGATACTAGAACAAATATTTTTAGAATCCATTCACAACTATTAATAATAATCAAAATATAGAAATATGCAAAACAATGCATTGAAAAGGAAGAACATTTTACTATATTTTACAGATGAATCTTGATTACAGTAAACTAAAAATACAGCAGTCATAAAGGAAGAGCTAGGGTATGTTTTCCCTTCCAGAGCTTACAAGGATCAACAATCCCTTAGAGCCAAAAAGCACGATGGTTCCAGAGAATGGAGTAGAGAGGAACAGGAGTTGAATGTTTAATGATTATACATGGAAGATGAAAATTGCTCTAGATGGGTAGAATGAAGAGAGAACTGTACCCTAAACAATGGTTATGTAGCCACACAGGATGGGACACACCTATACTCCCTGATCTTGGGAAACTCAAGAAGGATTTCTAGCCAACCTGGATGCATGGAAAGATCTATCATCAAAACTAATGTGGAGGGGCTGGGAGTTTGGCATAGTTGTGGAGTGCTTGTATGAAGACGAAGGTTCAATTCCGCAGTACCACATACACAGAAAAAACCATAAGTAGTGCTGTGGCTCAAGTAGAAGATCACTAGGCTTGAGAAAAGCTGAAGGACAGTGCTCAGACCGAGTTCCAGCCAAAGGGCTTGTTTAAAAATAAAACCAGAAAGCTGAGCATGATGGGGTGGTGGCTCACTTCTATAATCCTAGCTACTCAGGAGGCTGAGATCTGAGGATCAAGGTTTAAAGCCATCCTGGCACAAAAAGACCTGAGACTCTTATCTCCAGTTTACCTTTAGAAAATGGGAAGTGGGGCTTGGCTCCAGGGTAAGGTGGTAGCCTGGAGCTGAAGAGCTCAGGGATAGTACCCAGGCTGAGTTCAAGGTCCATGACCCACCAAAAAAAACCCCAAAAAACAAAAAATAATATGGAAAAATTTGGATTCTGTGAATTTTATCAGGCATATAAATGTTTTTTTTGCTGTTGGAACAACAAATTGTTTGGAAATATTTTAAAAGTTTTTACCTAGAAATGTACACTACAAATGGAATTAATAAAAAACACAAAATATGAAAAAGATACAAATTTTCACAATATGGGTATCCTGCTTCCGTATCTTTCACTGACTCCTGTTCAAATGAGTCACATATTCTGAATCATTACTCCCAGTCAATATATGCCACACATGTTAGCTTGTACTGAACTTCTTGGGCAATCAAAAGCAAATACTAAGCAAATGTGTATTAGATTTTGTCAACAGTAATATTTCAAAAATAAATCCCTACTCATTGCATTATTTAATATGAATGCCGGAATCTAACTTACACTGGCAGTATCTTCAACCTTTTGAGAATCTTCAAAAGGGTGTGTAAATATTTAGGATCGTTATGTCTTCCTGGAGGAAAGATCCCTTTAGTAGTATGTAGTAACCTTCTTTGTCTTTTCTTACTAATTTTAGTTTGAAGTCTAATGTATCTGATATGAGGATGGCAACTCCAGCCTGTTTATGGGGGAAGTTAGCTTGATAGAGTTTATTCCAAACTCTCACTTTCAAAAGATGACAGTTTGGGGGTAAGATGTGTCTCTTGAAGACAGCAGAACCATGGCTCTTGCTTTTTGATCCAACTAGACAGCCTATGCCGTTTAATTGGAGAGTTAAGTCCATTGATATTGAGAGTTAGGATTGAGAGATATTTATTAGTTCCTACCAATTTTAAACGCTTTTAGTAGGGCCTGTGTCTTGACAGTTCTTGTGGTCCTTAGATGGTATGCTGTTTAGGTGCCATTTCTTTCCCTATATTGCATTTATTTTGGTTTTCTATGTATAGAGCACCTTTGAGAAATCCCTGAAGTATATTTCCAATACCATTGACCTCTTTCTCCACGCCCTCCTCAATACCAACTAGCCTTAAATTAGGCTTCCTAATTGTATCTTGGACCTCCTGAAGCGCTCTCTCATATTTCCTAGATTTGGATTGACTCATATTCTGTTCTTTCTCTATAATAACTAAATTATCTTCAGCCCCGGAATTTCTCTCCTCTGCATTGTCTAACCTGCTATTGCTCATTTTTGATGGCTTGCATGTCTTGTTTTAGATCATGTATGGATTTCTTTATCTCCTTGATTTCCTTTTGAGTGGTTAGCTCAGTAGCTTTATTTTTTTGGACATTTGCTGGAGTTTGGTCACGTTTTTATTTGTATAGAGCATCGTTGAGAATTCTCTGTAGTGTTGGTTTTGTTTCGACATATTGTTGCAGCTTTTCCCTGGAATGGAATGTTTTATTGTTCCCTCAGTTTGAATGAGAGCTTAGCTGGCTACAGTATTCTTGGTTGGTAGTTATTTGATTTAAGGGCATGACATATATGCTTCCAGTCACTTCGTGCTTGCATGGTCTCTGCTGAGAAATCTGGGGTTATTCTGATTGGTTTGCCTTTATAGGTTACTGATCCCTTTTCCCTGGCTGCCTTTAGGATCTTTCCTTTCGTTTCTATTGATCCAGTTCGGATCACAATGTGGCGGTGGGATGTTCTTTTCCGGTCAGGTCTGTTTGGGGTTCTAAAAGCTTCTCGTATGTGGATGGGCCTGCCCTTCTGGATATTTGGGAAATTATCTGAGATGATTCCCTGAAGTATATTTCCAATACCATTGACCTCTTTCTCCACGCCATCCTCAATTCCAACTAGCCTTAAATTAGGCTTCCTAATTGTATCTTGGACCTCCTGAAGCTCTCTCTCATATTTTCTAGATTTGGATTGACTCATTTTCTGTTTTTTATAATACCTAAATTATCTTCAGCCCCGGAAATTCTCTCCTCTGCATTGTCTAACCTGCTATCAAAGCTATCTACTTTATTTTTCATCTCCCTTGCTTCTAATTGCTCACTTTTTATGCCTTGCGTCTCTGGTTTTACATCATGTATGGATTTCTTTATCTCCTTGATTTCCTTTTGAGTGGTTAGCTCAGTAGCTTTATTTTCTTTGGACATTTGCTGGAGTTTGGTCCAGTTTTTATTTGTGGATTCTATGAATTCATCCATCTTTCTTTGAAAGACCTTTATTATGGCCTCCTTTATGGCTTCTTCTTTTTCACTTATCACCTTGTTTTTGCTTTCCTCTTGTTCAGCTATGGCTTCCTCCATTATCTCTTTATTTATATTTTCACATTTTCCATTAATGATGTTTATCAATTGCATTTGTGTAGCACTTGGAAGACTCTCCTCTAGGTTTGCCAGTGACTGTTCCATTGTCTATTTACATTGGGTGGGGGACTTTGTTTCTTGATTTGACATTTTTCTTGAAATTCTTGTTCTGCCCATTTGAAAATGGAAGCAAGATTACTACTAAATACGATTATAGTTTTTCAGATATAACCAACCTAGACCTCTGTAGCTGGGAGACACTAGATGTTCACAAGTTTTGATTGGTATTATCACTCTTTCTTTTTGTGCACTTACAGACCAGTCTAATACAACCACTGATAAGCGATTTATTCCCAAAACAATAAGACTCTCAATCCAATCTCTATTGTCTTTAAGTCCCTCTGAGCATAGAGAATAATTAACCACCTACATATACAATATTGCTCAACAGCCATCAAGTGTATATCCGTGCAGTATAAGGGTTGAAAGACGAGCAGAGGTCCAGAGATGGAAAAAAAGAATGAGAGAGGTCAGGGGAGGTACAAAAGGATTAACGTAGGAGTGTAAGAATATTGTAGTAATGAAGAACAGATATAGCATAAGGATAACTGACCTAAGTTGGTAAGTAGGTAGCATATTTGAGTACAAAGTTTGGAAAGTATTAGAATAAAACTTATGTGTTGCTGCACGACTAGCTCTTAGCCCAACCAGTGGCCTCACAGTTGACCATGGGATGGATCTGTTTTTCTTGTCTATGTTGAGGGAAAGGGGTATTTCACAAGATGCAGAAGCGAAGATTTCAGAAGCAAATGCTGTGAGTGAATTAGCTCGTAAAAAGCATTTTTATTTTCTTTTATCTTTCTGCCAGTCTTGGGGCTTGAATTCAGGGCCAGAGCACTGTCCTCGGTTTTTCTCAAGTCTAGCACTCTACCACTTGAGCCACAGTGCCACATCTAGATTTTCTATCTATGTGATACTGAGCAATCAAACCCAGATCTTCATGGATGCTAGGCAAGCACTCTACCACTATACCAAACTCTCAACCCTGACATAGTAATTATAAAGTCACCATCATCATCATCATATCCAAATATCTTTTCTCCTACAAAGAATGAACACTTAACTGTGCCTATTGCTTTTTTTTAATTTCACTAATTCTTCTGTGTTTTTCCCTCTTGCATTTTTTACACTTGACAGCAAAGCTAATCATCAGGAAAAAATTGATTAGGATACAGAAACCTAATAATATCCTAGTAGATTGACGTCAAAAATATGTGCAAGATGCCCTGTGTGTTTCACCTAGTAGTAGAGTACTTGGCTAACAAGCAAAAAGACTCAGGTTTGATTCCTCTTTACCACATACATAGAAAACGCTGCAAGTGGTGCTGTGGCTCGGTGGGACAGCTAAAGCCTAAAGAAAGCCCAAGAACAATGTTCACACTCTGAGGTCAAGTCCCAAGACTAGCAAAAACAAAAAAATTCGACAAGGGGCAAAATGCAGGTAAAGAAGGCACTGTGAAGCAAATGTTTTGTAAAGGATGAGGGCAGTATTGACCCTTAAGTATGGATCTTACCTAAGAAAGGCTCCTTGAACCTGAGACCAGACTGGTAGTTGGGCCTAGTGGAAGACATTGGGATTGGACAAATAAGGTGTGCTGTTTACTACATCCACATGTATATTGTGAGATTGGAGGAGAGATTCAGCCTCCAGTATGTCTTTGGTGAGGTCTTTTGTGAGCAAGGATCTTTGGTCATTGGGCCCTGAAAGGTGACCCTGCCTCCCTCACAATGGAACAGAATATGGAACCCTGGTATCCAAGCAACTGTAACTAACAACCAGCTCAAGCCAGCTCACTTGGCCTGTAGCTCAGGAGGAAGAAAGATGTTGCTGTGCTGCTGCCAAAGGTCAGGAAACTCGAGTCTCAGGCATGGAAGTTGTGGATGTCTTACTCGAAGATGTACATGCTAGATCATTGCCAAGCCACAAATCCAGTATAATAGAACTTTCTCTAAGAAGCAGGCCAGGAAAATCCAGGGCAACCAGATGAGGTAAATTTCTAAGAAGAAATGTATTTGACCCCATCATCCTCCCCATACCCTACAACTTTCTTTTTTTTCCATTTTTTATTGTAATTAGTAAAAGGGCTAGATGATATTTGCCAGGTAGAAGGTGCATTAATTCACATACATTGATACCCTTTCACATGTCTTGGTACCCATTTCCCTCCAACCCCACAACCCCCACCCGTCTTGGTTTTCCCCCCTTCCCTATCAAATTTCAAATATCCAAATACAAATAAATTTAATATATAAGATAAAGTGAGATACTATACCAATATGGGATAACCAAGGGACAGCAAACTAGATGAGAGACAACATATTACATTAAGGACAACAATCATTCATTATATGGCTTTTGTGTCAATATCCTTGAGGTCATTTCAATTACCTTCACATTATATGGCCTTATATATGGCCTTTTGCTCTATTGCCAATCTCTGCTAGTAGAGCCCAAGGTTTCTACTGATTATGACGAATGAGGGAAACCACTGAGCCTAAGTTCCTTTGAGTCTGGCTTACTTCCCTTAATATGATTTGTACTAAGACTTTCCATTTCCTAACAAATGGGGCGATGCCATTCTTTCTGACAGCAGCATAGAATTCCATTGTGTACAATTACCACAACTTGTTGATCCACTCATCAACTGAGGGACATCTGGGTTGGTTCCATATCTTTGCTATGGTGAATAGTGCTGCAATGAACATTGTTGTGCTAGTGGGTTTAGTATGCCCTTGTTTCTGGATTGTTGGGTAAATGCCAAGTAGTGGAATTGCTGGGTCATAGGGGAGTTCTATGTTTAGCCTTTTGAGGCACTGCCACACTGCTTTCCATAGTGGTTGAACGAGTTTGCACTCCCACCAACAGTGTAGTATTGATCCCTCGTGGCCACATCCCCTCCAGCATCTGTTGTCATTCGTTTTCCTGATCCTGGCCATTCTAACTGGAGTGAGGTGGAATCTTAGAGTTGTTTTGATTTGCATTTCTTTTATGACCAGAGATGTGGAGCATTTCTTCATGTGTCTATAGGCCATTTTGTTTCTTCTTCAGAGAAGACTCTCTTTAAGTCTTTGGCCCATTTTTAATGGGATGGGTGTTACTTTGGAGGTTAGTTTTGGAGTGATTCAATTTTTTGAGTTGTTGATATATTTTAGATATGAGGCCTTTGTCCGTTGTTTGGGTGGTGAAGATCTTCTCCCACTCTGCAGGCTTCCTGATTAGTTTACTAGCTATATCCGTTGCCATACAAAAGCTCTGCAGTTTAATGCAGTCCCACTTATCCAGCCTTTCTCTGAATTGTTGTGATTCTTGGTCCTTATTAAGAAAGTTTTGACCTGTGACAAGGAGGCCAAGTGTATCTCCTATTCCTTCCTGTAAACTTTTCAGTGTGTCAGCTTTTACCTCCACATCTTTGATCCATTTGGAGTTAATTCTAGTGCAAGGTGACAAAGAAGGATCCAACTTTAGTTTTCTGCAGGTGTTTAACCAGTTCTGCCAGCACAACTTGTTGAAGAGGCTATCTTTCTTCCATTCTATTTTTTTGGCTCCCTTGTCAAAGATTAGTTGGCCATAGGTCTGTGGTTTAATATCTGGGTCCGCAGTTCTACTCCATTGGACTTCAGGCCTGTTCTTGTGCCAGTACCAAGCTGTTTTGAGAATTATAGCTCTGTAATAGAGTCTTAAGTTTGGAATTGAAATTCCTCCAGCGCTGTTCTTTCTGCTAAGAAGTGTTTTTGCTATACGGGGTCTTTTATGATTCCATATGAAATTTTGAATTGCCTCTTCTATTTCTTTAAAGAATGACATTGGGATGTTGATTGGTATTACATTGAATTTGTAGATAGCCCTTGGCAAGATTGTCATTTTCACAATGTTGATTCTTCCAATCCAGGAGCATGGGAGGTTTTTCCATTTCCTTAGTTCTGCTTTAATTTCCTTTTTTATGGGTTTAAAGTTTTCATCTAAACGGTCTTTACATTGTTAGTTCAGCTAACTGCTAGGTACTTTATTTTCTTTGAGGCTATTGTGAAAGGAATTTCTTTCCTGATTATTGCCTCGTTCCTCTCAGTGTTGACGTAAAGTAAGGCAGTTGATTTGTAAGGGTTGATTTTATGGCCTGCTACCATTCCAAAGCTTTGAATCAGCTCAAGGAACTTGGGAGTAGAGTCTATAGGTTTCTTTAAATACAGAATCATGTCATCTGCAAAGAGGGATAGTTTTATTTCCTCTTTCCCTACTTGGATCCCCTTTATGCTTGCTTCTTGCCTTATTGCACTGCCTAGGAATTCTACTACTATGTTAAAAAGGAGTGGAAAGAGTGGGCATCCTTGTCTCGTTCCTGATTTTAGAGGGAATGGCTTTAGATTTTCACCATTAAGTAAAAGACTGGCAGTGGGTTTCTCATACACAGCCTTTATTACATTGAGAAATGTTCCATGGATTCCTAGTTTTTCCACATCTTTTAACATAAAGGGGTTTTGGATCTTGTCAAATGCCTTTTCCGCATCTATTGAGACAATCATGTGATTTTATCCCTGCTCCTGTTGATGTGTTGAATTATATTAATTGATTTGTGTATGTTGAACCAGCTTTGCCTCCCTGTGATGAATCCAGTTTGATCATATTGTATAATTTTTTTTGATGAGTTGTTGTAGACGGTTGGCCAGTATTTTGTTGAGAAGTTTTGCATCGATGTTCATCAAAGAAATGGGTCTATAGATCTCTTTCTTTGATGAATCTCTGTCTGGTTTGGGGATGAGGGATATACTGGCTTCACAGAATGAGTTTGGTAAAGAACCTTCATTTTCAATTTCGTTGAAGAGCCTGAGGAGTATTGGTGTGAGCTCTGCTTTGAAGACCTTATAGAATTCAGCTGTGAATCCATCTGGCCCTGGGCTCTTTTTAAGTGGAAGTTGTCTAATTTCCAGTTCTATTTCAGAGCATGAAATAGGCCTGTTGAGTTGGGTTAGCTCTTCTTGGTTCAGTGTGGGTATGTTAATATTGTCTAGGAATTCATCCATTTCACTAGATTCTCAAATTTGTTGGCGTAATGGTTTGAGAAGGATTCCCTCATGATATTCTGGATCTTGGTAATTTCTGTCGTGATATTACCATTTTCATCTGCGATTTTGTTTATTTCGACATGCTCTCATTCTTTTTTTGGTAAGATTTGTTAAGGGGTTGTCAATTTTGTTAATTCTTTCAAAGAACCAACTCCTTGTTTTGTTGATTCTTTCTATAGTTTTTTTATTCCAAATCATTTAATTCTGCTTTGATTTTAATAATTTGCTTTCTCCTCATGAGTTTAGGGTTGGTTTGTTGCTCTTTTTCCAGGAGGTTAAGGTGAGATATTAACTAGTTGGTTTGCCATTTTCCCAACTTGCTGTTGTAGGCACTCAGCGCTATAAATTTTCCTCTGAGTACTGCCTTTGTTGTGTCCCTAAGGAGTTGATATTTGTGTGCTCCTTATTGTTAAATTTCATAAACAGTTGGATATCTGTTCTGATCTCTTCGATTACCCATTGTTTTTGATTCAACAATGTGTTGTTCAGTCTCCATGAGTTACAGGGTTTTCTTTGGTGGAGATGTGTGTTCAGCTCCAATTTGATGCCTTTATGGTCTGAGAGTGTGCATGGAATAATTTCAGTGTTTCTGAGTCTGTCCAGGTTTGCTTTATGGCCTAAGATGTGGTCTATTTTGGAAAATGTTCCATGTGCTGCTGAGAAAAACATATATTGTGGTGTTAAGGGTGTAATATTCTGCAGATGTCTGTTACATCTAGTCGGTCTATATAGTTGTTCAGTTCTAAGGTTTCTCTGTTGAGTTTTTGCCTTGTTGATCTGTCCATAGGTGAGAGTGGTGTGTTAAACTCACCAACAATCACTGTATTTCGATCTATGTATGGTTTCAGTGTAAGGAATGTTTGCTTGATGAAGTTTGGAGCGCCGGGATTGGGTGTGTAAATATTTAGGATCGTTATGTCTTATTGGAGGAAAGAGCCTTTAGTAGTATGTTGTAACCTTCTTTGTCTTTTCTTACTAATTTTAGTTTGAAGTCTGTTGTATCTGATATGAGGATGGCAACTCCAGCCTGTTTATGGGGACAGTTAGCTTGATAGAGTTTATTCCAACCTCTCACTTTCAAAAGATGATTGTTTTTGGGTAAGATGTGTCTCTTGAAGACAGCAGAACGATGGCTCTTGCTTTTTGATCCAACTAGACAGCCTATGCCGTTTAATTGGAGAGTTAAGTCCATTGATATTGAGAGTTAGGATTGAGAGATATTTATTAGTTCCTACCATTTTTAAAAGCTTTTAGTAGGGCCTGTGTCTTGACAGTTCTTGCGGTCCTTAGATGGTATGCTGTTTAGGTGCCATTCCGTTCCCTATAATGCATTTATTTTGGTTTTGTATGTATAGAGCATCGTTGAGAATTCTCTGTAGTGTTGGTTTTGTTTCGACATATTGTTGCATCTTTTCCCTGGAATGGAATGTTTTATTGTTCCCTCAGTTTGAATGAGAGTTTAGCTGGCTACAGTGTTCTTGGTTGGTAGTTATTTGATTTAAGGGCAAGACATATATGCTTCCAGTCACTTCGTGCTTGCATGGTCTCTGCTTTGAAATCTGGGGTTATTCTGATTGGTTTGCCTTTATAGGTTACTGATCCATTTTCCCTGGCTGCCTTTAGGATCTTTCCTTTCGTTTCTATTGATCCAGTTCGGATCACAATGTGGCGGTGGGATGTTCTTTTCCGGTCAGGTCTGTTTGGGGTTCTAAAAGCTTCTCGTATCTGGATGGGCCTGCCCTTCTGAATATTTGGGAAATTCTCTGAGATGATTCCCTGAAGTATATTTCCAATACCATTGACCTCTTTCTCCACGCCCTCCTCAATACCAACTAGCCTTAAATTAGGCTTCCTAATTGTATCTTGGACCTCCTGAAGCGCTCTCTCATATTTCCTTGATTTGGATTGACTCATTTTCTGTTCTTTATAATACCTAAATTATCTTCAGCCCCGGAAATTCTCTCCTCTGCATTGTCTAACCTGCTATCAAAACTATCTACTTTATTTTTCATCTCTCTTGCTTCTAATTGCTCACTTTTTATGCCTTGCGTCTCTTGTTTTACATTATGTATGGATTTCTTTATCTCCTTGATTTCCTTTTGAGTGGTTAGCTCAGTAGCTTTATTTTCTTTGGACATTTGCTGGAGTTTGGTACCGTTTTTATTTGTGGATTCTATGAATTCATCCATCTTTCTTTGAAAAACCTTTATATGGCCTCCTTTATGGCTTCTTCTTTTTCACTTATCACCTTGTTTATGCTTTCCTCTTGTTCAGCTATGTCTTCCTCTATTATCTCTTTCTTTATATTTTCACATTTTCCATTAAGGATGTTTATCAATTGCATTTGTGTAGCACTTGGAAGACTCTCCTCTAGGTTTGCCAGTGACTGTTCCATTGTCTGTTTACATTGGGTGGGGGATGTTGTTTCTTGATTTGACATTTTTCTTGAGTTTCTTGTTCTGCCCATTTGACAATGGGAGCAAGATTACTACTAAATACGATTATAGTTTTTCAGATATAACCAACCTAGACCTCTGCAGCTGGCAGACACTAGATGTTCGCAAGTTTTGGTTGGTATTATCACTCTTTCTTTTTGTGCACTTACAGACCAGTCTAATACAACCACTGATAAGCGATTTATACCCAAAGCAATAAGCCTCTCAATCCAATCTCTATTGTCTTTAAGTCCCTCTGACCCTAGAGAATAATTAACCACCTACATATACAATATTGCTCAACAGCCATCAAGTGTAGATCCGTGCAGTATAAGGGTTGAAAGACCAGCAGAGGTCCAGAGATAGAAAAAAAGAATGAGAGAGGTCAGGGGAGGTACAAGAGGATTAACATAGGAGTGTAAGAATATTGTAGTAAAGAAGAAAAGGTATAGAAAAAGGATAACTGAAATAAGTTGGTAAGTAGGTAGCATATTTGAGTACAAAGTTTGGAAAGTATTAGAATAAAACTCATGTGTTGCTGCACGTCTAGCTCTTAGCCTAACCAGCGGCCTCACAGTGGACCATGGGATGGATCTGTTTTTCTTGTCTACATTGAGGGAAAGGGCTATTTCACAAGATGCAGAAGCGAAGATTTCAGAAGCAAATGCTGTGAGTGAATTAGCTCGTAAAAAGCAGTTTGATTTTCTTTTATTTTCTACCAGTTTTGGGGCTTGAATTCAGGGCCTGTGCACTGTCCTCGGGTTTTCTCAAGTCTAGACCTCTGCCACTTGAGCCACAGTGCCACATCTAGATTTTCTATCTATGTGATACTGAGCAATCAATCCCAGATCTTCATGGATGCTAGGCAAGCACTCTACCACTATGCCAAACTCTCAACCCTGACATAGTAATTATAAAGTCATCATCATCATATCAAAATATCCTTTCTCCTACAAAGAATGAACACTTATCTATGTGTGTAATGATTTTTTTTTAAATTTCACTAATTCTTCTGTGTTTTTCCCTCTTGCATATTTTACACATGACAGCAAAGAAAATCATCAATAAAAAAGTGATTAGGATACAGAAACCTAATAATATCCTAGTAGATTGACGTCAAAAATATGTGCAAGATGCCCTGTGTGTTTGACCTAGTGGTAGAGTCCTTGGCTACCACGCAAAAAGCCTCAGGTTTGATTCCTCATTACCACATACATAGAAAACGCTGCAAGTGGTGCTGTGGCTCGGTGGGACAGCTAAAGCCTAAAGAAAGCCCAAGGACAATGTTCACACTCTGAGGTCAAGTCCCAAGACTAGCAAAAACAAACAAATTCGACATGGGGCAAAATACAGGCAGAGAAGGCACTGTGAAGCAAATGTTTTGTAAAGGATGAGGGCAATATTGACCCTTAAGTCGGGATCTTACCTAAGAAAGGCTCCTTGAGCCTGAGACCAGACTGATAGTTGGGCCTAGTGGAACACATTGGGATTGGACAAATAAGGTGTACTGTTTACTACATCCACATGTGTATTGTGAGATTGGAGGAGAGATTCAGCCTCCAGTATGTCTTTGGTGAGGTCTTCTGTGAGCAAGGATCTTTGGTCATTGGGCCCTGAAAGGTGACCCTGCCTCCCTCACAATGGAACAGAATATGGAACCCTGGTAACCAAGCCACTGTAACTAACAACCAACTCAAGCCAGCTCACTTGGCCTGTGGCTCAGGAGGAAGAAAGTTGTTGCTGTGCTGTTGCCAAAGGTCAGGAAACTCGAGTCTCAAGGCATGGAAGTTGTGGATGTCTTACTCGAAGATGTACATGCTAGATCATTGCCCAGCCACAAATCCAGTATAACAGGCCTTTCTCTACGAAGAAGGCCACGAAAATCCAGGACAACCAGATGAGGTATATTTCTAAGAAGAAATGTATTTGACCCCATCATCCTCCACACACACTACAACTTTCTTTTTTTCATTTTTCTATTGTAATTAGTAAAAGGGTTACATGATATTTGCCTGATAGAAGGTCCATTAATTCACATACATTGATACCCTTTCACATGTCTTGGTACCCATTTCCCTCCAACCCCACAACCCCCACCCGTCTTGGTTTTCCCCCCTTCCCTATCAAATTTCAAATATCCAAATACAAATAAATTCAATATATCAGATAACAAAGTGAGATACAATACCAATATGGGATAACCAAGGGACAGCAAACGAGATGAGAGACAACATACTACATTAAGGAAAACAATCATTCATTATATGGCTTTTGTTTCAATATCCTGGAGGTCCTTTCAATTAGCTTCACATTATATGGCCTTATATGTGGCCTTTTGCTATATTGCAAATCTCTGCTAGTAGAGGCCAAGGTTTCTACTGATTATGACGAATGAGGGAAACGACTGAGCCTAAGTTCCTTTGAATCTGGCTTACTTCACTTAATATTATTTGTTCTAAGTCTTTCCATTACCTAACAAATGGGGCGATGTCATTCTTTCTGACAGCCGCATAGAATTCCATTGTGTACAAATACCACAACTTGTTGATCCAGTCATCAACTGAGGGACATCTGGGTTGGTTCCATATCTTTGCTATGGTGAATAGTGCTGCAATGAATATTGTTGTGCTAGTGGGTTTAGTATGCCCTTGTTTCTGGATAGTTGGGTAAATGCCAAGTAGTGGAATTGCTGGGTCATAGGGGAGTTCTATGTTTAGCGTTTTGAGGCAGTGCCGCACTGCTTTCCATAGTGGTTGAACGGGTTTACACTCCCACCAAGAGTGTAGTAGTGATCCCTCCTGGCCACATCCCCTCCAGCATCTGTTGTCATTCGTGTTCCTGACCCTGGCCATTCTCACTGGAGTGAGGTGGAATCTTAGAGTTGTTTTGATTTGCATTTCTTTTATGATCAGAGATGTGGAGCATTTCTTCATGTGTCTATAGGCCATTTTTGTTTCTTCTTCAGAGAAGACTCTCTTTAAGTCTTTGGCCCATTTTTTAATGGGATGGGTGTTACTTTGGAGTTTAGTTTTGGAGTGATTCAATTTTTTGAGTTGTTGATATATTTTAGATATGAGGCCTTGGTCCATTGTTTGGTTGGTGAAGATCTTCTCCCACTCTGTAGGCTTCCTGATTAGTTTACTAGCTATATGCCTTGCCATACAAAAGCTCTGCAGTTTAATGCAGTCCCACTTATCCAGCCTTTCTCTGATTTGTTGTGATTCTTGGTCCTTATTAAGAAAGTTTCGACCTGTGACAAGGAGGCCTAGTGTATCTCCTATTCCTTCCTGTAAACTTTTCAGTGTGTCAGCTTTTGCCTCCAGGTCATTGATCCATTTGGAGTTAAATCTAGTGAAAGGTGACAAAGAAGGATCCAACTTTAGTTTTCTGCAGGTGTTTAACTAGTTCTGCCAGCACAACTTGTTGAAGAGGCTATCTTTCTTCCATTTTATTTTTTTGCCTCCCTGGTCAAAGATTATGTGGCCATAGGTCTGTGGTTTAATATCTGGGTCCGCAGTTCTACTCCATTGGACTTCAGGCCTGTTCTTGTGCCAGTACCAAGCTGTTTTGAGAATTATAGCTCTGTAATTGAGTCTTAAGTTTGGAATTGAAATTCCTCCAGCGCTGTTCTTTCTGCTAAGAAGTGTTTTTGCTATACAGTGTCTTTTATTATTCCATATGAAATTTTGAATTGCCTCTTCTATTTCTTTAAAGAATGACATTGGGATGTTGATTGGTAATACATTGAATTTGTAGATAGCCATTGGCAAGATTGTCATTTTTACAATGTTGATTCATCCAATGCAGGAGCATGGGAGGTTTTTCCATTTCCTTAGTTCTGCTTTAATTTCCTTTTTTAGGTTTTTAAAATTTTCATCTAACCGGTCCTTTACATTCTTAGTTAAGCTAATTCCTAGGTACTTTATTTTCTTTGAGGCTATTGTGAAACGAGTTTCTTTCCTGATTATTGCCTCGTTCCTCTCACTGTTGGCCTAAAGTAAGGCAGTTTATTTGTGAGGGTTTATTTTTATGGCTTGCTACCCTTCCAAAGCTTTGAATCAGCTCAAGGAGCTTGGGAGTAGAGTCTTTAGGATTCTTTAAATACAGAATCATGTCGTCTGCAAAGAGGGATAGTTTTATTTCCTCTTTCCCTACTTGGATCCCCTTTATGCTTGCTTCTTGCCTTATTGCACTGCCTAGGAATTCTTGTGCTATGTTAAAAACGAGTGTAGAGAGTGGGCATCCTTGTCTTGTTCCTGATTTTAGAGGGTATGGCTTTAGATTTTCACCATTAAGTATACTACTAGCCTTGGGTTTCTCATACACAGCCTTTATTACATTGAGAAATGTTCCATGGATTCCTAGCTTCTCCACATTTTTTAACATAAAGGGGTTTTGGATCTTGTCAAATGCCTTTTCCGCATCTATTGAGACAATCATGTGATTTTTGTCCTTGCTCCTGTTGATTTGTTGCATTATATTAATTGTTTTGTGTATGTTGAACCAGCTTCGCCTCCCTGTGATGAATCCAGTTTGATCATAGTGTATAATTTTTTTGATGAGTTGTTGTAGACGGTTGGCCAGTATTTTGTTGAGAAGTTTTGCATCGATGTTCATCAAAGAAATGGGTCTATAGTTCTCTTTCTTTGGTGAATCTCTGTCTGGTTTGGGGATGAGGGATATGCTGGCTTCACAGAATGAGTTTGGTAAAGAACCTTCATTTTCAGTTTCGTTGAAGAGCTTGAGGAGTATTGGTGTGAGCTCTGCTTTGAAGACCTTATAGAATTCAGCTGTGAATCCATCTGGCCCTGGGCTCTTTTTAAGTGGAAGTTGTCTAATTTCCATTTCTATTTCAGAGCTTGAAATAGGCCTGTTGATTTGGGTTAGCTCTTCTTGGTTCCGTGTGGGTATGTTAATATTGTCTAGAAATTCATCCATTTCTTATAGATTCTCAAATTTGTTGGCGTAAAGGTTTGCGAAGTATTCCCTCATGATATTCTGGATCTTGGTAATTTCTGTCGTGATATTACCATTTTCATCTGCGATTTTGTTTATTTCGATATGCTCTCTTCTTTTTTCGGTAAGATTTGCTAAGGGCTTATCAATTTTGTTAATTCTTTCAAAGAACCAACTCCTTGTTTTGTTGATTCTTTCTATAGTTTTTTTATTCCAAATCATTTAATTCTGCTATGATTTTAATAATTTGCTTTCTCCTAATGGGTTTAGGGTTGGTTTGTTGCTCTTTTTCCAGGAGGTTAAGGTGAAACATTAACTAGTTGGTTTGCCATTTTTCCAACTTGCTGTTGTAGGCACTCAGCGCTATAAATTTTCCTCTGAGTACTGCCTTTGTTGTGTCCCTAAGGAGTTGATATTTGTGTGCTCCTTATTGTTAAATTTCATAAAGAGTTGGATATCTGTTCTGATCTCTTCGATTACCCATTGTTTTTGATTCAACAATGTGTTGTTCAGTCTCCATGAGTTACAGGGTTTTCGTTGGTGGAGATGTGTGTTCAGTTCCAATTTGATGCCTTTATGGTCTGAGAGTGTGCATGGAATAATGTCAGTGTTTCTGAATCTGTCCAGGTTTGTTTTATGGCCTAAGATGTGGTCTATTTTGGAAAATGTTCCATGTGCTGCTGAGAAAAACGTATATTGTGGTGTTACTGGGTGGAATATTCTGCAGAGGTGTTAGATCTAGTTGGTCTATATAGTTGTTCAGTTATAAGGTTTCTCTGTTGAGTTTTTGCCTTGTTGATCTCTCCATAGGTTAGAGTGGTGTGTTAAACTCACCAACAATCACTGTATTTCGATCTATGTATGGTTTCAGTGTAAGGAATGTTTGCTTGATGAAGTTTGGAGCTCTGGGATTGGGTGTGTAAATATTTAGGATCGTTCTGTCTTCTAGGAGGAAAGACACCTTTAGTAGTATGTAGTAACCTTCTTTGTCTTTTCTTACTAATTTTAGTTTGAAGTCTATTGTATCTGATATGAGGATGGCAACTCCAGCCTGTTTATGGTTGCAGTTAGCTTGATAGAGTTTATTCCAAGCTCTCACATTCAAAAGATGATGGTTTTTGGGTAAGATGTGTCTCTTGAAGCTAGCAGAACGATGGCTCTTGCTTTTTGATCCAACTAGACAGCCTATGCCGTTTAATTGGAGAGTTAAGTCCATTGATATTGAGAGTTAGGATTGAGAGATATTTATTAGTTCCTACCATTTTTAAAAGCTTTTAGTAGGGTTTTTGTCTTGACAGTTCTTGTGGTCCTTAGATGGTATGCTCTTTAGGTGCCATTACTTTCCCTATATTGCATTTATTTTGGTTTTCTATGTATAGAGCATCGTTGAGAATTCTCTGTAGTGTTGGTTTTGTTTCGACATATTGTTGCAGCTTTTCCCTGGAATGGAATTTTTTCTTGTTCCCTCAGTTTTGAATGAGAGCTTAGCTGGCTACTGTATTCTTGGTTGGTAGTTATTTGATTTAAGGGCATGACATATATGCTTCCAGTCACTTCGTGCTTGCATGGTCTCTGCTGAGAAATCTGGGGTTATTCTGATTGGTTTGCCTTTATAGGTTACTGATCCCTTTTCCCTGGCTGCCTTTAGGGTCTTTTCTTTCGTGTCTATTGATCCAGTTCGGATCACAATGTGGCGATGGGATGTTCTTTTCTGGTCAGGTCTGTTTGGGGTTCTAAAAGCTTCTCGTATCTGGATGGACCTGCCCTTCTGGATATTTGGGAAATTCTCTGAGATGATTCCCTGAAGTATATTTCCAATACCATTGACCGCTTTCTCCACGCCCTCCTTAATACCAACTAGCCTTAAATTAGGCTTCCTAATTGTATCTTGGACCTCCTGAAGCGCTCTCTCATATTTCCTAGATTTGGATTGACTCATTTTCTGTTCTTTCTCTATAATACCTAAATTATCTTCAGCCCCGGAAATTCTCTCCTCTGCATTGTCTAACCTGCTATCAAAGCTATCTACTTTATTTTTGATCTCCCTTCTTCTAATTGCTCATTTTTGATGCCTTGCATCTCTTGTTTTAGATCATGTATGGATTTCATTATCTCCTTCATTTCCTTTTGAGTGGTTAGCTCAGTAGCTTTATTTTCTTTGGACATTTCCTGGAGTTTGGTTACGTTTTTATTTGTGGATTCTATGGAATTCATCCATCTTTCTTTGAAAAACCTTAACTATGGCCTCTTTTATGGCTTCTTCTTTTTCACATATCACCTTGTTTTTGCTTTCCTCTTGTTAAGCTATGGCTTCCTCCATTATCTCTTTCTTTATATTTTCACATTTTCATTAATGATGTTTATCAATTGCATTTGTGTATCACTTGGAAGACTCTCCTCTAGGTTTGCCAGTTACTGTTAAATTGTGTATTTACATTGTGTGGGGGATGTTGTTTCTTGATTTGACATTTTTCTTGAGTTTCTTGTTCTGCCCATTTGAAAATGGGAGCAAGATTACTACTAAATACGATTATAGTGTTTCAGATATAACCAACCTAGACCTCTGTAGCTGGCAGACACTAGATGTTCACAAGTTTTGATTGGTATTATCACCCTTTCTTTTTGTGCACTTACAGACCAGTCTAATACAACCACTGATAAGCGATTTATACCCAAAACAATAAGCCTGTCAATCCAATCTCTATTATCTTTACGTCCCTCTGAGCCTAGAGAATAATTAACCACCTACATGTACAATATTGCTCAACAGCCATCAAGTGTAGATCCGTGCAGTATAAGGGTTGAAAGACCAGCAGAGGTCCAGAGATAGAAAAAAAGAATGAGAGAGGTCAGGGGAGGTACAAGAGGATTAACGTAGGAGTGTAAGAATATTGTAGTCATGAAGAAAAGGTATAGCATAAGGATAACTGACCTAAGTTGGTAAGTAGGTAGCATATTTGAGTACAAAGTTTGGAAAGTATTAGAATAAAACTTATGTGTTGCTGCACGACTAGCTCTTAGCCCAACCAGTGGCCTCACAGTGGACCATGGGATGGATCTGTTTTTCTTGTCTATGTTGAGGGAAAGGGGTATTTCACAAGATGCAGAAGCGAAGATTTCAGAAGCAAATGCGGTGAGTGAAGTAGCTCGTAAAAAGCATTTTTATTTTCTTTTATCTTTCTGCCAGTCTTGGGGCTTGAATTCAGGGCCTGAGCACTGTCCTCGTGTTTTCTCAAGTCTGGCCCCCTGCCACTTGAGCCACAGTGCCACATCTAGATTTTCTATCTATGTGATACTGAGCAATCAAACCCAGATCTTCATGGATGCTAGGCAAGCACTCTACCACTATGCCAAACTCTCAACCGTGACATAGTAATTATAAAGTCATCATCATCATATGAAAATAACCTTTCTCCTACAAAGAATGAACACTTATCTATGTGTGTAATGTTTTTTTTTAATTTCACTACTTCTTCTGTGTTTTACCCTCTTGCATTTTTACACATGACAGCAAAGCTAATCATCAGGAAAAAATTGATTAGGATACAGAAACCTAATAATATCCTAGTAGATTGACGTCAAAAATGTGTCCAAGATGCCCTGTGTGTTTGAATTAGGGGTAGAGTCCTTGGCTACCACTCAAAAACCTCAGGTTTGAATCCTCATTAACACATACATAGAAAACGCTGAAAGTGGTGCTGTGGCTCGGTGGGAGAGATAAAGCCTAAAGAATGCCCAAGAACAATGTTCAAACTCTGAGGTCAAGTCCCAAGACTAGCAAAAACAAAAAAAATTCGACAAGGGGCAAAATGCAGGCAGAGAAGGCACTGTGAAGCAAATGTTTTGTAAAGGATGAGGGCAATATTGACCCTTATGCTTGGATCTTACCTAAGAAAGGCTCCTTGAGCCTGAGACCAGACTGGTAGTTGGGCCTAGTGGAAGACATTGGGTTTGGACAAATAAGGTGTGATGTTTACTACATGCACATGTATATTGTGAGATTGGAGGAGAGATTCAGCCTCCAGTATGTCTTTGGTGAGGTCTTCTGTGAGCAAGGATCTTTGGTCATTGGGCCCTGAAGGGTGACCCTGCCTCCCTCACAATGGAACAGAATATGGAACCCTGGTAACCAAGCCACTGTAACTAACAACCAACTCAAGCCAGGTCACTTGGCTTGTGGCTCAGGAGGAAGAAAGATGTTGCTGTGCTGTTGCCAAAGATCAGGAAACTCAAGTCTCAGGCATGGAATTTGTGGATGTCTTCTTCGGAGATGTCCATGATAGATCATTGCCAAGCCACAAATCCAGTATAACAGGCCTTTCTCTATGACGAAGGCCAGGAAAATCCAGGGCAACCATATGAGGTATATTTCTAAGAAGAAATGTCTTTGACCCCATCATCCTCCCCACACATTACAACTTTCTTTTTTTTAATTTTTTTATTGTAATTAGTAAAAGGGTTACATGATATTTGCCAGATAAAAGGTGCATTAATTCACATACATTGATACCCATTCACATGTCTTGGTACCCATTTCCCTCCAATGCTACACCCCCACCCGTCTTGGTTTTCCCCCCTTCCCTATCAAATTTCATATATCCAAATACAAATAAATTCAATATATCAGATAACAAAGTGCGACATTACACCAATATGGGATAACCAAGGGACAGCAAAGGAGATGAGAGACAACATAGTACATTAAGGACAACAATCATTCATTATGTGGTTTTGTTTCAATATCCTGGAGGTCCTTTCAATTAGCTTCACATTATATGGCCTTATTTATGGCCTTTTGCTCTACTGCAAATCACTGCTAGTACAGCCCAAAGTTTCTACTGATTATAACGAATGAGGGAATCCAGTGAGCCTAAGTTCTTTGAGTCTGGCTTACTTCACTTAATATGATTTGTTCTAAGTCTTTCCATTTCCTAACAAATGGGGCGATGTCATTCTTTCTGACAGCAGCATAGAATTCCATTGTGTACAAATACCACAACTTGTTGATCCAGTCATCAACTGAGGGACATCTGGGTTGGTTCCATATCTTTGCTATGGTGAATAGTGCTGCAATGAACATTGTTGTGCTAGTGGGTTTAGTATGCCCTTGTTTCTGGATTGTTGGGTAAATGCCAAGTAGTGGAATTGCTGGGTCATAGGGGAGTTCTATGTTTAGCCTTTTGAGGCATTGCCACCCTGCTTTCCATAGGGGTTGAACGAGTTTGCACTCTCTCCAACGGTGTAGTAGTGATCCCTCCTGGCCACAACCCCTCCCGCGTCCGTTGTCATTCGTTTTCCTGATCCTGGCCATTCTAACTGGAGTGAGGTGGAATCTTAGAGTTGTTTTGATTTGCATTTCTTTTATGACCAGAGATGTGGAGCATTTCTTCATGTGTCTATAGGCCATTTTTGTTTCTTCTTCAGAGAAGACTCTCTTTAAGGCTTTGGCCCATTTTTTAATGGGATGGGTGCTACTTTGGAGGTTAGTTTTGGAGTGATTCAATTTTTTGAGTTGTTGATATATTTTAGATATGAGGCCTTGGTCCGTTGTTTGGTTGGTGAAGATCTTCTCCCACTCTGTAGGCTTCCTGAATAGTTTACTAGCTATATCCTTTGCCATACAAAAGCTCTGCAGTTTAATGCAGTCCCACTTATCCAGCCTTTCTCTGATTTGTTGTGATTCTTGGCCTTATTAAGAAAGCTTCGACCTGTGCCAAGGAGGCCTAGTGTATCTCCTATTCCTTCCTGTAAACGTTTCAGTGTGTCAGCTTTTACCTCCAGGTTTTTGATCCATTTGGAGTTAATTCTAGTGCAAGGTGACAAAGAAGGACCCAACCTTTGTTTTCTGCAGGTGCTTAACCAGTCCTGCCAGCACAACTTGTTGAAGAGGCTATCTTTCTTCCATTCTATTTTTTTGGCTCCCTTGTCAAAGATTAGGTGGCCCTAGGTCTGTGGTTTAATACCTGGGTCCGCAGTTCTATTCCATTGGACTTCAGGCCTGTTCTTGTGCCAGTACCAAGCTGTTGTAAGAATTATAGCTCTGTAATAGAGTCTTAAGTTTGGAATTGAAATTCCTCCAGCGCTGTTCTTTCTGCTAAGAAGTGTTTTTGCTCTACGGCTCTTTTACTATTCCATATGAAATTTTGAATTGCCTCTTCTATTTCTTTAAAGAATGACATTGGGATGTTGATGAGTATTGCATTGAATTTGTAGATAGCCCTTGGCAAGATTGTCATTTTCACAATGTTGATTCTTCCAGTCCAGGAGCATGAGAGGTTTTTCCATTTCCTTAGTTCTGCTTTAATTTCCTTTTTTTTGGGTTTTAAAGGTTTCTTCTAAACGGTCCTTTACATTCTTAGTTAAGCTAATTGCTAGGTACTTTATTTTCTTTGAGGCTATTGTGAAAGGAGTTTCTTTCCTGATTATTGCCTCGTTCCACTCACTGTTGGCGTAAAGGAAGGTAGTTGATTTTTGAGGGATGATTTTATGGCCTGCTACACTTCCAAATCTTTGAATCAGCTCAAGGAGCTTGGGAGTGGAGTCTATAGGATTCTTTAAATACAGAATCATGTCATCTGCAAAGAGAGATATTTTTATTTCCTCATTCTCATCTTGGATCCCCTTTATGCTTGCTTCTTGCCTTATTGCACTGCCTAGGAATTCTAGTACTATGTTAAAAAGGAGTGAAGAGAGTGGGCATCCTGAATGCTACCCCTTACCACTTTTATGCAAAGCTTAGGCCTGTGGCATTTTACGCACAATTCAACGCTCTGTTTTTTGCTGGTTAATTAGAGGTAAAAATCTTATGGAATTTATTGCATGGTTGATTTTGAACTGGAATCCTCAGGTCTCAGTTTATCTTGAGTAGCTAGGATTACAGTACTTTTACAACCTGTATGCTCATACACATCGCTTCTGATCCAAACACTCATTGTTCAATTTAACTAACAAGATGTGAGGAAAGATGATTGACTGTAATTTACTAGATGGGCTTCTACTGAGTATATATTTCCACTTCCACTCTGAAGCCAGGGAAATGTTTCTGGTACTTGTTTCAACTATCTCCCAAAGAGGAAATTATATGTGAGTACGTTTGCTAGTATTTCAGATAGGAGATGGACTTTGGTGTTTGGAACCTGTTGGGCAGAATGTATCAGCTGGGCTGTGATAACAGAGATGATGTTTCAGACAGGAATATTTTCATAACAGACAGACTTAGTCCAGATCCTTGGATTTCAGGCCTTGAGTAGATAGAATTACAAGTGTGAGCTGCCACCACCACCTGGTTCATTTTGGAAACCTTAATTGCTTCTCATTTGTTCCTTTCCTTTTTTGGAAGATTGATCTAAGCTGGCTGATTGTGCATCACAATGAAGTGATTGGCCTCAGGAATTGCAAATATTTGTTTCATCAGCACGGAATGAATGAAAGTTCATCTAAACCCAATAGTATTTTCCTTCTGATAAATAGGGAACTTACTTATATCATTTTTCCTTGCCTTTGCTTTCCCAAAGCAAGCAACATGTTTCTTAAAAACTACACCTCATGAGAATATTATAATTAGAAGCTATCTGCTGCACACTTCAGAATAGTCCTTGCATTTATAAACTTATATTACTGTTATTTTCATAACTATTTCATATGTTTTACTCTTTAAGGCTCATTAACTCAAGAAGGGATTAAATACATTTAGATAATAGTAGATCATAGCTGCTGCTGATTTGATGTGTGTGCAGATGATACACAGATTAATTAGGATTACTGAATAGTTTTGTTCAAATTTTCAGTAGTAGACTGCTATGCTAACGGGAAGGTGATAGTAATGATGCTGAAATTCTATGAATCAGCTATGAAGCAGAATTTCAGGGGAGAGTATTTGCTAGGGACTTAATTTCTAAGACGCATATCAAGAATATTGAACTATAACACCAAATGATGGACGACTCAGCGTCACATTTTGTTTGTTTTATGCAAGTCTTGGGACTTGAACCCAGGGCCTGGGAACTGTCCTTAAATGTTTTTTTTTTGCTTCAGGCTAGTGTTCTACCACTTGATCCACAGCTCTACCTCCAGATTTTTGGTAATGAACTGTAAATCAGAATATCATGCAATTTGTTTGGGCTGGATTCAAACCTGATTCTGTGTAGATAGGATTCCAAGTGTGAGCGCACAGAGCCTGGCTAGTATCATTCATCATTCAAGTCATGGGACTGCAATTCTGCACCTGGGTCTTGTCACTGAGCTTTTCAGCTCAAGACTACTGCCCTATCCCTTGAGCCATAGGGCCACTTCTGGGTTTCTGGTGGTTAATTGGAGATAAGAGTCACATGGACTTCAGTGCCCAGGCTGACTTTGAACTGCCATCCTTGGATCCCAGCCTCTTGAGTAGCTACATTTACAAGTGTGAGCCACCATACCCGGCTAAATTATTTTTTAAGTTAATTATTTTTGTTAAGTCAATATATAGTTGGCATACGGTTACATAAGTAATGAACACATTTCTTAAGAAAATTGTTATCCCCTCCCTCCTTTTTCTCTGTTTTCCTACCCTCAGCCCCCTCTCCACCCAGATTGTTCAGTTCATTTCCGTTTAGTGTCTTCCAAGTATCACTGTTCAATTGGTTCACCCTTTTTTCTTTGTTTTTTTTTTTACCATTTTATTATACCCTCTCCATTCCAAATCACATAAACCTTTGTACAAGACACAGGGTACCCGAATTCAACACAGTGACTACAGAGAATAAAACTAAAGGGAAAAAGAAGAAAAGAGGTAAAAAGCAAAGAAAATGAAAGAACATCATACAGTACCTTAGAATCAACAACACTGAAAAAACAAAACATAAAACCTTGGGCTGAAAATGAAGCTTGCCTAGCATGTATGAAACCCTGGATTCCATTCCTCAGCACCACATAAACAAAAAACTGGAAGTGCCACTGTGACTCAGCTGGTAGATTTCTAACGTTCAGCACAGAGTGTCTCCAAGTGACAAAAATCTGTCACATTTAAGTCAGGCTTCAAAACTTTGCTAGGAACCAGTTACGTGATTTGGAAGAAAGTCCAGTTTTCAAAGAATCACTAGCCAGGCGCTGGAGGGTCATAATTGTCATTCTGCTAGCCAGGGAGAAGTTGATTCAAAGCCTTTGCAAGCAAAAAAACGAAAACAAAAAAAAACTGTAAGATTCTACTCTCCACTTATCCACCCAAAAACTAAGTGGAGTTGTGGCTAAAACTGGTACAGCATTAGCCTTGAGGAAAAAGAACTAAGAGACCTTGCCCAGGTCCAAAGTTCAACCTCCCCACCAAGAAAGAAAAAAAAAAGGAGTACAGATACCTTAGTTTCAAAAGTATATCTGGATAACTTAGTAGATTTTTCTGATCTTTCCTCATTCATCTCATGGAACCACATAATCTTGATCCTGATCTGACTAAGAGCCTGCATTGTGCTTAATAAATTCATTCCACATATTCCAGTAGAATCTTGACAGCTAACAGCCACTTACCAATGCTTTATTCTACGTTTAGGCCAGTATGTCTTCATACCATCTACACAGTCAGCTATATCATCTTTCCAGAAGTATCATTGAGTGTAGAACACTCAGAACTAAAATAATTGCATAAAGATGTAATAAAACCCCTTGATTCATTAAGAAAATTTCTGTACCACTTAGAGCAAGTACATTAGTGGTATTTACCTCTAGCCTCTTTTTAAAAAAATTTATTAACATTGAAATTTACATCATATTTCAAATGTCATGTTTAACCAACAAGTATTCAAGAAGGGAATCGCTATACAATCACTGGCACATAGATTTTAGAATATAGTAAAAATTAAGCTGAGTCATTGTATGTCATAGATACAGATTAATCTATAATAAAACACATGTCTATAGAGTGTATAGTCTATCCTAGATTTTTATGTCTATGTAGTTATGTTTATATCTCCAAAATTATGTCCAGAACTTTGGGTATCAACTATTCAATCATCGCTCTACTACTGTTTGAAACTAATATCTATATATTAAGGATACCATGTACCTTTTGTTCCTTGGTCTTGACTTATCTCACTCAACAGGATTCACTCTAATTTCATCCACTACCCCAAAAATGTCATTATTATTTTTTTCTGTGCAGATCTTCTTTTTATGTATTTATTTTTATTGTAATTTATAGAATGGTTACATTATATTCACCAGATAGAAGGTGCAATACTTCTCAAACTTTGATACCCCATGTAATGATATGGTCCCCATTTCCCTTCCCCTACCCCCACTCATGTTCATTTCCCCCCTTCCCTATCCAATTTCAAATAACCAATTAGGCACATATGAAATATATCAGAAAACAAGGTGAAATATTGTAACAATATGATATAACCAAGGGATAGCAAAAGAGATAAGAGATCACATAGTTCATTAAGGACAACAATCACTCATTATATGAGTTTTGTTTCTTTATCTTGGAGGTCCTTACATTTAGTGTCATACTATTTGTCACGATGTCTCTAGATTTTGTTCTATTGTAAATCTCTCGTAGCAGAGCCCAAGGTTTCTACTGAATTTGACAAATGAGGGAGACTCTTGGGCCTATGTTCCTTTGAGTTTGGCTTACTTCACTTAATATGATTTTTTTCCTTTTCATCCACTTCCCCGAGAATGCCATTATTTTATCTTGTCGGTTGGCTATGTATCATTCCATTGTGTGTGTGTGCGTTTGTGTGTGTGTGTGTGTGTGTGTGTGTGTGTGTGTTTGTGTGCGTGCGTGTATCACATTTTTTGTAGTAGGGCATCTGGTTGTTTCCATCATCCAACCTCATTTTCTACAGATATTTTTATAGTCTCTTTTTTATTTTCAGGGTAATGTATAGAGGGGTTACGATTACATTTACAGGTAGTGGACTGCATTACTTCTCACACATTTATTCCACTCCACATATTTTTGTCCCCAGTTCCCTCTCCCCTCCCTTTCCCAATCATCTTGTTTCCCCCCTTCCCTTTCCTATTTGACATAAATAAATAAACATATATACAATATGCCAGGGAAAAAAATCAGATACAGTAACAATCTGACATTAACCAAAGGGCAAAATAAGAGATGAGAAATAACATAGTAGATTAAGGACAAAAATCACACAAGATTAAGAGCAACGATGACACAAGATATAGCTCTTGTTCCCATATCCTAGAGATCCTTTCATTTAGTCTCATCCTATATGACCTTATATACCTAGGTTTTTGAGTTATTGTAATCCTCTGCTAGGAGAGTCCTAGATGTGAACTAATTATTACAAATGAGGGAAACCATTGAGCTTATGTTTCTTTGGGTCTGGCTTGCTTCACTTAATATGAATTTTTCCAAGTCTTTCCATTTCCTTACAAATGGGGCGATGTCATTCCTTCTGATGGCAGCATAGCATTCCATTGTGTATAAGTACCACATCTTCTTGATTCAGTCATCTACTGAGTGGCATCTGGGTTGGTTTCATAGCTTTGCTATGGTAAATATTGCTGCAATGAGCATCATTGTGCTAGTGGATTTAGTATGTCCTTTTTTCTGGACAATTGGGTAGATGCCAAGTAGTGGATTTGCTGGATCATAGGGGAGCTCTATGTTCAGTCTTTTGAGGAACCACCACACTGCTTTCCCTAGTGGTTGAACGAGTTTACACTCACACCAACAGTGTAGGTGTGATCCCCCCTGGTCATTCCCCACCAGTATGTCTTATTAGATTTTTTGATAATGGCAATTCTGACTGGAGTCAGGTGGAATCTCAAAGTTGTTTTGATTTTCATTTCCCTTATTGCTAGAGATATGGAGCATTTCTTCATGTGTCTAAAGCCCATTTTAATTTTTTCTTCAGAGAATACTCTTTTAAGTCTTTAGCCCACCTTTTAATAGGATGGTTGTTTCTTTGAAGATTTGTTTGGGAGAGATTCATTTTTTTCAGCTATAGATATATTTTAGATAACTACATATATTTTTGTAGAAAAAAGAATGGAAGCCATCATGCTGGCTCACAACTTAATTTCAGCTACTTAGGAGGCTCAGGGCTTAGGATCACAGGTCAAAGCCAACCAGGGCCCTACAGTGTGTGAGATCAAACTCTGTGAACATACAATGACTGTAAGAGGAATCTCACTGCCTGGGAATGTAGCCTAATGGTAGAGTGCTCACCTAGAATGCATGAAGACCTAGGTTCTATTCACCGGTACCGCATACTCAGAAAAAAGCTAGAAGTGGCGCTGTGTTTCAAGAGGCAGAGCACTCACCTTGGGCAAGCGAGTCCAATGAAAATGTCTAGGCCCTGAGTCCAAGCCGTAGGACTGGCAAAAAGAAAAAAAAAGAGCAATCTTACTTAAGTAACAAGGCATGTACCCTATATTTATACAGACTGAAAAATTCATTAAGAAATTAGAAAATATGTATAAAGTGCATAATTTCTTTTGTGTGTTGGCACTGGGTCTTCAACTGAGTGCTTCAGCTCTATCCCTGACCTTTTCTGCTCAAGGCTAGCACTCTACCAATGCAGCCCCAAATCAACTATCTTCAATTGAGATATAAGCGATGAATATTTCAGGGTGCTTCATGAAAAACATTTTTATAAATTGAAACTTTCAACACAGTCTTATTTTAGTATGAATGTTGAGATGGGAAGAGACAGAAA
The DNA here is from genome assembly GCA_024803745.1 of Megascapheus bottae. Lineage (NCBI taxonomy): Eukaryota > Metazoa > Chordata > Mammalia > Rodentia > Geomyidae > Megascapheus > Megascapheus bottae. The sequence continues at coordinate 779,683 of JANJXV010000147.1, read as the reverse complement.
AAGTGAAATGTTTCCTGATCCCCATAGAGAAGAGACTCAGCAGAACCACTGTGGTCTGCAGGCTTCTTTGTGAGTTTTGTTTGCTTGTTTGATTTTTGTCAATTGTGGGGCTTGAACTCTGGGCCTGGGCACTGTCCCTGAGCTCTTCAGCTCAAGGCTAGTGCTTTAATCTGTGAGCCACAGTGCCACTTCTGGTTTTTCTGGCAGTTAACTGGGTACTTTGGCTGGCCTTAAACTTTGATTCTCAGATCTTAGCCTCCTGAGTAGCTAAGATTATAGGTGTGAGGTACCATCACCAGGCTGCTGCTCTGTTACTATGCAGGTTCTGGATGAAGAACTTCAAGTTCTTACTTCAATTTTTTCTTCTCTTTCCTGATACTCTGCCATTTGAACGAAGCCCCAGTTCCTGGTCTTTGTTGGTTAATGAGAGATATTATGATTTTCTAATATTCAGAGCAATGATTATAAAACCCAGCATTTGACTTACTTGAATAAATTAAGAGACAGGACCTAGTGAGATGGAAAATAAAATTTTTTTCAAGTTGCTATCCTGTTCTAATGCATAAGTCTGGCTAGTTTGCTTACACACAAATATGTATTTTACCAATTTCTACTCTATTTTTGCTTAGCTTAAAACCACCACTGCCATTTCATAGATTTTGTTGTTGCTGTTTGCGGTGCTTGAACTCTGTGCATGGGCTGTTCCTCAGATCTTCAGTTCAATGATAGTGCTCTACTACTTTTGATTTGGCCAGTCCTGGCCTTGAACTCAGGGACTGAGCACTGTCCTTATATTTTCTCAAGGCTAGGGCTCTACCACTTCAGCCTCAGCACCACTTCCAGCATTTTTCTCTGTATGTGGTATTGAGGAATTGAACCCAGGTCTTCCTGCATGCTAGGCAAGCACTCTACCACTAGGCCAAACTCCCAGCCCAAAATTATTCATCACTAGTATTAGTTATCTTCTTTTTTTATTATTGATTCGTCATGTTGCTTGGACTTTGGGCCTGGACTGTCCCTGACCTCTTCAGCTCAAGGCTAGCGCTCTTCCTCTACAGCTCCATTTTTGGTTTCTGGTAGTTAATTGGTGATGTAAGTCTCACAAACATATGTGTCCAGGCTGGCTTTGGGCTTTGAACCAAGATCCTCCAATCTCAGCCTCCATAGTAGGTAGAATTACACGCTTCAGCCAGCAGTGCCTGACTGTTTGATGTCTCTGTCTCTGTCTCTCTGTCTCTGTCTGTCTCTGTCTGTCTGCCTGTCTCTTTCTCTGTCTCTCTGTCTCTCTGTCTCTCTGTCTGTCTCTCTGTCTCTGTCTCTGCCTCTCTCTCTCTGTCTCTGTCTCTCTCTCTCTGTCTCTCTGTCTTTCTCTCTCTGTCTCTCTCTCTGTCTCTCTGTCTCTCTCTCTCTCTCTCTCTCTCTCTCTCTCTCTCTCTCTCTCTCTTTTGGTTGTAAGACTTTAATTGGGCACCTGGGCAGTGTCCCTGGGCTCTTCAGCTCAAGGCTACAACCTTAAACACCTTGAGCCACAGTGTCACTTCTGGTTTTCTGGTGCTTAACTGGAAGTAACAGTTTCATGGACTTTAGTGTCTGGCCTGGCTTTGAACTGTGATCCTCAGAACCCAAACTTCTGAGATCATTTCCAGCTTTTCTTTGGTGTAAGTGGTACAGAGTAATTGAACACAGGGCTTTGTGCATACTAGGCAAGCAAACTACCACTAGTGTGCACTCCAGCCTTAGATAAGGGCTTTCTTTTTCTTTTTCTTTTTTTCACTCATGGGGCTTGAACTCTGGGCCTGGATGTTTACCTTAAGCTCTTCAGCTCAAGGCAAGAGCTCTACCACTTGAGGCACATTGTCATTTTGAATTTTCTGGATTATTTGGAAATAAGATTCTCACAGATTTTTATGCCTGGGCCGTCTTTGAACCTCGATCCTCCAGGGTAGCTAGGATTACCAGGGTGAGCCACCAGTCACGGGCATTAAATTATTATTTTTTGCATGTTCTATGGCTTCAACTCATGGCCAGAGCACTATCCTAGGGCTTGCTCAAGGATAGCACTTTACTTCAGCCAGCCAACTCCCGGTCCAAATAGGCCACTCTTGAAGCTAGAATTACAGAGATCTGCCATAATACTGGCATGTTGTTATCTAAGTATATAATTTTTCTTCTATTTTTGATGGCTTTTCCTTAGTGTACATATTTCCTACATATTTTATGGAAAACTTCCTTCCCACTGGGGCCATAAGTTAAGCCTAGTGGAAGCGTTCTTGCCGAGCATGAATGAAGACCCAAGTTCAATTCCTCAGCACAACATTGATAAAAAAAAAAGATAAAAGTGGTGCTGTGGCACATGTGATAGAACTTGCGCCTTAACAATAAACAAGAACAAAAACAAGGATCATGCTCAGGTCCTGAGTCTAAGCCCAGTACTGGCAAAAAAAATTCTGCCCAAAGTACACATTTAAACTTATTGTACTTTTCAAAAAATTTGTTGTTCAAGGTGATATACAAAGAGATTGCTGTTACATATGTAATGAGTACATTTCTTGTAAACACTGTTACCCCCTCCCCCCTTTTCTTTTTCCCTTCCCCCCAAGTCATCAATTTCATTTACAACAAATATATATGTATTTTCATTCCTGAAAAAAATAGTTTAAAATGTGTTCAAATAAATGATGTAGGTTGATATATTTATCAAAATGGATTACTTGAACTCTAAAATAAACATTCTAAGTAATTTTTCTCATAAAATTGTAGTAATGCTATAAAACTAATATAAAAGGAATTTTAGTTATTAATTTCTTATGTTTTACCTTTAACATTATTACACTAAGCATACTGTTTATGCTATTAATACAGACAGCATGAAATATGATTATGTAAAAAAATTAAATGATTAAAAATAGTAAGGTTGGGGGCCAGTAGTTTGGCTTGGTGGCACACACCCTGGACTGGCAAAAAAGAAGTAGGGTTAGATAAAACAGATTTATTTCCAAATGTGTGGAAAATGGTATGATTTCTTGTTTGGCTAGTCCTGTGGCTTGAACTGAGGGACCAGGAACTGTCCTTGGCCACATTTGTTCAAGGGGGGCACTCTCACACCTGAGCAACAGTGCCCCATCTGCTTTTTCTGTGTATGCAGTGTCGAAGAATTGAATCAATGTCTTCTTGTATACTAGGCGAGCACTCTACAACTAGGCCACATTCAAAGCCAAAGTAGATTTTTGATGCTATTGTGGAGTTTTAATTTTCTTAAATATTTGTACAAAGCACAATGGATATATAAACAGACTTGAACTCACAGAACAGAGTCCCACATAATATTACAGTTACTCTGGCACTTCTCCTGATTGACAAAACACATTTCTAGGCATCTGCTCTGTCCTTAAGCTTTGGTAGCTGACTTGTCTTTCCATGGAGGCCTGGCCTGGATTCCTGGTGATTCCATGCATTTCATAGTTCCCTGTATATCCAGTAAGGTTGTCTTCTATGGGACCAGACCTGTCTGGTTTTTGGCCCACCCAGGACTTATGTGTCTGAGGTCTCACATTATAAGTGGAAAATAAAACACAGTATAATAAGCAGTGAAGAACTGCACACCATAATATTAACAATGAGAGTTTAATAGTTAGCAAAGTAAATACAATGAATACTTGACAAGAATCATGAGAGCAAGATAAAGAGATGTCTTTTTAGGAAGGGGACAGGGAAGCTCTAAATCCAGACTGGCCTCCAAGTTGCCTTCAGACAGTAATTCTCCTTCAGAGTCCTCAGAAGGGTCTCCTTCCTCATGAGAAACAGAATGTCCTTCCTGAGTTAAGAGGGGGATGGATTCTGGTTTGTCGAATGGAGATTGAGTCTCTTTTAGTGAGATGGATGGGTCTGGATATTCTGTGAGGATGGATTCATTTTCCTCCAATGAATCCAGTATTGAGAGTACACTTGCTGATTCCGATGGGGACATTTTCCATGAGCCCAGCGTGTGCCCCTTCAGCTTGCACAATAAGTGGAGTGTTACTCTGACTCAGATGGACTGACTCTGGGTGGAGTGTGAAAGGAAACGGAAGGAAATCTGGCTGCTCTTTTCCTTCCTCCATAGTATCTGCAGGTTCAACTGTGTCACACATGGGGTTCAGAGAAAAAGGTATATCCATAGGACTCTAAACCTGTTTGGTAATTTCTACAGAAGGCCCATGGTTTCTGGATTGCAGTGATGATTCTCAGTCTCCATCAGTCACCAGCTCCATTGGTGGGTTTTTCATCCGGAGTTCAGGATAAGCTCTTCCACGATGACCCAAACCTAAGAGTGGAAATAGGTACAGAGTGGACAGAGTGGACTCTGCAAGTTGAAGTGTCACTCAACTTCCATGAGGATCTAATGGAGGAACCTGTAGAACTGGAGTTTGGACTGAACATTGAGGAGGTGTAGGGTCTTTCTAATGAGTGCTTCTTCCCGAGTCCTTTCAGAGGACAGACATTACCTGGCTGACACCACCCATAAAGGGCATTTTGCCAAGCTCTGTAGAAGTAAGGGCCAACCAATATCTAGACCACATGGGCTTCCTACTCACAGGTTCTGAGGCACCCACACCAGGACTTCTACTTTTTCTTGGTCTTACTGGTCGCATATTCCTCCAGCTGGGCAAAAACTTTGTGTTTAGAAGAGCAGGTCCAAAGCCGGCATGTGGAGCCTCATATACAGCTTGAGTTGTGTCAGGGTGTGGCAGTTCTTGAACTCGTAGAAATCACTGGGGTAGAAGTCCATTCACATCGTATACATGGAACACATGATGCTGTGGGCACATTCGGTACAAGGAAAGTGAGAGCCTTCTCTCTCCATCTTGAGCCTTTTACCAAAGCCCCTTTCTTGCAGGATTCTAATGCTGTGGCTGTCCTGCAGAGATGTGTACTTATGTGCTGGGAGGGGGGTAAGAGACACTCGAGAACAGGATGACTTTTACACCCCACTTCCAGAAGCTTCTGAGAGAGGCCTCTATGCATCTGTCCAAAGTAAACGCACCTTAAATTAACTAAGTAAATGCTCTAAATAAATCAATAAGTGAATGCTCTAAATAAAGAACTAAATGTTCATTCCTCTAATCTTAGCCACCCAGCAGGCTGAGCTCTGAAGATCACAGTGGAAAGCCAGTCTAGTCAGTAAAATCTACAGGCACTTGTCTTCAATTAGGCAGCAAAAAGCCAGAACTTGACCTATGACTCAAATGGTACAGTGCTAATTTTTGAACACCAAAGGGATGGCATTTAGACCTGGGTTCAGGTTCAAGTGGCAGCACTGGACCACACACTAAAATGTAAATGCTTTCAGGTTCTAACAGGCAAAGCTATCACAATCCCTCTCTGATGGCTCAAAAGTGATTCAGCCCCCAGCTTTTCCTCTGACTCCAGTATTTCACAGGCCTCCGCCATTAGTACTGACACCTCATTTCTTACTAGGAAATGGGATTTCCTAGGATGTCACCTAGGTGAGGGAAATGAAATGCCATGGTGTCCCAGTCATAATGAAGTAGTTTGTTCACTTGTATCATGCTTAGCTCCCCTGTGAACACCCCAGTGAAACAAACAGGCTCAGAGAGGAGCCAAGTATTCCAAGACTTGGCCAGGAGGGGTGAGCAAACATGGGTTTTTCAAGAGAATTTCCAGCAACTACTACATTGTCCTCCACTATTTGAAATTGTGCAGGAAGTTTCCCACATAAAAGAGATCACCTTTCTGGTTGGCAGGGATCAGCTTTGTCAGCAGCATCTCCAACAGGCCTTCCTCCAGGATCCATAGGTTACAAGGCTCATTAAGAGTCTGAGCTGACTTACCATCACACTGTATTGGCAAAACAGTGGATATTTCAAACGTAGGAATGGGACTACACTTCACACTGAGGAATTGGTATAGAGTAGATTGGAAATGACACACCCTAATCTCAGTATAGTCACTTGAAAGCACACAAGAAGGTTGTAGTTTGTGGGCAGGATGATGGGTTTAAATAGGTTTCCTCTCAATATACCTCATCTGAGTTTCCCTGGAGATTCCTGGCTTTCTTCCTAGAGAAATGCCTGATATACTGGAATTTTGTCTTGGCCCTGATCCAGCATCTACTTCTTCAAGTGAGACATCCATATCTCTCATGCCTGAGATCCGAGCCTCCTGACCTTTGGCAACAGCACAGCAACATCTTTCTTCCTCCTGAGCCACACGCCAAGGGAGCTGACTTGAGCTGGTTGTCACATACAGTGGCTTGGTTACCAGGGTTCCATATTCTGTTCCATTGTGAGGGAGGTAGGGTTACATTTCAAGGCCCAATGACCAAAGCTCCTTGCTCACAGAACACCTCCCCAAAGACATACTGGAGGCTGAATCTCCCTTCCCACCTCACATATGCATGTAGTAAACAGCACACCTTTTTGTTCAAATCACAAGTCATTAACTAGGCGTAAGTGCTAGCCTGGTCTCAGGCTCAAGGAGCCTTTCTTAGGTAAGATCCAAACTTAACTGTCACTATTCCCCTTACCCTTCACAAGACATTTTGCTTCACAGTGCCTTCTCAGCTTGCATTTTGCCTCTTGCACATTTTCTTTGCTAGTCCTGGGATTGACCTCAGAGCCTGACCATTGTTCTTAGGCTTTCTTTAGGCTATAGCTGTCCCACCAAGCCACAGCACCACTTCCAGAGTTTTCTATGTATATGGTACTGCAGAATTAAACCGGACTCTTTTTGTGTGGTAGCCAAACACTCTACAAATAGATGAAAGTCCCAGGCCATCTTGCACATATTTTTCACTTCAATCTACTAGGACGTTGTTAGGTTTCTCTATCCTAATCTATTTTTCTTCCTGATGAATATCTGTGCTGTCATCTGTAAAAATGCAAGGGGGAAAATCATAGAAGCATTGGTGACATAAAAAAAGTCTTACAGACATAGATAAGTGTTCATTCTTTGTAGGAGAAAGGATATTTTGATATGATGATGATGACTATTTATAAATACTTAATCGGGGTTTAGAGTTTGGCCCAGTGGTAGAGTGCTTGCCTAGCATCCATGAAGATCTAGGTTTGAGTCCTTAATATCACACAGATATAAAAATCCATATGGCAATGTGGCTCAAGTGGCACAGGGCTAGACTTGGGAAAAGCCAAGAGCAGTGCTCAGGCCCTGAGTTCAAGCCCCAGGAATGGCAGAAAAAACAAAAGAAAAGAAATGTGCTTTTTACAAGTTATTCACTCACAGCATTTGCCTCTGAATTCTTCGCTTCTGCATCTTGTGACTTATCCCTTTCCCTCAATGTAGACAAGAAAAACAGATTTTATTACTTGCTATCCTGTTGTCCAATCTTTGGATATTAATTCAAAATACAATATTGCCTGAAATATTGTGTGTGTGCATGTGTGTGTATCTGCCAATGTGTGCATGCACACATGTGTACAGGGTTTAGGGCTTACTCATAGGGCCTGTGTGATAACCCTCAGCATCTTTTCCTCAAAGGTATTGGTCTTTCACTTCTAGCTTATTATAGCTAATTGGAGTTGAGATATTCACTCAATTTCTTGCCGGGTGCATTGGAACCCAGTGCTGGGTTCTCATATTGTTAATTGTAGCTATAGAGAAGGCTGAGGTCTTGGGATCCTCGTTAGAATCCAGCCCCTGAAAGAAAGTCACTGATAGAAATCTTTATCTTCAGTTAAGCACGAATAAATAAGGCAAAAGTGGAACTGTGGCTCAGTTCCTCTTGTACCAGCCATGAGAAAATTAGTAATTGGCAGCACCTGGTCCCTGACAGAAATCCTTAGCACTGGTTCAAAAAAAGAAAGAAAATAATGAAAAAAATTAAAACTTGCTGAGGAATCCATAAGGATAAACGTGCCTGTGAATAATCTTGTCATTTCAGATTCCCTCAATAGCTTATGTCTCTCTCTATTTTTTCAAGTTTTTTTAAAGATATTTACATATTTTCTATCTTTCTTTAACAGAGATAGCCATCCACAAAACACAAACACAAACTCTCACACAGTATACCACCCACCCATAAGTGTCTGGCTATGTATATATGTATAGTCATATGTATTGATCTGTCTCTCTATACTAATATATAAATGCATAAACATATGTATTTAGACAAACAGGAAACATACATAGATAGGTCTCAGGCATTTCCAGACTTTGTGCAAGTCTTCTGAGTGCAACTTACCATTGTATTGTTTGTCAAGATAGAGTCCCTCTAACTTTTGGCCAGCTTCTTGTCCTTTGATACTTTTTTCTGCCAGTCCTGGGTTTTGAACGCTAGGCCTGGATGCTGTCACTGAGCTTGAGCTTCTTGCATTCAGTAGTTTATTGCAGATAAGAGTCTCATGGAGTTTCTGTCCTGGGCTGGCTTTGAATTGTGACCCTCAGATCTCAAACTCCTGAGTAGCTAGGATGACAGTCTTGAGCTACCAGTACCTGGTTCCTTTGCCTCTTTTACCCTTTTTTTGGCCCCACCACAGCCATGGTATCTACCTTCCTAAGTTCTCTCCACCTGCCCCCAGACAGGGGTCTGACAGATGCTTTCCACCCACTTATTCATGTCCTCCTCTGTATTGGCTGACAGCTAAGACATGCACTCACTTGTCTGGATGCCAAACACAAAGCCATGTGATTGTTTCTCATTCTGGAACATCCTATCAGATTTATAGCACCACAGAGGGTCAGGTTGATGCTCCTCCAGGGCTTCTTAAATTGTTCTCATATTAATCCACAACACGTTTGTCATCACTTGTCCAGCTAATTCATGGACTAAAGCAACATTCCCTACAAACTTAGATCCCAATACCATGAGGATACTCAAGGGTGCATTCAGAGTGTGACCTGCAGGTGGATGTGAGCCTGTCTAAGTTGGAGGGGATTTCTCCACCACAGGAAATGGAATACAAATTTAGAATCTGCTTTCATGAGGTGACAATCTCTGGCAGATGTTCTTATCAAATGTGGCACTGCCTACTTCCACCTTAAAACATGGGTTGATGACCCAGCATAACAGTGAATGTATTCACCCCGGCCCAACACATAGGCTGGGACCCTGAACTTTCAGGTAGCATTTGGCTTTGAAGGTCATGAGATCTTAGTTTACAAATGATGAGCCCCCTCCCGTGAGGCATAGCAAACGGAGCCAAAGTGCAACCCAGTTAAGCACCAGATCAAGCTTCCCTTCTTCAGTAGGGTATGGTTTGAAAAGTGTGCATAGCTTCTGTTTGAAGCCAGTCCAGAAAGGAAAGTCCATGAAACTCTCATTTCCAGTTAACTGCCAAGAAAAAGCCAAAGATAGAGATGAAGCTCAAGAGAGCTAGAGAGCCATCTGAAAAGAATGGTTACACCCTGCAACATCCTCATTACCTGATCTTGAAAACATCTCTGCGTGCATCCCAGCATGCAGCCAGCATCTGGGGGTGACAGTGACCCCTGCGTCCATTTGCAATCTGCACTGTCTCTGACATCTGTAATGTGAACCTCATTCTGTTGGGTTTGTGAAGCGGTGTCAACCCTGCAGAAGGAACCAACTGTGCCCTAACTCCCACTGTCCCCTGGGGCCCCTAGCATTCCCACATCTGCACCCCTCCTGTGGCTTCTGATCCTAGGGAGCCCTCCTACCCTGTCCAACACTCACATGAAGTGCATATTTCTTCTCCTGGTGCAACTTCTCCACAGAGAGTACATAACATGCCCACTCTCCAGGCACGGGGAGATCCTGCCAAAGTAGCAAATCAGTGATAAGGACATAAAGTGATGAATAGAATTTTAGATCCTGATGGTAGACAGTCTGCAAAATCCAAGGGAGAATGGAATTGGAGGGGACCAGGGATCAGGATGTGGGCATGGAGCTTCCCTGCCAAGGGGGTGGGGGAAGTCACAGGCTGGGGGATGCACAGGATGATCCATGGGCCCTGTGCAGCTACTGGGTCACCCCCTTCTGCATCTCAGCCTTTGGCTTTGAGCTCTGTGATCGTCAAGATGTGCACAGTCTGTACTCTGGCTGGCAGAAGAAAGGACCCTGGGAAGACAATTGTAGACCCTTTGTGAGTGTAGGAAGGGGTAGGTTGGACACCCAGTCCACGAGGAGCTAAAACTGGAGTCGAGGGGTGTGCAAGGATTGGGTGTGAGTGTTGTGGGCAGTCACAGTCACGGCAGAGGTGGCTCTGTCTGTGGGGTGAGTGCCTCCCTGCAGGCACAGCACTGGACATATCAGAGATCCACATGAAAAGGAAAAGCTGGAAATGGCACTATGGTTCAAATGGTAGAGCATCAACCTTGAGCAAAAGAGCTCAGGGACAGTACCCAGGACCTGAGTTCAAGCCTCATGACTGTAAAAGAAAAAGAACCAGGACTATGAGAGGGAACCTGGTACTCTCTTGGTCTAATCAGACACAAGAAGAGGCCGGGATAGGCTGTGGAAAAACACAGAGAACATCTTCCCCCAGCTCATCCTGTCCTGCATGCAGGGACAGCCATGTAACTAGGGCTACGGTGAGATCATCTTCACCCCTGTGCTGCCATCTGAATTGTAGGCCTCTGTCCTGCATGGGGTGTCCTGATGGCTGAGCAGGTGCCCTAACCCTAGATGGAGAGCAGCCACTGACTGTGGTATCTAAGGAGAGATCTGTTCCATAGCTATCAGGCCACCCAGCATGGGAGCCATAACCACCCCTCACCCAGGTAGAGGCCAATGGTACTCCAGGTGCTACTAACATTGCCCCACCCCTAGCTCTGGGTACACGTGACATTCCCTCCACAAGGAGCAGGAAGCTGCCTATGGGCTTCAGATGATGGCCAGGCTGGCACTACAGATGGCCTCAATCTGTCACCATCTTCCCCTGCCTCCATCATTCCTCCATCATGCCTCTCTACCTCCCACCCATTAACCTTGGAAACCAATGAACTGGGCTCTCATCATTCCTCTCATCTCTTCACCCACCTTGCCATGCGTCCATCCCTCTGTCACTTCCACCCCACACACATCCCACCACCAGCCACCCTGTAGCTTATGAGGATCACAGAGGAAGCTCTTGGTGAAGGGCTTGTGACCACAAAACAGTTACTATCACCCACTCCGGCCTGATCCACCACAGAATAAGAACAGCCAAGCAAGCACACACTGCAGCAGAGTTGCTCTGCTGCCACTCTGATTTCTTCATGGCCAGGACTTGGCTCTCCTCAGCCTCTCAGCTCAGTAACCAGAACATTGTGCTTTCACAGAGCCATGGCTTCCAGTCTCCATGGACACAATGACATCAAGGTGATGCCAACTTCCCCATCTCTATATACTTCTAAATATGGGATGGGAGCTGAGGTTCTCTTCTGTGACTCCATCCGCTAAGAGGCTCATGCAGATTTCTATCCTTTGCTCATCATGGTGACTCTTTGGTTAACAAGTCACTGCTGGGCTTCCAGTTCACCACATATAGAACCCATACTCCAACACTTTTCTTAGAAGGACTGATGACTTTTAAATATTCTCTAGTTTTAAATTTCTAGTTCCTTCTCTTTTTCTTTTATATATTTCCCTTCCTCACATACTTCTCTTTTTTTAACCTTCCTTCTTTCATTCCTGGCCTTGAACTCAAAACCTGGAGCTTTTTCTTAGCTTTTCTTTGCTCAAGGTAGCACTCTAGCTCTTGAGCCACAGCTCTACTTCAATCTTTGTTCTTGCTCTAAACTGGGAGAATGAGTCTCATGCATTTTTCCCTTTGCTGGTTTGGTTTTAAACCACAATACTAAGATCAGGATCCTGAATATGCCTCGGATTACAGGTATTATCTAATCAAAACAAATTCCTGATTTCTTTTTTAGACATAATTAGTTCTTTCAGGTGAGCCACCAGCCACTCATGCAAGAGCATTGCAGGATCCCAGCATTCATCTTGCCTCCAGTCTTATTCCATCCATCTCACAATGGTCATCTAAAACACCCTGCTGCATGCCTGAAGTCCCAAGGAACGTTCTCAACGCCATGAGAAGCCCCCTTAAGCTCTGCCTCAGACATGCCCAGCCCCCATCCCACTTCCTCATGAGCATTTGTTTAGGAGAAATTTCCTGAGTACATCATCATCTTTTCCTCACCATTCAAATTTCATCTTTGGACTCATTTCTCCCAGACAAAGAGGAACATGATCCATGGTTTGATAGCAGCTCCAGCTTCATAGTCCCAGCCACCAACACCCCCCCCATTACCCTGCCAGACACCTGAATTCAAGGACAATGTTTTCACTACCCCTGACTCTTATCAAATGTTTTCACTTATACAGTGCATTAAAATAATTTTACTAAATGGAATAAACACATGGCATCAAGCTTCAGAATCTTTGCACCTGAACTTTTAGTGAATCACAGACACACCAGCATTTCTGTAGCCAACAGAATTCATAGCTTTGAGACTTCAGCATCCCTGGTATCCAAGTTTGGATGTGCTAACACTGCCCTTAATGGGGCACTTCAATCACACAATCCCACAACAATCAATGTCATTTGACATTCACTGGTAGGTGGTGCTAGGAAAAAGACTGATGTGCCAACTCCATGCTGGCTTGACCTATGCCATCTTCAAACCTGGAGCAAGTGGGGCTCCTCTCTCCATGACACCTTTTGTGTACTACCCCAGCAGGACCTTTACCTTGAGACAAAATTATGAAGACTATCTCTACCAGCAAAGATTCCAGTGAGATGTGCCTACATGGATAAAGCTAAAATCTCACTAAAGTGAGGTGTTCGCATTGCTGGAGCCTGAACTCAGGGCCTGGGCACTAAGCATTTGTACTCAAGACTAGCCCTTTACCACTTGAGCCCATACTCCATTCCCAGCTGTTTTTATTTTTGGTAGTAAGAATCTATCAGACTTTCCTGTTCTAGGTGACTTGGAACTTTCATACTCAGATCTCAGCGTCCTGACCAGCCTGGATTAAAAGTGTGGATCAGCCATGTGCCACACCTCAGGACTTCTGCCAGCACATTTTTTCCCAAAAATTGGAAGAGGAAGATGAGGGAGGGTTGGGCTCATCCTGCCCTGCATATGAAGGAGAGCATCAGCGCCTGAACTTCATTCCCTGTTGTAGGCTGCTGGAGGAAAAGGAAGCAAATAGGCACAGGCTGGCAACAGATGCCACAGAACAACTTGTGACCAAGACTCCCAGAGCAGACCTCAGAATCGATGACAGAGTTGGATCTACCCAGTAACAGAGGCAGTGGTGACACCTGAAACTGCGCGTTTGAGCCTTTGCTGCTAGTAAACAGGGCCACCTATGTCTCAATGAGAAAGGTGAGATTTTGGTGGAGAAGGTGAGATTAAACATTATGTATCATGCCAGAAGACAGACTATAAGGGGTCTTTTATTATTCCAAGTGAAATTTTGGATTTCCTCTTCGGTTTCTTTAAAGAATGACATTGGGATATTGATGAATATTGCACTGAATTTGTAGATAGTCCTTATCAAGATTGCCATGTTTACAATATTACTTCTTCCAAAGCAGGAGCATAGGTTTTTGCATTTCCTCAGTTCTGCATTAATGTCCTTCTCCAGAGTTTATAATTCCATCAAAAAGGTGCTTTACATTCTAAGTTAATTCCTAGGTATTTTATTTTCTTTGATAGCAAAATGAGTTGCTATCCTGATTCTTGCCTCATTCCTCTCATTTGTTGACATATAGGAAGGCAGTTGACATTGAGGGTTAATTTTATACCCTGCTACCTTCCCAAAGGTTTATATCAGCTCAAGCAGCTTTGGAGTAGAGTCTATAGGGTTCTTTAAATACAGAATCATGTCATCTGTAAGGAGAGAAAGTTTCAGTTCCTCTTTCCCTTTTCCTCCTCACTCCAGTTAGAATGGCCAAGATCCAGAAATCTAATAACGTATGCTGGAGGGGATGTGGCCAGGAGGGATCACTACTACACTGCTGGTGGGATTGCAAACTCGTTCAACCACTATGGAAAGCACTATGGCAGTATCCCAAAAAGACTAAACATAGAGCTCCCCTGTGATCCAGTAATTTCACTACTTGCCAATCGTCCAGATAGGACATATTAATTCACTAGAACAATAACATTTATCACAGCACTATTTACTATAGCAAAGGTATGGAACCAACCCAGATGCCCGTCAGTTGATGAGTAGATCAAATATGGTATTTTTACACAATGGAATTCTGTGCTTCTGTCAGAAAGAATGACATAGACGAATTTGTAAGGAATAGAAAGACTGTAAAGTTTAGAAAATAGTTTCTGTCTCCTTCTCTCTCTCCTTCTCTATCTCTGTAAAATTTAGAAGTTCCTGTTTCTCTTTCTCTCTCTTTTCTCTCTTTCTCTCTCTCTCTGTCTCTCTGTCTCTCTCTCTCTGTCTCTCTGTCTCTCTGTCTCTCTGTCTCTCTTTCTCTCTCTCTCTGTCTAGCTCTGTCTCTCTGTCTCTGTCTCTGTCTCTGTCTCTCTCTCTCTCTCTCTCTCTCTCTCTCTCTCTCTCTCTCTCCAATCCTTAGGCTTGAACTCAGGGCCTGAGCTACTTTTGCTCAAGGTTAGCACTCTACCATTTGAACCACAGTGCTGCTTCTGGCTTGCTCTTTTCACGTAGTATTGAGGAATCTAACCCAGGCCTTCATCCTTGATAGGTTAGCACTCTACCACTAAGCCACACAGTCAGCTTTTAGAGGTTTCTGACAAAGGTTTTCCTACATGCTATTATTTCTTCTGTGAGTGCTCTTAATGCTTGCTGACGGTTGACTTTGTTTAGAAGACTTACCCTAATGCTCCCATATACAGAGATTCTATATATAGCTAAATGTTTTTCATTACTCAGAATTTCTCTATTGTGTATGTTCTGAAATGTACTGAAGACTGACTTCTGATTAAAAGTCATTGCACATTTGTTCTATTCATTAGTTTTCTTTTCTTCTATGGGAATCAGGTTTGTGATGAACACAGAAGTATGCCTTCCAGGTCAAACACTTTCCACATTTGTAATATTCATAAGGTTTTTCTCTCCTATGTGCATTTTATACTTAGTCATGCGTTCATGATGGATTTTTCATATTCTTATATTCATACGATTTTTATCCTGTGTCTGTGTGGTATCATGCAAACTCAACTATGAGTTCTTCAAAAAAATTTCCCTTTCATTTTATTCATACGATTCTATCCTGTGGGTGTTTAGTGATAAATCTTGACTTGTGCCTTCTGGGGAAAAGACTGAACATTTGCTACATTCATTAAGGGTTTTATGTTGTGTTGGTTCTGTGACACAAGCTGAGTTTTCTTCCACAGACTAAAAAGTCTTTCCTATTTATTACATTGCTAAGGCTTCTCATATGTGTGAACTCTCTTACGCTTCCTGAAGGGTGAATACTGCACGAAAGACTTTCAACTTTGGTTATATTCCTAAGGTTTCTAATATGTGTGAATTCTGTTATGCCTCCTGTAATGTGACTTCCATCTGAAGGTCTTACCACATTTGATGCACTCATACAGTTTCTCTCCTGTGTGTGTTCTCTGATGCAATTTGAGGGAAGACTTCCATTTGAAAGACATTCCACATCGGTTACATTCATAAGGTTTTTCTCCTGTTTGAATTGTCTTATGCATGTTGAGGTTTGGCTTCTGTGTGAAGGACTTTCCACATATGTTACACTCATAAGGTGTTTCTCCTGAGTATATTCTCTGATGAACATGGAGTTTTACCTTACATTTGAAAGACTTTCCGCATTCACTACATGCATAAGTTTTCTCTCCTGTGTGTGTTCTATTATGCCCATCAAGATATGACTTCCACTTGAAGGTCTTTCCACATTTGTTGCACACATAAGGTTTCTCTCCTGTGTGTGTTCTTTGATGCAATTTGAGGGAAGATTTCTGTCGGAAAGACTTTACACATTGGTTACATTCATAAGGTTTCACTCCTGTGTGTATTCTCTGATGAACACGAAGTTTTCCCTTCCCTTGGAAAGACTTTCCACATTCATTACACTTATAAGATTTCTCTCCTGTATGTGTTATTTGATGAACTCGAAGGTGTATCTTCTGGGTGAAAGACTTTTCACATTTGTTACATTCATAAGGTTTCTCTTCTGTGTGTCTTCTCTGGTGCAAAGTGAGGTATGATTTCAGTCTAAAAGTCTTCCCACATTTATCCCATTCATAAGATTTCTCTTCTGTGTGAGATCTCTGATGTGTGCTGAGAGCTGAATTCTGGGCAGAAATTTTATTACGTTCCTCATATTCATAAGGTTTGTCTTCTCTTGGAGATCGGGGTTGGAGCGTCAGGTCTGACTTCTCAGAAATTAATTTTCACACTTGATGTACGCATCACATATCTCAGGATATTTGCTCTGAGGTATTGTAAGGCATATTTCATTACTGAAAGATTTCTCACATTCACTACATGTATGAGGAGTCTCTCCTGTGTACATTTTCAGATGTGAAGTGATGGTCGGTGTTAAGTACAATATTTTTCATCACACAGTACATTTAGCAGTTTTCCTCCCTCCCTGAAGAATTTCTTGGGCAGGGAGAACAGAATTATGATACTGCAGATCTTTTGGACTGTCACAATCATGAATAAAATGCTCTGAATATCCGATGGATTTTTTAAGAACAGGAGACATACGAGATCTATATGCAGCATGCATCTCATCAGGCTTAGGAGACAGAAGCATGTTCTGACACTTAATGAACTTCTCAGTCCTCACCCCTAAGTTGTTACCGTTATTACTAATCAGCTCTGGATTATGTGTAGAGCTCAAATTTAAAGTTGTTGCTAATCTCACGTTTTCCTCCACTTCGATACTACTTGCAACTGCTACTTCACAAAGACATTCATGTGGACTTTCCTGGCAGGTCTTGAACACATTTTCCATTACCTGGACATCTAAAATGAGTCATAGAAAAAAAGACACAAACATACATGAGATACAAATATTCCTTACTGTAAAGGTAATGACTTTACTTTCCCATCCTAAGTGTTAGATATTTTAAAATATAAAAGTGGAAATTGATTTGTGAGAAATATATGCTTTTCTCCCTAACCTATTAAGAAAATGATATTTTACAATGACCAATAATGTTTTTCTGTGTTTTAGTTCTCTTTTTATATCACAGAAAATATTTATTGAAATTACCCAACTATGTATTGCTACAGTTTTAAGCTGAGTACTACCTATAATATACCTGCAGCTATTTTTTTTCAAATAATGTTTTGTTTATACATTGAGGAATAGCTGCCTTTCTTTTATTTTTGAGAAATAATCTAAATATTGTGCTGTTTTGCATATTTTTAAAACTTTCTTTTCTTTTCTTTTCTTTACTTTTCTTTTCTTTTCTTTTTTTGTAGTTCATAGGCCTCGGCCCTGTCCCTGAACACTTCAGCAGAAGGCTATAACTCCTATCCTTGAGCTACAGCCCCACTTCCTGTTTTCTAGAGTTAACTACAGATAAGAGTCTCAGGTCCTGAGTAGCAGATAGGATTACCTTACCCAGTTTCAATGCTGTTTGCTTATTAACCATTAAGTGAGGAACACGAATTTTTTCTAGATTCAGCGGCCACAAGTTTGGTTTATATGTCTGTTTGCCTTTGATCCAAGCAAGAACGATTCTTGAGAGTAAGGACTTACACCTATATCCCTTCAGTTACAACTTCTCACTAAAGTCTCAATTTAGGTATTTGTGGGAATTTTGAAATTTGTTTCTTTCCATTTGAAGTCTTATAAAAATTCCTTTTCTAACACTCCTGTCCCTCAGAACCATGGAAGACCAGAAAATCCCCAGCTTATTGTCTAGTTAATTTTCTTATGTTGATTGAAACTTTGTTGTTTTTTTTTTTCCTTCCATTCCTGGGTTTGAACTTAAGACCTAACCACTGTCCTTGGGTTTTCTCAAGACTAGTACCCTAACAATGAATTCATTACTTCTGGTTTTTTCTATGTATGTTGTAATAAGGAATAAAACCTGTGTCTTTGTGCATGCTAGGCAAGCACTCTACCACTAGGCTCAATTTCTGGCAGAAAGGTCTGGTTCTGAATACCAGTCTCTTCCTACCAGCATAAAGATATTATCCTTATCAGAGAATAATGCCCTGACTTATTCCTTGTTTGCTCAATCATTTATAGTCTTAGTTTTAAAGAAATGAAATATCATTCTTTCTTTCTTTCTTTCTTTCTTTCTTTCTTTCTTTCTTTCTTTCTTTCTTGTTTTGTGGTCATGGGACTTGAATTCTAGACCTGGCTGTTCTTCCTGAGCTCTTCAGCTCAAGGCTACTGCCCTATGTCTTTAGCCTCAACCCCATTTCTCATTTTCTATTGGTTCATTGGAGAGAATAGTCTAAGGTGTTTTTGTGATAGGTCAGTCTTCGAACCTTGATCCTCAGATCTCAGCCTCCTAAGTAGCTAGGATTACAGGCATGAGCCACGGGCTCATGGCTTTCTCATTTTATTTTGTTTCACAGTGATTTCTACAGAGAAATCTAACTTTAACTCTACTGCCACATAGAATTCATCATATCACCCTATGATTCTTGGTGCCGGGGGTTTGGGCTAGCATGCACAAAGACCTGGTTCAGTTCCTTTGTACTACATACAAAGAAAAAGCCACAAGTGGTGCTATGACTCAAGAAGTAGAGAGCTAGCCTTGAGAAAACCCAAGGATCATGCTCAGGCCCTGAGACCAAGAATAGGCTTGGGAAAAGAAAAAGATTCTTGATTCATTCACAAAGAATTCCATAGGTTCCACACAGGATTTAGGGTTACTAAGAATATTATTGCTCAGTACATCACAACATGAACTTACCAATGGGGCTCAGGCTCCAACATCAATATGAAGATGCATTCACTCACCTGTGATATTCTTGTCAGAGGAATTTCCTATCCAGAGTTCTGCACAGTGCTCTAGCTTGTCAATTAATACAGGTTTGGGAACACAGGGCCCTGTAAATTAGAAACAGTAGAGAATTATTGCTTATGCTGTGTCATCATTGTTTAAGTTCGCAGACATCCTACTCACAAGTTATGTATTAAATCTTTTTTCCCATTTCTCACTGGCTCCATGGTTGACTTTTCCCCTGCTCTGGATTCATTTTCTATTGCATAAACTTAGCTGTCTTGCTCAAGGCTAGAAAAATACCAGTTTGAGTCCCAGCTCCACTTACATGCATAGGTCGTCATGCAAGCTAGGCAAGCACTCAACAACAAAGTCAAACTCTTGACACTCCACTAGCATTTTTGAGGGGTTACTTGGAGTTATAGAGTTTCATGGCAATTTTTATGCCATTGCTGGCTTCAAATTAGAATTCTTAGATTTCTTCCTCCTGAATATTTTAAGATTACAGGCATGAAACATTGCACCTAGTGCCAGGTTTCCATTATAAACTCACTGTTTAGTGATTTGTAGATCCTATTTCCAATAATGATATATATTCTATTCTGGATGGTTTCTCCACTTACAATTACTGTGTAAGTTTGGAATGTGGTCTCCATTAGAGGAAACATAATTTAGAACTGTTGTCAAAGTATCCTGAAGGTATCCTGAAGAATGAGTACAAAATTACCTTAGGTTTTCTTTAGAAAGTAATGATAATTCTCAGGGCCTGGAATCTTTCATTTAAATAGTATTGAAAGTTTGATAAACATTCACGTATCTGCAAAATAACAAGGCACTTGGCCTTGCAAGTGAATTTGACTTTTGCTCACCTAAGTACACCAGGTTGGTGTAGGTCTCCAGCATTACATCTCTGTACAGGGTCCTCTGAGCATTGTCCAGATGCTGCCACTCCTCCCAGCTGAAATCCACAGCTACATCATCAAATGACACCAGCTTCTGGAATGGCACATTTTCATCAAGTAATTAGCACTGAGTTATAAACACACAATGTCTGGAATTTTATTCTTTTTATTGTTTGAATTGTATTCCTTTACTTAAATGTTTAGACTTACATGAAATATTGACCTGAAAAGCTTAGGGATGGTGCCTAGGCCCAGAGTTCAAGTCCCAAGACCCACAAAAAATAAAAAGGCAAGCCAGGTGTTGGTGGCTCACACCTGTCATCCTAGCTACTCAGGAGACTGAGATCTGAGGACCATGGTTCAAAGCCAGCCTGGCACAAAATTCCATGACACTCCTTTCCAATTACCCACCATAAAATGTTTAATGGCTTGTGGCATATCATGGGAGAGCAATTGTGGTATGGACAAAAATAAGTCGAGGGAGTAGATTTAGGTTATAAATGGAATTATTCCATTGAAAAGGAACTACATTATATGATGACATATGCTGGTACTGTGAGAATATTGCAAAATCTTAGGGTATCAAGTAATAATACTGTGAAGTACACCCAGAATGTTAATGTTCTATGTCTGGCATAATAATCACTTGGGGAAGAAACTTTTTTTTCTTTTTTTTTGGCTGGGGGATTTGTAAGGCTTGAACTCTGGGCCTGGGCATTGTTCCTGAGCTCTTCAACTCAAGGCTATCACCCTACCGATGAAGCCACAGTGCCATTTCCCATATTCTAGTGGTTAACTGTAGATGAGAGTCTCATAGACTTTCTAATGCGCAGGCTGGCTGAACCAAATCTTTAGATATCAGCCTGATATCTGAGTAGCTAGGATTACAGGTAGAAGTCACTGCACCTGGCAAGAAATTTATTTCTTGCTGTTTTATACTACAAATTTACTGTATGTTTTACTTTTTCAAAAAGACTGAGGATGACCTTTGTTCTGTATATAATGGGAAGAGGGGTAGGAAGCTGTGAGTAGAAGAACTGAGGGGCAATACTCAGGGTAGGACAATAGCCTTAAACTAAAGATCTCACGGCCCAAGATCCAAGCCCCATGACTTTCCCCACTACCCCATAAAAAAGGGAAAAAAATAGGAGATTGGAGATGATTTTCTAAAAAGAATATATAGAAATATTAGTTCAAAATGTAGAAAGAAGTTCAATACTAACAGTCATGAGAAAAATTAAAATTACAATGAAATCATTACTTTAAATATGTTAATATAATATAGTTTTAAACAAAAAGATCCACATACACACACACAAACACACACGCACACACACGCATACAATAAAACAACTTTCAAAGTCTATTACTGGGAAGGTATTGAGAAGAAGTAGAACTTTGGAATAGTTATGTAAGGAATATAAAGCAATCAAAAATTGCGTGTAGAGTGCTAAAAAAGTGCTAAATATAGAAGTACATAGAAATATGGTCCAACACTTCTATTTCTAGATTTGTACCTAATGGAAGAGAAAGCAGAGACTAGAACAAATATGTGGAGAATCCATTCACAACTATTAATAATAATCAAAAGATAGAAATATGCAAAACAATGCATTGAAAAGGAAGAACATTTTACTATATTTTACAGATGAATCTTGATTACAGTAAACTAAAAATACAGCAGTCATAAAGGAAAAGCTAGGGTATGTTTTCCCTTCCAGAGCTTCCAAGGATCAACAAACCCTTAGAGCCAAAAAGCACGATGGTTCCAGAGAATGGAGTAGAGAGGAACAGGAGTTGAATGTTTAATGATTATACATGGAAGATGAAAATTGCTCTGGATGGATAGAATGAAGAGAGAACTGTACCCTAAACAATGGTTATGTAGCCACACAGGATGGGACACACCTATACTCCCTGATATTGGGAAACTCAAGAAGGATTTCTAGCCATCCTAGATGCATGGAAAGATCTATCATAAAAACTAATGTGGAGGGGCTGGGAGTTTGGCATAGTTGTAGAGTGCTTGTATGAAGACGAAGGTTCAATTCCGCAGTACCACATACACAGAAAAAACCAGAAGTAGTGCTGTGGCTCAAGTAGAAGATCACTAGGCTTGAGGAAAGCTGAAGGACAGTGCTCAGACCGAGTTCCAGCCAAAGGGCTTGTTTAAAAAAAACCAGAAAGCTGATCATGATGGGGTGGTGGCTCACTTCCATAATCCTAGCTACTCAGGAGGCTGAGATCTGAGGATCAAGGTTTAAAGCCATCCTGGCACAAAAAGACCTGATACTCTTATCTCCAATTTACCTTTAGAAAATGGGAAGTGGGGCTTGGCTACAGGGTATGGTGGTAGCCCGGAGCTGAAGAGCTCAGGGATAGTGCCCAAGCTGAGTTCAAGATCTATGACCCACCAAAAAAAAGAAAAACCAAAAAATTATATGGAAAAATTTGGATTCTATGAATTTTATCAAGCATATAAATGTCTTTTTTTGCTGTTGAAATAACAAATTGTTTGGAAACATTTTAAAAGTTTTTACCTAGAAATGTACACCACAAATGGAATAAATAACAAACACAAACTATGCAAAAGATACAAATTATCACAATATGGGTATCCTGCTTTTGTATCTTTTCACTGACTCCTGTTCAAATGAGTCACATATTCTGAATCATTTCTCCCAGTCGATATATGCCACACATGTTAGCTTGTACTGAACTTCTTGGGAAATCAAAAGCAAATAGTAAGCAAATGTGTGTTAGATTTTGTCAACAGTGATATTTCAAATATAAATCCCTACTCATTGCATTATTTAATATCAATGCCGGAATCTAAATTACACTGGCAGAATCTTCAATCTTTTGAGAATCTTCAAAAGGGTGTGAAAATATTTAGGATCGTTATGTCTTCCTGGAGGAGAGATCCCTTTAGTAGTATGTAGTAACCTTCTTTGTCTTTTCTTACTATTTTTAGTTTGAAGTCTATTGTATCTGATATGAGGATGGCAACTCCAGCCTGTTTAAGGGGGGCAGTTAGCTTGATAGAGTTTATTCCAACCTCTCACCCTCAAAAGATGATTGTTTTTGAGTAAGATGTGTCTCTTGAAGACAGCAGAACGATGGCTCTTGCTTTTTGATCCAACTAGACAGCCTATGCCGTTTAATTGGAGAGTTAAGTCCATTGATATTGAGAGTTAGGATTGAGAGATATTTATTAGTTCCTACCATTTTTAAAAGCTTTTAGTAGGGCCTGTGTCTTGACAGTTCTTGTGGTCCATAGATGGTATGCTGTTTAGGTGCCATTTCTTTCCCTATATTGCATTTATTTTGGTTTTCTATGTATAGAGCATCTTTGAGAATTCTCTGTAGTGTTGGTTTTGTTTCGACATATTGTTGCAGCTTTTCCTTGGAATGGAATGTTTTTCTTGTTCCGTCAGTTATGAATGAGAGCTTAGCTGGCTACAGTATTCTTGGTTGGTAGTTATTTGATTTAAGGGCATGACATATATGCTTCCAGTCACTTCGTGCTTGCATGGTCTCTGCTGAGAAATCTGGGGTTATTCTGATTGGTTTGCCTTTATAGGTTACTGATCCCTTTTCCCTGGCTGCCTTTAGGATCTTTTCTTTCTTTTGTATTGATCCACTTCTGATCACAATGTGGCAGTGGGATGTTCTTTTCTGGTCAGGCCTGTTTGGAGTTCTAAAAGCTTCTCGTATCTGGATGGACCTGCCCTTCTGGATATTTGGGAAATTCTCTGAGATGATTTCCTGAAATATATTTCCAATACCATTGACCTCTTTCTCCACGCCCTCCTCAATACCAACTAGCCTTAAATTAGGCTTCCTAATTGTATCTTGGACCTCCTGAAGCGCTCTCTCATATTTCCTAGATTTGGATTGACTCATTTTCTGTTCATTCTCTATAATAACTAAATTATCTTCCGCCCCGGAAATTCTCTCCTGTGCATGGTCTAACCTGCTGTCAAAACTATCTACTTTATTTTTCATCTCCCTTGCTTCTAATTGCTCATTTTTGATGCCTTGCATCTCTTGTTTTAGATCATGTATGGATTTCTTTATCTCCTTGATTTCCTTTTGAGTGGTTAGCTCAGTAGCTTTATTTTCTTTGGACATTTGCTGGAGTTTGGTTACGTTTTTATTTGTGGATTCTTTGAATTCATCCATCTTTCTTTGAAAAACCTTTATTATGGCCTCCTTTATGGCTTCTTCTTGTTCACTTATCACCTTGTTTTTGCTTTCCTCTTGTTCAGTTATGGCTTCCTCCATTATCTCTTTCTTTATATTTTCACATTTTCCATTAATGATGTTTATCAATTGCATTTGTGTAGCACTTGGAAGACTCTCCTCCAGGTTTGCCAGTGACTGTTCCATTCTCTATTTACATTGGGTGGGAGATGTTGTTTCTTGATTTGACATTTTTCTTGAGTTTCTTGTTCTGCCCATTTGAAAATGGGAGCAAGATTACTACTAAATACGATTATAGTGTTTCATATATAACCAACCTAGACCTCTGTAGCTGGCAGACACTAGATGTTCACAAGTTTTGATTGGTATTATCACTCTTTCTTTTTGTGCACTTACAGACCAGTCTAATACAACCACTGGTAAGCGATTTATACCCAAAAAAATAAGCCTCTCAATCCAATCTCTATTATCTTTAAGTCCCTCTGAGCCTAGAGAATAATTAACCACCTACATATACAATATTGCTCAACAGCCATCAAGTGTAGATCCGTGCAGTATAAGGGTTGAAAGACGAGCAGAGGTCCAGAGATAGAAAAAAAGAATGAGAGATTTCAGGGGAGGTACAAAACGATTAACGTAGGAGTGTAAGAATATTGTAGTCATGAAGAAAAGCTATAGCATAAGGATAACTGAAATAAGTTGGTAAGTAGGTAGCATATTTGAGTACAAAGTTTGGAAAGTATAAGAATAAAACTCATATGTTGCTGCACGTCTAGCTCTTAGCCTAACCAGTGGCCTCACAGTGGACCATGGGATGGATCTCTTTTTCTTGTCTACGTTGAGGGAAAAGGGTATTTCACAAGATGCAGAAGCGAAGATTTCAGAAGCAAATGCTGTGAGTGAATTAGCTCGTAAAAAGCAGTTTCATTTTCTTTTAGTTTCTACCAGTTTTGGGGCTTGAATTCAGGGCCTGAGCACTGTCCTCGGGTTTTCTCAAGTCTAGCCCTCTGCCACTTGAGCCACAGTGCCACATCTAGATTTTCTATCTATGTGATACTGAGCAATCAATCCCAGATCTTCATGGATGCTAGGCAAGCACTCTACCACTATGCCAAACTCTCAACGCTGACATAGTAATTATAAAGTCATCATCATCATATCAAAATATCCTTTCTCCTACAAAGAATGAACACTTATCTATGTGTGTAATGATTTTTTTTAAATTTCACTAATTCTTCTGTGTTTTTCCTTCTTGCATATTTTACCCATGACAGCAAAGAAAATCATCAATAAAAAAGTGATTAGGATACAGAAACCTAATAATATCCTAGTAGATTGACGTCAAAAATATGTGCAAGATGCCCTGTGTGTTTGACCTAGTGGTAGAGTCCTTGGCTACCACGCAAAAAGCCTCAGGTTTGATTCCTCATTACCACATACATAGAAAACGCTGCAAGTGGTGCTGTGGCTCGGTGGGACAGCTAAAGCCTAAAGAAAGCCCAAGGACAATGTTCACACTCTGAGGTCAAGTCCCAAGACTAGGAAAAACAAAAAAAATTCGACAAGGGGCAAAATACAGGCAGAGAAGGCACTGTGAAGCAAATGTTTTGTAAAGGATGAGGGCAATATTGACCCTTAAGTCGGGATCTTACCTAAGAAAGGCTCCTTGAGCCTGACACCAGACTGGTAGTTGGGCCTAGTGGAAGACATTGGGATTGGACAAATAAGGTGTGCTGTTTACTACATCCACATGTATATTGTGAGATTGGAGGAGAGATTCAGCCTCCAGTATGTCTTTGGTGAGGTCTTCTGTGAGCAAGGATCTTTGGTCATTGGGCCCTGAAAGGTGACCCTGCCTCCCTCACAATGGAACAGAATATGGAACCCTGGTAACCAAGCCACTGTAACTAACAACCAAATCAAGGCAGCTCACTTGGCCTGTGGCTCAAGAGAAAGAAAGATGTTGCTGTGCTGTTGCCAAAGGTCAGGAAACTCGAGTCTCAGGCATGGAAATTGTCGATGTCTTACTCGAAGATGTACATGCTAGATCATTGCCAAGCCACAAATCCAGTATAACAGGCCTTTCTCTACGAAGAAGGCCACGAAAATCCAGGGCAACCAGATGAGGTATATTTCTAAGAAGAAATGTATTTGACCCCATCATCCTCCCCACACACTACAACTTTGTTTTTTTCATTTTTTTATTGTAATTAGTAAAAGGGTTACATGATATTTGCCAGATAGAAGGTGCATTAATTCACATACATTGATACCCTTTCACATGTCTTGGTACCCATTTCCCTCCAACCCCACACCCCCCACCCGTCTTGGTTTTCCCCCCTTCCCTATCAAATTTCAAATATCCAAATACAAATAAATTCAATATATCAGATAACAAAGTGAGATACTATACCAATATGGGATAACCAAGGGACAGCAAACGAGATGAGAGACAACATACTACATTAAGGACAACAATCATTCATTATATGGCTTTTGTTTCAATATCCTGGAGGTCCTTTCAATTAGCTTCACATTATATGGCCTTATATATGGCCTTTTGCTATATTGCAAATCTCTGCTAGTAGAGGCCAAGGTTTCTACTGATTATGACGAATGAGGGAAACCACTGAGCCTAAGTTCCTTTGAATCTGGCTTACTTCACTTGATATGATTTGTTCTGAGTCTTTCCATTTCCTAACAAATGGGGCGATGTCATTCTTTCTGACAGCAGCATAGAATTCCATTGTGTACAAATACCACAACTTGTTGATCCACTAATCAACTGAGGGACATCTGGGTTGGTTCCATATCTTTGCTATGGTGAATAGTGCTGCAATGAATATTGTTGTGCTAGTGGGTTTAGTATGCCCTTGTTTCTGGATAGTTGGGTAAATGCCAAGTAGTGGAATTGCTGGGTCATAGGGTAGTTCTATGTTTAGCCTTTTGAGGCACTGCCACACTGCTTTCCATAGTGGTTGAATGGGTTTGCACTCCCACCAACAGTGTAGTAGTGATCCCTCCTGGCCTCATCCCCTCCAGCATCTGTTGTCATTCGTTTTCCTGACCCTGGCCATTCTCACTGGAGTGAGGTGGAATCTTAGAGTTGTTTTGATTTGCATTTCTTTTATGATCAGAGATGTGGAGCATTTCTTCATGTGTCTACAGGCCATTTTTGTTTCTTCTTCAGAGAAGACTCTCTTTAAGTCTTTGGCCCATTTTTTAATGGGATGGGTGTTACTTTGGAGGTTAGTTTTGGAGTGATTCAATTTTAGATATGAGGCCTTTGTCCGTTGTTTGGTTGGTGAAGATCTTCTCCCACTCTGTAGGCTTCCTGATTAGTTTACTAGCTATATCCCTTGCCATACAAAAGCTCTGCAGTTTAATGCAGTCCCACTTATCCAGCCTTTCTCTGATTTGTTGTGATTCTTGGTCCTTATTAAGAAAGTTTCGACCTGTGCCAAGGAGGCCTAGTGTATCTCCTATTCCTTCTTGTAAACTTTTCAGTGTGTCAGCTTTTGCCTCCAGGTCTTTGATCCATTTGGAGTTAAATCTAGTGAAATGTGACAAAGAAGGATCCAACTTTAGTTTTCTGCAGGTGTTTAACTAGTTCTGCCAGCACAACTTGTTGAAGAGGCTATCTTTCTGCCATTCTATTTTTTTGGCTCCCTGGTCAAAGTTTAGGTGGCCATAGGTCTGTGGTTTAATATCTGGGTCCGCAGTTCTACTCCATTGGACTTCAGGCCTGTTCTTGTGCCAGTACCAAGCTGTTTTGAGAATTATAGCTCTGTAATAGAGTCTTAAGTTTGGAATTGAAATTCCTCCAGCGCTGTTCTTTCTGCTAAGAAGTGTTTTTGCTATACGGTGTCTTTTATTATTCCATATGAAATTTTGAATTGCCTCTTCTATTTCTTTAAAGAATGACATAGGGATGTTGATTGGTATTACATTGAATTTGTAGATAGCCATTGGCAAGATTGTCATTTTTACAATGTTGATTCATCCAATCCAGGAGCATGGGAGGTTTTTCCATTTCCTTAGTTCTGCTTTAATTTCCTTTTTTTAGGTTTTTAAAATTTTCATCTAACCGGTCCTTTACATTCTTAGTTAAACTAATTCCTAGGTACTTTATTTTCTTTGAGGCTATTGTGAAACGAGTTTCTTTCCTGATTATTGCCTCGTTCCTCTCACTGTTGGCCTAAATTAAGGCAGTTTATGTGTGAGGGTTTATTTTTATGGCTTGCTACCCTTCCAAAGCTTTGAATCAGCTCAAGGAGCTTGGGAGTAGAGTCTATAGGATTCTTTAAATACAGAATCATGTCATCTGCAAAGAGGGATAGTTTTATTTCCTCTTTCCCTACTTGGATCCCCTTTATGCTTGCTTCTTGCCTTATTGCACTGCCTAGGAATTCTTGTGCTATGTTAAAAAGGAGTGTAGAGAGTGGGCATCCTTGTCTTGTTCCTGATTTTAGAGGGAATGGCTTTAGATTTTCACCATTAAGTATACTACTAGCCTTGGGTTTCTCATACACAGCCTTTATTACATTGAGAAATGTTCCATGGATTCCTAGTTTCTCCACATCTTTTAACATAAAGGGGTTTTGGATCTTGTCAAATGCCTTTTCCGCATCTATTGAGACAATCATGTGATTTTTGTCCTTGCTCCTGTTGATTTGTTGCATTATATTAATTGATTTGTGTATGTTGAACCAGCTTTGCCTCCCTGTGATGAATCCAGTTTGATCATAGTGTATAATTTTTTGATGAGTTGTTGTAGACGGTTGGCCAGTATTTTGTTGAGAAGTTTTGCATCGATGTTCATCAAAGAAATGGGTCTATAGTTCTCTTTCTTTGATGAATCTCTGTCTGGTTTGGGGATGAGGGATATGCTGGCTTCACAGAATGAGTTTGGTAAAGAACCTTCATTTTCAACTTCGTTGAAGAGCTTGAGGAGTATTGGTGTGAGCTCTGCTTTGAAGACCTTATAGAATTCAGCTGTGAATCCATCTGGCCCTGGGCTCTTTTTAAGTGGAAGTTGTCTAATTTCCATTTCTATTTCAGAGCTTGAAATAGGCCTGTTGATTTGGGTTAGCTCTTCTTGGTTCCGTGTGGGTATGTTAATATTGTCTAGGAATTCATCCATTTCTTATAGATTCTCAAATTTGTTGGCGTAAAGGTTTGAGAAGTATTCCCTCATGATATTCTGGATCTTGGTAATTTCTGTCGTGATATTACCATTTTCATCTGCGATTTTGTTTATTTCGATATGCTCTCTTCTTTTTTCGGTAAGATTTGCTAAGGGCTTGTCAATTTTGTTAATTCTTTCAAAGAACCAACTCCTTGTTTTGTTGATTCTTTCTATAGTTTTTTTTATTCCAAATCATTTAATTCTGCTATGACTTTAATAATTTGCTTTCTCCTAATGGGTTTTGGGTTGGTTTGTTGCTCTTTTTCCAGGAGGTTAAGGTGAGACATTAACTAGTTGGTTTGCCATTTTTCCAACTTGCTGTTGTAGGCACTCAGCGCTATAAATTTTCCTCTGAGTACTGCCTTTGTTGTGTCCCTAAGGAGTTGATATTTGTGTGCTCCTTATTGTTAAATTTCATAAACAGTTGGATATCTGTTCTGATCTCTTCGATTACCCATTGTTTTTGATTCAACAATGTGTTGTTCAGTCTCCATGAGTTACAGGGTTTTCGTTGGTGGAGATGTGTGTTCAGTTCCAATTTGATGCCTTTATGGTTTGAGAGTGTGCATGGAATAATTTCAGTGTTTCTGAATCTGTCCAGGTTTGTTTTATGGCCTAAGATGTGGTCTATTTTGGAAAATGTTCCATGTGCTGCTGAGAAAAACGTATATTGTGGTGTTACTGGGTGGAATATTCTGCAGATGTCTACTAGATCTTGTTGGTCTATATAGTTGTTCAGTTCTAAGTTTTCTCTGTTGAGTTTTTGCCTTGTTGATCTGTCCATAGGTGAGAGTGGTGTGTTAAACTCACCAACAATCACTGTATTCCGATCTATGTATTGTTTCAGTGTAAGGAAAGTTTGCTTGATGAAGTTTGGAGCTCTGGGATTGGGTGTGTAAATATTTAGGATCGTTCTGTCTTCTGGGAGGAAAGACACCTTTAGTAGTATGTAGTAACCTTCTTTGTCTTTTCTTACTAATTTTAGTTTGAAGTCTATTGTATCTGATATGAGGATGGCAACTCCAGCCTGTTTATGGTTGCAGTTAGCTTGATAGAGTTTATTCCAACCTCTCACATTCAAAAGATGATGTTTTTTGGGTAAGATGTGTCTCTTGAAGACAGCAGAACGATGGCTCTTGCTTTTTGATCCAACTAGACAGCCTATGCCGTTTAATTGGAGAGTTAAGTCCATTGATATTGAGAGTTAGGATTGAGAGATATTTATTAGTTCCTACCATTTTTAAAAGCTTTTAGTAGGGTTTGTGTCTTGACAGTTCTTGTGGTCCTTATATGGTATGCTGTTTAGGTGCCATTTCTTTCCCTATATTGCATTTATTTTGGTTTTCTATGTATAGAGCATCATTGAGAATTCTCTGTAGTGTTGGTTTTGTTTCAACATATTGTTGCAGCTTTTCCCTGCAATGGAATTTTTTCTTGCTCCTTCAGTTATGAATGAGAGCTTAGCTGGCTACAGTATTCTTGGTTCGTAGTTATTTGATTTAAGGGCATGACATATATGCTTCCAGTCACTTCGTGCTTGCATGGTCTCTGCTTTGAAATCTGGGGTTATTCTGATTGGTTTGCCTTTATAGGTTACTGATCCCTTTTCCCTGGCTGCCTTTAGGATCTTTTCTTTCGTGTCTATTGATCCAGTTCAGATCACAATGTGGCGGTGGGATGTTCTTTTCTGGTCAGGTCTGTTTGGGGTTCTAAAAGCTTCTCGTATCTGGATGGACCTGCCCTTCTGGATATTTGGGAAATTCTCTGAGACGATTCCCTGAAGTATATTTCCAATACCATTGACCTCTTTCTCCACGCCCTCCTCAATACCAACTAGCCTTAAATTAGGCTTCCTAATTGTATCTTGGACCTCCTGAAGCGCTCTCTCATATTTCCTAGATTTGGATTGACTCATTTTCTGTTCTTTCTCTATAATACCTAAATTATCTTCAGCCCTGGAAATTCTCTCCTCTGCATTGTCTAACCTGCTATCAAAGCTATCTACTTTATTTTTGATCTCCCTTCTTCTAATTGCTCATTTTTGATGCCTTGCATCTCTTGTTTTAGATCATGTATGGATTTCATTATCTCCTTCATTTCCTTTTGAGTGGTTAGCTCAGTAGCTTTATTTTCTTTGGACATTTGCTGGAGTTTGGTTACGTTTTTATTTGTGGATTCTATGGAATTCATCCATCTTTCTTTGAAAAACCTTAATTATGGCCTCTTTTATGGCTTCTTCTTTTTCACTTATCACCTTGTTTTTGCTTTCCTCTTGTTCAGCTATGGCTTCCTCCATTATCTCTTTCTTTATATTTTCACATTTTCATTAATGATGTTTATCAATTGCATTTGTGTAGCACTTGGAAGACTCTCCTCTAGGTTTGCCAGTTGCTGTTAAATTGTGTATTTACATTCGGTGGGGGATGTTGTTTCTTGATTTGACATTTTTCTTGAGTTTCTTGTTCTGCCCATTTGAAAATGGGAGCAAGATTACTACTAAATACGATTATAGTGTTTCATATATAACCAACCTAGACCTCTGTAGCTGGCAGACACTAGATGTTCACAAGTTTTGATTGGTATTATCACTCTTTCTTTTTGTGCACTTACAGACCAGTCTAATACAACCACTGGTAAGCGATTTATACCCAAAAAAATAAGCCTCTCAATCCAATCTCTATTATCTTTAAGTCCCTCTGAGCCTAGAGAATAATTAACCACCTACATATACAATATTGCTCAACAGCCATCAAGTGTAGATCCGTGCAGTATAAGGGTTGAAAGACGAGCAGAGGTCCAGAGATAGAAAAAAAGAATGAGAGATTTCAGGGGAGGTACAAAACGATTAACGTAGGAGTGTAAGAATATTGTAGTCATGAAGAAAAGGTATAGCATAAGGATAACTGAAATAAGTTGGTAAGTAGGTCGCATATTTGAGTACAAAGTTTGGAAAGTATAAGAATAAAACTCATATGTTGCTGCACGTCTAGCTCTTAGCCTAAGCAGTGGCCTCACAGTGGACCATGGGATGGATCTGTTTTTCTTGTCTACGTTGAGGGAAAGGGGTATTTCACAAGATGCAGAAGCGAAGATTTCAGAAGCAAATGCTGTGAGTGAATTAGCTCGTAAAAAGCAGTTTGATTTTCTTTTAGTTTCTACCAGTTTTGGGGCTTGAATTCAGGGCCTGAGCACTGTCCTCGGATTTTCTCAAGTCTAGCCCTCTGCCACTTGAGCCACAGTGCCACATCTAGATTTTCTATCTATGTGATACTGAGCAATCAATCCCAGATCTTCATGGATGCTAGGCAAGCACTCTACCACTATGCCAAACTCTCAACGCTGACATAGTAATTATAAAGTCATCATCATCATATCAAAATATCCTTTCTCCTACAAAGAATGAACACTTATCTATGTGTGTAATGATTTTTTTTTAATTTCACTAATTCTTCTGTGTTTTCCCTCTTGCATTTTTTACACATGACAGCAAAGCTAATCATCAGGAATAAATTGATTAGGATACAGAAACCTAATAATATCCTAGTAGATTGACGTCAAAAATATGTGCAAGATGCCCTGTGTGTTTGACCTAGTGGTAGAGTCCTTGGCTACCACGCAAAAAGCCTCAGGTTTGATTCCTCATTACCACATACATAGAAAACGCTGCAAGTGGTGCTGTGGCTCGGTGGGACAGCTAAAGCCTAAAGAAAGCCCAAGGACAATGTTCACACTCTGAGGTCAAGTCCCAAGACTAGGAAAAACAAAAAAAATTCGACAAGGGGCAAAATACAGGCAGAGAAGGCACTGTGAAGCAAATGTTTTGTAAAGGATGAGGGCAATATTGACCCTTAAGTCGGGATCTTACCTAAGAAAGGCTCCTTGAGCCTGACACCAGACTGGTAGTTGGGCCTAGTGGAAGACATTGGGATTGGACAAATAAGGTGTGCTGTTTACTACATCCACATGTATATTGTGAGATTGGAGGAGAGATTCAGCCTCCAGTATGTCTTTGGTGAGGTCTTCTGTGAGCAAGGATCTTTGGTCATTGGGCCCTGAAAGTTGACCCTGCCTCCCTCACAATGGAACAGAATATGGAACCCTGGTAACCAAGCCACTGTAACTAACAACCAACTCAAGCCAGCTCACTTGGCCTGTGGCTCAGGAGGAAGAAAGATGTTGCTGTGCTGTTGCCAAAGGTCAGGAAACTCGAGTCTCAGGCATGGAAGTTGTGGATGTCTTACTCGAAGATGTACATGCTAGATCATTGCCAAGCCACAAATCCAGTATAACAGGCCTTTCTCTACGAAGAAGGCCACGAAAATCCAGGGCAACCAGATGAGGTATATTTCTAAGAAGAAATGTATTTGACCCCATCATCCTCCCCACACACTACAACTTTGTTTTTTTCATTTTTTTATTGTAATTAGTAAAAGGGTTACATGATATTTGCCAGATAGAAGGTGCATT
The DNA here is from genome assembly GCA_024803745.1 of Megascapheus bottae. NCBI lineage: Eukaryota > Metazoa > Chordata > Mammalia > Rodentia > Geomyidae > Megascapheus > Megascapheus bottae. Next base: position 746,092 of record JANJXV010000147.1, on the reverse strand, counting down.
AATTCACATACATGGATACCCTTTCACATGTCTTTGTACCCATTTCCCTCCAACCCCACACCCCCCACCCGTCTTGGTTTTCCCCCCTTCCCTATCAAATTTCAAATATCCAAATACAAATAAATTCAATATATCAGATAACAAAGTGAGATACTATACCAATATGGGATAACCAAGGGACAGCAAACGAGATGAGAGACAACATACTACATTAAGGACAACAATCATTCATTATATGGCTTTTGTTTCAATATCCTGGAGGTCCTTTCAATTAGCTTCACATTATATGGCCTTATATATGGCCTTTTGCTATATTGCAAATCTCTGCTAGTAGAGGCCAAGGTTTCTACTGATTATGACGAATGAGGGAAACCACTGAGCCTAAGTTCCTTTGAGTCTGGCTTACTTCACTTGATATGATTTGTTCTAAGTCTTTCCATTTCCTAACAAATGGGGCGATGTCATTCTTTCTGACAGCAGCATAGAATTCCATTGTGTACAAATACCACAGCTTGTTGATCCACTAATCAACTGAGGGACATCTGGGTTGGTTCCATATCTTTGCTATCGTGAATAGTGCTGCAATGAATATTGTTGTGCTAGTGGGTTTAGTATGCCCTTGTTTCTGGATAGTTGGGTAAATGCCAGGTAGTGGAATTGCTGGGTCATAGGGTAGTTCTATGTTTAGCCTTTTGAGGCACTGCCACACTGCTTTCCATAGTGGTTGAACGGGTTTGCACTCCCACCAATAGTGTAGTAGTGATCCCTCCTGGCCACATCCCCTCCAGCATCTGTTGTCATTCGTTTTCCTGACCCTGGCCATTCTCACTGGAGTGAGGTGGAATCTTAGAGTTGTTTTGATTTGCATTTCTTTTATGATCAGAGATGTGGAGCATTTCTTCATGTGTCTACAGGCCATTTTTGTTTCTTCTTCAGAGAAGACTCTCTTTAAGTCTTTGGCCCATTTTTTAATGGGATGGGTGTTACTTTGGAGGTTAGTTTTGGAGTGATTCAATTTTTTGAGTTGTTGATATATTTTAGATATGAGGCCTTTGTCCGTTGTTTGGTTGGTGAAGATCTTCTCCCACTCTGTAGGCTTCCTGATTAGTTTACTAGCTATATCCCTTGCCATACAAAAGCTCTGCAGTTTAATGCAGTCCCACTTATCCAGCCTTTCTCTGATTTGTTGTGATTCTTGGTCCTTATTAAGAAAGTTTCGACCTGTGCCAAGGAGGCCTAGTGTATCTCCTATTCCTTCCTGTAAACTTTTCAGTGTGTCAGCTTTTGCCTCCAGGTCTTTGATCCATTTGGAGTTAAATCTAGTGAAATGTGACAAAGAAGGATCCAACTTTAGTTTTCTGCAGGTGTTTAACTAGTTCTGCCAGCACAACTTGTTGAAGAGGCTATCTATCTGCCATTCTATTTTTTTGGCTCCCTGGCCAAAGTTTAGGTGGCCATAGGTCTGTGGTTTAATATCTGGGTCCGCAGTTCTACTCCATTGGACTTCAGGCCTGTTCTTGTGCCAGTACCAAGCTGTTTTGAGAATTATAGCTCTGTAATAGAGTCTTAAGTTTGGAATTGAAATTCCTCCAGCGCTGTTCTTTCTGCTAAGAAGTGTTTTTGCTATACGGTGTCTTTTATTATTCCATATGAAATTTTGAATTGCCTCTTCTATTTCTTTAAAGAATGACATAGGGATGTTGATTGGTATTACATTGAATTTGTAGATAGCCATTGGCAAGATTGTCATTTTTACAATGTTGATTCATCCAATCCAGGAGCATGGGAGGTTTTTCCATTTCCTTACTTCTGCTTTAATTTCCTTTTTTTAGGTTTTTAAAATTTTCATCTAACCGGTCCTTTACATTCTTAGTTAAACTAATTCCTAGGTACTTTATTTTCTTTGAGGCTATTGTGAAACGAGTTTCTTTCCTGATTATTGCCTCGTTCCTCTCACTGTTGGCCTAAATTAAGGCAGTTTATGTGTGAGGGTTTATTTTTATGGCTTGCTACCCTTCCAAAGCTTTGAATCAGCTCAAGGAGCTTGGGAGTAGAGTCTATAGGATTCTTTAAATACAGAATCATGTCATCTGCAAAGAGGGATAGTTTTATTTCCTCTTTCCCTACTTGGATCCCCTTTATGCTTGCTTCTTGCCTTATTGCACTGCCTAGGAATTCTTGTGCTATGTTAAAAAGGAGTGTAGAGAGTGGGCATCCTTGTCTTGTTCCTGATTTTAGAGGGAATGGCTTTAGATTTTCACCATTAAGTATACTACTAGCCTTGGGTTTCTCATACACAGCCTTTATTACATTGAGAAATGTTCCATGGATTCCTAGTTTCTCCACATCTTTTAACATAAAGGGGTTTTGGATCTTGTCAAATGCCTTTTCCGCATCTATTGAGACAATCATGTGATTTTTGTCCTTGCTCCTGTTGATTTGTTGCATTATATTAATTGATTTGTGTATGTTGAACCAGCTTTGCCTCCCTGTGATGAATCCAGTTTGATCATAGTGTATAATTTTTTTGATGAGTTGTTGTAGACGGTTGGCCAGTATTTTGTTGAGAAGTTTTGCATCGATGTTCATCAAAGAAATGGGTCTATAGTTCTCTTTCTTTGATGAATCTCTGTCTGGTTTGGGGATGAGGGATATGCTGGCTTCACAGAATGAGTTTGGTAAAGAACCTTCATTTTCAACTTCGTTGAAGAGCTTGAGGAGTATTGGTGTGAGCTCTGCTTTGAAGACCTTATAGAATTCAGCTGTGAATCCATCTGGCCCTGGGCTCTTTTTAAGTGGAAGTTGTCTAATTTCCATTTCTATTTCAGAGCTTGAAATAGGCCTGTTGATTTGGGTTAGCTCTTCTTGGTTCCGTGTGGGTATGTTAATATTGTCTAGGAATTCATCCATTTCTTATAGATTCTCAAATTTGTTGGCGTAAAGGTTTGAGAAGTATTCCCTCATGATATTCTGGATCTTGGTAATTTCTGTCGTGATATTACCATTTTCATCTGCGATTTTGTTTATTTCGATATGCTCTCTTCTTTTTTCGGTAAGATTTGCTAAGGGCTTGTCAATTTTGTTAATTCTTTCAAAGAACCAACTCCTTGTTTTGTTGATTCTTTCTATAGTTTTTTTTATTCCAAATCATTTAATTCTGCTATGACTTTAATAATTTGCTTTCTCCTAATGGGTTTTGGGTTGGTTTGTTGCTCTTTTTCCAGGAGGTTAAGGTGAGACATTAACTAGTTGGTTTGCCATTTTTCCAACTTGCTGTTGTAGGCACTCAGCGCTATAAATTTTCCTCTGAGTACTGCCTTTGTTGTGTCCCTAAGGAGTTGATATTTGTGTGCTCCTTATTGTTAAATTTCATAAACAGTTGGATATCTGTTCTGATCTCTTCGATTACCCATTGTTTTTGATTCAACAATGTGTTGTTCAGTCTCCATGAGTTACAGGGTTTTCGTTGGTGGAGATGTGTGTTCAGTTCCAATTTGATGCCTTTATGGTTTGAGAGTGTGCATGGAATAATTTCAGTGTTTCTGAATCTGTCCAGGTTTGTTTTATGGCCTAAGATGTGGTCTATTTTGGAAAATGTTCCATGTGCTGCTGAGAAAAACGTATATTGTGGTGTTACTGGGTGGAATATTCTGCAGATGTCTACTAGATCTTGTTGGTCTATATAGTTGTTCAGTTCTAAGTTTTCTCTGTTGAGTTTTTGCCTTGTTGATCTGTCCATAGGTGAGAGTGGTGTGTTAAACTCACCAACAATCACTGTATTCCGATCTATGTATTGTTTCAGTGTAAGGAAAGTTTGCTTGATGAAGTTTGGAGCTCTGGGATTGGGTGTGTAAATATTTAGGATCGTTCTGTCTTCTGGGAGGAAAGACACCTTTAGTAGTATGTAGTAACCTTCTTTGTCTTTTCTTACTAATTTTAGTTTGAAGTCTATTGTATCTGATATGAGGATGGCAACTCCAGCCTGTTTATGGTTGCAGTTAGCTTGATAGAGTTTATTCCAACCTCTCACATTCAAAAGATGATGTTTTTTGGGTAAGATGTGTCTCTTGAAGACAGCAGAACGATGGCTCTTGCTTTTTGATCCAACTAGACAGCCTATGCCGTTTAATTGGAGAGTTAAGTCCATTGATATTGAGAGTTAGGATTGAGAGATATTTATTAGTTCCTACCATTTTTAAAAGCTTTTAGTAGGGTTTGTGTCTTGACAGTTCTTGTGGTCCTTATATGGTATGCTGTTTAGGTGCCATTTCTTTCCCTATATTGCATTTATTTTGGTTTTCTATGTATAGAGCATCATTGAGAATTCTCTGTAGTGTTGGTTTTGTTTCAACATATTGTTGCAGCTTTTCCCTGCAATGGAATTTTTTCTTGCTCCTTCAGTTATGAATGAGAGCTTAGCTGGCTACAGTATTCTTGGTTCGTAGTTATTTGATTTAAGGGCATGACATATATGCTTCCAGTCACTTCGTGCTTGCATGGTCTCTGCTTTGAAATCTGGGGTTATTCTGATTGGTTTGCCTTTATAGGTTACTGATCCCTTTTCCCTGGCTGCCTTTAGGATCTTTTCTTTCGTGTCTATTGATCCAGTTCAGATCACAATGTGGCGGTGGGATGTTCTTTTCTGGTCAGGTCTGTTTGGGGTTCTAAAAGCTTCTCGTATCTGGATGGACCTGCCCTTCTGGATATTTGGGAAATTCTCTGAGACGATTCCCTGAAGTATATTTCCAATACCATTGACCTCTTTCTCCACGCCCTCCTCAATACCAACTAGCCTTAAATTAGGCTTCCTAATTGTATCTTGGACCTCCTGAAGCGCTCTCTCATATTTCCTAGATTTGGATTGACTCATTTTCTGTTCTTTCTCTATAATACCTAAATTATCTTCAGCCCTGGAAATTCTCTCCTCTGCATTGTCTAACCTGCTATCAAAGCTATCTACTTTATTTTTGATCTCCCTTCTTCTAATTGCTCATTTTTGATGCCTTGCATCTCTTGTTTTAGATCATGTATGGATTTCATTATCTCCTTCATTTCCTTTTGAGTGGTTAGCTCAGTAGCTTTATTTTCTTTGGACATTTGCTGGAGTTTGGTTACGTTTTTATTTGTGGATTCTATGGAATTCATCCATCTTTCTTTGAAAAACCTTAATTATGGCCTCTTTTATGGCTTCTTCTTTTTCACTTATCACCTTGTTTTTGCTTTCCTCTTGTTCAGCTATGGCTTCCTCCATTATCTCTTTCTTTATATTTTCACATTTTCATTAATGATGTTTATCAATTGCATTTGTGTAGCACTTGGAAGACTCTCCTCTAGGTTTGCCAGTTGCTGTTAAATTGTGTATTTACATTCGGTGGGGGATGTTGTTTCTTGATTTGACATTTTTCTTGAGTTTCTTGTTCTGCCCATTTGAAAATGGGAGCAAGATTACTACTAAATACGATTATAGTGTTTCATATATAACCAACCTAGACCTCTGTAGCTGGCAGACACTAGATGTTCACAAGTTTTGATTGGTATTATCACTCTTTCTTTTTGTGCACTTACAGACCAGTCTAATACAACCACTGATAAGCGATTTATACCCAAAAAAATAAGCCTCTCAATCCAATCTCTATTATCTTTAAGTCCCTCTGAGCCTAGAGAATAATTAACCACCTACATATACAATATTGCTCAACAGCCATCAAGTGTAGATCCGTGCAGTATAAGGGTTGAAAGACGAGCAGAGGTCCAGAGATAGAAAAAAAGAATGAGAGATTTCAGGGGAGGTACAAAACGATTAACGTAGGAGTGTAAGAATATTGTAGTCATGAAGAAAAGGTATAGCATAAGGATAACTGAAATAAGTTGGTAAGTAGGTAGCATATTTGAGTACAAAGTTTGGAAAGTATAAGAATAAAACTCATATGTTGCTGCACGTCTAGCTCTTAGCCTAAGCAGTGGCCTCACAGTGGACCATGGGATGGATCTGTTTTTCTTGTCTACGTTGAGGGAAAGGGGTATTTCACAAGATGCAGAAGCGAAGATTTCAGAAGCAAATGCTGTGAGTGACTTAGCTCGTAAAAAGCAGTTTCATTTTCTTTTAGTTTCTACCAGTTTTGGGGCTTGAATTCAGGGCCTGAGCACTGTCCTCGGATTTTCTCAAGTCTAGCCCTCTGCCACTTGAGCCACAGTGCCACATCTAGATTTTCTATCTATGTGATACTGAGCAATCAATCCCAGATCTTCATGGATGCTAGGCAAGCACTCTACCACTATGCCAAACTCTCAACGCTGACATAGTAATTATAAAGTCATCATCATCATATCAAAATATCCTTTCTCCTACAAAGAATGAACACTTATCTATGTGTGTAATGATTTTTTTTTAAATTTCACTAATTCTTCTGTGTTTTTCCCTCTTGCATATTTTACCCATGACAGCAAAGAAAATCATCAATAAAAAAGTGATTAGGATACAGAAACCTAATAATATCTAGTAGATTGACGTCAAAAATATGTGCAAGATGCCCTGTGTGTTTGACCTAGTGGTAGAGTCCTTGGCTACCACGCAAAAAGCCTCAGGTTTGATTCCTCATTACCACATACATAGAAAACGCTGCAAGTGGTGCTGTGGCTCGGTGGGACAGCTAAAGCCTAAAGAAAGCCCAAGGACAATGTTCACACTCTGAGGTCAAGTCCCAAGACTAGGAAAAACAAAAAAAATTCGACAAGGGGCAAAATACAGGCAGAGAAGGCACTGTGAAGCAAATGTTTTGTAAAGGATGAGGGCAATATTGACCCTTAAGTCGGGATCTTACCTAAGAAAGGCTCCTTGAGCCTGACACCAGACTGGTAGTTGGGCCTAGTGGAAGACATTGGGATTGGACAAATAAGGTGTGCTGTTTACTACATCCACATGTATATTGTGAGATTGGAGGAGAGATTCAGCCTCCAGTATGTCTTTGGTGAGGTCTTCTGTGAGCAAGGATCTTTGGTCATTGGGCCCTGAAAGTTGACCCTGCCTCCCTCACAATGGAACAGAATATGGAACCCTGGTAACCAAGCCACTGTAACTAACAACCAACTCAAGCCAGCTCACTTGGCCTGTGGCTCAGGAGGAAGAAAGATGTTGCTGTGCTGTTGCCAAAGGTCAGGAAACTCGAGTCTCAGGCATGGAAGTTGTGGATGTCTTACTCGAAGATGTACATGCTAGATCATTGCCAAGCCACAAATCCAGTATAACAGGCCTTTCTCTACGAAGAAGGCCACGAAAATCCAGGGCAACCAGATGAGGTATATTTCTAAGAAGAAATGTATTTGACCCCATCATCCTCCCCACACACTACAACTTTGTTTTTTTCATTTTTTTTATTGTAATTAGTAAAAGGGTTACATGATATTTGCCAGATCGAAGGTGCATTAATTCACATACATGGATACCCTTTCACATGTCTTTGTACCCATTTCCCTCCAACCCCACACCCCCCACCCGTCTTGGTTTTCCCCCCTTCCCTATCAAATTTCAAATATCCAAATACAAATAAATTCAATATATCAGATAACAAAGTGAGATACTATACCAATATGGGATAACCAAGGGACAGCAAACGAGATGAGAGACAACATACTACATTAAGGACAACAATCATTCATTATATGGCTTTTGTTTCAATATCCTGGAGGTCCTTTCAATTAGCTTCACATTATATGGCCTTATATATGGCCTTTTGCTATATTGCAAATCTCTGCTAGTAGAGGCCAAGGTTTCTACTGATTATGACGAATGAGGGAAACCACTGAGCCTAAGTTCCTTTGAATCTGGCTTACTTCACTTGATATGATTTGTTCTGAGTCTTTCCATTTCCTAACAAATGGGGCGATGTCATTCTTTCTGACAGCAGCATAGAATTCCATTGTGTACAAATACCACAACTTGTTGATCCACTAATCAACTGAGGGACATCTGGGTTGGTTCCATATCTTTGCTATGGTGAATAGTGCTGCAATGAATATTGTTGTGCTAGTGGGTTTAGTATGCCCTTGTTTCTGGATAGTTGGGTAAATGCCAAGTAGTGGAATTGCTGGGTCATAGGGTAGTTCTATGTTTAGCCTTTTGAGGCACTGCCACACTGCTTTCCATAGTGGTTGAATGGGTTTGCACTCCCACCAACAGTGTAGTAGTGATCCCTCCTGGCCTCATCCCCTCCAGCATCTGTTGTCATTCGTTTTCCTGACCCTGGCCATTCTCACTGGAGTGAGGTGGAATCTTAGAGTTGTTTTGATTTGCATTTCTTTTATGATCAGAGATGTGGAGCATTTCTTCATGTGTCTACAGGCCATTTTTGTTTCTTCTTCAGAGAAGACTCTCTTTAAGTCTTTGGCCCATTTTTTAATGGGATGGGTGTTACTTTGGAGGTTAGTTTTGGAGTGATTCAATTTTAGATATGAGGCCTTTGTCCGTTGTTTGGTTGGTGAAGATCTTCTCCCACTCTGTAGGCTTCCTGATTAGTTTACTAGCTATATCCCTTGCCATACAAAAGCTCTGCAGTTTAATGCAGTCCCACTTATCCAGCCTTTCTCTGATTTGTTGTGATTCTTGGTCCTTATTAAGAAAGTTTCGACCTGTGCCAAGGAGGCCTAGTGTATCTCCTATTCCTTCTTGTAAACTTTTCAGTGTGTCAGCTTTTGCCTCCAGGTCTTTGATCCATTTGGAGTTAAATCTAGTGAAATGTGACAAAGAAGGATCCAACTTTAGTTTTCTGCAGGTGTTTAACTAGTTCTGCCAGCACAACTTGTTGAAGAGGCTATCTTTCTGCCATTCTATTTTTTTGGCTCCCTGGTCAAAGTTTAGGTGGCCATAGGTCTGTGGTTTAATATCTGGGTCCGCAGTTCTACTCCATTGGACTTCAGGCCTGTTCTTGTGCCAGTACCAAGCTGTTTTGAGAATTATAGCTCTGTAATAGAGTCTTAAGTTTGGAATTGAAATTCCTCCAGCGCTGTTCTTTCTGCTAAGAAGTGTTTTTGCTATACGGTGTCTTTTATTATTCCATATGAAATTTTGAATTGCCTCTTCTATTTCTTTAAAGAATGACATAGGGATGTTGATTGGTATTACATTGAATTTGTAGATAGCCATTGGCAAGATTGTCATTTTTACAATGTTGATTCATCCAATCCAGGAGCATGGGAGGTTTTTCCATTTCCTTAGTTCTGCTTTAATTTCCTTTTTTTAGGTTTTTAAAATTTTCATCTAACCGGTCCTTTACATTCTTAGTTAAACTAATTCCTTGGTACTTTATTTTCTTTGAGGCTATTGTGAAACGAGTTTCTTTCCTGATTATTGCCTCGTTCCTCTCACTGTTGGCCTAAATTAAGGCAGTTTATGTGTGAGGGTTTATTTTTATGGCTTGCTACCCTTCCAAAGCTTTGAATCAGCTCAAGGAGCTTGGGAGTAGAGTCTATAGGATTCTTTAAATACAGAATCATGTCATCTGCAAAGAGGGATAGTTTTATTTCCTCTTTCCCTACTTGGATCCCCTTTATGCTTGCTTCTTGCCTTATTGCACTGCCTAGGAATTCTTGTGCTATGTTAAAAAGGAGTGTAGAGAGTGGGCATCCTTGTCTTGTTCCTGATTTTAGAGGGAATGGCTTTAGATTTTCACCATTAAGTATACTACTAGCCTTGGGTTTCTCATACACAGCCTTTATTACATTGAGAAATGTTCCATGGATTCCTAGTTTCTCCACATCTTTTAACATAAAGGGGTTTTGGATCTTGTCAAATGCCTTTTCCGCATCTATTGAGACAATCATGTGATTTTTGTCCTTGCTCCTGTTGATTTGTTGCATTATATTAATTGATTTGTGTATGTTGAACCAGCTTTGCCTCCCTGTGATGAATCCAGTTTGATCATAGTGTATAATTTTTTTGATGAGTTGTTGTAGACGGTTGGCCAGTATTTTGTTGAGAAGTTTTGCATCGATGTTCATCAAAGAAATGGGTCTATAGTTCTCTTTCTTTGATGAATCTCTGTCTGGTTTGGGGATGAGGGATATGCTGGCTTCACAGAATGAGTTTGGTAAAGAACCTTCATTTTCAACTTCGTTGAAGAGCTTGAGGAGTATTGGTGTGAGCTCTGCTTTGAAGACCTTATAGAATTCAGCTGTGAATCCATCTGGCCCTGGGCTCTTTTTAAGTGGAAGTTGTCTAATTTCCATTTCTATTTCAGAGCTTGAAATAGGCCTGTTGATTTGGGTTAGCTCTTCTTGGTTCCGTGTGGGTATGTTAATATTGTCTAGGAATTCATCCATTTCTTATAGATTCTCAAATTTGTTGGCGTAAAGGTTTGAGAAGTATTCCCTCATGATATTCTGGATCTTGGTAATTTCTGTCGTGATATTACCATTTTCATCTGCGATTTTGTTTATTTCGATATGCTCTCTTCTTTTTTCGGTAAGATTTGCTAAGGGCTTGTCAATTTTGTTAATTCTTTCAAAGAACCAACTCCTTGTTTTGTTGATTCTTTCTATAGTTTTTTTTATTCCAAATCATTTAATTCTGCTATGACTTTAATAATTTGCTTTCTCCTAATGGGTTTTGGGTTGGTTTGTTGCTCTTTTTCCAGGAGGTTAAGGTGAGACATTAACTAGTTGGTTTGCCATTTTTCCAACTTGCTGTTGTAGGCACTCAGCGCTATAAATTTTCCTCTGAGTACTGCCTTTGTTGTGTCCCTAAGGAGTTGATATTTGTGTGCTCCTTATTGTTAAATTTCATAAACAGTTGGATATCTGTTCTGATCTCTTCGATTACCCATTGTTTTTGATTCAACAATGTGTTGTTCAGTCTCCATGAGTTACAGGGTTTTCGTTGGTGGAGATGTGTGTTCAGTTCCAATTTGATGCCTTTATGGTTTGAGAGTGTGCATGGAATAATTTCAGTGTTTCTGAATCTGTCCAGGTTTGTTTTATGGCCTAAGATGTGGTCTATTTTGGAAAATGTTCCATGTGCTGCTGAGAAAAACGTATATTGTGGTGTTACTGGGTGGAATATTCTGCAGATGTCTACTAGATCTTGTTGGTCTATATAGTTGTTCAGTTCTAAGTTTTCTCTGTTGAGTTTTTGCCTTGTTGATCTGTCCATAGGTGAGAGTGGTGTGTTAAACTCACCAACAATCACTGTATTCCGATCTATGTATTGTTTCAGTGTAAGGAAAGTTTGCTTGATGAAGTTTGGAGCTCTGGGATTGGGTGTGTAAATATTTAGGATCGTTCTGTCTTCTGGGAGGAAAGACACCTTTAGTAGTATGTAGTAACCTTCTTTGTCTTTTCTTACTAATTTTAGTTTGAAGTCTATTGTATCTGATATGAGGATGGCAACTCCAGCCTGTTTATGGTTGCAGTTAGCTTGATAGAGTTTATTCCAACCTCTCACATTCAAAAGATGATGTTTTTTGGGTAAGATGTGTCTCTTGAAGACAGCAGAACGATGGCTCTTGCTTTTTGATCCAACTAGACATCCTATGCCGTTTAATTGGAGAGTTAAGTCCATTGATATTGAGAGTTAGGATTGAGAGATATTTATTAGTTCCTACCATTTTTAAAAGCTTTTAGTAGGGTTTGTGTCTTGACAGTTCTTGTGGTCCTTATATGGTATGCTGTTTAGGTGCCATTTCTTTCCCTATATTGCATTTATTTTGGTTTTCTATGTATAGAGCATCATTGAGAATTCTCTGTAGTGTTGGTTTTGTTTCAACATATTGTTGCAGCTTTTCCCTGCAATGGAATTTTTTCTTGCTCCTTCAGTTATGAATGAGAGCTTAGCTGGCTACAGTATTCTTGGTTCGTAGTTATTTGATTTAAGGGCATGACATATATGCTTCCAGTCACTTCGTGCTTGCATGGTCTCTGCTTTGAAATCTGGGGTTATTCTGATTGGTTTGCCTTTATAGGTTACTGATCCCTTTTCCCTGGCTGCCTTTAGGATCTTTTCTTTCGTGTCTATTGATCCAGTTCAGATCACAATGTGGCGGTGGGATGTTCTTTTCTGGTCAGGTCTGTTTGGGGTTCTAAAAGCTTCTCGTATCTGGATGGACCTGCCCTTCTGGATATTTGGGAAATTCTCTGAGACGATTCCCTGAAGTATATTTCCAATACCATTGACCTCTTTCTCCACGCCCTCCTCAATACCAACTAGCCTTAAATTAGGCTTCCTAATTGTATCTTGGACCTCCTGAAGCGCTCTCTCATATTTCCTAGATTTGGATTGACTCATTTTCTGTTCTTTCTCTATAATACCTAAATTATCTTCAGCCCTGGAAATTCTCTCCTCTGCATTGTCTAACCTGCTATCAAAGCTATCTACTTTATTTTTGATCTCCCTTCTTCTAATTGCTCATTTTTGATGCCTTGCATCTCTTGTTTTAGATCATGTATGGATTTCATTATCTCCTTCATTTCCTTTTGAGTGGTTAGCTCAGTAGCTTTATTTTCTTTGGACATTTGCTGGAGTTTGGTTACGTTTTTATTTGTGGATTCTATGGAATTCATCCATCTTTCTTTGAAAAACCTTAATTATGGCCTCTTTTATGGCTTCTTCTTTTTCACTTATCACCTTGTTTTTGCTTTCCTCTTGTTCAGTTATGGCTTCCTCCATTATCTCTTTCTTTATATTTTCACATTTTCATTAATGATGTTTATCAATTGCATTTGTGTAGCACTTGGAAGACTCTCCTCTAGGTTTGCCAGTTGCTGTTAAATTGTGTATTTACATTCGGTGGGGGATGTTGTTTCTTGATTTGACATTTTTCTTGAGTTTCTTGTTCTGCCCATTTGAAAATGGGAGCAAGATTACTACTAAATACGATTATAGTGTTTCATATATAACCAACCTAGACCTCTGTAGCTGGCAGACACTAGATGTTCACAAGTTTTGATTGGTATTATCACTCTTTCTTTTTGTGCACTTACAGACCAGTCTAATACAACCACTGATAAGCGATTTATACCCAAAAAAATAAGCCTCTCAATCCAATCTCTATTATCTTTAAGTCCCTCTGAGCCTAGAGAATAATTAACCACCTACATATACAATATTGCTCAACAGCCATCAAGTGTAGATCCGTGCAGTATAAGGGTTGAAAGACGAGCAGAGGTCCAGAGATAGAAAAAAAGAATGAGAGATTTCAGGGGAGGTACAAAACGATTAACGTAGGAGTGTAAGAATATTGTAGTCATGAAGAAAAGGTATAGCATAAGGATAACTGAAATAAGTTGGTAAGTAGGTAGCATATTTGAGTACAAAGTTTGGAAAGTATAAGAATAAAACTCATATGTTGCTGCACGTCTAGCTCTTAGCCTAAGCAGTGGCCTCACAGTGGACCATGGGATGGATCTGTTTTTCTTGTCTACGTTGAGGGAAAGGGGTATTTCACAAGATGCAGAAGCGAAGATTTCAGAAGCAAATGCTGTGAGTGACTTAGCTCGTAAAAAGCAGTTTCATTTTCTTTTAGTTTCTACCAGTTTTGGGGCTTGAATTCAGGGCCTGAGCACTGTCCTCGGATTTTCTCAAGTCTAGCCCTCTGCCACTTGAGCCACAGTGCCACATCTAGATTTTCTATCTATGTGATACTGAGCAATCAATCCCAGATCTTCATGGATGCTAGGCAAGCACTCTACCACTATGCCAAACTCTCAACGCTGACATAGTAATTATAAAGTCATCATCATCATATCAAAATATCCTTTCTCCTACAAAGAATGAACACTTATCTATGTGTGTAATGATTTTTTTTTAAATTTCACTAATTCTTCTGTGTTTTTCCCTCTTGCATATTTTACCCATGACAGCAAAGAAAATCATCAATAAAAAAGTGATTAGGATACAGAAACCTAATAATATCTAGTAGATTGACGTCAAAAATATGTGCAAGATGCCCTGTGTGTTTGACCTAGTGGTAGAGTCCTTGGCTACCACGCAAAAAGCCTCAGGTTTGATTCCTCATTACCACATACATAGAAAACGCTGCAAGTGGTGCTGTGGCTCGGTGGGACAGCTAAAGCCTAAAGAAAGCCCAAGGACAATGTTCACACTCTGAGGTCAAGTCCCAAGACTAGGAAAAACAAAAAAAATTCGACAAGGGGCAAAATACAGGCAGAGAAGGCACTGTGAAGCAAATGTTTTGTAAAGGATGAGGGCAATATTGACCCTTAAGTCGGGATCTTACCTAAGAAAGGCTCCTTGAGCCTGACACCAGACTGGTAGTTGGGCCTAGTGGAAGACATTGGGATTGGACAAATAAGGTGTGCTGTTTACTACATCCACATGTATATTGTGAGATTGGAGGAGAGATTCAGCCTCCAGTATGTCTTTGGTGAGGTCTTCTGTGAGCAAGGATCTTTGGTCATTGGGCCCTGAAAGTTGACCCTGCCTCCCTCACAATGGAACAGAATATGGAACCCTGGTAACCAAGCCACTGTAACTAACAACCAACTCAAGCCAGCTCACTTGGCCTGTGGCTCAGGAGGAAGAAAGATGTTGCTGTGCTGTTGCCAAAGGTCAGGAAACTCGAGTCTCAGGCATGGAAGTTGTGGATGTCTTACTCGAAGATGTACATGCTAGATCATTGCCAAGCCACAAATCCAGTATAACAGGCCTTTCTCTACGAAGAAGGCCACGAAAATCCAGGGCAACCAGATGAGGTATATTTCTAAGAAGAAATGTATTTGACCCCATCATCCTCCCCACACACTACAACTTTGTTTTTTTCATTTTTTTTATTGTAATTAGTAAAAGGGTTACATGATATTTGCCAGATCGAAGGTGCATTAATTCACATACATGGATACCCTTTCACATGTCTTTGTACCCATTTCCCTCCAACCCCACACCCCCCACCCGTCTTGGTTTTCCCCCCTTCCCTATCAAATTTCAAATATCCAAATACAAATAAATTCAATATATCAGATAACAAAGTGAGATACTATACCAATATGGGATAACCAAGGGACAGCAAACGAGATGAGAGACAACATACTACATTAAGGACAACAATCATTCATTATATGGCTTTTGTTTCAATATCCTGGAGGTCCTTTCAATTAGCTTCACATTATATGGCCTTATATATGGCCTTTTGCTATATTGCAAATCTCTGCTAGTAGAGGCCAAGGTTTCTACTGATTATGACGAATGAGGGAAACCACTGAGCCTAAGTTCCTTTGAATCTGGCTTACTTCACTTGATATGATTTGTTCTAAGTCTTTCCATTTCCTAACAAATGGGGCGATGTCATTCTTTCTGACAGCAGCATAGAATTCCATTGTGTACAAATACCACAACTTGTTGATCCACTAATCAACTGAGGGACATCTGGGTTGGTTCCATATCTTTGCTATGGTGAATAGTGCTGCAATGAATATTGTTGTGCTAGTGGGTTTAGTATGCCCTTGTTTCTGGATAGTTGGGTAAATGCCAAGTAGTGGAATTGCTGGGTCATAGGGTAGTTCTATGTTTAGCCTTTTGAGGCACTGCCACACTGCTTTCCATAGTGGTTGAATGGGTTTGCACTCCCACCAACAGTGTAGTAGTGATCCCTCCTGGCCTCATCCCCTCCAGCATCTGTTGTCATTCGTTTTCCTGACCCTGGCCATTCTCACTGGAGTGAGGTGGAATCTTAGAGTTGTTTTGATTTGCATTTCTTTTATGATCAGAGATGTGGAGCATTTCTTCATGTGTCTACAGGCCATTTTTGTTTCTTCTTCAGAGAAGACTCTCTTTAAGTCTTTGGCCCATTTTTTAATGGGATGGGTGTTACTTTGGAGGTTAGTTTTGGAGTGATTCAATTTTAGATATGAGGCCTTTGTCCGTTGTTTGGTTGGTGAAGATCTTCTCCCACTCTGTAGGCTTCCTGATTAGTTTACTAGCTATATCCCTTGCCATACAAAAGCTCTGCAGTTTAATGCAGTCCCACTTATCCAGCCTTTCTCTGATTTGTTGTGATTCTTGGTCCTTATTAAGAAAGTTTCGACCTGTGCCAAGGAGGCCTAGTGTATCTCCTATTCCTTCTTGTAAACTTTTCAGTGTGTCAGCTTTTGCCTCCAGGTCTTTGATCCATTTGGAGTTAAATCTAGTGAAATGTGACAAAGAAGGATCCAACTTTAGTTTTCTGCAGGTGTTTAACTAGTTCTGCCAGCACAACTTGTTGAAGAGGCTATCTTTCTGCCATTCTATTTTTTTGGCTCCCTGGTCAAAGTTTAGGTGGCCATAGGTCTGTGGTTTAATATCTGGGTCCGCAGTTCTACTCCATTGGACTTCAGGCCTGTTCTTGTGCCAGTACCAAGCTGTTTTGAGAATTATAGCTCTGTAATAGAGTCTTAAGTTTGGAATTGAAATTCCTCCAGCGCTGTTCTTTCTGCTAAGAAGTGTTTTTGCTATACGGTGTCTTTTATTATTCCATATGAAATTTTGAATTGCCTCTTCTATTTCTTTAAAGAATGACATAGGGATGTTGATTGGTATTACATTGAATTTGTAGATAGCCATTGGCAAGATTGTCATTTTTACAATGTTGATTCATCCAATCCAGGAGCATGGGAGGTTTTTCCATTTCCTTAGTTCTGCTTTAATTTCCTTTTTTTAGGTTTTTAAAATTTTCATCTAACCGGTCCTTTACATTCTTAGTTAAACTAATTCCTAGGTACTTTATTTTCTTTGAGGCTATTGTGAAACGAGTTTCTTTCCTGATTATTGCCTCGTTCCTCTCACTGTTGGCCTAAATTAAGGCAGTTTATGTGTGAGGGTTTATTTTTATGGCTTGCTACCCTTCCAAAGCTTTGAATCAGCTCAAGGAGCTTGGGAGTAGAGTCTATAGGATTCTTTAAATACAGAATCATGTCATCTGCAAAGAGGGATAGTTTTATTTCCTCTTTCCCTACTTGGATCCCCTTTATGCTTGCTTCTTGCCTTATTGCACTGCCTAGGAATTCTTGTGCTATGTTAAAAAGGAGTGTAGAGAGTGGGCATCCTTGTCTTGTTCCTGATTTTAGAGGGAATGGCTTTAGATTTTCACCATTAAGTATACTACTAGCCTTGGGTTTCTCATACACAGCCTTTATTACATTGAGAAATGTTCCATGGATTCCTAGTTTCTCCACATCTTTTAACATAAAGGGGTTTTGGATCTTGTCAAATGCCTTTTCCGCATCTATTGAGACAATCATGTGATTTTTGTCCTTGCTCCTGTTGATTTGTTGCATTATATTAATTGATTTGTGTATGTTGAACCAGCTTTGCCTCCCTGTGATGAATCCAGTTTGATCATAGTGTATAATTTTTTGATGAGTTGTTGTAGACGGTTGGCCAGTATTTTGTTGAGAAGTTTTGCATCGATGTTCATCAAAGAAATGGGTCTATAGTTCTCTTTCTTTGATGAATCTCTGTCTGGTTTGGGGATGAGGGATATGCTGGCTTCACAGAATGAGTTTGGTAAAGAACCTTCATTTTCAACTTCGTTGAAGAGCTTGAGGAGTATTGGTGTGAGCTCTGCTTTGAAGACCTTATAGAATTCAGCTGTGAATCCATCTGGCCCTGGGCTCTTTTTAAGTGGAAGTTGTCTAATTTCCATTTCTATTTCAGAGCTTGAAATAGGCCTGTTGATTTGGGTTAGCTCTTCTTGGTTCCGTGTGGGTATGTTAATATTGTCTAGGAATTCATCCATTTCTTATAGATTCTCAAATTTGTTGGCGTAAAGGTTTGAGAAGTATTCCCTCATGATATTCTGGATCTTGGTAATTTCTGTCGTGATATTACCATTTTCATCTGCGATTTTGTTTATTTCGATATGCTCTCTTCTTTTTTCGGTAAGATTTGCTAAGGGCTTGTCAATTTTGTTAATTCTTTCAAAGAACCAACTCCTTGTTTTGTTGATTCTTTCTATAGTTTTTTTTATTCCAAATCATTTAATTCTGCTATGACTTTAATAATTTGCTTTCTCCTAATGGGTTTTGGGTTGGTTTGTTGCTCTTTTTCCAGGAGGTTAAGGTGAGACATTAACTAGTTGGTTTGCCATTTTTCCAACTTGCTGTTGTAGGCACTCAGCGCTATAAATTTTCCTCTGAGTACTGCCTTTGTTGTGTCCCTAAGGAGTTGATATTTGTGTGCTCCTTATTGTTAAATTTCATAAACAGTTGGATATCTGTTCTGATCTCTTCGATTACCCATTGTTTTTGATTCAACAATGTGTTGTTCAGTCTCCATGAGTTACAGGGTTTTTGTTGGTGGAGATGTGTGTTCAGTTCCAATTTGATGCCTTTATGGTTTGAGAGTGTGCATGGAATAATTTCAGTGTTTCTGAATCTGTCCAGGTTTGTTTTATGGCCTAAGATGTGGTCTATTTTGGAAAATGTTCCATGTGCTGCTGAGAAAAACGTATATTGTGGTGTTACTGGGTGGAATATTCTGCAGATGTCTACTAGATCTTGTTGGTCTATATAGTTGTTCAGTTCTAAGTTTTCTCTGTTGAGTTTTTGCCTTGTTGATCTGTCCATAGGTGAGAGTGGTGTGTTAAACTCACCAACAATCACTGTATTCCGATCTATGTATTGTTTCAGTGTAAGGAAAGTTTGCTTGATGAAGTTTGGAGCTCTGGGATTGGGTGTGTAAATATTTAGGATCGTTCTGTCTTCTGGGAGGAAAGACACCTTTAGTAGTATGTAGTAACCTTCTTTGTCTTTTCTTACTAATTTTAGTTTGAAGTCTATTGTATCTGATATGAGGATGGAAACTCCAGCCTGTTTATGGTTGCAGTTAGCTTGATAGAGTTTATTCCAACCTCTCACATTCAAAAGATGATGGTTTTTGGGTAAGATGTGTCTCTTGAAGACAGCAGAACGATGGCTCTTGCTTTTTGATCCAACTAGACAGCCTATGCCGTTTAATTGGAGAGTTAAGTCCATTGATATTGAGAGTTAGGATTGAGAGATATTTATTAGTTCCTACCATTTTTAAAAGCTTTTAGTAGGGTTTGTGTCTTGACAGTTCTTGTGGTCCTTATATGGTATGCTGTTTAGGTGCCATTTCTTTCCCTATATTGCATTTATTTTGGTTTTCTATGTATAGAGCATCGTTGAGAATTCTCTGTAGTGTTGGTTTTGTTTCAACATATTGTTGCAGCTTTTCCCTGCAATGGAATTTTTTCTTGCTCTTTCAGTTATGAATGAGAGCTTAGCTGGCTACAGTATTCTTGGTTGGTAGTTATTTGATTTAAGGGCATGACATATATGCTTCCAGTCACTTCGTGCTTGCATGGTCTCTGCTTTGAAATCTGGGGTTATTCTGATTGGTTTGCCTTTATAGGTTACTGATCCCTTTTCCCTGGCTGCCTTTAGGATCTTTTCTTTCGTGTCTATTGATCCAGTTCGGATCACAATGTGGCGGTGGGATGTTCTTTTCTGGTCAGGTCTGTTTGGGGTTCTAAAAGCTTCTCGTATCTGGATGGACCTGCCCTTCTGGATATTTGGGAAATTCTCTGAGACGATTCCCTGAAGTATATTTCCAATACCATCGATCTCTTTGTCCACGCCCTCCTCAATACCAACTAGCCTTAAATTAGGCTTCCTAATTGTATCTTGGACCTCCTGAAGCGCTCTCTCATATTTCCTAGATTTGGATTGACTCATTTTCTGTTCTTTCTCTATAATACCTAAATTATCTTCAGCCCTGGAAATTCTCTCCTCTGCATTGTCTAACCTGCTATCAAAGCTATCTACATTACTTTTGATCTCCCTTCTTCTAATTGCTCATTTTTGATGCCTTGCATCTTTTGTATTAGATCATGTATGGATTTCATTATCTTCTTCATTTCCTTTGAGTGGTTAGCTCAGTAGCTTTATTTTCTTTGGACATTTGCTGGAGTTTGGTTACGTTTTTATTTGTGGATTCTATGGAATTCATCCATCTTTCTTTGAAAAACCTTAATTATGGCCTCTTTTATGGCTTCTTCTTTTTCACTTATCACCTTGTTTTTGCTTTCCTCTTGTTCAGCTATGGCTTCCTCCATTATCTCTTTCTTTATATTTTCACATTTTCATTAATGATGTTTATCAATTGCATTTGTGTAGCACTTGGAAGACTCTCCTCTAGGTTTGCCAGTTGCTGTTAAATTGTGTATTTACATTGGGTGGGGGATGTTGTTTCTTGATTTGACATTTTCTTGAGTTTCTTGTTCTGCCCATTTGAAAATGGGAGCAAGATTACTACTAAATACGATTATAGTGTTTCATATATAACCAACCTAGACCTCTGTAGCTGGCAGACACTAGATGTTCACAAGTTTTGATTGGTATTATCACTCTTTCTTTTTGTGCAGTTACAGACCAGTCTAATACAACCACTGATAAGCGATTTATACCCAAAAAAATAAGCCTCTCAATCCAATCTCTATTATCTTTAAGTCCCTCTGAGCCTAGAGAATAATTAACCACCTACATATACAATATTGCTCAACAGCCATCAAGTGTAGATCCGTGCAGTATAAGGGTTGAAAGACGAGCAGAGGTCCAGAGATAGAAAAAAAGAATGAGAGATTTCAGGGGAGGTACAAAACGATTAACGTAGGAGTGTAAGAATATTGTAGTCATGAAGAAAAGGTATAGCATAAGGATAACTGACCTAAGTTGGTAAGTAGGTCGCATATTTGAGTACAAAGTTTGGAAAGTATTAGAATAAAACTTATGTGTTGCTGCACGACTAGCTCTTAGCCCAACCAGTGGCCTCAAAGTGGACCATGGGATGGATCTGTTTTTCTTGTCTACGTTGAGGGAAAGGGCTATTTCACAAGATGCAGAAGCAAAGATTTCAGAAGCAAATGCTGTGAGTGAATTAGCTCGTAAAAAGGATTTTTATTTTCTTTTATCTTTCTGCCAGTCTTGGGGCTTGAATTCAGGGCCTGAGCACTGTCCTCGTGTTTTCTCAACTGTAGCCCTCTGCCACTTGAGCCACAGAGCCACATCTAGATTTTCTATATATGTGATACTGAGCAATCAAACCCAGATCTTCATGGATGCTAGGCAAGCACTCTACCAGTATGCCAAACTCTCAACCCTGACATAGTAATTATAAAGTCATCATCATCATATCAAAATAAACTTTGTCCTACAAAGAATGAACACTTACCTATGTGTGTAATGTTTTTTTTTAATTTCACTACTTCTTCTGTGTTTTACCCTCTTGCATTTTTACACATGACAGCAAAGCTAATCATCAGGTAACAATTGATTAGGATACAGAAACCTAATAATATCCTAGTAGATTGACGTCAAAAATATGTGCAAGATGCCCTGTGTGTTTGACTTAGGGGTAGAGTCCTTGGCTACCACTCAAAAAACCTCAGGTTTGATTCCTCATTAACACATACATAGAAAACGCTGCAAGTGGTGCTGTGGCTCGGTGGGACAGCTAAAGCCTAAAGAAAACCCAAGGACAATGTTCAAACTCTGAGGTCAAGTCCCAAGACTAGCAAAAACAAAAAAAATTCGACAAGGGGCAAAATGCAGGCAGAGAAGGCACTGTGAAGCAAATGTTTTGTAAAGGATGAGGGCAATATTGACCCTTAAGTTTGGATCTTACCTAAGAAAGGCTCCTTGAGCCTGAGACCAGACTGGTAGTTGGGCCTAGTGGAAGACATTGGGATTGGACAAATAAGGTGTGATGTTTACTACATCCACATGTATATTGTGAGATTGGAGGAGAGATTCAGCCTCCAGTATGTCTTTGGTGAGGTCTTCTGTGAGCAAGAATCTTTGGTCATTGGGCCCTGAAGGGTGACCCTGCCTCCCTCACAATGGAACAGAGTATGGAACCCTGGTAACCAAGCCACTGTAACTAACAATCAACTCAAGCCAGCTCACTTGGCTTGTGGCTCAGGAGGAAGAAAGATGTTGCTGTGCTGTTGCCAAAGATCAGGAAACTCGAGTCTCAGGCATGGAATTTATGGATGTATTCTTCGGAGATGTCCATGCTAGATCATTGCCAAGCCACAAATCCAGTATAACAGGCCTTTCTCTAAGACGAAGGCCAGGAAAATCCAGGGCAACCAGATGAGGTATATTTCTAAGAAGAAATGTATTTGACCCCATCATCCTCCCCACACATTACAACTTTCTTTTTTTAATTTTTTTCTTGTAATTAGTAAAAGGGTTACATGATATTTGCCAGATAGAAGTTGCATTAATTCACATACATTGATACCCATTCACATGTCTTGGTACCCATTTCCCTCCAACGCTACACCCCCACCCGTCTTGGTTTTCCCCCCTTCCCTATCAAATTTCAAATATCCAAATACAAATAAATTCAATATATCAGATAACAAAGTGAGACCCTACACCAATGTGGGATAACCAAGGGACAGCAAAGGAGATGAGAGACAACATAGTACATTAAGGACAGCAATCATTCATTATGTGGCTTTTGTTTCAATATCCTGGAGGTCCTTTCAATTAGCTTCACATTATATGGCCTTATATATGGCCTTTTGCTCTATTGCAAATCACTGCTAGTACAGCCCAAAGGTCCTACTGATTATGACGAATGAGGGAATCCACTGAGCCTAAGTTCCTTTGAGTCTGGCTTACTTCACTTAATATCATTTGTTCTAAGTCTTTCCATTTCCTAACAAGTTGGGCGATGTCATTCTTTCTGACAGCAGCATAGAATTCCATTGTGTACAAATACCACAACTTGTTGATCCACTCATCAACTGAGGGACATCTGGGTTGGTTCCATATCTTTGCTATGGTGAATAGTGCTGCAATGAACATTGTTGTGCTAGTGGGTTTAGTATGCCCTTGTTTCTGGATTGTTGGGTAAATGCCAAGTAGTGGAATTGCTGGGTCATAGGGGAGTTCTATGTTTAGCCTTTTGGGGCACTGCCACCCTGCTTTCCATAGGGGTTGAACGAGTTTGCACTCTCACCAACGGTGTAGTAGTGATCCCTCCTGGCCACAACCCCTCCAGCGTCCGTTTTCATTCGTTTTCCTGATCCTGGCCATTCTAACTGGAGTGAGGTGGAATCTTAGAGTTGTTTTGATTTGCATTTCTTTTATGATCAGAGATGTGGAGAATTTCTTCATGTGTCTATAGGCCATTTTTGTTTCTACTTCAGAGAAGACTCTCTTTAAGGCTTTGGCCCATTTTTTAATGGGATGGGTGTTACTTTGGAGGTTAGTTTTGGAGTGATTCAATTTTTTGAGTTGTTGATATATTTTAGATATGAGGCCTTTGTCCGTTGTTTGGTTGGTGAAGATCTTCTCCCACTCTGTAGGCTTCCTGATTAGTTTACTAGCTATATCCGTTGCCATACAAAAGCTCTGCAGTTTAATGCAGTCCCACTTATCCAGCCTTTCTCTGATTTGTTGTGATTCTTGGTCCTTATTAAGAAAGTTTCGACCTGTGCCAAGGAGGCCTAGTGTATCTCCTATTCCTTCCTGTAAACGTTTCAGTGTGTCAGCTTTTACCTCCACGTCTTTGATCCAGTTGGAGTTAATTCTAGTGCAAGGTGACCAAGAAGGACCCAACCTTACTTTTCTGCAGGTGCTTAATCAGTTCTGCCAGCACAAATTGTTGAAGAGGCTATCTTTCTTCCATTCAATTTTTTTGGCTCCCTTGTCAAAGATTAGGTGGCCCTAGGTCTGTGGTTTAATATCTGGGTCCGCAGTTCTATTCCATTGGACTTCAGGCCTGTTCTTGTGCCAGTACCAAGCTGTTTTAAGAATTATAGCTCTGTAATAGAGTCTAAAGTTTCGAATTGAAATTCCTCCAGCGCTGTTCTTTCTGCTAAGAAGTGTTTTTGCTATACGGGGTCTTTTACTATTCTATATGAAATTTTGAATTGCCTCTTCTATTTCTTTAAAGAATGACATTGGGATGTTGATTGGTATTGCATTGAATTTGTAGATAGCCCTTGGCAAGATTGTCATTTTCACAATGTTGATTCTTCCAGTCCAGGAGCATGGGAGGTTTTTCCATTTCCTTCGTTCTGCTTTAATTTCCTTTTTTAGGGTTTTAAAGGTTACTTCTAAACGGTCCTTTACATTCTTAGTTAAGCTAATTCCTAGGTACTTTATTTTCTTTGAGGCTATTGTGAAACGAGTTTCTTTCCTGATTATTGCCTCGTTCCTCTCACTGTTGGCGTAAAGGAAGGCAGTTGATTTTTGAGGGATGATTTTATGGCCTGCTACCCTTCCAAATCTTTGAATCAGCTCAAGGACCTTGGGAGTAGAGTCTATAGGATTCTTTAAATACAGAGTCATGTCATCTGCGAAGAGGGATATTTTTATTTCCTCATTCTCCACTTGGATCCCCTTTATGCTTGCTTCTTGCCTTATTGCACTGCCTAGGAATTCTAGTACTATGTTAAAAAGGAGTGGAGAGAGTGGGCATCCTGAATGCTACCCCTTACCACTTTTATGCAAAGCTTAGGCCTGTGGCATTTTATGCACAATTCAACGCTGTTTTTTTTGCTGGTTAATTAGAGGTAAAAATCTTATGGAATTTATTGCATGGCTGATTTTGAACTGGAATCCTCAGGTCTCAGTTTATCTTGAGTAGCTAGGATTACATTACTTTTACAACCTGTATGCTCATACACATCGCTTCTGATCCAAACACTCATTGTTCAATTTAACTAACAAGATGTGAGGAAAGATGATTGACTGTAATTTACTAGATGGGCTTCTACTGAGTATATATTTCCACTTCCACTCTGAAGCCAGGGAAATGTTTCTGGTATTTGTTTCATCTGTCTCCCAAAGAGGAAATTATGTGTGAGTACGTTTGCTAGTATTTCAGATAGGAGATGGACTTTGGTGTTCGGAACCTGTTGGGCAGAGTGTATCAGCTGGGCTGTGATAACAGAGATGATGTTTCAGACAGGAATATTTTCATAACAGACAGACTTAGTCCAGATCCTTGGATTTCAGGCCTTGAGTAGATAGAATTACAAGTGTGAGCTGCCACCACCACCTGGTTCATTTTGGAAACCTTAATTGCTTCTCATTTGTTCCTTTCCTTTTTTGGAAGATTGATCTAAGCTGGCTGATTGTGCATCACAATGAAGTGATTGGCCTCAGGAATTGCAAATATTTGTTTCATCAGCACGGAATGAATGAAAGTTGATCTAAACCCAATAGTATTTTCCTTCTGATAAATAGGGAACTTACTTATATCATTTTTCCTTGCCTTTGCTTTCCCAAAGCAAGCAACATGTTTCTTAAAAACTATACTTCATGAGAATATTATAATTAGAAGCTATCTTCTGCACACTTCAGAATAGTCCTTGCATTTATAAACTTATATTACAATATTAGGTAGAAGAATGGTGACTGTTAGTTTCATAACTATTTCATATGTTTTACTCTTTAAGGCTCATTAACTCAAGAAGAGATTAAATACATTTAGATAATAGTAGATCATAGCTGCTGCTGATTTGATGTGTGTGCAGATGATACACAGATTAATTAGGATTACTGAAAAGTTTTGTTCAAATTTTCCGTAGTAGACTGCTATGCTAACGGGAAGGTGATAGTAATGATGCTGAAATTCTATGAATCAGCTATGAAGCAGAATTTCAGGGGAGAGTATTTGCTAGGGACTTAATTTCTAAGACGCATATCAAGAATATTGAACTATAACACCAAATGATGGACGACTCAGCGTCACATTTTGTTTGTTTTATGCAAGTCTTGGGACCTGAACCCAGGGCCTGGGAACTGTCCTTAAATGTTTTTTTTTGCTTCAGGCTAGTGTTGTACCACTTGATCCACAGCTCTACCTCCAGATTTTTGGTAATGAACTGTAAATCAGAATATCATGCAATTTGTTTGGGCTGGATTCAAACCTGATTCTGTGTAGATAGGATTCCAAGTGTGAGCGCACAGAGCCTGGCTAGTATCATTCATCATTCAAGTCATGGGACTGCAATTCTGCACCTGGGTCTTGTCACTGAGCTTTTCAGCTCAAGACTACTGCCCTATCCCTTGAGCCATAGGGCCACTTCTGGGTTTCTGGTGGTTAATTGGAGATAAGAGTCACATGGACTTCAGTGCCCAGGCTGACTTTGAACTGCTATCCTTGGATCCCAGCCTCTTGAGTAGCTACATTTACAAGTGTGAGCCACCATACCCAGCTAAATTATTTTTTAAGTTAATTTTTTTTGTTAAGTCAATATATAGTTGGCATACGGTTACATAAGTAATGAACACATTTCTTAAGAAAATTGTTATCCCCTCCCTCCTTTTTCTCTGTTTTCCTACCCTCAGCCCCCTCTCCACCCAGATTGTTCAGTTCATTTCCGTTTAGTGTCTTCCAAGTATCACTGTTCAATTGGTTCACCCTTTTTCCTTTGTTTTTTTTACCATTTTATTATACCTTCTCCATTCCAAATCACATAAACCTATGTACAAGACACAGGGTACCCGAATTCAACACAGTGACTACAGAGAATAAAACTAAAGGGAAAAAGAAGAAAAGAGGTAAAAAGCAAAGAAAATGAAAGAACATCATACAGTACCTTAGAAGCAACAACACTGAAAAAACAAAACATAAAACCTTGGGCTGAAAATGAAGCTTGCCTAGCATGTATGAAACCCTGGATTCCATTCCTCAGCACCACATAAACAAAAAACTGGAAGTGCCACTGTGACTCAGCTGGTAGATTTCTAACGTTCAGCACAGAGTGTCTCCAAGTGACAAAAATCTGTCACATTTAAGTCAGGCTTCAAAACTTTGCTAGGAACCAGTTACGTGATTTGGAAGAAAGTCCAATTTTCAAAGAATCACTAGCCAGGCGCTGGAGGGTCATAATTGTCATTCTACTAGCCAAAGAGAAGGTGAATCAAAGCCTTTGCAAGCAAAAAAATGAAAACAAAAAAACTGTAAGATTCTACTCTCCACTTATCCACCTAAAAACTAACTGGAGTTGTGGCTAAAACTGGTATAGCATTAGCCTTGAGGAAAAAGAACTAAGAGACCTTGCCCAGGTCCAAAGTTCAAGCTCCCCACCAAGAAAGAAAAAGAAAGGAGTACAGATACCTTAGTTTCAAAAGTATATCTGGATATCTTAGTAGATATTTCTGATCTTTCCTCATTCATCTCATGGAACCAAATAATCTTGATCCTGATCTGACTAAGAGCCTGCATTGTGCTTAATAAATTCATTCCACATATTCCAGTAGAATCTGGACAGCTTACAGCCACTTACCAATGTTTATTCTACGTTTAGGCCAGTATGTCTTCATACCATCTACACAGTCAGCTATATCATCTTTCCAGAAGTATCATTGAGTGTAGAACACTCAGAACTAAAATAATTGCATAAAGATGTAATAAAACCCCTTGATTCATTAAGAAAATTTCTGTACCACTTAGAGCAAGTACATTAGTGGTATTTACCTCTAGCCTCTTTTTTAAAAAAATTTATTAACATTGAAATTTACATCATATTTCAAATGTCATGTTTAACCAACAAGTATTCAAGAAGGGAATCGCTATACAATCACTGGCACATAGATTTTAGAATATAGTAAAAATTAAGCTGAGTCACTGTATGTCATAGATACAGATTAATCTATAATAAAACACATGTCTATAGAGTGTATAGTCTATCCTAGATTTTTATGTCTATGTAGTTATGTTTATATCTCCAAAATTATGTCCAGAACTTTGGGTATCAACTATTCAATCATCGCTCTACTACTGTTTGAAACTAATATCTATATATTAAGGATACCATGTACCTTTTGTTCCTTGGTCTTGACTTATCTCACTCAACAGGATTCACTCTAATTTCATCCACTACCCCAAAAATGCCATTATTATTTTTTTCTGTGCAGATCTTCTTTTTATGTATTTATTTTTATTGTAATTTATAGAAGGGTTACATTATATTCACCAGATAGAAGGTGCAATACTTCTCAAACTTTGATACCCCATGTAATGATATGGTCCCCATTTCCCTTCCCCTACCCCCACTCATGTTCATTTCCCCCCTTCCCTATCCAATTTCAAATAACCAATTAGGCACATATGAAATATATCAGAAAACAAGGTGAAATATTGTAACAATATGATATAACCAAGGGAAAGCAAAAGAGATAAGAGATCATATAGTTCATTAAGGACAACAATCACTCATTATATGAGTTTTGTTTCTTTATCTTGGAGGTCCTTACATTTAGTGTCATACTATTTGTCACGATGTCTCTAGATTTTGTTCTATTATAAATCTCTGGTAGCAGAGCCCAAGGTTTCTACTGAATTTGACAAATGAGGGAGACTCTTGGGCTTATGTTCCTTTGAGTTTGGCTTACTTCACTTAATATGATTTTTTTCCTTTTCATCCACTTCCACGAGAATGCCGTTATTTTATCTTGTCGGTTGGCTATGTATCATTCCATTGTGTGTGTGTGTGTGTGTGTGTGTGTGTGTGTGTGTGTGTGTGTGTGCGTGTATCACATTTTTTGTAGTAGGGCATCTGGTTGTTTCCATCATCCAGCCTCATTTTCTACAGATATTTTTATAGTCTCTTTTTTATTTTCAGGGTAATGTATAGAGGGGTTACGATTACATTTACAGGTAGTGGACTGCATTACTTCTCACACATTTATTCCACTCCACATGTTTTTGTCCCCAGTTCCCTCTCCCCTCACCTTCCCAATCATCTTGTTTCCCCCCTTCCCTTTCCTATTTGACATAAACAAATAAACATATATACAATATGCCAGGGAAAAAATCAGATACAGTAACAATCTGACATTAACCCAAGGGCAAAATAAGAGATGAGAAATAACATAGTAGTTTAAGGACAAAAATCACACAAGATTAAGAGCAACGATGACACAAGATATAGCTCTTGTTCCCATATCCTAAAGATCCTTTCATTTAGTCTCATCCTATATGACCTTATATACCTAGGTTTTTGAGTTATTGTAATCCTCTGCTAGGAGAGTCCTAGATGTGAACTAATTGTTACAAATGAGGGAAACCATTGAGCTTATGTTTCTTTGGGTCTGGCTTGCTTCACTTAATATGAATTTTTCCAAGTCTTTCCATTTCCTTACAAACGGGGCGATGTCTTTCCTTCTGATGGCAGCATAGCATTCCATTGTGTATAAGTACCACATCTTCTTGATTCAGTCATCTACTGAGTGGCATCTGGGTTGGTTTCATAGCTTTGCTATGGTAAATAGTGCTGCAATGAGCATCATTGTGCTAGTGGCTTTAGAATGTCCTTTTTTCTGGACAATTGGGTAGATGCCAAGTAGTGGATTTGCTGGATCATAGGGGAGCTCTATGTTCAGTCTTTTGAGGAACCACCACACTGCTTTCCCTAGTGGTTGAACGAGTTTACACTCACACCAACAGTGTAGGTGTGATCCCCCCTGGTCACTTCCCCACCAGTATCTCTTATTAGATTTTTTGATAATGGCCATTCTGACTGGAGTCAGGAGGAATCTCAAAGTTGTTTTGATTTTCATTTCCCTTATTGCTAGAGATATGGAGCATTTCTTCATGTGTCTAAAGCCCATTTTAATTTTTTCTTCAGAGAATACTCTTTTAAGTCTTTAGCCCACCTTTTAACAGGATGGTTGTTTCTTTGAAGATTTGTTTGGGAGAGATTCATTTTTTTCAGCTATAGATATATTTTAGATAACTACATATATTTTTGTAGAAAAAAGAATGGAAGTCATCATGCTGGCTCACAATTTAATTTCAGCTACTTAGGATGCTCAGGGCTTAGGATCACAGGTCAAAGCCAACCAGGGCCCTACAGTGTGTGAGATCAAACTCTGTGAACATACAATGACTGTAAGAGGAATCTCACTGCCTGGGAATGTAGCCTAATGGTAGAGTGCTCACCTAGAATGCATGAAGACCTAGGTTCTATTCACCGGTACCGCATACTCAGAATAAAAGCTAGAAGTGGCGCTGTGTCTCAAGAGGCAGAGCACTCACCTTGGGCAAGCGAGTCCAATGAAAATGTCTAGGCCCTGAGTCCAAGCCGTAGGACTGGCAAAAAGAAAAAAAAAGAGCAATCTTACTTAAGTAACAAGGAATGTACCCTATATTTATACAGACTGAAAAATTCATTAAGAAATTAGAAAATATATATAAAGTGCATAATTTCTTTTGTGTGTTGGCACTGGGTCTTCAACTGAGTGCTTCAGCTCTATCCCTGACCTTTTCTGCTCAAGGCTAGCACTGTACTAATGCAGCCCCAAATCAACTACCTTCAATTGAGATATAAGTGATGAATATTTCAGGGTGCTTCATGAAAAACATTTTTATAAATTGAAACTTTCAACACAGTCTTATTTTAGTATGAATGTTGAGATGGGAAGAGACAGAAAAAGTGAAATGTTTCCTGATCCCCATAGAGAAGAGACTCAGCAGAACCACTGTGGTCTGCAGGCTTCTTTGTGAGTTTTGTTTGCTTGTTTGATTTTTGTCAATTGTGGGGCTTGAACTCTGGGCCTGGGCACTGTCCCTGAGCTCTTCAGCTCAAGGCTAGAGCTTTAATCTGTGAGCCACAGTGCCACTTCTGGTTTTTCTGGCAGTTAACTGGGTACTTTGGCTGGCTTTAAACTTTGATTCTCAGATCTTAGCCTCCTGAGTAGCTAAGATTATAGGTGTGAGGTACCATCACCAGGCTGCTGCTCTGTTACTATGCAGGTTCTGGATCAAGAACTTCAACTTCTTACTTCAATTTTTTCTTCTCTTGCCTGATACTCTGCCATTTGAACGAAGCCCCAGTTCCTGGTCTTTGTTGGTTAATGAGAGATATTATGATTTTCTAATATTCAGAGCAATGATTATAAAACCCAGCATTTGACTTACTTGAATAAATTAAGAGACAGGACCTAGTGAGATGGAAAACAAAATTTTTTTTCAAGTTGCTATCCTGTTCTAATGCATAAGTCTGGCTATTTTGCTTACACACAAATATATATTTTACCAGTTTCTACTCTATTTTTGCTTAGCTTAAAACCACCACTGCCATTTCATAGATTTTGTTGTTGTTGTTTGTGGTGCTTGAACTCTGTGCCTGGGCTGTTCCTCAGATCTTTAGTTCAATGCCAGTGCTCTACTACTTTTGTTTTGGCCAGTCCTGGGTTTGAACTCAGGGACTGAGCACTGTCCTTATATTTTCTCAAGGCTAGGGCTCTACCACTTCAGCCTCAGCACCACTTCCAGCATTTTTCTATGTATGTGATATTGAGGAATTGAACCCAGGTCTTCGTGCATGCTAGGCAAGCACTCTACCACTAGGCCAAACTCCCAGCCCAAAATTATTCATCATTACTATTAGCTATCTTCTTTTTTATTATTGATTCGTCATGGTGCTTGGACTTTGGGCCTGGACTGTCCCTGAGCTCTTCAGCTCAAGGCTAGCGCTCTTCCTCTACAGCTCCATTTTTGGTTTCTGGTAGTTAATTGGTGATGTAAGTCTCACAAACATATGTGTCCAGGCTGGCTTTTTGCTTTGAACCAAGATCCTCCAATCTCAGCCTCCATAGTAGGTAGAATTACACGCTTCAGCCAGCAGTGCCTGACGGTTTGATGTCTCTGTCTCTGTCTCTCTGTCTCTGTCTGTCTCTGTCGGTCTGCCTCTCTCTCTCTCTCTGTCTGTCTCTCTCTCTCTCTGCTGTCTGTCTCTCTCTCTCTGTCTCTCTGTCTCTCTCTGTCTCTCTCTCTGTCTCTCTCTCTGTCTCTCTCTCTCTCTCTCTCTCTCTCTCTCTCTCTCTCTCTCTCTCTCGGTTGTAAGACTTTAATTGTGCACCTGGGCAGTGTCCCTGGGCTCTTCTGCTCAAGGCTACAACCTTAAACACCTTGAGCCACAGTGTCACTTCTGGTTTTCTGGTGCTTAAGTGGAAGTAACAGTTTCATGGACTTTAGTGTCTGGCCTGGCTTTGAACTGTGATCCTCCGAACCCAACCTTATGAGATCATTTCCAGCTTTTTTTTTTTGGTGTAAGTGGTACAGAGTAATTGAACACAGGGCTTTGTGCATACTAGGCAAGCAAACTACCACTAGTGTGCACTCCAGCCTTAGATAAGGGCTTTCTTTTTCTTTTTCTTTTTTTCACTCATGGGGCTTGAACTCTGGGCCTGGATGTTTACCTTAAGCTCTTCAGCTCAAGGCAAGAGCTCTACCACTTGAGGCACATTGTCATTTTGAATTTTCTGGATTATTTGGAAATAAGATTCTCACAGATTTTTATGCCTGGGCCTCTTTGAACCTCGATCCTCCAGGGTAGCTAGGATTACCAGGGTGAGCCACCAGTCACGGGCATTAAATTATTATTTTTTGCATGTCCTATGGCTTCAACTCATGGCCAGAGCACTATCCTAGGGCTTGCTCAAGGATAGCTCTTTACTTCAGCCAGCCAACTCCTGGTCCAAATAGGCCACTTTGAAGCTAGAATTACAGAGATCTGCCATAATACTGGCATGTCGTTATCTAAGTATATAATTTTTCTTCTATTTTTGATGGCTTTTCCTTAGTGTACATATTTCCTACATATTTTATGGAAAACTTCCTTCCCACTGGGGCCATAAGTTAAGCCTAGTGGAAGAGTTCTTGCCGAGCATGAATGAAGACCCAAGTTCAATTCCTCAGCACAACATAGATAAAAAAAGATAAAAGTGGTGCTGTGGCACATGTGATAGAACTTGTGCCTTAAGAATAAACAAAAACAAAAACAAGCATCGTGCTCAGGTCCTGAGTCTAAGCCCAGTACTGGCAAAAAAAATTCTGCCCAAAGTAGACATTTAAACTCATTGTACTTTTCAAAAAATTTGTTGTCAAGATGATATACAAAGAGATTGCTGTTACATATGTAATGAGTACATTTCTTGTAAACACTGTTACCCCCTTCCCCCTTTTCTTTTTCCCTTCCCCCCAATTCATAAATTTCATTTACAACAAATATGTATGTATTTTCATTCCTGAAAAAAATAGTTTAAAATGTGTTCAAATAAATGATGTAGGTTGATATATTTATCAAAATGGATTACTTGACCTCTAAAATAAACATTCTAGGTAATTTTTCTCATAAAATTGTAGTAATGCTATAAAACTAATAAAAAAGGAATTTTAGTTATTAATTTCTTATGTTTTACCTTTAACATTATTACACTAAGCATACTGTTTATGGTATTAATACAGACAGCATGAAATATGATTATGTAAAAAAATTAAATGATTAAAAATAGTAAGGTTGTGGGCCAGTAGTTTGGCTTGGTGGCACACACTCTGGACTGGCAAAAAAGAAGTAGGGTTAAATAAAAACAGATTTATTTCCAAATGTGTGGAAAATGGTATGATTTCTTGTTTGGCTAGTCCTGTGGCTTGAACTGAGGGACCAGGAACTGTCCTTGGCCACATTTGTTCAAGGGTGGCACTCTGACACCTGAGCCACAGTGCCCCATCTGCTTTTTCTGTGTATGCAGTGCCGAGGAATTGAATCAAGGTCTTCTTGTATACTAGGCGAGCACTCTACAACTAGGCCACATTCAAAGCCAAAGTAGATTTTTGATGCTATTGTGGAGTTTTAATTTTCTTAAATATTTGTACAAAGCACAATGGATATATAAACAGACTTGAACTCACAGAACAGAGTCCCACATAATATTACAGTTACTCTGGCACTTCTCCCGATTGACAAAACACATTTTCAGGCATCTGCTCTGTCCTTAAGCTTTGGTAGCTGACTTGTCTTTCCATGGAGGCCTGGCCTGGATTCCTGGTGATTCCATGCATCTCATAGTTCCCTGTATATCCAGTAAGGTTGTCTTCTATGGGACCAGACCTGTCTGGTTTTTGGCCCACCCAGGACCTATGTGTCTGAGGTCTCACATTATAAGTGGAAAATAAAACACAGTATAATAAGCACTGAAGAACTGCACACCGTAATATTAACAATGAGAGTTTAATAGTTAGCAAAGTAAATACAATGAATACTTGACAAGAATCATGAGAGCAAGATAAAGAGATGTCTTTTTAGGAAGGGGACAGGGAAGCTCTAAATCCAGACTGGCCTCCAAGTTGCCTTCAGACAGTAATTCTCCTTCAGAGTCCTCAGAAGGGTCTCCTTCCTCATGAGAAACAGAATGTCCTTCCTGAGTTAAGAGGGGGATGGATTCTGGTTTGTCGAATGGAGATTGAGTCTCTTTTAGTGAGATGGATGGGTCTGGATATTCTGTGAGGATGGATTCATTTTCCTCCAATGAATCCAGTATTGAGAATACACTTGCTGCTTCCCATGGGGACATTTTCCATGAGCCCAGCGTGTGCCCCTTCAGCTTGCACAATAAGTGGAGTGTTACTCTGACTCAGATGGACTGACTCTGGGTGGAGTGTGACAGGAAACGGAAGGAAGTCTGGCTGCTCTTTTTCTTCCTCCATAGTATCTGCAGGTTCAACTGTGTCACACATGGGGTTCAGAGCAAAAGGTATATCCACAGGACTCTAAACCTGTTTGGTAATTTCTACAGAAGGCCCATGGTTTCTGGAGTGCAGTGATGATTCTCAGTCTCCATCAGTCACCAGCTCCATTGGTGGGTTTTTCATCCGGAGTTCAGGATAAGCTCTTCCACGATGACCCAAACCTAAGAATGGAAATAGGTACAGAGTGGACAGAGTGGACTCTGCAAATTGAAGTGTCACTCAACTTCCATGAGGATCTAATGGAGGAACCTGTAGAACTGGAGTTTGGACTGAACACTGAGGAGGTGTAGGGTCTTTCTAATGAGTGCTTATTCCCAAGTCATTTCAGAGGACAGACATTACCTGGGTGACACCACCCATAAAGGGCATTTTGCCAAGCTCTGTAGAAGTAAGGGCCAAACAATATCTAGACCACATGGGCTTCCTACTCACAGGCTCTGAGGCACCCACACCAGGACTTCTACTTTTTCTTGGTCTTACTGGTCGCACATTCCTCCAGCTGGTCAAAAAGTATGTGTTTAGAAGAGCAGGTCCAAAGCCGGCATGTGGAGCCTCATATAGAGCTTGAGTTGTGTCAGGGTGTGGCAGTTCTTGAACTCGTAGAAATCACTGGGGTAGAAGTCCATTCACATCGTATAGATGGAACACATGATGCTGTGGGCACATTCGGTACAAGGAAAGTGAGAGCCCTCTCTCTCCATCCTGAGCCTTTTACCAAAGCCGCTTTCTTGCAGGACTCTAATGCTGTGGCTGTCCTGCAGAGATGTGCACTTATGTGCTGGGAGGGGGGTAAGAGACACTCGAGAACAGGATGACTTTTACACCCCACTTCCAGAAGCTTCTGAGAGAGGTCTCTATGCATCTGTCCAAAGTAAACGCATCTTAAATTAACTAAGAAAATGCTCTAAATAAATCAATAAGTTAATGCTCTAAATAAAGAACTAAATACTCATTCCTCTAATCTTAGCCACCCAGCAGGCTGAGCTCTGAAGATCACAGTGGAAAGCCAGTCTAGTCAGTAAAAGTCTAAAGGCACTTGTCTTCAATTAGGCAGCAAAAAGCCAGAACTTGACCTATGACTCAAATGGTACAGTGCTAATTTTTGAACACCAAAGGAATGGTATTTAGACCTGGGTTCAGGTTCAAGTGGCAGCACTGGACCACACACCAAAATGTGAATGCTTTCAGGTTCTAACAGGCAAAGCTATCACAATCCCTCCCTGATGGCTCAAAAGTGATTCAGCCCCCAGCTTTTCCTCTGACGCCAGTATTTCACAGGCCTCCGCCATTTGTACTGACACCTCATTTCTTACTGGGAAATGGGATTTCCTAGGATGTCACCTAGGTGAGGGCTGCAGTTGGGAGCCACTTACTCATGCCTGAAATCCAACTTCTCAGTAAGCACACTGTTGAGACTCCAGTAGCTTGTGAGGGAAATGAAATGGCATGGTGTCCCAGTCATAATGAAGTAGTTTGTGCACTTGTATCATGCTTAGCTCCCCTGTGAACACCCCAGTGAACCAAACAGGCTCAGAGAGGAGCCAAGTATTCCAAGGCTTGGCCAGGAGGGGTGAGCAAACCTGGGTTTGGGGGGGAACACTCACTTTTTCAAGAGAATTTCCAGCAACTACTACATTGTCCTCCATTATTTGAAATTGTGCAGGAAGTTTCCCACATAAAAGAGATCACCTTTCTGGTAGACAGCGATCAGCTTTGTCAGCAGCATCTCCAACAGGCCTTCCTCCAGGATCCATAGGTTACAAGGCTCATTCAGAGTCTGAGCTGACTTACCATCACATTATGTTGGCAAAACAGTGGATATTTCAAACGTAGGAATGGGACCACACTTCACACTGAGGAATTGGAATAGAGTAGATTGGACATGACACACTCTAATCTCAGTAGAGTCACTTGAAAGCACACAAGAAGGTTGTAGTGTGTGGGCAGGATGATGGGTTCAAATATGTTTCCTCTCAATATACCTCATCTGAGTTTCCCTGGAGTTTCCTGGCTTTCTTCCTAGAGAAATGCCTGATATATGGGAATTTTGGCTTGGCACTGGTCCAGAATCTACTTCTTCAAGTGAGAGATCCATATCTCTCATGCCTGAGATCCGAGCCTCCTGACCGTTGGCAACAGCACAGCAACATCTTTCTTCCTCCTGAGCCACAGGCCAAAGGAGCTGGCTTGAGCTGGTTGTCATATGCAGTGGCTTGGTTACCAGGGTTCCATATACTGTTCCATTGTGGGGTAGGTAGGGTCACCTGTCAAGGCCTAATGACCAAAGCTCCTTGCTCACAGAACACCTCCCCAAAGACATACTGGAGGCTGAATCTCCCTTCCCACCTCACATATGGATGTCGTAAACAGCACACCTTTTTGTTCAAATCCCAAGTCATTAACTAGGCGTAAGTGCTAGCCTGGTCTCAGGCTCAAGGAGCCTTTCTTAGGTAAGATCCAAACTTAACTGTCACTATTCCCCTTACCCTTCACAAGACATTTTGCTTCACAGTGCCTTCTCAGCTTGCATTTTGCCTCTTGCACATTTTCTTTGCTAGTCCTGGGACTTGACCTCAGAGCCTGACCATTGTTCTTAGGCTTTCTTTAGGCTATAGCTGTCCCACCAAGCCACAGCACCACTTCCAGCGTTTTCTATGTATATAGTACTCCAGAATCAAACCAGAGTCTTTTTGTGTGGTAGCCAAGCACTCTACAAATAGATGAAACACCCAGGCCATCTTGCACATATTATTCACTTCAATCTACTAGGACGTTGTTAGGTTTCTGTATCGTAAACTATTTTTCTTCCTGATGAATATCTGTGCTGTCATCTGTAAAAATGCAAGTGGGAAAATCACACAAGCATTGGTGACATAGAAAAAAGTCTTACAGACATAGATAAGTGTTCATTCTTTGTAGGAGAAAGGATATTTTGATATGATGATGATGACTATTTATAAATACTTTATCGGGGTTCAGAGTTTGGCCCAGTGGTAGAGTGCTTGCCTAGCATCCATGAAGATCTAGGTTTGAGTCCTTAATATCACACAGATATAAAAATCCATATGGCAATGCGGCTCAAGTGGCAGAGGGCTAGACTTGGGAAAACCCAAGAGCAGTGCTCAGGCCCTGAGTTCAAGCCCCAGGAATGGCAGAAAAAACAAAAGAAAAGAAAAGAAAAGAAATGTGCTTTTTACAAGTTATTCACTCACAGCATTTGCCTCTGAATTCTTCACTTCTGCATCTTGTGACTTATCCCTTTCCCTCAATGTAGACAAGAAAAACAGATTTTATTACTTGCTATCCTTTGTCCAATCTTTGGATATTAATTCAAAATACAATATTGCCTGAGATATTGTGTGTGTGCATGTGTGTGTGTATCTGCCAATGTGTGCATGCACACGTGTGTATAGGGTTTAGGGCTTACTCATAGGGCCTGTGTGATAACCCTCAGCATCTTTTCCTCAAAGGTATTGGTCTTTCACTTCTAGCTTATTATAGCTAATTGGAGTTGAGAGATTCACTCAATTTCTTGCCCTGTGCATTGGAACCCTGTGCTGGGTTCTCATATTGTTAATTGTAGCTATAGAGAAGGCTGAGTTCTGGGGATCCTCGTTAGAATCCAGCCCCTGAAAGAAAGTCACTGATAGAAATCTTTATCTTCAGTTAAGCACGAATTAATAAGGCAAAAGTGGAACTGTGGCTCAGTTCCTCTTGTACCAGCCATGAGAAAATTAGTAATTGGCAGCACCTGGTCCCTGAGAGAAATCCTTAGCACTGGTTCAAAAAAAGAAAGAAAATAATGAAAAAAATTAAAACTTGCTGAGGAATCCATAAGGATAAACGTTCCTGTGAATAATCTTGTCATTTCAGATTCCCTCAAGAGCTTAGGTCTCACTATATTTTTTCAAGTTTTTTTTTAAAGATATTTACATATTTTCTATCTTTCTTAAACGGAGATAGCCATCCACAAAACACAAACACAAACTCTCACACAGTATACCACCCACCCATAAGTGTCTGGCTATGTATATATGTATAGTCATATGTATTGGTCTGTCTCTCTATACTAATATATAAATGCATAAACATATATATTTAGACAAACAGGAAACATACATAGATAGGTCTCACGCATTTCCAGATTTTGTGCAAGTCTTCTGAGTGCAACTTATCATTGTATTGTTTGTCAAGATAGAGTCCCTCTAACTTTTGGCCAGCTTCTTGTCCTTTGATACTTTTTTCTGCCAGTCCTGGGTTTTGAACGCTAGGCCTGGATGCTGTCACTGAGCTTGAGCTTCTTGCATTCAGTAGTTTATTGCAGATAAGAGTCTCATGGAGTTTCTGTCCTGGGCTGGCTTTGAATTGTGATCCTCAGATCTCAAACTCCTGAGTAGCTAGGATGACAGTCTTGAGCTACCAGTACCTGGTTCCTTTGCCTCTTTTACCCTTTTTTGTGGCCCCACCACAGCCATGGTATCTACCTTCCTATGTTCTCTCCACCTGCCCCCAGACAGGGGTCTGACAGATGCTTTCCACCCACTTATTCATGTCCTCCTCTGTATTGGCTGACAGCTAAGACATGCACTCACTTGTCTGGATGCCAAACACAAAGCCATGTGATTGTTTCTCATTCTGGATCATCCTATCAGATTTATAGCACCACAGAGGGTCAGGTTGATGCTCCTCCAGGGCTTCTTAAATTGTTCTCATATTAATCCACAACACGTTTGTCATCACTTGTCCAGCTAATTCATGGACTAAACCAGCATTCCCTACAAACTTAGATCCCAATACCATGAGGACACTCAAGGGTGCATTAGGAGTATGACCTGCAGGTGGATGTGAGGGGATTTCTCCACCACAGGAAATGGAATACAAATTTAGAATCTGCTTTCATGAGGTGACAATCTCTGGCAGATGTTCTTATCAAATGTGGCACTGCCTACTTCCAGCTTAAAACATGGGTTGATGACGCAGCATAACAGAGAATGTATTCACTCCGGCCCAACACATAGGCTGGGACCCTGAACTTTCAGGTAGCATTTGGCTTTGAAGGTCATGAGATCTTAGTCTACAAATGATGAGCCCCCTCCCGTGAGGCATAGCAAACGGAGCCAAAGTGCAACCCAGTTAAGCACCAGATCAAGCTTCCGTTCTTCAGTAGGGTATGGTTTGAAAAGTGTGCATAGCTTCTGTTTGAAGCCAGTCCAGAAAGGAAAGTCCATGAAACTCTCATTTCCAGTTAACTGCCAAGAAAAAGCCAAAGATAGAGATGAAGCTCAAGAGAGCTAGAGAGCCATCTGAAAAGAATGGTTACACCCTGCAACATCCTCATTATCTGACCTTGAAAACATCTCTGCGTGCACCCCAGCATGCAGCCAGCATCTGGGGGTGACAGTGACCCCTGCGCCCATTGGCAATCTGCACTGTCTCTGACATCTGTAATGTGAACCTCATTCTGTTGGGTTTGGGAAGCGGTGTCAACCCTGCAGAAGGAACCAACTGTGCCCTAACTCCCACTGTCCCCTGGGGCCCCTAGCATTCCCCATCTGCACCCCTCCTGTGGCTTCTGATCCTAGGGAGCCCTCCTGCCCTGTCCAACACTCACATGAAGTGCATATTTCTTCTCCTGGGGCAACTTCTCCACAGAGAGTACATGACATGCCCACTCTCCAGGCACGGGGAGATCCTGTCAAAGTAGCAAATCAGTGATAAGGACATAAAGTGATGAATAGAATTTTAGATCCTGATGGTAGACAGTCTGCAAAATCCAAGGGAGAATGGAATTGGAGGGGACCAGGGATCAGGATGTGGGCATGGAGCTTCCCTGCCAAGGGGGTGGGGGAAGTCACAGGCTGGGGGATGCACAGGATGATCCATGGGCCCTGTGCAGCTACTGGGTCACCCCCTTCTGCATCTCAGCCTTTGGCTTTGAGCTCTGTGATCGTCAAGATGTGCACAGTCTGTACTCTGGCTGGCAGAAGAAAGGACCCTGGGAAGACAATTGTAGACCCTTTGTGAGTGTAGGAAGGGGTAGGCTG
This sequence comes from Megascapheus bottae, assembly GCA_024803745.1. Classification (NCBI taxonomy): domain Eukaryota; kingdom Metazoa; phylum Chordata; class Mammalia; order Rodentia; family Geomyidae; genus Megascapheus; species Megascapheus bottae. Next base: position 705,544 of record JANJXV010000147.1, on the reverse strand, counting down.
GACACCCAGTCCAAGAGGAGCTAAAACTGGAGTCGAGGGGTGTGCAAGGAGTGGGTGTGAGGGTTGTGGGCAGTCACAGTCACGGCAGAGGTGGCTCTGTCTGTGGGGTGAGTGCCTCCCTGCAGGCACAGTACTGGACATATCAGAGATCCACATGAAAAGGAAAAGCTGGAAATGGCACTTTGGTTCAAATGGTAGAGCATCATCCTTGAGCAAAAGAGCTCAGGGACAGTACCCAGGACCTGAGTTCAAGCCTCATTACTGTAAAAGAAAAAGAACCAGGACTATGAGAGGGAACCTGGTACTCTCTTGGTCTAATCAGACACAAGAAGAGGCCGGGATAGGCTGTGGAGAAACACAGAGAACATCTTCCCCAGCTCATCCTGTCCTGCATGCTGGGGCAGCCATGTAACTAGGGCTACGGTGAGATCATCTTCACCCCTGTGCTGCCATCTGAATTGTAGGCCTCTGTCCTGGCATGGGGTATCCTGATGGCTGAGCAGGTGCCCTAACCCTAGATGGAGAGCAGCCACTGACTGTGGTAGCTAAGGAGCCATAACCACCCTTCACCCAGGTCGAGGCCAATGGTTCTCCAGGTGCTACTAACATTGCCCCACCCCTAGCTCTGGGTACACGTGACATTCCCTCCACAAGGAGCAGGACTAAGTGAAGGATCAGGAAGCTGCCTATGGGCTTCAGATTATGGCCAGGCTGGCACTACAGATGGCCTCACTCTGTCACCACCTTCCCCTGCCTCCATCATTCCTCCATCATGCCTCTCTACCTCCCACCCATTAACCTTGGAAACCAATGAACTGGGCTCTCATCATTCCTCTCATCTCTTCACCCACCTTGCCATGCGTCCATCCCTCTGTCACTTCCACCCCACACACATCCCACCACCAGCCACCCTCTAGCTTATGAGGTTCCCAGAGGAAGCTCTTGGTGAAGGGCTTGTGACCCCAAAACAGTTACTATCACCCGCTCCGGCCTGATCCACCACAGAATAAGAACAGCCAAGCAGGCACACACTGCAGCAGAGTTGCTCTGCTGCCACCCTGATTTCTTCATGGCCAGGACTTGGCTCTCCTCAGCCTCCCAGCTCAGGAACCAGAACATTGTGCTTTCACAGAGCCATGGCTTCCAGTCTCCATGGACACAATGACATCAAGGTGATGCCAACTTCCCCATCTCTATATACTTCTAACTATGGGATGGGAGCTGAGGTTCTCTTCTGTGACTCCATCCGCTAAGAGGCTCATGCAGATTTCTATCCTTTGCTCATCATGGTGACTCTTTGGTTAACAAGTCACTGCTGGGCTTCCAGTTCACCACATATAGAACCCATACTCCAACACTTTTCTTAGAAGGACTGATGACTTTTAAATATTCTCTAGTTTTAAATTTCTAGTTCCTTCTCTTTTTCTTTTATATATTTCCCTTCCTCACATACTTCTCTTTTTTTACCTTCCTTCTTTCATTCCTGGCCTTGAACTCAAAACCTGGAGCTTTTTCTTAGCTTTTCTTTGCTCAAGGTAGCACTCTAGCTCTTGAGCCACAGCTCTACTTCAATCTTTGTTCTTGCTCTAAACTGGGAGTATGAGTCTCATGCATTTTTCCCTTTGCTGGGTTGGTTTTAAACCACAATACTAAGATCAGGATCCTGAATATGCCTCGGATTACAGGTATTATCTAATCAAAACAAATTCCTGATTTCTTTTTTAGACATAATTAGTTCTTTCAGGTGAGCCACCAGCCACTCATGCAAGAGCATTGCAGGATCCCAGCATTCATCTTGCCTCCAGTCTTATTCCATCCATCTCACAATGGTCATCTAAAACCCCCTGCTGCATGCCTGAAGTCGCAAGGAACGTTCTCAATGCCATGAGAAGCCCCCTTAAGCTCTGCCTCAGACATGCCCAGCCCCCATCCCACTTCCACATGAGCATTTGTTTAGGAGAAATTTCCTGAGTACATCATCATCTTTTCCTCACCATTCAAATTTCATCTTTGGAGTCATTTCTCCCAGACAAAGAGGAACATGATCCATGGTTTGATAGCAGCTCCAGCTTCATAGTCCCAGCCACCAACACCCCCCCATTACCCTGCCAGACACCTGAATTCAAGAACAATGTTTTCACTACCCCTGACTCTTATCAAATGTTTTCACTTATACAGTGCATTAAAATAATTTTACTAAATGGAATAAACACATGGCATCAAGCTTCAGAACCTTTGCACCTGAACTTTTAGTGAATCACAGACACACCAGCATTTCTGTAGCCAACAGGAATCTTAGATTTGAGATTTCAGCATTCCTGGTATCCAAGTTTGGGTGTACTTACACTGCCCTTAATGGGGCACTTCAATCACACAATCCCACAGCAATCAATATCATTTGACATTCACTGGTAGGTGGTGCTAGGAAAAAGACTGATGTGCCAACTCCATGCTGGCTTGACCTATGCCATCTTCAAACCTGGAGCAAGTGGGGCTCCTCTCTCCATGACATCTTTTGTGTACTACCCCAGGAGGACCTTTACCTTGAGACAAAATTATGAAGACTATCTCTACCAGCAAAGATTCCAGTGAGCTGTGCCTACATGGATAAAGCTAAAATCTCACTAAAGTGAGGTTGTTGGCAGTGCTGGAGCCTGAACTCAGGGCCTGGGCACTAAGCATTTGTACTCAAGACTAGCCCTTTACCACTTGAGCCCAAATTCCATTCCCAGCTGTTTTTATTTTTGGTAGTAAGAATCTATCAGACTTTCCTGTTCTAGGTTACTTGGAACTTCCATACTCAGATCTCAGCCTCCTGACCAGCCTGGATTAAAAGTGTGCATCAGCCATGCGCCACACCTGAGGACTTTTGCCAGCACATTTTTTCCCAAAAATTAGAAGAGGAAGATGTGGGAGGGTTGGGCTCATCCTGCCCTGCATATGAAGGAGAGCATCAGCGCCTGAACTTCATTCCCTGTTGTAGGCTGCTGGAGGAAAAGGAAGCAAATAGGCACAGGCTGGCAGCAGATGCCACAGAACAACTTGTGACCAAGACTCCCAGATCAGACCTCAGAATCGATGACAGAGTTGGATCTACCCAGTAACAGAAGCAGTGGTGACACCTGAAACTGCGCGTTTGAGCCTTTGCTGCTAGTAAACAGGGCCACCTATGTCTCAATGAGAAAGGTGAGATTTTGGTGGAGAAGGTGAGATTAAACATTATGTATCATGCAAGAAGACAGACTATAAGGGGTCTTTTATTATTCCAAGTGAAATTTTGGATTTCCTCTTCGGTTTCTTTAAAGAATGACATTGGGATATTGATGAATATTGCACTGAATTTGTAGATAGTCCTTATCAAGATTGCCATTTTTACAATATTACTTCTTCCAAAGCAGGAGCATAGGTTTTTGCATTTCCTCAGTTCTGCGTTAATGTCCTTCTCCAGAGTTTATAGTTCCATCAAAAAGGTGCTTTACATTCTAAGTTAATTCCTAGGTATTTTATTTTCTTTGATAGCAAAATGAGTTGCTATCCTGATTCTTGCCTCATTCCTCTCATTTGTTGACATATAGGAAGGCAGTTGACATTGAGGGTTAATTTTATACCCTGCTACCTTACCAAAGGTTTATATCAGCTCAAGCAGCTTTGGAGTAGAGTCTATAGGGTTCTTTAAATACAGAATCATGTCATCTGTAAGGAGAGAAAGTTTCAGTTCCTCTTTCCCTTTTCCTCCTCACTCCAGTTAGAATGGCCAAGATCCAGAAATCTAATAACTTATGATGGAGGGGATGTGGCCAGGAGGGATCACTACTACACTGCTGGTGGGATTGCAAACTCGTTCAACCACTATGGAAAGCACTATGGCAGTATCCCAAAAAGACTAAACATAGAGCTCCCCTGTGATCCAGTAATTTCACTACTTGCCAATCGTCCAGATAGGACATATTAATTCACTAGAACAATAACATTTATCACAGCACTATTTACTATAGCAAAGGTATGGAACCAACCCAGATGCCCGTCAGTTGATGAGTAGATCAAATATGGTATTTTTACACAATGGAATTCTGTGCTTCTGTCAGAAAGAATGACATAGACGAATTTGTAAGGAAATAGAAAGACTGTAAAGTTTAGAAATTAGTTTCTGTCTCCTTCTCTCTCTCCTTCTCTATCTCTGTAAAATTTAGAAGTTCCTGTTTCTCTCTCTTTTCTCTCTTTCTCTCTCTCTTTCTGTCTCTCTCTCTCTCTTTCTCTGTCTCTCTCTCTCTCTCTCTCTCTCTCTCTCTCTCTCTCTCTCTCTCTCTCTCTCTCTCTCTCTCTCTCTCCAATCCTTAGGCTTGAACTCAGGGCCTGAGCTACTTTTGCTCAAGGTTAGCACTCTACCATTTGAACCACAGTGCTGCTTCTGGCTTGCTCTTTTCACGTAGTATTGAGGAATCTAACCCAGGCCTTCATCCTTGATAGGTTAGCACTCTACCACTAAGCCACACAGTCAGCTTTTAGAGATTCCTGACAAAGGTTTTCCTACATGCTATTATTTCTTCTGTGAGTGCTCTTAATGCTTGCTGAAGGTTGACTTTGTTTAGAAGACTTACCCTAATGCTCCCATATACAGAGATTCTATATATAGCTAAATGTTTTTCATTACTCAGAATTTCTCTATTGTGTATGTTCTGAAATGTACTGAAGACTGACTTCTGATTAAAAGTCATTGCACATTTGTTCTATTCATTAGTTTTCTTTTCTTCTATGGGAATCAGGTTTGTGGTGAACACAGAAGTATGCCTTCCAGGTCAAACACTTTCCACATTTGTAATATTCATAAGGTTTTTCTCTCCTATGTGCATTTTATACTTAGTCATACGTTCATGATGGATTTTTCATATTCTTATATTCATACGATTTTTATCCTGTGTCTGTGTGGTATCATGCAAACTCAACTATGAGTTCTTCAAAAAAATTTCCCTTTCATTTTATTCATAGGATTCTATCCTGTGGGTGTTTAGTGATAAATCTTGACTTGTGCCTTCTGGGGAAAAGACTGAACATTTGCTACATTCATTAAGGGTTTTATCTTGTGTTGGTTCTGTGACACAAGCTGAGTTTTCTTCCACAGACTAAAAAGTCTTTCCTATTTATTACATTGCTAAGGCTTCTCATATGTGTGAACTCTCTTACGCTTCCTGAAGGGTGAATACTGCACGAAAGACTTTCAACTTTGGTTATATTCCTAAGGTTTCTAATATGTGTGAATTCTGTTATGCCTCCTGTAATGTGACTTCCATCTGAAGGTCTTACCACATTTGATGCACTCGTACAGTTTCTCTCCTGTGTGTGTTCTCTGATGCAATTTGAGGGAAGACTTCCATTTGAAAGACATTCCACATCGGTTACATTCATAAGGTTTTTCTCCTGTTTGAATTGTCTTATGCATGTTGAGGTTTGGCTTCTGTGTGAAGGACTTTCCACATATGTTACACTCATAAGGTGTTTCTCCTGAGTATATTCTCTGATGAACATGGAGTTTTACCTTCCATTTGAAAGACTTTCCGCATTCACTACATGCATAATTTTTCTCTCCTGTGTGTGTTCTATTATGCCCATCAAGATATGACTTCCACTTGAAGGTCTTTCCACATTTGTTGCACACATAAGGTTTCTCTCCTGTGTGTGTTCCTTGATGCAATTTGAGGGAAGATTTCTGTCTGAAAGACTTTACACATTGGTTACATTCATAAGGTTTCACTCCTGTGTGTATTCTCTGATGAACACGAAGTTTTCCCTTCCCTTGGAAAGACTTTCCACATTCATTACACTTATAAGATTTCTCTCCTGTGTGTGTTATTTGATGAACTCGAAGGTGTATCTTCTGGGTGAAAGACTTTTCACATTTGTTACATTCATAAGGTTTCTCTTCTGTGTGTCTTCTCTGGTGCAAAGTGAGGTATGATTTCAGTCTAAAAGTTTTCCCACATTTATACCATTAAAGATTTCTCTTCTGTGTGAGATCTCTGATGTGTGCTGAGAGCTGAATTCTGGGCAGAAATTTTATTACGTTCCTCATATTCATAAGGTTTGTCTTCTCTTGGAGATCGAGGTTGGAGCGTCAGGTCTGACTCCTCAGAAATTAATTTTCACACTTGATGTACGCATCACATATCTCAGGATATTTGCTCTGAGGTATTGTAAGGCGTATTTCATTACTGAAAGATTTCTCACATTCACTACATATATGAGGAGTCTCTCCTGTGTACATATTCGGATGTGTAGTGATGGTCGGTGTTAAGTACAATATTTTTCATCACACAGTACATTTAGCAGTTTTCCTCCCTCCCTGAAGAATTTCTTGGGCAGGGAGAACTGAATTATGATACTGCAGATCTTTTGGACTGTCACAATCATGAATAAAATGCTCTGAATATCCGATGGATTTTTTAAGAACAGGAGACATACGAGATCTATATGCAGTATGCATCTCATCAGGCTTAGGAGACAGAAGCATGTTCTGACACTTTATGAACTCCTCAGTCCTCACCCCTAAGTTGTTACCGTTATTACTAATCAGCTCTGGATTATGTGTAGAGCTCAAATTTAAAGTTGTTGCAAATCTCACGTTTTCCTCCACTTCGATACTACTTGCAACTGCTACTTCACAAAGACATTCATGTGGACTTTCCTGGCAGGTCTTGAACACATTTTCCATTACCTGGACCTCTAAAATGAGTCATAGAAAAAAAGACACAAACATACATGAGATACAAATATTCCTTACTGTAAAGGTAATGACTTTACTTTCCCATTCTAAGTGTTAGATATTTTAAAATATAAAAGTGGAAATTGATTTGTGAGAAATATATGCTTTTCTCCCTAACCTATTAATGTTTTTCTGTGTTTTAGTTCTCTTTTTATATCACAGGAAATATTTCTTGAAATTACCCATCTATGTATTGCTACAGTTTTAAGCTGAATACTACCTATAATATACCTGCAGCTGTTTTTTTTCAAATACTGTTTTGTTTATACATTGAGGAATAGCTGCCTTTCTTTCATTTTTAAGAAATACTCTAAATATTGTGCTGTTTTGCATTTTTTAAAACTTTCTTTTCTTTTCTTTTCTTTTTTTTGTAGTTCATAGGCCTCGGCCCTGTCCCTGAACACTTCAGCAGAAGACTATAACCCCTATCCTTGAGCTACAGCCCCACTTCCTGTTTTCTAGAGTTAACTACAGATAAGAATCTCAGGTCCTGAGTAGCAGATAGGATTACCTTACCCAGTTTCAATGCTGTTTGCTTATTAACCATTAAGTGAGGAACACGAATTTTTTCTAGATTCAGCGGCCACAAGTTTGGTTTATATGTCTGTTTGCCTTTGATCCAAGCAAGAACGATTCTTGAGAGTAAGGACTTACACCTATATCCCTTCAGTTACAACTTCTCACTAAAGTCTCAATTTAGGTATTTGTGGGAATTTTGAAATTTGTTTCTTTCCATTTGAAGTCTTATAAAAATTCCTTTTCTAACACTCCTGTCCCTCAGAACCATGGAAGACCAGAAAATCCCCAGCTCATTGTCTAGTTAATTTTCTTATGTTGATTGAAACTTTGTTGTTTTTTTTTTTCCTTCCATTCCTGGGTTTGAACTTAGGACCTAACCACTGTCCCTGGGTTTTCTCAAGACTAGAACCCTACCAATGAAGTCATTACTTCTGGCTTTTTCTATGTATGTGGTAATAAGGAATCAAACCTGTGTCTTTGTGCATGCTAGGCAAGCAGTCTACCACTAGGCTCAATTTCTGGTGGAAACGTCCGGTTTTGAATACCGGTCTCTTCCTAGCAGCATAAAGATATTATCCTTATCAGAGAATAATGCCCTGACTTATTCCTTGTTTGCTCAATCATTTATAGTCTTAGTTTTAAAGAAATGAAATATCTTTCTTTCTTTCTTTCTTTCTTTCTTCATTTCCTTCCTTCCCTCTTTCTTCCCTCTTTCTTCTTTCTTTCTTTCTTTCTCTCTTTCTTTCTTTCTTTCTTTCTTGTTTTGCGGTCATGGGACTTGAATTCTAGACCTGGCTGTTCTTCCTGAGCTCTTCAGCTCAAGGCTACTGCCCTATGTCTTTAGATTCAACCCCACTTCTCATTTTCTATTGGTTCATTGGAGAGAAGAGTCTAAGGTGTTTTTGTGATAGGTCAGTCTTTGAACCTTGATCCTCAGATCTCAGCCTCCTAAGTAGCTAGGATTACAGGCATGAGCCACGGGCTCATGGCTTTCTCATTTTATTTTGTTTCACAGTGATTTCTACAGAGAAATCTAACTTTAACTCTACTGCCACCTAGAATTCATCATATCACCCTATGATTCTTGGTGCCGGGGGTTTGGGCTAGCATGCACAAAGACCTGGTTCAGTTCCTTTGTACTACATACAAAGAAAAAGCCAGAAGTGGTGCTATGACTCAAGAAGTAGAGAGCTAGCCTTGAGAAAACCCAAGGACCATGCTCAGGCCCTGAGACCAAGCATAGGATTAGGAAAAGAAAATGATTCTTGATTCATTCACAAAGAATTCCATAGGTTCCACACAGGATTTAGGGTTACTAAGAATATTATTGCTCAGTACATCACAACATGAACTTACCAATGGGGCTCAGGCTCCAACATCAATATGAAGATGCATTCACTCACCTGTGATATTCTTGTCAGAGGAATTTCCTATCCAGAGTTCTGCACAGTGCTCTAGCTTGTCAATTAATACAGGTTTGGGAACACAGGGCCCTGTAAATTAGAAACAGTAGAGAATTATTGCTTATGCTGTGTCATCATTGCTTTAAGTTCGCAGACATCCTACTCACAAGTTATCTATGGAATCTTTTTTTCTCATTTCTCAAGGCTCCATTGTTGACTTTTCCCCAGCTCTGGATTCATTTTGTATGGCATAAACTTAGCTGTCTTGTTCAAGGCTAGAAAAATACCAGTTTGAGTCCCAGCTCCACTTACATGCATAGGTCTTCATGCATGCTAGGCAAGCACTCAACCACAAAGTCAAACTCTTGACACTCCACTAACATTTTTGAGGGGTTACTTGGAGTTATAGAGTTTCATGGCAATTTTTATGCCATTGCTGGCTACAAATTAGAATTCTTAGATTTCTTCCTCCTGAATATTTTAAGATTACAGGCATGAAACATTGCACCTAGTGCCAGGTTTCCATTATAAACTCACTGTTTAGTGATTTGTAGATTCTATTTCCAATAATGATATATATTCTATTCTGGATGGTTTATCCACTTACAATTACTGTGTAAGTTTGGAATGTGGTCTCCATCAGAGGAAACATAATTTAGAACTGTTGTCAAAGTATCCTGAAGGTATCCTGAAGAATGAGTACAAAATTACCTTAGGTTTTCTTTAGAAAGTAATGATACTTCTCAGGGCCTGGAATCTTTCATTTGAATAGTATTGAAAGTTTGATAAACATTCACGTATCTGCAAAATAACAAGGCACTTGGCCTTGCAAGTGAATTTGACTTTTGCTCACCTAAGGACACCAGGTTGCTGTAGGTCTCCAGCATTACATCCCTGTACAGGGTCCTCTGAGCATTGTCCAGATGCTGCCACTCCTCCCAGCTGAAATCCACAGCTACATCATCAAATGACACCAGCTTCTGGAATGGCACATTTTCATCAAGTAATTAGCACTGAGTTATAAACACACCATGTCTGGAATTTTATTCTTTTTTTGTTGGAATTGTATTCCTTTACTTAAATCTTTAGACTTACATGAAATATTGACCTGAAAAGCTTAGGGATGGTGCCTAGGCCCAGAGTTCAAGTCCCAAGACCCACAAAAAAATAAAAAGGCAAGCCAGGTGTTGGTGGCTCACGCCTGTCATCCTCACTACTCAGGAGACTGAGATCTGAGGACCATGGTTTCAAAGCCAGCCTGGCACAAAATTCCATGAGACTCCTTTCCAATTACCCACCATAAAATGTTTAATGGCTTGTGGCATATCATGGTAGAGCAATTGTGGTATCGACAAAAATAAGTCGGGGGAGTAGATTTAGGTTATAAATGGAATTATTCCATTGAAAAGGAACTACATTATATGATGACATATGCTGATGCTGAGAGAATATTGCAAAATCTTAGGGTATCAAGTAATAATACTGTGAAGTATACCCAGAATGTTAATGTTCTATGTCTGGCATAATAATCACTTGGGGAAGAAACTTTTTTTTCTTTTTTTTGGCTGGGGGATTTGTAAGGCTTGAACTCTGGGCCTGGGCACTGTTCCTGAGCTCTGCAACTCAAGGCTATCACCCTACCTATGAAGCCACAGTGCCATTTCCCATATTCTAGTGGTTAACTGTAGATGAGAGTCTCATAGACTTTCTAATGCCCAGGCTGGCTTTGAACCAAATCTTTAGATATCAGCCTGATATCTGAGTAGCTAGGATTACAGGTAGAAGTCACTGCACCTGGCAAGAAATTTATTTCTTGCTGTTTTATACTACAAATTTACTGTATGTTTTACTTTTTCAAAAAGACTGAGGATGACCTTTGTTCTGTATATAATGGGAAGAGGGGTAGGAAGCTGTGAGTAGAAGAACTGAGGGGCAATACTCAGGGTAGGACAATAGCCTTAAACTAAAGAGCTCACGGCCCAAGGTGCAAGCCCCATGACTTTCCCCACTACCCCACAAAAAAAGGGAAAAAATTGGAGATTGGAGAGGATTTTCTAAAAAGAATATATATAAATAGTTGTTCAAAATGTAGAAAGAAGTTCAATATTAACAGTCCTGAGAAAAATTAAAATTACAATGACATCATTACTTTAAGTATATTAATATAAATATAGTTTTAAACAAAAAGATCCACATACACACACACAAACACACACAAACACACACACACACACATACAAAAAAACAACTTTCAAAGTCTAACTATTACTGGGAAGGTAGTGAGAAGAAGTAGAACTTTGGAATAGTTCTGCAAGGAATATAAAACAATCAAAAATTGCGTGGAGAGTGCTAAAAAAGTACTAAATATAGAATTACATAGAAATATGGTCCAACACTTCTATTTCTAGATTTGTACCTAATGGAAGAGAAAGCAGAGACTAGAACAAATATGTGGAGAATCCATTCACAACTATTAATAATAATCAAAAGATAGAAATATGCAAAACAATGCATTGAAAAGGAAGAACATTTTACTATATTTTACAGATGAATCTTGATTACAGTAAACTAAAAATACAGCAGTCATAAAGGAAGAGCTCGGGTATGTTTTCCCTTCCAGAGCTTCCAAGGATCAACAAACCCTTAGAGCCAAAAAGCACGATGGTTCCAGAGAATGGAGTAGAGAGGAACAGGAGCTGAATGTTTAATGATTATACATGGAAGATGAAAATTGCTCTAGATGGGTAGAATGAAGAGAGAACTGTACCCTAAACAATGGTTATGTAGCCACACAGGATGGGACACACCTATACTTCCTGATCTTGGGAAACTCAAGAAGCCTTTCAAGCCATCCTGGATGCATGGAAAGATCTATCATAAAAACTAATGTGGAGGGGCTGGGAGTTTGGCATAGTTGTAGAGTGCTTGTATGAAGACGAAGATTCAATTTCGCAGTACCACATACACAGAAAAAACCAGAAGTAGTGCTGTGGCTCAAGTAGAAGATCACTAGGCTTGAGGAAAGCTGAAGGACAGTGCTTAAACCGAGTTTAAAAAAAACCCAGAAAGCTGAGCATGATGGGGTGGTGGCTCACTTCTATAATCCTAGCTACTCAGGAGGCTGAGATCTGAGGATCAAGGTTTAAAGCCATGCTGGCACAAAAAGACCTGAGACACTTATCTCCAATTTAACTTTAGAAAATGGGAAGTGGGGCTTGGCTCCAGGGTAAGGTGGTAGCCTGGAGCTGAAGAGCTAAGGGATAGGGCCCAGGCTGAGTTCTATGACCCACCAAAAAAAACCCAAAAACAAAAAATAAGATGGAAAAAATTGGATTCTGTGAATTTTATCAGGCATATAAATGTCTTTTTTTACGGTTGAAATAACAAATTGTTTGGAAAAAAGTTTTTAACTAGAAATGTACACTACAAATGGAATTAACAACAAACACAAAATATGCAAAAGATACAAATTATCACAATATGGGTATCCTGCTTCTGTATCTTTCACTGACTCCTGTTCAAATGAGTCACATATTCTGAATCATTTCTCCCAGTCGATATATGCCACAAGTGTTAGCTTGTACTGTACTTCTTGGGAAATCAAAAGCAAATACTAAGCAAATGTGTGTTAGATTTTGTCAACAGTGATATTTCAAATATAAATCCCTACTCATTGCATTATTTAATATCAATGCCGGAATCTAACTTACACTGGCAGAATCTTCAATCGTTTGAGAATCTTCAAAAGGGTGTGTAAATATTTAGGATCGTTATGTCTTCCTGGAGGAAAGATCCCTTTAGTAGTATGTTGTACCCTTCTTTGTCTTTTCTTACTAATTTTAGTTTGAAGTCTATTGTATCTGATATGAGGATGGCAACTCCAGTCTGTTTATGGGGGCAGTTAGCTTGATAGAGTTTATTCCAACCTCTCATTTTCAAAAGATAATTGTTTTTGGTTAAGATGTGTCTCTTGAAGACAGCAGAACGATGGCTCTTGCTTTTTGATCCAACTAGACAGCCTATGCCGTTTAATTGGAGAGTTAAGTCCATTGATATTGAGAGTTAGGATTGAGAGATATTTATTAGTTCCTACCATTTTTAAAAGCTTTTAGTAGGGCCTGTGTCTTGACAGTTCTTGTGGTCCTTAGATGGTATGCTGTTTAGGTGCCATTTCTTTCCCTATAATGCATTTATTTTGGTTTTGTATGTATAGAGCATCGTTGAGAATTCTCTGTATTGTTGGTTTTGTTTCGACATATTGTTGCATCTTTTCCCTGGAATGGAATGTTTTATTGTTCACAAGTTTTGATTGGTATTATCACTCTTTATTTTTCTGCACTTACAGACCAGTCTAACACAACCACTGATAAGCGATTTATTCCCAAAACAATAAGCCTCTCAATCCAAACTCTTTTGTCTTTAAGTCCCTCTGAGCCTAGAGAATAATTAACCACCTACATATACAATATTGCTCAACAGCCATCAAGTGTAGATCCGTGCAGTATAAGGGTTGAAAGACGAGCAGAGGTCCAGAGATAGAAAAAAAGGATGAGAGAGGTCAGGGGAGGTACAAGAGGATTAACGTATGAGTGTAAGAATATTGTAGTCATGAAGAAAAGGTATAGCATAAGGATAACTGACCTAAGTTGGTAAGTAGGTAGCATATTTGAGTACAAAGTTTGGAAAGTATTAGAATAAAACTTATGTGTTGCTGCACGACTAGCTCTTAGCCCAACCAGTGGCCTCACAGTGGACCATGGGATGGATCTGTTTTTCTTGTCTACGTTGAGGGAAAGGGCTATTTCACAAGATGCAGAAGCGAAGATTTCAGAAGCAAATGCTGTGAGTGAATTAGCTCGTAAAAAGCATTTTTATTTTCTTTTATCTTTCTGCCAGTCTTGGGGCTTGAATTCAGGGCCTGAGCACTGTCCTCGGGTTTTCTCAAGTCTAGCCCTCTGCCACTTGAGCCACAGTGCCACATCAAGATTTTCTATCTATGTGATACTGAGCAATCAAACCCAGATCTTCATGGATGCTAGGCAAGCACTCTGCCACTATGCCAAACTCTCAACCCTGACATAGTAATTATAAGGTCATCATCATCATCATCATATCCAAATATCTTTTCTCCTACAAAGAATGAACACTTAACTGTGTCTAATGCTTTTTTTTTAATTTCACTAATTCTTCTGTGTTTTTCCCTCTTGCATTTTTTCCACATGACAGCAAAGCTAATCATCAGGAAAAAATTGATTAGGATACAGAAACCTAATAATATCCTAGTAGATTGACGTCAAAAATATGTGCAAATGCCCTGTGTGTTTCACCTAGTGGTAGAGTACTTGGCTACCAAGCAAAAAGACTCAGGTTTGATTCCTCATTACCACGTACATAGAAAACGCTGCAAGTGGTGCTGTGGCTCGGTGGGACAGCTAAAGATTAAAGAAAGCCCAAGAACCATGTTCACACTCTGAGGTCAAGTCCCAAGACTAGGAAAAACAAAAAAAAATTCGACAAGGGGCAAAATGCAGGCAGAGAAGGCACTGTGAAGCAAATGTTTTGTAAAGGATGAGGGCAATATTGACCCTTAAGTCTGGATCTTACCTAAGAAAGGCTCCTTGAGCCGGAGACCAGACTGGTAGTTGGGCCTAGTGGAAGACATTGGGATTGGACAAATAAGGTGTGCTGTATACTACATCCACATGTATATTGTGAGATTGGAGGAGAGATTCAGCCTCCAGTATGTCTTTGGTGAGGTCTTTTGTGAGCAAGGATCTTTGGTCATTGGGCCCTGAAAGGTGACCCTGCCTCCCTCACAATGGAACAGAATATGGAACCCTGGTAACCAAGCCACTGTAACTAACAACCAGCTCAAGCCAGCTCACTTGGCCTGTGGCTCAGGAGGAAGAAAGATGTTTCTGTGCTGTTGCCAAAGGTCAGGAAACTTGAGTCTCAGGCATGGAAGTTGTGGATGTCTTACTCGAAGATGTACATGCTAGATCATTGCCAAGCCACAAATCCAGTATAACAGAACTTTCTCTAAGAAGAAGGCCAGGAAAATCCAGGGCAACCAGATGAGGTAAATTTCTAAGAAGAAATGTATTTGACCCCATCATCCTCCCCACACACTACAACTTTCTTTTTTTTCATTTTTTTATTGTAATTAGTAAAAGGGTTCGATGATTTTTGCCAGATAGAAGGTGCATTAATTCACATACATTGATACCCTTTCACATGTCTTCGTACCCATTTCCCTCCAACTCCACACCCCCCACCCGTCTTGGTTTTCCCCCCTTCCCTATCAAATTTCAAATATCCAAATACAAATAAATTCAATATATCAGATAACAAAGTGAGATACTATACCAATATGGGATAACCAAGGGACAGCAAGTGAGATGAGAGACAACATAGTACATTAAGGACAACAATCATTCATTATATGGCTTTTGTGTCAATATCCTGGAGGTCCTTTCAATTAGCTTCACATTATATGGCCTTATATATGGTCTTTTGCTCTATTGCAAATCTCTGCTAGTAGAGCCCAAGGTTTCCACTGATTATGACGGATGAGGGAAACCACTGAGCCTAAGTTCCTTTGAGTCTGGCTTACTTCACTTAATATGATTTGTTCTAAGTCTTTCCATTTCCTAACAAATGGGGCGATGTCATTCTTTCTGACAGCAGCATAGTATTCCATTGTGTACAAATACCACAACTTGTTGATCCACTCATCAACTGAGGGACATCTGGGTTGGTTCCATATCTTTGCTATGGTGAATAGTGCTGCAATGAACATTGTTGTGCTAGTGGGTTTAGTATGCCCTTGTTTCTGGATTGTTGGGTAAATGCCAAGTAGGGAATTGCTGGGTCATAGGGGAGTTCTATGTTTAGCCTTTTGAGGCATTGCCACAATGCTTTCCATAGTGGTTGAACGGGTTTGCACTCCCACCAACAGTGTAGTAGTGATCCCTCCTGACCACATCCCCTCCAGCATCTGTTGTCATTCGTTTTCCTGATCCTGGCCATTCTAACTGGAGTGAGGTGGAATCTTAGAGTTGTTTTGATTTGCATTTCTTTTATGACCATAGATGTGGAGCATTTCTTCATGTGTGTATAGGCCATTTTTGTTTCTTCTTCAGAGAAGACTCTCTTTAAGTCTTTGGCCCTTTCTTATTGGGATGGGTGTTACTTTGGAGGTTAGTTTTGGAGTGATTCAATTTTTTGAGTTGTTGATATATTTTAGATATGAGGCCTTTGTCCATTGTTTGGTTGGTGAAGATCTTCTCCCACTCTGTAGGCTTCCTGATTAGTTTACTAGCTATATCCGTTGCCATACAAAAGTTCTGCAGTTTAATGCAGTCCCACGAATCCAGCCTTTCTCTGATTTGTTGTGATTCTTGGTCCTTATTAAGAAAGTTTCGACCTGTGCCAAGGAGGCCTAGTGTATCTCCTATTCCTTCCTGTACAGTTTTCAGTGTGTCAGCTTTTACCTCCAGGTCTTTGATCCATTTGGAGTTAATTCTAGTGCAAGGTGACAAAGAAGGATCCAACTTTAGTTTTCTGCAGGTGTTTAACCAGTTCTGCCAGCACAACTTGTTGAAGAGGCTATCTTTCTTCCATTCTATTTTTTTGGCTCCCTGGTCAAAGATTAGGTGGCCATAGGTCTGTGGTTTAATATCTGGGTCCGCAGTTCTACTCCATTGGACTTCAGGCCTGTTCTTGTGACAGTACCAAGCTGTTTTGGGAATTATAGCTCTGTAATAGAGCCTTAAGTTTGGAATTGAAATTCCTCCAGCGCTGTTCTTTCTGCTAAGAAGTGTTTTTGCTATACGGGGTCTTTTATTATTCCATATGAAATTTTGAATTGCCTCTTCTATGTCTTTAAAGAATGACATTGGGATGTTGATGGGTATTACATTGAATTTGTAGATAGCCCTAGGCAAGATTGTCATTTTCACAATGTTGATTCTTCCAATCCAGGAGCATGGGAGGTTTTTCCATTTCCTTAGTTCTGCTTTAATTTCCTTTTTTAGGGTTTTAAAGTTTTCATCTAAACGGTCGTTTACATTCTTAGTTAAGCTAATTGCTAGGTACTTTATTTTCTTTGAGGCTATTGTGAAAGGATTTTCTTTCCTGATTATTGCCTCGTTCCTCTCAGTGTTGGCGTAAAGTAAGGCAGTTGATTTGTGAGGGTTGATTTCATGTCCTGCTACACTTCCAAAGCTTTGACTCAGCTCAAGGAGCTTGGCAGTAGAGTCTATAGGATTCTTTAAATACAGAATCATGTCATCTACAAAGAGGGATAGTTTTATTTCCTCTTCCCTACTTGGATCTCCTTTATGCTTGCTTCTTGCCTTATTGCACTGCCTAGGAATTCTTGTGCTATGTTAAAAAGGTGTGGAGAGAGTGGGCATCCTTGTCCACTTGCATTGAGAAATGTTCCATGGATTCCTAGTTTCTCCACATCTTTTTACATAAAGGGGTTTTGGATCTTGTCAAATGCCTTTTCCGCATCTATTGAGACAATCATGTGATTTTATCCCTGCTCCTGTTGATGTGTTGAATTATATTAATTGATTTGTGTATGTTGAACGAGCTTTGCCTCCCTGTGATGAATCCAGTTTGATCATAGTGTCTATTTTTTTTGATGAGTTGTTGTAGACGGTTGGCCAGTATTTTGTTGAGAAGTTTTGCATCGATGTTCATCAAAGAAATGGGTCTATAGATCTCTTTCTTTGATGAATCTCTGTCTGGTTTGGGGATGAGGGATATGATGGCTTGACAGAATCAGTTTGGTAAAGAACATTCATTTTCAATTTCGTTGAAGAGCTTGAGGAGTATTGGTGTGAGCTCTGCTTTGAAGACCTTATAGAATTCAGCTGTGAATCCATCTGGCCCTGGGCTCTTTTTAAGTGGAAGTTGTCTAATTTCCATTTCTATTTCAGAGCTTGAAATAGGCCTGTTGAGTTGGGTTAGCTCTTCTTGGTTCAGTGTGGGTATGTTAATATTGTCTAGGAATTCATCCATTTCTTCTAGATTCTCAAATTTGTTGGCGTAAAGGTTTGAGAAGTATTCCCTCATGATATTCTGGATCTTGGTAATTTCTGTCGTGATATTACCATTTTCATCTGCGATTTTGTTTATTTTGATATGCTCTCTTCTTTTTTTGGTAAGATTTGCTAAGGGCTTGTCAATTTTGTTAATTCTTTCAAGAACCAACTCCTTGTTTTGTTGATTCTTTCTATAGATGTTTTATTCCAAATCATTTAATTCTGCTTTGGTTTTAATAATTTGCTTTCTCCTAATGGGTTTAGGGTTGGTTTGTTGCTCTTTTTCCAGGAGGTTAAGGTGAGACATTAACTAGTTGGTTTGCCATTTTTCCAACTTGCTGTTGTATGCTCCCCGGGCTATAAATTTTCCTCTGAGTACTGCCTTTGTTGTGTCCCTAAGGAGTTGATATTTGTGTTCTCCTTATTGTTAAATTTCATAAACAGTTGGATATCTGTTCTGATCTCTTCGATTACCCATTTTTTTTGATTCAACAATGTGTTGTTCAGTTTCCATGAGTTACACGGTTTTCATTGGTGGAGATGTGTGTTCAGTTCCAATTTGATGCCTTTATGGTCTGAGAGTGTGCATGGAATAATTTCAGTGTTTCTGAATCTGTCCAAGATGTGGTCTATTATGGAAAATGTTCCATGTGCTGCGGAGAAAAACGTATATTGTGGTGTTACTGGGTGGAATATTCTGCAGATGTCTGTTAGATCTAGTTGGTCTATATAGTTGTTCAGTTCTAAGGTTTCTCTGTTGAGTTTTTGCCTTGTTGATCTGTCCATAGGTGAGAGTGGTGTGTTAAACTCACCAACAATCACTGTATTTCGATCTATGTATGGTTTCAGTGTAAGTAAAGTTTGCTTGATGAAGTTTGTAGCTCCGGGATTGCGTGTGTAAATATTTAGGATTGTTATGTCTTCCGGGAGGAAAGATCCCTTTAGTAGTATGTAGTAACCTTCTTTGTCTTTTCTTACTAATTTTAGTTTGAAGTCTATTGTATCTGATATGAGGATGGCAACTCTAGCCTGTTTATGGGGGCAGTTAGCTTGATAGAGTTTATTCCAACCTCTCACTTTCAAAAGATGATTGTTTTTGGGTAAGATGTGTCTCTTGAAGTCAGCAGAACGATGGCTCTTGCTTTTTGATCCAACTAGACAACCTATGCCGTTTAATTGGAGAGTTAAGTCCATTGATATTGAGAGTTAGGATTGAGAGATATTTATTAGTTCCTACCATTTTTAAAAGCTTTTAGTAGGGCCGGTGTCTTGACAGTTCTTGTGGTCCTTAGATGGTATGCTGTTTAGGTGCCATTTCTTTCCCTATATTGCATTTATTTTGGTTTTCTATGTATAGAGCATCTTTGAGAATTCTCTGTAGTGTTGGTTTTGTTTCGACATATTGTTGCAGCTTTTCCCTGGAATGGAATGTTTATATTTTTCCCTCAGTTATGAATGAGAGCTTAGCTGGCTACAGTATTCTTGGTTGGTAGTTATTTGATTTAAGGGCATGGTATATATGCTTCCAGTCACTTCGTGCTTGCATGGTCTCTGCTGAGAAATCTGGGGTTATTCTGATTGGTTTGCCTTTGTAGGTTACTGATCCCTTTTCCCTGGCTACCTTTAGGATCTTTCCTTTCGTTTCTATTGATCCAGTTCGGATCACAATGTGGCGGTGGGATGTTCTTTTCTGGTCAGGTCTGTTTGGGGTTCTAAAAGCTTCTCGTATCTGGATGGGCCTGCCCTTCTGGATATTTGGGAAATTCTCTGAGATGATTCCCTGAAGTATATTTCCAATACCATTGACCTCTTTCTCCACGCCCTCCTCAATACCAACTAGCCTTAAATTAGGCGTCCTAATTGTATCTTGGACCTCCTGAAGCGCTCTCTCATATTTCCTAGATTTGGATTGACTCATTTTCTGTTCTTTATAATACCTAAATTATCTTCAGCCACGGAAATTCTCTCCTCCGCAAGGTCTAACCTGCTATCAAAGCTATCTACTTTATTTTTCATCTCCCTTGCTTCTAATTGCTCACTTTTGATGCCTTGCATCCCTTGTTTTAGATCATGTATGGATTTCTTTATCTCCTTGATTTCCTTTTGAGTGGTTAGCTCAGTAGCTTTATTTTCTTTGGACATTTGCTGGAGTTTGGTCACGTTTTTATTTGTGGATTCTATGAATTCATCCATCTTTCTTTGAAAAACCTTTATTATGGCCTCCTTTATGGCTTCTTCTTTTTCACTTATCACCTTGTTTTTGCTTTCCTCTTGTTCAGGTATGGCTTCCTCCATTATCTCTTTCTTTATATTTTCACATTTTTCATTAATGATATTTATCAATTGCATTTGTGTAGCAATTGGAAGACTCTCCTCTAGGTTTGCCAGTGACTGTTCCATTGTCTGTTTACATTGGGTGGGTGATGTTGTTTCTTGATTTGACATTTTTCTTGAGTTTCTTGTTCTGCCCATTTGAAAATGGGAGCAAGATTTCTACTAAATACGATTAGAGTTTTTCAGATATAACCAACCTAGACCTCTGTAGCTGGCAGACACTAGATGTTCACAAGTTTTGATTGGTATTATCACTCTTTCTTTTTGTGCACTTACAGACCAGCCTAATACAACCACTGATAAGCGATTTATATCCAAAACAATAAGCCTCTCAGTCCAATCTCTATTGTCTTTAAGTCCCTCTGAGCATAGAGAATAATTAACCACCTACATATACAATATTGCTCAACAGCCATCAAGTGTAGATCCGTGCAGTATAAGGGTTGAAAGACGAGCAGAGGTCCAGAGATAGAAAAAAAGAATGAGAGAGGTCAGTGGAGGTGCAAGAGGATTAACGTAGGAGTGTAAGAATATTGTAGTCATGAAGAAAAGGTATAGCATAAGGATAACTGACCTAAGTTGGTAAGTAGGTAGCATATTTGATTACAAAGTTTGGAAAGTATTAGAATAAAACTTATGTGTTGCTGCACGACTAGCTCTTAGCCCAACCAGTGGCCTCACAGTGGACCATGGGATGGATCTGTTTTTCTTGTCTACGTTGAGGGAAAGGTGTATTTCACAAGAGGCAGAAGCGAAGATTTCAGAAGCAAATGCTGTGAGTGAATTAGCTCGTAAAAAGCATTTTTATTTCCTTTTATCTTTCTGCCAGTCTTGGGGCTTGAATTCAGGGCCTGAGCACTGTCCTCGGGTTTTCTCAAGTCTAGCCCTCTGCCACTTGAGCCACAGTGCCACATCAAGATTTTCTATCTATGTGATACTGAGCAATCAAACCCAGATCTTCATGGATGCTAGGCAAGCACTCTGCCACTATGCCAAACTCTCAACCCTGACATAGTAATTATAAGGTCATCATCATCATCATCATATCCAAATATCTTTTCTCCTACAAAGAATGAACACTTAACTGTGTCTAATGCTTTTTTTTTAATTTCACTAATTCTTCTGTGTTTTTCCCTCTTGCATTTTTTCCACATGACAGCAAAGCTAATCATCAGGAAAAAATTGATTAGGATACAGAAACCTAATAATATCCTAGTAGATTGACGTCAAAAATATGTGCAAATGCCCTGTGTGTTTCACCTAGTGGTAGAGTACTTGGCTACCAAGCAAAAAGACTCAGGTTTGATTCCTCATTACCACGTACATAGAAAACGCTGCAAGTGGTGCTGTGGCTCGGTGGGACAGCTAAAGATTAAAGAAAGCCCAAGAACCATGTTCACACTCCGAGGTCAAGTCCCAAGACTAGGAAAAACAAAAAAAAATTCGACAAGGGGCAAAATGCAGGCAGAGAAGGCACTGTGAAGCAAATGTTTTGTAAAGGATGAGGGCAATATTGACCCTTAAGTCTGGATCTTACCTAAGAAAGGCTCCTTGAGCCGGAGACCAGACTGGTAGTTGGGCCTAGTGGAAGACATTGGGATTGGGCAAATAAGGTGTGCTGTATACTACATCCACATGTATATTGTGAGATTGGAGGAGAGATTCAGCCTCCAGTATGTCTTTGGTGAGGTCTTTTGTGAGCAAGGATCTTTGGTCATTGGGCCCTGAAAGGTGACCCTGCCTCCCTCACAATGGAACAGAATATGGAACCCTGGTAACCAAGCCACTGTAACTAACAACCAGCTCAAGCCAGCTCACTTGGCCTGTGGCTCAGGAGGAAGAAAGATGTTGCTGTGCTGTTGCCAAAGGTCAGGAAACTTGAGTCTCAGGCATGGAAGTTGTGGATGTCTTACTCGAAGATGTACATGCTAGATCATTGCCAAGCCACAAATCCAGTATAACAGAACTTTCTCTAAGAAGAAGGCCAGGAAAATCCAGGGCAACCAGATGAGGTAAATTTCTAAGAAGAAATGTATTTGACCCCATCATCCTCCCCATACACTACAACTTTCTTTTTTTTCATTTTTTTATTGTAATTAGTAAAAGGGTTCGATGATATTTGCCAGATAGAAGGTGCATTAATTCACATACATTGATACCCTTTCACATGTCTTCGTACCCATTTCCCTCCAACTCCACACCCCCCACCCGTCTTGGTTTTCCCCCCTTCCCTATCAAATTTCAAATATCCAAATACAAATAAATTCAATATATCAGATAACAAAGTGAGATACTATACCAATATGGGATAACCAAGGGACAGCAAGTGAGATGAGAGACAACATAGTACATTAAGGACAACAATCATTCATTATATGGCTTTTGTGTCAATATCCTGGAGGTCCTTTCAATTAGCTTCACATTATATGGCCTTATATATGGTCTTTTGCTCTATTGCAAATCTCTGCTAGTAGAGCCCAAGGTTTCCACTGATTATGACGGATGAGGGAAACCACTGAGCCTAAGTTCCTTTGAGTCTGGCTTACTTCACTTAATATGATTTGTTCTAAGTCTTTCCATTTCCTAACAAATGGGGCGATGTCATTCTTTCTGACAGCAGCATAGTATTCCATTGTGTACAAATACCACAACTTGTTGATCCACTCATCAACTGAGGGACATCTGGGTTGGTTCCATATCTTTGCTATGGTGAATAGTGCTGCAATGAACATTGTTGTGCTAGTGGGTTTAGTATGCCCTTGTTTCTGGATTGTTGGGTAAATGCCAAGTAGGGAATTGCTGGGTCATAGGGGAGTTCTATGTTTAGCCTTTTGAGGCATTGCCACAATGCTTTCCATAGTGGTTGAACGGGTTTGCACTCCCACCAACAGTGTAGTAGTGATCCCTCCTGACCACATCCCCTCCAGCATCTGTTGTCATTCGTTTTCCTGATCCTGGCCATTCTAACTGGAGTGAGGTGGAATCTTAGAGTTGTTTTGATTTGCATTTCTTTTATGACCATAGATGTGGAGCATTTCTTCATGTGTGTATAGGCCATTTTTGTTTCTTCTTCAGAGAAGACTCTCTTTAAGTCTTTGGCCCTTTCTTATTGGGATGGGTGTTACTTTGGAGGTTAGTTTTGGAGTGATTCAAGTTTTTGAGTTGTTGATATATTTTAGATATGAGGCCTTTGTCCATTGTTTGGTTGGTGAAGATCTTCTCCCACTCTGTAGGCTTCCTGATTAGTTTACTAGCTATATCCGTTGCCATACAAAAGTTCTGCAGTTTAATGCAGTCCCACGAATCCAGCCTTTCTCTGATTTGTTGTGATTCTTGGTCCTTATTAAGAATGTTTCGACCTGTGCCAAGGAGGCCTAGTGTATCTCCTATTCCTTCCTGTACAGTTTTCAGTGTGTCAGCTTTTACCTCCAGGTCTTTGATCCATTTGGAGTTAATTCTAGTGCAAGGTGACAAAGAAGGATCCAACTTTAGTTTTCTGCAGGTGTTTAACCAGTTCTGCCAGCACAACTTGTTGAAGAGGCTATCTTTCTTCCATTCTATTTTTTTGGCTCCCTGGTCAAAGATTAGGTGGCCATAGGTCTGTGGTTTAATATCTGGGTCCGCAGTTCTATTCCATTGGACTTCAGGCCTGTTCTTGTGACAGTACCAAGCTGTTTTGGGAATTATAGCTCTGTAATAGAGCCTTAAGTTTGGAATTGAAATTCCTCCAGCGCTGTTCTTTCTGCTAAGAAGTGTTTTTGCTATACGGGGTCTTTTATTATTCCATATGAAATTTTGAATTGCCTCTTCTATGTCTTTAAAGAATGACATTGGGATGTTGATGGGTATTACATTGAATTTGTAGATAGCCCTAGGCAAGATTGTCATTTTCACAATGTTGATTCTTCCAATCCAGGAGCATGGGAGGTTTTTCCATTTCCTTAGTTCTGCTTTAATTTCCTTTTTTAGGGTTTTAAAGTTTTCATCTAAACGGTCGTTTACATTCTTAGTTAAGCTAATTGCTAGGTACTTTATTTTCTTTGAGGCTATTGTGAAAGGATTTTCTTTCCTGATTATTGCCTCGTTCCTCTCAGTGTTGGCGTAAAGTAAGGCAGTTGATTTGTGAGGGTTGATTTCATGTCCTGCTACACTTCCAAAGCTTTGACTTAGCTCAAGGAGCTTGGCAGTAGAGTCTATAGGATTCTTTAAATACAGAATCATGTCATCTACAAAGAGGGATAGTTTTATTTCCTCTTCCCTACTTGGATCTCCTTTATGCTTGCTTCTTGCCTTATTGCACTGCCTAGGAATTCTTGTGCTATGTTAAAAAGGTGTGGAGAGAGTGGGCATCCTTGTCCACTTGCATTGAGAAATGTTCCATGGATTCCTAGTTTCTCCACATCTTTTTACATAAAGGGGTTTTGGATCTTGTCAAATGCCTTTTCCGCATCTATTGAGACAATCATGTGATTTTATCCCTGCTCCTGTTGATGTGTTGAATTATATTAATTGATTTGTGTATGTTGAACGAGCTTTGCCTCCCTGTGATGAATCCAGTTTGATCATAGTGTCTATTTTTTTTGATGAGTTGTTGTAGACGGTTGGCCAGTATTTTGTTGAGAAGTTTTGCATCGATGTTCATCAAAGAAATGGGTCTATAGATCTCTTTCTTTGATGAATCTCTGTCTGGTTTGGGGATGAGGGATATGATGGCTTGACAGAATCAGTTTGGTAAAGAACATTCATTTTCAATTTCGTTGAAGAGCTTGAGGAGTATTGGTGTGAGCTCTGCTTTGAAGACCTTATAGAATTCAGCTGTGAATCCATCTGGCCCTGGGCTCTTTTTAAGTGGAAGTTGTCTAATTTCCATTTCTATTTCAGAGCTTGAAATAGGCCTGTTGAGTTGGGTTAGCTCTTCTTGGTTCAGTGTGGGTATGTTAATATTGTCTAGGAATTCATCCATTTCTTCTAGATTCTCAAATTTGTTGGCGTAAAGGTTTGAGAAGTATTCCCTCATGATATTCTGGATCTTGGTAATTTCTGTCGTGATATTACCATTTTCATCTGCGATTTTGTTTATTTTGATATGCTCTCTTCTTTTTTTGGTAAGATTTGCTAAGGGCTTGTCAATTTTGTTAATTCTTTCAAGAACCAACTCCTTGTTTTGTTGATTCTTTCTATAGATGTTTTATTCCAAATCATTTAATTCTGCTTTGGTTTTAATAATTTGCTTTCTCCTAATGGGTTTAGGGTTGGTTTGTTGCTCTTTTTCCAGGAGGTTAAGGTGAGACATTAACTAGTTGGTTTGCCATTTTTCCAACTTGCTGTTGTATGCTCCCCGGGCTATAAATTTTCCTCTGAGTACTGCCTTTGTTGTGTCCCTAAGGAGTTGATATTTGTGTTCTCCTTATTGTTAAATTTCATAAACAGTTGGATATCTGTTCTGATCTCTTCGATTACCCATTTTTTTTGATTCAACAATGTGTTGTTCAGTTTCCATGAGTTACACGGTTTTCATTGGTGGAGATGTGTGTTCAGTTCCAATTTGATGCCTTTATGGTCTGAGAGTGTGCATGGAATAATTTCAGTGTTTCTGAATCTGTCCAAGATGTGGTCTATTATGGAAAATGTTCCATGTGCTGCGGAGAAAAACGTATATTGTGGTGTTACTGGGTGGAATATTCTGCAGATGTCTGTTAGATCTAGTTGGTCTATATAGTTGTTCAGTTCTAAGGTTTCTCTGTTGAGTTTTTGCCTTGTTGATCTGTCCATAGGTGAGAGTGGTGTGTTAAACTCACCAACAATCACTGTATTTCGATCTATGTATGGTTTCAGTGTAAGTAAAGTTTGCTTGATGAAGTTTGTAGCTCCGGGATTGCGTGTGTAAATATTTAGGATTGTTATGTCTTCCGGGAGGAAAGATCCCTTTAGTAGTATGTAGTAACCTTCTTTGTCTTTTCTTACTAATTTTAGTTTGAAGTCTATTGTATCTGATATGAGGATGGCAACTCTAGCCTGTTTATGGGGGCAGTTAGCTTGATAGAGTTTATTCCAACCTCTCACTTTCAAAAGATGATTGTTTTTGGGTAAGATGTGTCTCTTGAAGTCAGCAGAACGATGGCTCTTGCTTTTTGATCCAACTAGACAACCTATGCCGTTTAATTGGAGAGTTAAGTCCATTGATATTGAGAGTTAGGATTGAGAGATATTTATTAGTTCCTACCATTTTTAAAAGCTTTTAGTAGGGCCGGTGTCTTGACAGTTCTTGTGGTCCTTAGATGGTATGCTGTTTAGGTGCCATTTCTTTCCCTATATTGCATTTATTTTGGTTTTCTATGTATAGAGCATCTTTGAGAATTCTCTGTAGTGTTGGTTTTGTTTCGACATATTGTTGCAGCTTTTCCCTGGAATGGAATGTTTATATTTTTCCCTCAGTTATGAATGAGAGCTTAGCTGGCTACAGTATTCTTGGTTGGTAGTTATTTGATTTAAGGGCATGGTATATATGCTTCCAGTCACTTCGTGCTTGCATGGTCTCTGCTGAGAAATCTGGGGTTATTCTGATTGGTTTGCCTTTGTAGGTTACTGATCCCTTTTCCCTGGCTACCTTTAGGATCTTTCCTTTCGTTTCTATTGATCCAGTTCGGATCACAATGTGGCGGTGGGATGTTCTTTTCTGGTCAGGTCTGTTTGGGGTTCTAAAAGCTTCTCGTATCTGGATGGGCCTGCCCTTCTGGATATTTGGGAAATTCTCTGAGATGATTCCCTGAAGTATATTTCCAATACCATTGACCTCTTTCTCCACGCCCTCCTCAATACCAACTAGCCTTAAATTAGGCGTCCTAATTGTATCTTGGACCTCCTGAAGCGCTCTCTCATATTTCCTAGATTTGGATTGACTCATTTTCTGTTCTTTATAATACCTAAATTATCTTCAGCCACGGAAATTCTCTCCTCCGCAAGGTCTAACCTGCTATCAAAGCTATCTACTTTATTTTTCATCTCCCTTGCTTCTAATTGCTCACTTTTGATGCCTTGCATCCCTTGTTTTAGATCATGTATGGATTTCTTTATCTCCTTGATTTCCTTTTGAGTGGTTAGCTCAGTAGCTTTATTTTCTTTGGACATTTGCTGGAGTTTGGTCACGTTTTTATTTGTGGATTCTATGAATTCATCCATCTTTCTTTGAAAAACCTTTATTATGGCCTCCTTTATGGCTTCTTCTTTTTCACATATCACCTTGTTTTTGCTTTCCTCTTGTTCAGGTATGGCTTCCTCCATTATCTCTTTCTTTATATTTTCACATTTTTCATTAATGATATTTATCAATTGCCTTTGTGTAGCAATTGGAAGACTCTCCTCTAGGTTTGCCAGTGACTGTTCCATTGTCTGTTTACATTGGGTGGGGGATGTTGTTTCTTGATTTGACATTTTTCTTGAGTTTCTTGTTCTGCCCATTTGAAAATGGGAGCAAGATTACTACTAAATACGATTAGAGTTTTTCAGATATAACCAACCTAGACCTCTGTAGCTGGCAGACACTAGATGTTCACAAGTTTTGATTGGTATTATCACTCTTTCTTTTTGTGCACTTACAGACCAGCCTAATACAACCACTGATAAGCGATTTATATCCAAAACAATAAGCCTCTCAGTCCAATCTCTATTGTCTTTAAGTCCCTCTGAGCATAGAGAATAATTAACCACCTACATATACAATATTGCTCAACAGCCATCAAGTGTAGATCCGTGCAGTATAAGGGTTGAAAGACGAGCAGAGGTCCAGAGATAGAAAAAAAGAATGAGAGAGGTCAGTGGAGGTGCAAGAGGATTAACGTAGGAGTGTAAGAATATTGTAGTCATGAAGAAAAGGTATAGCATAAGGATAACTGACCTAAGTTGGTAAGTAGGTAGCATATTTGATTACAAAGTTTGGAAAGTATTAGAATAAAACTTATGTGTTGCTGCACGACTAGCTCTTAGCCCAACCAGTGGCCTCACAGTGGACCATGGGATGGATCTGTTTTTCTTGTCTACGTTGAGGGAAAGGTGTATTTCACAAGAGGCAGAAGCGAAGATTTCAGAAGCAAATGCTGTGAGTGAATTAGCTCGTAAAAAGCATTTTTATTTCCTTTTATCTTTCTGCCAGTCTTGGGGCTTGAATTCAGGGCCTGAGCACTGTCCTCGGGTTTTCTCAAGTCTAGCCCTCTGCCACTTGAGCCACAGTGCCACATCAAGATTTTCTATCTATGTGATACTGAGCAATCAAACCCAGATCTTCATGGATGCTAGGCAAGCACTCTGCCACTATGCCAAACTCTCAACCCTGACATAGTAATTATAAGGTCATCATCATCATCATCATATCCAAATATCTTTTCTCCTACAAAGAATGAACACTTAACTGTGTCTAATGCTTTTTTTTTAATTTCACTAATTCTTCTGTGTTTTTCCCTCTTGCATTTTTTCCACATGACAGCAAAGCTAATCATCAGGAAAAAATTGATTAGGATACAGAAACCTAATAATATCCTAGTAGATTGACGTCAAAAATATGTGCAAATGCCCTGTGTGTTTCACCTAGTGGTAGAGTACTTGGCTACCAAGCAAAAAGACTCAGGTTTGATTCCTCATTACCACGTACATAGAAAACGCTGCAAGTGGTGCTGTGGCTCGGTGGGACAGCTAAAGATTAAAGAAAGCCCAAGAACCATGTTCACACTCTGAGGTCAAGTCCCAAGACTAGGAAAAACAAAAAAAAATTCGACAAGGGGCAAAATGCAGGCAGAGAAGGCACTGTGAAGCAAATGTTTTGTAAAGGATGAGGGCAATATTGACCCTTAAGTCTGGATCTTACCTAAGAAAGGCTCCTTGAGCCGGAGACCAGACTGGTAGTTGGGCCTAGTGGAAGACATTGGGATTGGACAAATAAGGTGTGCTGTATACTACATCCACATGTATATTGTGAGATTGGAGGAGAGATTCAGCCTCCAGTATGTCTTTGGTGAGGTCTTTTGTGAGCAAGGATCTTTGGTCATTGGGCCCTGAAAGGTGACCCTGCCTCCCTCACAATGGAACAGAATATGGAACCCTGGTAACCAAGCCACTGTAACTAACAACCAGCTCAAGCCAGCTCACTTGGCCTGTGGCTCAGGAGGAAGAAAGATGTTGCTGTGCTGTTGCCAAAGGTCAGGAAACTTGAGTCTCAGGCATGGAAGTTGTGGATGTCTTACTCGAAGATGTACATGCTAGATCATTGCCAAGCCACAAATCCAGTATAACAGAACTTTCTCTAAGAAGAAGGCCAGGAAAATCCAGGGCAACCAGATGAGGTAAATTTCTAAGAAGAAATGTATTTGACCCCATCATCCTCCCCACACACTACAACTTTCTTTTTTTTCATTTTTTTATTGTAATTAGTAAAAGGGTTCGATGATATTTGCCAGATAGAAGGTGCATTAATTCACATACATTGATACCCTTTCACATGTCTTCGTACCCATTTCCCTCCAACTCCACACCCCCCACCCGTCTTGGTTTTCCCCCCTTCCCTATCAAATTTCAAATATCCAAATACAAATAAATTCAATATATCAGATAACAAAGTGAGATACTATACCAATATGGGATAACCAAGGGACAGCAAGTGAGATGAGAGACAACATAGTACATTAAGGACAACAATCATTCATTATATGGCTTTTGTGTCAATATCCTGGAGGTCCTTTCAATTAGCTTCACATTATATGGCCTTATATATGGTCTTTTGCTCTATTGCAAATCTCTGCTAGTAGAGCCCAAGGTTTCCACTGATTATGACGGATGAGGGAAACCACTGAGCCTAAGTTCCTTTGAGTCTGGCTTACTTCACTTAATATGATTTGTTCTAAGTCTTTCCATTTCCTAACAAATGGGGCGATGTCATTCTTTCTGACAGCAGCATAGTATTCCATTGTGTACAAATACCACAACTTGTTGATCCACTCATCAACTGAGGGACATCTGGGTTGGTTCCATATCTTTGCTATGGTGAATAGTGCTGCAATGAACATTGTTGTGCTAGTGGGTTTAGTATGCCCTTGTTTCTGGATTGTTGGGTAAATGCCAAGTAGGGAATTGCTGGGTCATAGGGGAGTTCTATGTTTAGCCTTTTGAGGCATTGCCACAATGCTTTCCATAGTGGTTGAACGGGTTTGCACTCCCACCAACAGTGTAGTAGTGATCCCTCCTGACCACATCCCCTCCAGCATCTGTTGTCATTCGTTTTCCTGATCCTGGCCATTCTAACTGGAGTGAGGTGGAATCTTAGAGTTGTTTTGATTTGCATTTCTTTTATGACCATAGATGTGGAGCATTTCTTCATGTGTGTATAGGCCATTTTTGTTTCTTCTTCAGAGAAGACTCTCTTTAAGTCTTTGGCCTTTTCTTATTGGGATGGGTGTTACTTTGGAGGTTAGTTTTGGAGTGATTCAAGTTTTTGAGTTGTTGATATATTTTAGATATGAGGCCTTTGTCCATTGTTTGGTTGGTGAAGATCTTCTCCCACTCTGTAGGCTTCCTGATTAGTTTACTAGCTATATCCGTTGCCATACAAAAGTTCTGCAGTTTAATGCAGTCCCACGAATCCAGCCTTTCTCTGATTTGTTGTGATTCTTGGTCCTTATTAAGAATGTTTCGACCTGTGCCAAGGAGGCCTAGTGTATCTCCTATTCCTTCCTGTACAGTTTTCAGTGTGTCAGCTTTTACCTCCAGGTCTTTGATCCATTTGGAGTTAATTCTAGTGCAAGGTGACAAAGAAGGATCCAACTTTAGTTTTCTGCAGGTGTTTAACCAGTTCTGCCAGCACAACTTGTTGAAGAGGCTATCTTTCTTCCATTCTATTTTTTTGGCTCCCTGGTCAAAGATTAGGTGGCCATAGGTCTGTGGTTTAATATCTGGGTCCGCAGTTCTACTCCATTGGACTTCAGGCCTGTTCTTGTGACAGTACCAAGCTGTTTTGGGAATTATAGCTCTGTAATAGAGCCTTAAGTTTGGAATTGAAATTCCTCCAGCGCTGTTCTTTCTGCTAAGAAGTGTTTTTGCTATACGGGGTCTTTTATTATTCCATATGAAATTTTGAATTGCCTCTTCTATGTCTTTAAAGAATGACATTGGGATGTTGATGGGTATTACATTGAATTTGTAGATAGCCCTAGGCAAGATTGTCATTTTCACAATGTTGATTCTTCCAATCCAGGAGCATGGGAGGTTTTTCCATTTCCTTAGTTCTGCTTTAATTTCCTTTTTTAGGGTTTTAAAGTTTTCATCTAAACGGTCGTTTACATTCTTAGTTAAGCTAATTGCTAGGTACTTTATTTTCTTTGAGGCTATTGTGAAAGGATTTTCTTTCCTGATTATTGCCTCGTTCCTCTCAGTGTTGGCGTAAAGTAAGGCAGTTGATTTGTGAGGGTTGATTTCATGTCCTGCTACACTTCCAAAGCTTTGACTCAGCTCAAGGAGCTTGGCAGTAGAATCTATAGGATTCTTTAAATACAGAATCATGTCATCTACAAAGAGGGATAGTTTTATTTCCTCTTCCCTACTTGGATCTCCTTTATGCTTGCTTCTTGCCTTATTGCACTGCCTAGGAATTCTTGTGCTATGTTAAAAAGGTGTGGAGAGAGTGGGCATCCTTGTCCACTTGCATTGAGAAATGTTCCATGGATTCCTAGTTTCTCCACATCTTTTTACATAAAGGGGTTTTGGATCTTGTCAAATGCCTTTTCCGCATCTATTGAGACAATCATGTGATTTTATCCCTGCTCCTGTTGATGTGTTGAATTATATTAATTGATTTGTGTATGTTGAACGAGCTTTGCCTCCCTGTGATGAATCCAGTTTGATCATAGTGTCTATTTTTTTTGATGAGTTGTTGTAGACGGTTGGCCAGTATTTTGTTGAGAAGTTTTGCATCGATGTTCATCAAAGAAATGGGTCTATAGATCTCTTTCTTTGATGAATCTCTGTCTGGTTTGGGGATGAGGGATATGATGGCTTGACAGAATCAGTTTGGTAAAGAACATTCATTTTCAATTTCGTTGAAGAGCTTGAGGAGTATTGGTGTGAGCTCTGCTTTGAAGACCTTATAGAATTCAGCTGTGAATCCATCTGGCCCTGGGCTCTTTTTAAGTGGAAGTTGTCTAATTTCCATTTCTATTTCAGAGCTTGAAATAGGCCTGTTGAGTTGGGTTAGCTCTTCTTGGTTCAGTGTGGGTATGTTAATATTGTCTAGGAATTCATCCATTTCTTCTAGATTCTCAAATTTGTTGGCGTAAAGGTTTGAGAAGTATTCCCTCATGATATTCTGGATCTTGGTAATTTCTGTCGTGATATTACCATTTTCATCTGCGATTTTGTTTATTTTGATATGCTCTCTTCTTTTTTTGGTAAGATTTGCTAAGGGCTTGTCAATTTTGTTAATTCTTTCAAGAACCAACTCCTTGTTTTGTTGATTCTTTCTATAGATGTTTTATTCCAAATCATTTAATTCTGCTTTGGTTTTAATAATTTGCTTTCTCCTAATGGGTTTAGGGTTGGTTTGTTGCTCTTTTTCCAGGAGGTTAAGGTGAGACATTAACTAGTTGGTTTGCCATTTTTCCAACTTGCTGTTGTATGCTCCCCGGGCTATAAATTTTCCTCTGAGTACTGCCTTTGTTGTGTCCCTAAGGAGTTGATATTTGTGTTCTCCTTATTGTTAAATTTCATAAACAGTTGGATATCTGTTCTGATCTCTTCGATTACCCATTTTTTTTGATTCAACAATGTGTTGTTCAGTTTCCATGAGTTACACGGTTTTCATTGGTGGAGATGTGTGTTCAGTTCCAATTTGATGCCTTTATGGTCTGAGAGTGTGCATGGAATAATTTCAGTGTTTCTGAATCTGTCCAAGATGTGGTCTATTATGGAAAATGTTCCATGTGCTGCGGAGAAAAACGTATATTGTGGTGTTACTGGGTGGAATATTCTGCAGATGTCTGTTAGATCTAGTTGGTCTATATAGTTGTTCAGTTCTAAGGTTTCTCTGTTGAGTTTTTGCCTTGTTGATCTGTCCATAGGTGAGAGTGGTGTGTTAAACTCACCAACAATCACTGTATTTCGATCTATGTATGGTTTCAGTGTAAGTAAAGTTTGCTTGATGAAGTTTGTAGCTCCGGGATTGCGTGTGTAAATATTTAGGATTGTTATGTCTTCCGGGAGGAAAGATCCCTTTAGTAGTATGTAGTAACCTTCTTTGTCTTTTCTTACTAATTTTAGTTTGAAGTCTATTGTATCTGATATGAGGATGGCAACTCTAGCCTGTTTATGGGGGCAGTTAGCTTGATAGAGTTTATTCCAACCTCTCACTTTCAAAAGATGATTGTTTTTGGGTAAGATGTGTCTCTTGAAGTCAGCAGAACGATGGCTCTTGCTTTTTGATCCAACTAGACAACCTATGCCGTTTAATTGGAGAGTTAAGTCCATTGATATTGAGAGTTAGGATTGAGAGATATTTATTAGTTCCTACCATTTTTAAAAGCTTTTAGTAGGGCCGGTGTCTTGACAGTTCTTGTGGTCCTTAGATGGTATGCTGTTTAGGTGCCATTTCTTTCCCTATATTGCATTTATTTTGGTTTTCTATGTATAGAGCATCTTTGAGAATTCTCTGTAGTGTTGGTTTTGTTTCGACATATTGTTGCAGCTTTTCCCTGGAATGGAATGTTTATATTTTTCCCTCAGTTATGAATGAGAGCTTAGCTGGCTACAGTATTCTTGGTTGGTAGTTATTTGATTTAAGGGCATGGTATATATGCTTCCAGTCACTTCGTGCTTGCATGGTCTCTGCTGAGAAATCTGGGGTTATTCTGATTGGTTTGCCTTTGTAGGTTACTGATCCCTTTTCCCTGGCTACCTTTAGGATCTTTCCTTTCGTTTCTATTGATCCAGTTCGGATCACAATGTGGCGGTGGGATGTTCTTTTCTGGTCAGGTCTGTTTGGGGTTCTAAAAGCTTCTCGTATCTGGATGGGCCTGCCCTTCTGGATATTTGGGAAATTCTCTGAGATGATTCCCTGAAGTATATTTCCAATACCATTGACCTCTTTCTCCACGCCCTCCTCAATACCAACTAGCCTTAAATTAGGCGTCCTAATTGTATCTTGGACCTCCTGAAGCGCTCTCTCATATTTCCTAGATTTGGATTGACTCATTTTCTGTTCTTTATAATACCTAAATTATCTTCAGCCACGGAAATTCTCTCCTCTGCAATGTCTAACATGCTATCAAAGCTATCTACTTTATTTTTCATCTCCCTTGCTTCTAATTGCTCACTTTTGATGCCTTGCATCCCTTGTTGTAGATCATGTATGGATTTCTTTATCTCCTTGATTTCCTTTTCAGTGGTTAGCTCAGTAGCTTTATTTTCTTTGGACATTTGCTGGAGTTTGGTCACGTTTTTATTTGTGGATTCTTTGAATTCATCCATCTTTCTTTGAAAAACCTTTATTATGGCCTCCTTTATGGCTTCTTCTTTTTCACTTATCACCTTGTTTTTGCTTTCCTCTTGTTCAGCTATGGCTTCCTCCATTATCTCTTTCTTTATATTTTCACATTTTTCATTAATGATGTTTATCTATTGCATATGTGTAGCAATTGGAAGACTCTCCTCTAGGTTTGCCAGTGACTGTTCCATTGTCTGTTTACATTGGGTGGGGGATGTTGTTTCTTGATTTGACATTTTTCTTGAGTTTCTTGTTCTGCCCATTTGAAAATGGGAGCAAGATTACTACTAAATACGATTATAGTTTTTCAGATATAACCAACCTAGACCTCTGTCGCTGGCAGACACTAGATGTTCACAAGTTTTGATTGGTATTATCACTCTTTCTTTTTGTGCACTTACAGACCAGCCTAATACAACCACTGAGAAGTGATTTATACCCAAAACAATAAGCCTCTCAATCCAATCTCTATTGTCTTTAAGTCCCTCTGAGCCTAGAGAATAATTAACCACCTACATATACAATATTGCTCAACAGCCATCAAGTGTAGATCCGTGCATTATAAGGGTTGAAAGACGAGCAGAGGTCCAGAGATAGAAAAAAAGAATGAGAGAGGTCAGGGGAGGTGCAAGAGGATTAACGTAGGAGTGTAAGAATATTGTAGTAATGAAGAAAATTTATAGCATAAGGATAACTGACATAAGTTGGTAAGTAGGTAGCATATTTGAGTACAAAGTTTGGAAAGTATTAGAATAAAACTTATGTGTTGCTGCACGACTAGCTCTTAGCCCAACATGTGGCCTCACAGAGGACCATGGGATGGATCTGTTTTTCTTGTCTACGTTGAGGGAAAGGGGTATTTCACAAGATGCAGAAGCGAAGAATTCAGAAGCAAATGCTGTGAGTGAATTAGCTCGTAAAAAGCGTTTTTATTTTCTTTTATCTTTCTGCCAGTCTTGGGGCTTGAATTCAGGGCCTGAGCACTGTCTTCTGGTTTT
Source organism: Megascapheus bottae (assembly GCA_024803745.1). NCBI lineage: Eukaryota > Metazoa > Chordata > Mammalia > Rodentia > Geomyidae > Megascapheus > Megascapheus bottae. Next base: position 669,965 of record JANJXV010000147.1, on the reverse strand, counting down.
CTCAAGTCTAGCCCTCTGCCACTTGAGCCACAGTGCCACATCTAGATTTTCTATCTATGTGGTACTGAGCAATCAAACCCAGATCTTCATGGATGCTAGGCAAGCACTCTACCACTATGCCAAACTCTCAACACTGACATAGTAATTATAAAGTCATCATCATCATCATCATCATATCCAAATATCCTTTCTCCTACAAAGAATGAACACTTAACTGTGTCTAATGCTTTTTTTTAATTTCACTAATTCTTCTGTGTTTTTCCCTCTTGCATTTTTTACACATGACAGCAAAGCTAATCATCAGGAAAAAATTGATTAGGATACAGAAACCTAATAATATCCTAGTAGATTGACGTCAAAAATATGTGCAAGATGCCCTGTGTGTTTGATCTAGTGGGAGAGTCCTTGGCTACCAAGCAGTAAGCCTCAGGTTTGATTCCTCATTACCACATACATAGGAAACGCTGCAAGTGGTGCTGTGGCTCGGTGGGACAGCTAAAGCCTAAAGAAAGCCCAAGAACAATGTTCAAACTCTGAGGTCAAGTCCCAAGACTAGCAAAAACAAAAAAAATTCGACAAGGGGCAAAATGCAGGCAGAGAAGGCACTGTGAAGCAAATGTTTTGTAAAGGATGAGGGCAATATTGACCCTTAAGTTTGGATCTTACCTAAGAAAGGCTCCTTGAGCCTGAGACCAGACTGGTAGTTGGGCCTAGTGGAAGACATTGGGATTGGACAAATAAGGTGTGCTGTATACTACATCCACATGTATATTGTGAGACTGGAGGAGAGATTCAGCCTCCAGTATGTCTTTGGTGAGGTCTTTTGTGAGCAAGGATCTTTGGTCATTGGGCCCTGAAAGGTGACCCTGCCTCCCTCACAATGGAACAGAATATGGAACCCTGGTAACCATGCCACTGTAACTAACAACCAGCTCAAGCCAGCTCACTTGGCCTGTGGCTCAGGAGGAAGAAAGATGTTGCTGTGCTGTTGCCAAAGGTCAGGAAACTCGAGTCTCAGGCATGGAAGTTGTGGATGTCTTACTCGAAGATGTACATGCTAGATCATTGCCAAGCCACAAATCCAGTATAACAGAACTTTCTCTAAGAAGAAGGCCAGGAAAATCCAGGGCAACCAGATGAGGTAAATTTCTAAGAAGAAATGTGTTTGACCCCATCATCCTCCCCACACACTACAACTTTCTATTTTTTTCATTTTTTTATTGTAATTAGTAAAAGGGTTAGATGATATTTGCCAGATAGAAGGTGCATTAATTCACATACATTGATACCCTTTCACATGTCTTGGTACCCATTTCCCTCCAACCCCACACCCCCCACCCGTCTTGGTTTTCCCGCCTTCCCTATCAAATTTCAAATATCCAAATACAAATAAATTCAATATATCAGATAACAAAGTGAGATACTGTACCAATATGGGATAACCAAGGGACAGCAAGCGAGATGAGAGACAACATAGTACATTAAGGACAACAATCATTCATTATATGGCTTTTGTGTCAATATCCTGGAGGTCCTTTCAATTAGCTTCACATTATATGGCCTTATATATGGCCTTTTGCTCTATTGACAATCTCTGCTAGTAGAGCCCAAGGTTTCTACTGATTATGACGAATGAGGGAAACCACTGAGCCTAAGTTCCTTTGAGTCTGGCTTACTTCACTTAATATGATTTGTTCTAAGTCTTTCCATTTCCTAACAAATGGGGCGATGTCATTCTTTCTGACAGCAGCATAGAATTCCATTGTGTACAAATACCACAACTTGTTGATCCACTCATCAACTGAGGGACATCTGGGTTGGTTCCATACGTTTGCTATGGTGAATAGTGCTGCAATGAACATTGTTGTGCTAGTGGGTTTAGTATGCCCTTGTTTCTGGATTGTTGGGTAAATGCCAAGTAGTGGAATTGCTGGGTCATAGGGGAGTTGTATGTTTAGCGTTTTGAGGCACTGCCGCACTGCTTTCCATAGTGGTTGAACGAGTTTGCACTCCCACCAACAGTGTAGTAGTGATCCCTCCTGACCACATCCCCTCCAGCATCTGTTGTCATTCGTTTTCCTGATCCTGACCATTCTAAATGGAGTGAGGTGGAATCTTAGAGTTGTTTTGATTTGCATTTCTTTTATGACCAGAGATGTGGAGCATTTCTTCATGTGTCTATAGGCCATTTTTGTTTCTTCTTCAGAGAAGACTCTCCTTAAGTCTTTGGCCCATTTTTAATGGGATGGCTGTTACTTTGGAGGTTAGTTTTGGAGTGATTCAATTTTTTGAGTTGTTGATATATTTTAGATATGAGGCCTTTGTCCGTTGTTTGGTTGGTGAAGATCTTCTCCCACTCTGTAGGCTTCCTGATTAGTTTACTAGCTATATCCGTTGCCATACAAAAACTCTGCAGTTTAATGCAGTCCCACTTATCCAGCCTTTCTCTGATTTGTTGTTATTCTTGGTCCTTATTAAGAAAGTTTCGACCTGTGCCAAGGAGGCCTAGTGTATCTTCTATTCCTTCCTGTACAGTTTTCAGTGTGTCAGCTTTTACCTCCAGGTCTTTGATCCATTTGGAGTTAATTCTAGTGCAAGGTGACAAAGAAGGATCCAACTTTAGTTTTCTGCAGGTGTTTAACCAGTTCTGCCAGCACAACTTGTTGAAGAGGCTATCTTTCTTCCATTCTATTTTTTTGGCTCCCTGGTCAAAGATTAGGTGGCCATAGGTCTGTGGTTTAATATCTGGGTCCGCAGTTCTCCTCCAATGGACTTCAGGCCTGTTCTTGTGCCAGTACCAAGCTGTTTTGAGAATTATAGCTCTGTAAGAGAGTCTTAAGTTTGGAATTGAAATTCCTCCAGCGCTGGTCTTTCTGCTAAGAAGTATTTTTGCTATACAGGGTCTTTTACTATTCTATATGAAATTTTGAATTGCCTCTTCTATTTCTTTAAAGAGTGACATTGGGATGTTGATTGGTATTGCATTGAATTTGTAGATAGCCCTTGGCAAGATTGTCATTTTCACAATGTTGATTCTTCCAGTCCAGCAGCATGGGAGGTTTTTCCATTTCCTTAGTTCTGCTTTAATTTCCTTTTTAGGGTTTTAAAGTTTTCATCTAAACGGTCCTTTACATTCTCAGTTAAGCTAATTCCTAGGTACTTTATTTTCTTTGAGGCTATTGTGAAAGGAGTTTCTTTCCTGATTATTGCCTCATTCCTCTCACTGTTGGCGTAAAGGAAGGCAGTTGATTTTTGAGGGATGATTTTATGGCCTGCTACCCTTCGAAAGCTTTGAATCAGCTCAAGGAGCTTGGGAGTAGAGTCTATAGGATTCTTTAAATACAGAATCATGTCATCTGCAAAGAGGGATATTTTTATTTCCTCATTCTCCACTTGGCTCCCCTTTATGCTTGCTTCTTGCCTTATTGCACTGCCTAGGAATTCTAGTACTATGTTAATAAGGAGTGGAGAGATTGGGCATCCTGAATGCTACCCGTCAGCACTTTTATGCAAAGCTTAGGCCTGTGGCATTTCACGCACAATTCAACGCTCTGTTTTTTGCTGGTTAATTAGAGGTAAAAATCTTATGGAATTTATTGCATGGCTGATTTTGAACTGGAATCCTCAGGTCTCAGCTTATCTTGAGTAGCTAGGATTACAGTACTTTTACAACCTGTATGCTCATACACATCGCTTCTGATCCAAACACTCATTGTTCAATTTAACTAACAAGATGTGAGGAAAGATGATTGACTGTAATTTACTAGATGGGCTTCTAGTTAGTATATATTTCCACTTCCACTCTGAAGCCAGGGAAATGTTTCTGGTACTTGTTTCAACTATCTCCCAAAGAGGAAATAATATGTGAGTACGTTTGCTAGTATTTCAGATAGGAGATGGACTTTGGTGTTTGGAACCTGTTGGGCAGAGTGTATCAGCTGGGCTGTGATAACAGAGATGATGTTTCAGACAGGAATATTTTCATAACAGACAGACTTAGTCCAGATCCTTGGATTTCAGGCCTTGAGTAGATAGAATTACAAGTGTGAGCTGCCACCACCACCTGGTTCATTTTGGAAACCTTAATTGCTTCTCATTTGTTCCTTTCCTTTTTTGGAAGATTGATCTAAGCTGGCTGATTGTGCATCACAATGAAGTGATTGGCCTCAGGAATTGCAAATATTTGTTTCATCAGCACGGAATGAATGAAAGTTGATCTAAACCCAATAGTATTTTCCTTCTGATAAATAGGGAACTTACTTATATCATTTTTCCTTGCCTTTGCTTTCCCAAAGCAAGCAACATGTTTCTTAAAAACTATACTTCATGAGAATATTATAATTAGAAGCTATCTTCTGCACACTTCAGAATAGTCCTTGCATTTATAAACTTATGTTACAATATTAGGTAGAAGAATGGTGACTGTTAGTTTCATAACTATTTCATATGTTTTACTCTTTAAGGCTCATTAACTCAAGAAGGGATTAAATACATTTAGATAATAGTAGATCATAGCTGCTGCTGATTTGATGTGTGTGCAGATGATACACAGATTAATTAGGATTACTCAAAAGTTTTGTTCAAATTTTCAGTAGTGGACTGCTATGCTAACGGGAAGGTGATAGTAATGATGCTGAAATTCTATGAATCAGCTATGAAGCAGAATTTCAGGGGAGAGTATTTGCTAGGGACTTAATTTCTAAGACGCATATCAAGAATATTGAACTATAACACCAAATGATGGACGACTCAGCGTCACATTTTGTTTGTTTTATGCAAGTCTTGGGACTTGAACCCAGGGCCTGGGAACTGTCCTTAAATGTTTTTTTTTGCTTCAGGCTAGTGTTGTACCACTTGATCCACAGCTCTACCTCCAGATTTTTGGTAATGAACTGTAAATCAGAATATCATGCAATTTGTTTGGGCTGGAGTCAAACCTGATTCTGTGTAGATAGGATTCCAAGTGTGAGCGCACAGAGCCTGGCTAGTATCATTCATCATTCAAGTCATGGGACTGCAATTCTGCACCTGGGTCTTGTCACTGAGCTTTTCAGCTCAAGACTACTGCCCTATCCCTTGAGCCATAGGGCCACTTCTGGGTTTCTGGTGGTTAATTGGAGATAAGAGTCACATGGACTTCAGTGCCCAGGCTGACTTTGAACTGCTATCCTTGGATCCCAGCCTCTTGAGTAGATACATTTACAATTGTGAGCCACCATACCCAGCTAAATTATTTTTTAAGTTAATTTTTTTTGTTAAGTCAATATATAGTTGGCATACGGTTACATAAGTAATGAACATATTTTTTAAGAAAATTGTTATCCCCACCCCCCTTTTTCTCTGTTTTCCTACCCTCAGCCCCCTCTCCACCAGATTGTTCAGTTCATTTCCGTTTAGTGTCTTCCAAGTATCACTGTTCAATTGGTTAACCCTTTTTCCTTTGTTTTTTTTTTTTACCATTTTATTATACCCTCTCCATTCCATATCACATAAACCTATGTACAAGACACAGGGTAGCCGAATTCAACACAGTGACTACAGAGAATAAAACTAAAGGGAAAAAGAAGAAAAGAGGTAAAAAGCAAAGAAAATGAAAGAACATCATGCAGTACCTTAGAATCAACAACACTGAAAAAACAAAACATAAAACCTTGGGCTGAAAATAAAGCTTGCCTAGCATGTATGAAACCCTGGATTCCATTCCTCAGCACCACATAAACAAAAAACAGGAAGTGCCACTGTGACTCAGCTGGTAGATTTCTAACGTTCAGCACAGAGTGTCTCCAAGTGACAAAAATCTGTCACATTTAAGTCAGGCTTCAAAACTTTGCTAGGAACCAGTTACGTGATTTGGAAGAAAGTCCAATTTTCAAAGAATCACTAGCCAGGCGCTGGAGGGTCTTAATTGTCATTCTACTAGCCAGGGAGAAGGTGAATCAAAGCCTTTGCAAGCAAAAAAACAAAAACAAAAAAAACTGTAAGATTCTACTCTCCACTTATCCACCCAAAAACTAAGTGGAGTTGTGGCTAAAACTGGTACAGCATTAGCCTTGAGGAAAAAGAACTAAGAGACCTTGCCCAGGTCCAAAGTTCAAGCTCCCCACCAAGAAAGAAAAAAAAAGTAGTACAGATACCTTAGTTTCAAAAGTATATCTGGATATCTTAGTAGATTTTTCTGATCTTTCCTCATTCATCTCATGGAACCAAATAATCTTGATCCTGATCTGACTAAGAGCCTGCATTGTGCTTAATAAATTCATTCCACATATTCCAGTAGAATCTTGACAGCTAACAGCCACTTACCAATGCTTTATTCTACGTTTAGGCCAGTATGTCTTCATACCATCTACACAGTCAGCTATATCATCTTTCCAGAAGTATCATTGAGTGTAGAACACTCAGAACTAAAATAATTGCATAAAGATGTAATAAAAACCCTTGATTCATTAAGAAAATTTCTGTACCACTTAGAGCAAGTACATTAGTGGTATTTACCTCTAGCCTCTTTTTTAAAAAAAATTTATTAACATTGAAATTTACATCATATTTCAAATGTCATGTTTAACCAACAAGTATTCAAGAAGGGAATCGCTGTACAATCACTGGCACATAGATTTTAGAATATAGTAAAAGTTAAGCTGAGTCTTTGTATGTCATAGATACAGATTAATCTATAATAAAACACATGTCTATAGAGTGTATAGTCCATCCTAGATTTTTATGTCTATGTAGTTATGTTTATATCTCCAAAATTATGTCCAGAACTTTGGGTATCAACTATTCAATCATCGCTCTACTACTGTTTGTAACTAATATCTATATATTAAGGATACCATGTACCTTTTGTTCCTTGGTCTTGACTTATCTCACTCAACAGGATTCACTCTAATTTCATCCACTACCCCAAAAATGCCATTATTATTTTTTTCTGTGCAGATCTTCTTTTTATGTATTTATTTTTATTGTAATTTATAGAAGGGTTACATTATATTCACCAGATAGAAGGTGCATTATTTCTCAAACTTTGATACCCCATGTAATGATATGGTCCCCATTTCCCTTCCCCTACCCCCACTCATGTTCATTTCCCCCCTTCCCTATCCAATTTCAAATAACAATTAGGCACATATGAAATATATCAGAAAACAAGGTGAAATATTGTAACAATAGGATATAACCAAGGGATATCTCTTTTGATAAGAGATCACATATTTCATAAAGGACAACAATCACTCATTATATGAGTTTTGTTTCTTTATCTTGGAGGTCCTTACATTTAGTGTCATACTATTTGTCACGATGTCTCTAGATTTTGTTCTATTGTAAATCTCTGGTAGCAGAGCCCAAGGTTTCTACTGAATTTGACAAATGAGGGAGACTCTTGGGCCTATGTTCCTTTGAGTTTGGCTTACTTCACTTAATATGATTTTTTTCCTTTTCATCCACTTCCCCGAGAATGCCATTATTTTATCTTGTCGGTTGGCTATGTATCATTCCATTGTGTGTGTGTGTGTGTGTGTGTGTGTGTGTGTGTGTGTGTGCGTGTATCACATTTTTTGTAACCAAAGGGCAAAATAAGAGATGAGAACTAACATTGTAGTTTAAGGACAAAAATCACACAAGATGAAGAGCAACGATGACACAAGATATAGCTCTTGTTCCCATATCCTAGAGATCCTTTCATTTAGTCTCATCCTATATGACCTTATATACCTAGGTTTTTGAGTTATTGTAATCCTCTGCTAGGAGAGTCCTAGATGTGAACTAATTGTTACAAATGAGGGAAACCATTGAGCTTATGTTTCTTTGGGTCTGGCTTGCTTCACTTAATATGAATTTTTCCAAGTCTTTCCATTTCCTTACAAATGGGGCGATGTCTTTCCTTCTGATGGCAGCATAGCATTCCATTGTGTATAAGTACCACATCTTCTTGATTCAGTCATCTACTGAGTGGCATCTGGGTTGGTTTCATAGCTTTGCTATGGTAAATAGTGCTGCAATGAGCATCATTGTGCTAGTGGCTTTAGAATGTCCTTTTTTCTGGACAATTGGGTAGATGCCAAGTAGTGGATTTGCTGGATCATAGGGGAGCTCTATGTTCAGTCTTTTGAGGAACCACCACACTGCTTTCCCTAGTGGTTGAACGAGTTTACACTCACACCAACAGTGTAGGTGTGATCCCCCTGGTCACTTCCCCACCAGTATCTCTTATTAGATTTTTGATAATGTCCATTCTGACTGGAGTCAGGTGGAATCTCAAAGTTGTTTTGATTTTCATTTCCCTTATTGCTAGAGATATGGAGCATTTCTTCATGTGTCTAAAGCCCATTTTAATTTTTTCTTCAGAGAATACTCTTTTAAGTCTTTAGCCCACCTTTTAATAGGATGGTTGTTTCTTTGAAGATTTGTTTGGGAGAGATTCATTTTTTTCAGCTATAGATATATTTTAGATAACTACGTATATTTTTGTAGAAAAAAGAATGGAAGTCATCATGCTGGCTCACAATTTAATTTCAGCTACTAAGGATGCTCAGGGTTTAGGATCACAGGTCAAAGCCAACCAGGGCCCTACAGTGTGTGAGATCAAACTCTGTGAACATACAATGACTGTAAGAGGAATCTCACTGCCTGGGAATGTAGCCTAATGGTAGAGTGCTCACCTAGAATGCATGAAGACCTAGGTTCTATTCACCGGTACCGCATACTCAGAATAAAAGCTAGAAGTGGCGCTGTGTCTCAAGAGGCAGAGCACTCACCTTGGGCAAGCGAGTCCAATGAAAATGTCTAGGCCCTGAGTCCAAGCCGTAGGACTGGCAAAAAGAAAAAAAAAGAGCAATCTTACTTAAGTAACAAGGAATGTACCCTATATTTATACAGACTGAAAACTTCATTAAGAAATTAGAAAATATGTATAAAGTGCATAATTTCTTTTGTGTGTTGGCACTGGGTCTTCAACTGAGTGCTTCAGCTCTATCCCTGACCTTTTCTGCTCAAGGCTAGCACTCTACCAAAACAGCCCCAAATCAACTATCTTCAATTGAGATATAAGCGATGAATATTTCAGGGTGCTTCATGAAAAACATTTTTATAAATTGAAACTTTCAACACAGTCTTATTTTAGTATGAATGTTGAGATGGGAAGAGACAGAAAAAGTGAAATGTTTCCTGATCCCCATAGAGAAGAGACTCAGCAGAACCACTGTGGTCTGCAGGCTTCTTTGTGAGTTTTGTTTGCTTGTTTGATTTTTGTCAATTGTGGGGCTTGAACTCTGGGCCTGGGCACTGTCCCTGAGCTCTTCAGCTCAAGGCTAGTGCTTTAATCTGTGAGCCACAGTGCCACTTCTGGTGTTTCTAGCAGTTAACTGGGTACTTTGGCTGGCTTTAAACTTTGATACTCAGACCTTAGCCTCCTGAGTAGCTAAGATTATAGGTGTGAGGTACCATCACCAGGCTGCTGCTCTGTTACTATGCAGGTTCTGGATCAAGAACTTCAAGTTCTTACTTCAATTTTTTCTTCTCTTGCCTGATACTCTGCCATTTGAACGAAGCCCCAGTTCCTGGTCTTTGTTGGTTAATGAGAGATATTATGATTTTCTAATATTCAGAGCAACGATTATAAAACCCAGCATTTTACTTACTTGAATAAATTAAGAGACAGGACCTAATGAGATGGAAAACAAAATTTTTTTTCAAGTTGCTATCCTGTTCTAATGCATAAATCTGGCTATTTTGCTTACACTCAAATATATATTTTACCAGTTTCTACTCTATTTTTGCTTAGCTTAAAACCACCACTGCCATTTCATAGATTTTGTTGTTGTTGTTTGTGGTGCTTGAACTCTGTGCCTGGGCTGTTCCTCAGATCTTCAGTTCAATGCCAGTGCTCTACTACTTTTGATTTGGCCAGTCCTGGGCTTGAACTCAGGGACTGAGCACTGTCCTTATATTTTCTCAAAGCTAGGGCTCTACCACTTCAGCCTCAGCACCACTTCCAGCATTTTTCTATGTATGTGATATTGAGGAATTGAACCCAGGTCTTCGTGCATGCTAGGCAAGCACTCTACCACTAGGCCAAACTCCCAGCCCAAAATTATTCATCATTACTATTAGCTATCTTCTTTTTTTATTATTGATTCGTCATGGTGCTTGGACTTTGGGCCTGGACTGTCCCTGAGCTCTTCAGCACAAGGCTAGCGCTCTTCCTCTACAGCTCCATTTTTGGTTTCTGGTAGTTAATTGGTGATGTAAGTCTCACAAACATATGTGTCCAGGCTGGCTTTGGGCTTTGAACCAAGATCTTCCAAACTCAGCCTCCATAGTAGGTAGAATTACACGCTTCAGCCAGCAGTGCCTGACTGTTTGATGTCTCTGTCTCTGTCTCTCTGTCTCTGTCTGTCTCTGTCGGTCTGCCTCTCTCTCTCTCTGTCTGTCTCTCTCTCTCTGTCTCTCTGTCTCTCTCTGTCTCTCTGTCTCTGTCTGTCTGTCTCTCTCTCTCTCTCTCTCTCTCTCTCTCTCTCTCTCTCTCTCTCTCTCTGTTGTAAGACTTTAATTGTGCACCTGGGCAGTGTCCCTGGGCTCTTCAGCTCAAGGCTACAACCTTAAACCCCTTGAGCCACAGTGTCACTTCTAGTTTTCTGGTGCTTAAGTGGAAGTAACAGTTTCATGGACTTTAGTGTCTGGCCTGGCTTTGAACTGTGATCCTCAGAACCCAACCTTATGAGATCATTTCCAGCTTTTTTTTTTGGTGTAAGTGGTACAGAGTAATTGAACACAGGGCTTTGTGCATACTAGGCAAGCAAACTACCACTAGTGTGCACTCCAGACTTAGATAAGGGCTTTCTTTTTCTTTTTCTTTTTTTCATTCATGGGGCTTGAACTCTGGGCCTGGATGTTTACCTTAAGCTCTTCAGCTCAAGGCAAGAGCTCTACCACTTGAGGCACATTGTCATTTTGAATTTTCTGGATTATTTGGAAATAAGCTTCTCACAGATTTTTATGCCTGGGCCGTCTTTGAACCTCGATCCTCCAGGGTAGCTAGGATTACCAGGGTGAGCCACCAGTCATGGCCATTAAATTATTATTTTTGCATGTCCTATGGCTTCAACTCATGGCCAGAGCACTGTCCTAGGGCTTGCTCAAGGATAGCACTTTACTTCAGCCAGCCAACTCCCGGTCCAAATAGGCCACTCTTGAAGCTAGAATTACAGAGATCTGCCATAATACTGGCATGTCGTTATCTAAGTATATAATTTTTCTTCTATTTTTGATGGCTTTTCCTTAGTGTACATATTTCCTACATATTTTATGGAAAACTTCCTTCCCACTGGGGCCATAAGTTAAGCCTAGTGGAAGAGTTCTTGCCGAGCATGAATGAAGACCCAAGTTCAATTCCTCAGCACAACATAGATAAAAAAAAGATAAAAGTGGTGCTGTGGCACATGTGATAGAACTTGCGCCTTAAGAATAAACAAAAACAAAAACAAGGATCGTGCTCAGGTCCGGAGTCTAAGCCCAGTACTGGCAAAAAAATTCTGCCCAAAGTAGACATTTAAACTCATTGTACATTTCAAAAAATTTGTTGTCAAGGTGATATACAAAGAGATTGCTGTTACATATGTAATGAGTACATTTCTTGTAAACACTGTTACCCCCTTCCTCCTTTTCTTTTTCCCTTCCCCCCAAGTCATAAATTTCATTTACAACAAATATGTATGTATTTTCATTCCTGAAAAAAATAGTTTAAAATGTGTTCAAATAAATGATGTTGGTTGATATATTTATAAAAATGGATTACTTGAACTCTAAAATAAACATTCTAGGTAATTTTTCTCATAAAATTGTAGTAATGCTATAAAACTAATAAAAAAGGAATTTTAGTTATTAATTTCTTATGTTTTACCTTTAACATTATTACACTAAGCATACTGTTTATGGTATTAATACAGACAGCATGAAATATGATTATGTAAAAAAATTAAATGATTAAAAATAGTAAGGTTTGGGGCCAGTAGTTTGGTTTGGTGGCACACACTCTGGACTGGCAAAAAAGAAGTAGGTTTAGATAAAACAGATTTATTTCCAAATGTGTGGAAAATGGTATGATTTCTTGTTTGGCTAGTCCTGGGGCTTGAACTGAGGTACCAGGAACTGTCCTTGGCCACATTTGTTCAAGGGTGGCACTCTGACACCTGAGCCACAGTGCCCCATCTGCTTTTTCTGTGTATGCAGTGCCGAGGAATTGAATCAAGGTCTTCTTGTATACTAGGCGAGCACTCTACAACTAGGCCACATTCAAAGCCAAAGTAGATTTTTGATGCTATTGTGGAGTTTTAATTTTCTTAAATATTTGTACAAAGCACAATGGAAATATAAACAGACTTGAACTCACAGAACAGAGTCCCACATAATATTACAGTTACTCTGGCACTTCTCCCGATTGACAAAACACATTTCCGGGCATCTGCTCTGTCCTTAAGCTTTGGTAGCTGACTTGTCTTTCCATGGAGGCCTGGCCTGGATTCCTGGTGATTCCATGCATTTCATAGTTCCCTGTATATCCAGTAAGGTTGTCTTCTATGGGACCAGACCTGTCTGGTTTTTGGCCCACCCAGGACCTATGTGTCTGAGGTCTCACATTATAAGTGGAAAATAAAACACAGTATAATAAGCACTGAATAACTGCACACCATAATATTAACAATGAGAGTTTAATAGTTAGCAAAGTAAATACAATGAATACTTGACAAGAATCATGAGAGAAAGATAAAGAGATGTCTTTTTAGGAAGGGGACAGGGAAGCTCTAAATCCAGACTGGCCTCCAAGTTGCCTTCAGACAGTAATTCTACTTCAGAGTCCTCAGAAGGGTCTCCTTCCTCATGAGAAACAGAATGTCCTTCCTGAGTTAAGATTGGGATGGATTCTGGTTTGTCGAATGGAGATTGAGTCTCTTTTAGTGAGATGGATGGGTCTGGATATTCTGTGAGGATGGATTCATTTTCCTCCAATGAATCCAGTATTGAGAGTACACTTGCTGCTTCCCATGGGAACATTTTCCATGAGCCCAGCGTGTGCCCCTTCAGCTTGCACAATAAGTGGAGTGTTACTCTGACTCAGATGGCCTGACTCTGGGTGGAGTGTGAAAGGAAACGGAAGGAAATCTGGCTGCTCTTTTTCTTCCTCCATAGTATCTGCAGGTTCAACTGTGTCACACATGGGGTTCAGAGCAAAAGGTATATCCACAGGACTCTAAACCTGTTTGGTAATTTCTGCAGAAGGCCCATGGTTTCTGGAGTGCAGTGATGATTCTCAGTCTCCATCAGTCACCAGCTCCATTGGTGGGTTTTTCATCCGGAGTTCAGGATAAGCTCTTCCACGATGACCCAAACCAAAGAATGGAAATAGGTACAGAGTGGACAGAGTGGACTCTGCAAGTTGAAGTGTCACTCAACTTCCATGAGGATCTAATGGAGGAACCTGTAGAACTGGAGTTTGGACTGAACATTGAGGAGGTGTAGGGTCTTTCTAATGAGTGCTTATTCCCAAGTCCTTTCAGAGGACAGACATTACCTGGGTGACACCACCCATAAAGGGCATTTTGCCAAGCTCTGTAGAAGTAAGGGCCAACCAATATCTAGACCACATGGGCTTCCTACTCACAGGTTCTGAGGCAACCACACCAGGACTTCTACTTTTTCTTGGTCTTACTGGTCGCACATTCCTCCAGCTGGTCAAAAAGTATGTGTTTAGAAGAGCAGGTCCAAAGCCGGCATGTGGAGCCTCATATAGAGCTTGAGTTGTGTCAGGGTGTGGCAGTTCTTGAACTCGTAGAAATCACTAGGGTAGAAGTCCATTCACATCGTATAGATGGAACACATGATGCTGTGGGCACATTCGGTACAAGGAAAGTGAGAGCCCTCTCTCTCCATCCTGAGCCTTTTACCAAAGCCGCTTTCTTGCAGGACTCTAATGCTGTGGCTGTCCTGCAGAGATGTGCACTTATGTGCTGGGAGGGGGGTAAGAGACACTCGAGAACAGGATGACTTTTACACCCACTTCCAGAAGCTTCTGAGAGAGGTCTCTATGCATCTGTCCAAAGTAAACGCATCTTAAATCAACTAAGTAAATGCTCTAAATAAATCAATAAGTGAATGCTCTAAATAAAGAACTAAATGCTCATTCCTCTAATCTTAGCCACCCAGCAGGCTGAGCTCTGAAGATCACAGTGGAAAGCCAGTCTAGTCAGTGAAAGTCTAAAGGCACTTGTCTTCAATTAGGCAGCAAAAAGCCAGAACTTGACCTATGACTCAAATGGTACAGTGCTAATTTTTGATCACCAAAGGAATGGTATTTAGACCTGGGTTCAGGTTCAAGTGGCAGCACTGGACCACACACCAAAATGTAAATGCTTTCAGGTTCTAACAGGCAAAGCTATCACAATCCCTCCCTGATGGCTCAAAAGTGATTCAGCCCCCAGCTTTTCCTCTGACGCCAGTATTTCACAGGCCTCCGCCATTAGTACTGACACCTCATTTCTTACTGGGAAATGGGATTTCCTAGGATGTCACCTAGGTGAGGGCTGCAGTTGGGAGCCACTTACTCATGCCTGAAATCCAACTTCTCAGTAAGCACACTGTTGAGACTCCAGTAGCTTGTGAGGGAAATGAAATGGCATGGTGTCCCAGTCATAATGAAGTAGTTTGTGCACTTGTATCATGCTTAGCTCCCCTGTGAACACCCCAGTGAACCAAACAGGCTCAGAGAGGAGCCAAGTAATCCAAGGCTTAGCCAGGAGGGGTGAGCAAACCTGGGTTTGGGGGGGAACACTCACTTTTTCAAGAGAATTTCCAGCAACTACTACATTGTCCTCCATTATTTGAAATTGTGCAGGAAGTTTCCCACATAAAAGAGATCACCTTTCTGGTAGGCAGCGATCAGCTTTGTCAGCAGCATCTCCAACAGGCCTTCCTCCAGGATCCATAGGTTACAAGGCTCATTCAGAGTCTGAGCTGACTTACCATCACACTGTATTGGCAAAACAGTGGATATTTCAAACGTAGGAATGGGACCACACTTCACACTGAAGAATTGGAATAGAGTAGATTGGAAATGACACACTCTAATCTCAGTAGAGTCACTTGAAAGCACACAAGAAGGTTGTAGTGTGTGGGCAGGATGATGGGTTCAAATAGGTTTCCTCTCAAAATACCTCATCTGAGTTGCCCTGAAGTTTCCTGGCTTTCTTCCTAGAGAAATGCCTGATATATGGGAATTTTGGCTTGGCACTGGTCCAGAATCTACTTCTTCAAGTGAGAGATCCATATCTCTCATGCCTGAGATCCGAGCCTCCTGATCGTTGGCAACAGCACAGCAACATCTTTCTTCCTCCTGAGCCACAGGCCAAGGGAGCTGGCTTGAGCTGGTTGTCACTTGCAGTGGCTTGGTTACCAGGGTTCCATATTCTGTTCCATTGTGAGGGAGGTAGGGTCACCTTTCAAGGCCCAATGACCAAAGCTCCTTGCTCACAGAAGACCTCCCCAAAGACATACTGGAGGCTGAATCTCCCTTCCCACCTCACATATGGATGTAGTAAACAGCACACCTTTTTGTTCAAATCCCAAGTCATTAACTAGGCGTAAGTGCTAGCCTGGTCTCAGGCTCAAGGAGCCTTTCTTAGGTAAGATCCAAACTTAACTGTCACTATTCCCCTTACCCTTCACAAGACATTTTGCTTCACAGTGCCTTCTCAGCTTGCATTTTGCCTCTTGCACATTTTCTTTGCTAGTCCTGGGACTTGACCTCAGAGCCTGACCATTGTTCTTAGGCTTTCTTTAGGCTATAGCTGTCCCACCAAGCCACAGCACCACTTCCAGCATTTTCTATGTAGATAGTACTCCAGATTCAAACCGGAGTCTTTTTGTGTGGTAGCCCAGCACTCTACAAATAGATGAAACACCGAGGCCATCTTGCACATATTATTCACTTCAATCTACTAGGACGTTGTTAGGTTTCTGTATCGCAATCTATTTTTCTTCCTGATGAATATCTGTGCTGTCATCTGTAAAAATGCAAGTGGGAAAATCACAGAAGCATTGGTGACATAAAAAAAGTCTTACAGACATAGATAAGTGTTCATTCTTTGTAGGAGAAAGGATATTTTGATATGATGATGATGACTATTTATAAATACTTTATCGGGGTTTAGAGTTTGGCCCAGTGGTAGAGTGCTTGCCTAGCATCCATGAAGATCTAGGTTTGAGTCCTTAATATCACACAGATATAAAAATCCATATGGCAATGCGGCTCAAGTGGCAGAGAGCTAGACTTGGGAAAACCCAAGAGCAGTGCTCAGGCCCTGAGTTCAAGCCCCAGGAATGGCAGAAAAAACAAAAGAAAAGAAAAGAAAAGAAATGTGCTTTTTACAAGTTATTCACTCACAGCATTTGCCTCTGAATTCTTCGCTTCTGCATCTTGTGACTTATCCCTTTCCCTCAATGTAGACAAGAAAAACAAATTTTATTAGTTGCTATCCTTTGTCCAATCTTTGGATATTAATTCAAAATACAATATTGCCTGAGATATTGTGTGTGTGCATGTGTGTGTGTATCTGCCAATGTGTGCATGCACACATGTGTACAGGGTTTAGGGCTTACTCAAAGGGCCTGTGTGATAACCCTCAGCATCTTTTCCTCAAAGGTATTGTTCTTTCACTTCTAGCTTATTATAGCTAATTGGAGTTGAGAGATTCACTCAATTTCTTGCCCTGTGCATTGGAACCCAGTGCTGGGTTCTCATATTGTTAATTGTAGCTATAGAGAAGCCTGAGGTCTGGGTATCCTCGTTAGAATCCAGCCCCTGAAAGAAAGTCACTGATAGAAATCTTTATCTTCAGTTAAGCAGGAATAAATAAGGCAAAAGTGGAACTGTGGCTCAGTTCCTCTTGTACCAGCCATGAGAAAATTAGTAATTGGCAGCACCTGGTCCCTGAGAGAAATCCTTATCACCGCTTCAAAAAAAGAAAGAAAATAATGAAAAAAATTAAAACTTGCTGAGGAATCCATAAGGATAAACGTGCCTGTGAATAATCTTGTCATTTCAGATTCCCTCAAGAGCTTAGGTCTCTCTATATTTTATCAAGTTTTTTTAAAGATATTTACATATTTTCTATCTTTCTTAAACAGAGATAGCCATCCACAAAACACAAACACAAACTCTCACACAGTATACCACCCACCCATAAGTGTCTGGCTATGTATATATGTATAGTCGTATGTATTGATCTGTCTCTCTATACTAATATATAAATGCATAAACATATATATTTAGACAAACAGGAAACATACATAGATAGGTCTCACGCATTTCCAGATTTTGTGCAAGTCTTCTGAGTGCAACTTATCATTGTATTGTTTGTCAAGATAGAGTCCCTCTAACTTTTGGCCAGCTTCTTGTCCTTTGATACTTTTTTCTGCCAGTCCTGGGTTTTGAACGCTAGGCCTGGATGCTGTCACTGAGCTTGAGCTTCTTGCATTCAGTAGTTTATTGCAGATAAGAGTCTCATGGAGTTTCTGTCCTGGGCTGGCTTTGAATTGTGATCCTCAGATCTCAAACTCCTGAGTAGCTAGGATGACAGTCTTGAGCTACCAGTACCTGGTTCCTTTGCCTCTTTTACCCTTTTTTTGTGGCCCCACCACAGCCATGGTATCTACCTTCCTATGTTCTCTCCACCTGCCCCCAGACAGGGGTCTGACAGATGCTTTCCACCCACTTATTCATGTCCTCCTCTGTATTGGCTGACAGCTAAGACATGCACTCACTTGTCTGGATGCCAAACACAAAGCCATGTGATTGTTTCTCAGTCTGGAACATCCTATCAGATTTATAGCACCACAGAGGGTCAGGTTGATGCTCCTCCAGAGCTTCTTAAATTGTTGTCATATTAATCCACAACACGTTTGTCATCACTTGTCCAGCTAATTCATGGACTAAAGCAGCATTCCCTACAAACTTAGATCCCAATACCATGAGGACACTCAAGGGTGCATTAGGAGTATGACCTGCAGGTGGATGTGAGCCTGTCTAAGTTGGAGGGGATTTCTCCACCACAGGAAATGGAATACAAATTTAAAATCTGCTTTCATGAGGTGACAATCTCTGGCAGATGTTCTTATCAAATGTGGCACTGCCTACTTCCAGCTTAAAACATGGGTTGATGACCCAGCATAACAGAGAATGTATTCACCCCGGCCCAACACATAGGCTGGGACCCTGAACTTTCAGGTAGCATTTGGCTTTGAAGGTCATGAGATCTTAGTCTACAAATGATGAGCCCCCTCCCGTGAGGCATAGCAAACGGAGCAAAAGTGCAACCCAGTTGAGCACCAGATCAAGCTTCCCTTCTTCAGTAGGGTATGGTTTGAAAACTGTGCATAGCTTCTGTTTGAAGCCAGTCCAGAAAGGAAAGTCCATGAAACTCTCATTTCCAGTTAACTGCCAAGAAAAAGCCAAAGATAGAGATGAAGCTCAAGAGAGCTAGAGAGCCATCTGAAAAGAATGGTTACACCCTGCAACATCCTCATTATCTGATCTTGAAAACATCTCTGCGTGCATCCCAGCATGCAGCTAGCATCTGGGGGTGACAGTGACCCCTGCGCCCATTGGCAATCTACACTGTCTCTGACATCTGTAATGTGAACCTCATTCTGTTGGGTTTGTGAAGCGGTGTCAACCCTGCAGAAGGAACCAACTGTGCCCTAACTCCCACTGTCCCCTGGGGCTCCTAGCATTCCCCCATCTGCACCCCTCCTGTGGCTTCTGATCCTAGGGAGCCCTCCTGCCCTGTCCAACACTCACATGAAGTGCATATTTCTTCTCCTGGGGCAACTTCTCCACAGAGAGTACATGACATGCCCTCTCTCCAGGCACGGGGAGATCCTGTCAAAGTAGCAAATCAGTGATAAGGACATAAAGTGATGAATAGAATTTTAGATCCTGATGGTAGACAGTCTGCAAAATCCAAGGGAGAATGGAATTGGAGGGGACCAGGGATCAGGATGTGGGCATGGAGCTTCCCTGCCAAGGGGGTGGGGGAAGTCACAGGCTGGGGGATGCACAGGATGATCCATGGGCCCTGTGCAGCTACTGGGTCACCCCCTTCTGCATCTCAGCCTTTGGCTTTGAGCTCTGTGATTGTCAAGATGTGCACAGTCTGTACTCTGGCTGGCAGAAGAAAGGACCCTGGGAAGACAATTGTAGACCCTTTGTGAGTGTAGGAAGGGGTAGGCTGGACACCCAGTCCAAGAGGAGCTAAAACTGGAGTCGAGAGGTGTGCAAGGAGTGGGTGTGAGGGTTGTGGGCAGTCACAGTCACGGCAGAGGTGGCTCTGTCTGTGGGGTGAGTGCCTCCCTGCAGGCACAGTACTGGACATATCAGAGATCCACATGAAAAGGAAAAGCTGGAAATGGCACTTTGGTTCAAATGGTAGAGCATCAACCTTGAGCAAAAGAGCTCAGGGACAGTACCCAGGACCTGAGTTCAAGCCTCATGACTGTAAAAGAAAAAGAACCAGGACTATGAGAGGGAACCTGGTACTCTCTTGGTCTAATCAGACACAAGAAGAGGCCGGGATAGGCTGTGGAGAAACACAGAGAACATCTTCCCCAGCTCATCCTGTCCTGCATGCTGGGGCAGCCATGTAACTAGGGCTACGGTGAGATCATCTTCACCCCTGTGCTGCCATCTGAATTGTAGGCCTCTGTCCTGGCATGGGGTGTCCTGAGGGCTGAGCAGGTGCCCTAACCCTAGATGGAGAGCAGCCACTGACTGTGGTAGCTAAGGAGAGATCTGTTCCATAGCTATCAGCCCACCCAGCATGGGAGCCATAACCACCCCTCACCCAGGTAGAGGCCAATGGTTCTCCAGGTGCTACTAACATTGCCCCACCCCTAGCTCTGGGTACACGTGACATTCCCTCCACAAGGAGCAGGACTAAGTGAAGGATCAGGAAGCTGCCTATGGGCTTCAGATGATGGCCAGGCTGGCACTACAGATGGCCTCACTCTGTCACCACCTTCCCCTGCCTCCATCATTCCTCCATCATGCCTCTCTACCTCCCACCCATTAACCTTGGAAACCAATGAACTGGGCTCTCATTATTCCTCTCATCTCTTCACCCACCTTGCCATGCGTCCATCCCTCTGTCACTTCCACCCCACACACATCGCACCACCAGCCATCCTGTAGCTTATGAGGATCCCAGAGGAAGCTCTTGGTGAAGGGCTTGTGACCCCAAAACAGTTACTATCACCCGCTCCGGCCTGATCCACCACAGAATAAGAACAGCCAAGCAGGCACACACTGCAGCAGAGTTGCTCTGCTGCCACCCTGATTTCTTCATGGCCAGGACTTGGCTCTCCTCAGCCTCCCAGCTCAGTAACCAGAACATTGTGCTTTCACAGAGCC
Organism: Megascapheus bottae; assembly: GCA_024803745.1. Classification (NCBI taxonomy): domain Eukaryota; kingdom Metazoa; phylum Chordata; class Mammalia; order Rodentia; family Geomyidae; genus Megascapheus; species Megascapheus bottae. The sequence continues at coordinate 649,507 of JANJXV010000147.1, read as the reverse complement.
ATAGCTTCCAGTCTCCATGGACACAATGACATCAAGGTGATGCCAACTTCCCCATCTCTATATACTTCTAACTATGGGATGGGAGCTGAGGTTCTCTTCTGTGACTCCATCCGCTAAGAGGCTCATGCAGATTTCTGTCCTTTGCTCATCATGGTGACTCTTTGGTTAACAAGTCACTGCTGGGCTTCCAGTTCACCACATATAGAACCCATACTCCAACACTTTTCTTAGAAGGACTGATGACTTTTAAATATTCTCTAGTTTTAAATTTCTAGTTCCTTCTCTCTTTCATTTATATATTTCCCTTCCTCACATACTTCCCTTTTTTACCTTCCTTCTTTAATTCCTGTCCTTGAACTCAAGACCTGGAGCTTTTTCTTAGCTTTTCTTTGCTCAAGGTAGCACTCTAGCTCTTGAGCCACAGCTCTACTTCAATCTTTGTTCTTGCTCTAAACTGGGAGTATGAGTCTCATGTATTTTTCCCTTTGCTGGGTTGGTTTTAAACCACAATACTAAGATCAGGATCCTGAATATGCCTCGGATTACAGGTATTATCTAATCAAAACAAATTCCTGATTTCTTTTTTAGACATAATTAGTTCTTTCAGGTGAGCCACCAGCCCTTCATGCAAGAGCATTGCAGGATCCCAGCATTCATCTTGCCTCCAGTCTTATTCCATCCATCTCACCATGGTCATCTAAAACACCCTGCTGCATGCCTGAAGTCACAAGGAACGTTCTCAACGCCATGAGAAGCCCCCTTAAGCTCTGCCTCAGATATGCCCAGCCTCCATCCCACTTCCACATGAGCATTTGTTTAGGAGAAATTTCCTGAGTACATCATCATGTTTTCCTCACCATTCAAATTTCATCTTTGGAGTCATTTCTCCCGGACAAAGAGGAACATGATCCATGGTTTGATAGCTGCTCCAGCTTCATAGTCCAGCCACCAACACCCCCCATTAACCTGCCATACACCTGAATTCAAGAACAATGTTTTCATTACCCCTGACTCTTATCAAATGTTTTAACTTATACAGTGCATTAAAATAATTTTACTAAATGGAATAAACACATGGCATCAAGCTTCAGAATCTTTGCACCTGAACTTTTAGTGAGTCACAGACACACCAGCATTTCTGTAGCCAACAGAAATCTTAGCTTTGAGATTTCAGCATTCCTGGTATCCAAGTTTGGATGTACTTACACTGCCCTTAATGGGGCACTTCAATCACAGAATCCCACAACAATCAATGTCATTTGACATTCACTGGTAAGTGGTTCTAGGAAAAAGACTGATGTGCCAACTCCATGCTGGCTTGACCTATGTCATCTTCAAACCTGGAGCAAGTGGGGCTCCTCTCTCCATGACATCTTTTGTGTACTACCCCAGGAGGACTTTTACCTTGAGACAAAATTATGAAGACTATCTCTACCAGCAAAGATTCCAGTGAGATGTGCCTACATGGATAAAGCTAAAATCTCACTAAAGTGAGGTTGTTGGCAGTGCTGGAGCCTGAACTCAGGGCCTGGCCACTAAGCATTTGTACTCAAGACTAGCCCTTTACCACTTGAGCCCAAACTCCATTCCCAGCTGTTTTTATTTTTGGTAGTAAGAATCTATCAGACTTTCCTGTTCTAGGTGACTTGGAACTTCCATACTCAGATCTCAGCCTCCTGACCAGCCTGGATTAAAAGTGTGGATCAGCCATGCGCCACACCTGAGGACTTTTGCCAGCACATTTTTTTCCCAAAAATTAGAAGAGGAAGATGTGGGAGGGTTGGGCTCATTCTGCCCTGCATATGAAGGAGAGCATCAGCGCCTGAACTTCATTCCCTGTTGTAGGCTGCTGGAGGAAAAGGAAGCAAATAGGCACAGGCTGGCAACAGATGCCACAGAAAAACTTGTGACCAAGACTCCCAGAGCAGACCTCAGAATCAATGACAGAGTTGGATCTACCCAGTAACAGAGGCAGTGGTGACACCTGAAACTGCGCGTTTGAGCCTTTGCTGCTAGTAAACAGGGCCTCCTATGTCTCAATTAGAAAGGTGAGATTTTGGTGGAGAAGTTGAGATTAAACATTATGTATCATGCAAGAAGACAGACTATAAGGGGTCTTTTATTATTCCAAGTGAACTTTTGGATTTCCTATTCTGTTTTTTTAAAGAATGACATTGGGATATTGATGAATATTGCACTGAATTTGTAGATAGTCCTTATCAAGATTGCCATTTTTACAATATTACTTCTTCCAAAGCAGGAGCATAGGTTTTTGCATTTCCTCAGTTCTGCGTTAATTTCCTTCTCCAGAGTTTATAGTTCCATCAAAATGTGCTTTACATTCTAAGTTAATTCCTAGGTATTTTATTTTCTTTGATAGCAAAATGAGTTGCTATCCTGATTCTTGCCTCATTCCTCTAATTTGTTGGCATATAGGAAGGCAGTTGACATTAAGGGTTAATTTTATACCCTGCTACCTTACCAAAGGTTTATATCAGCTCAAGCAGTTTCGGAGTAGAGTCTATAGGGTTCTTTAAATACAGAATCATGTCATCTGTAAGGAGAGAAAGTTTCAGTTCCTCTTTCCCTTTTCCTCCTCACTCCAGTTAGAATGGCCAAGATCCAGAAATCTAATAACGTATGCTGGAGGGGATGTGGCCAGGAGGGATCACTACTACACTGCTGGTGGGATTGCAAACTCGTTCAACCACTATGGAAAACACTATGGCAGTATCCCAAAAAGACTAAACATAGAGCTCCACTGTGATCCAGCAATTTCACTACTTGCCAATCGTCCAGATAGGACACACTAAATTCACTAGAACAATAACATTTATCACAGCACTATTTACTATAACAAAGGTATGGAACCAACCCAGATGCCCGTCAGTTGATGAGTAGATCAAATATGGTATTTTTACACAATGGAATTCTCTGCTTCTGTCAGAAAGAATGACATAGACGAATTTGTAAGGAAATAGAAAGACTGTAAAGTTTAGAAATTAGTTTCTGTCTCCTTCTCTCTCTCCTTCTCTATCTCTGTAAAATTTAGAAGTTCCTGTTTCTCTCTCTTTTCTCTCTTTCTCTCTCTCTTTCTGTCTCTCTCTTTCTGTCTCTCTGTCTCTCTGTCTCTGTCTCTGTCTCTCTCTCTCTCTCTCTCTCTCTCTCTCTCTCTCTCTCTCTCTCTCTCTCTCTCTCTCTCCAATCCTTAGGCTTGAACTCAGGGCCTGAGCTACTTTTGCTCAAGGTTAGCACTCTACCATTTGAACCACAGTGCTTGCTCTTTTCACGTAGTATTGAGGAATCTAACCCAGGCCTTCATCCTTGATAGGTTAGCACTCTACCACTAAGCCACACAGTCAGCTTTTAGAGGTTCCTGACAAACGTTTTCCTACATGCTATTATTTCTTCTGTGAGTGCTCTTAATGCTTGCTGAAGGTTGACTTTGTTTAGAAGACTTACCCTAATGCTCCCATATACAGAGATTCTATATATAGCTAAATGTTTTTCATTACTCAGAATTTCTCTATTGTGTATGTTCTGAAATGTATTGAAGACTGACTTCTGATTAAAAGTCATTGCACATTTGTTCTATTCATTAGTTTTCTTTTCTTCTATGGGAATCAGGTTTGTGATGAACACAGAAGTATGCCTTCCAGGTCAAACACTTTCCACATTTGTAATATTCATAAGGTTTTTCTCTCCTATGTGCATTTTATACTTAGTCATGCGTTCATGATGGATTTTTCATATTCTTATATTCATACGATTTTTATCCTGTGTCTGTGTGGTATCATGCAAACTCAACTATGAGTTCTTCAAAAAAATTTCCCTTTCATTTTATTCATAGAATTCTATCCTGTGGGTGTTTAGTGATAAATCTTGACTTGTGCCTTCTGGGGAAAAGACTGAACATTTGCTACATTCATTAAGGGTTTGATCTTGTGTTGGTTCTGTGACACAAGCTGAGTTTTCTTCCACAGACTAAAAAGTCTTTCCTATTTATTACATTGCTAAGGGTTCTCATATGTGTGAACTCTCTTACGCTACCTGAAGGGTGAATACTGCACGAAAGACTTTCAACTTTGGTTATATTCCTAAGGTTTCTAATATGTGTGAATTCTGTTATGCCTCTTGTAATGTGACTTCCATCTGAAGGTCTTACCACATTTGATGCACTCGTACAGTTTCTCTCCTGTGTGTGTTTTCTGATGCCATTTGAGGGAAGACTTCCATTTGAAAGACATTCCACATCGGTTACATTCATAAGGTTTTTCTCCTGTTTGAATTGTCTTATGCATGTTGAGGTTTGGCTTCTGTGTGAAGGACTTTCCACATATGTTACACTCATAAGGTGTTTCTCCTGAGTATATTCTCTGATGAACATGGAGTTTTACCTTCCATTTGAAAGACTTTCCGCATTCACTACATGCATAATTTTTCTCTCCTGTGTGTGTTCTATTATGCCCATCAAGATATGACTTCCACTTGAAGGTCTTTCCACATTTGTTGCACACATAAGGTTTCTCTCCTGTGTGTGTTCCTTGATGCAATTTGAGGGAAGATTTCTGTCTGAAAGACTTTACACATTGGTTACATTCATAAGGTTTCACTCCTGTGTGTATTCTCTGATGAACACGAAGTTTTCCCTTCCCTTGGAAAGACTTTCCACATTCATTACACTTATAAGATTTCTCTCCTGTGTGTGTTATTTGATGAACTCGAAGGTGTATCTTCTGGGTGAAAGACTTTTCACATTTGTTACATTCATAAGGTTTCTCTTCTGTGTGTCTTCTCTGGTGCAAAGTGAGGTATGATTTCAGTCTAAAAGTCTTCCCACATTTATCCCATTAAAGATTTCTCTTCTGTGTGAGATCTCTGATGTGTGCTGAGAGCTTAATTCTGGGCAGAAATTTTATTATGTTCCTCATATTCATAAGGTTTGTCTTCTCTTGGAGATCGAGGTTGGAGCGTCAGGTCTGAGTCCTGAGAGATTAATTTTCACACTTGATGTACGCATCACATATCTCAGGATATTTGCTCTGAGGTATTGTAAGGCGTATTTCATTACTGAAAGATTTCTCACATTCACTACATATATGAGGAGTCTCTCCTGTGTACATTTTCGGATGTGTAGGGATGGTCGGTGTTAAGTACAATATTTTTCATCACACAGTACATTTAGCAGTTTTCCACCCTCCCTGAAGAATTTCTTGGGCAGGGAGAACAGAATTATGATACTGCAGATCTTTTGGACTGTCACAATCATGAATAAAATGCTCTGAATATCCGATGGATTTTTTAAGAACAGGAGACATACGAGATCTATATGCAGTATGCATCTCATCAGGCTTAGGAGACAGAAGCATGTTCTGACACTTTATGAACTCCTCAGTCCTCACCCCTAAGTTGTTACCGTTATTACTAATCAGCTCTGGATTATGTGTAGAGCTCAAATTTAAAGTTGTTGCTAATCTCACGTTTTCCTCCACTTCGATACTACTTGCAACTGCTACTTCACAAAGACATTCATGTGGACTTTCCTGGCAGGTCTTGAACAAATTTTCCATTACCTGGACCTGTAAAATGAGTCATAGAAAAAAAGACACAAACATACATGAGATACAAATATTCCTTACTGTAAAGGTAATGACTTTACTTTCCCATCCTAAGTGTTAGATATTTTAAAATATAAAAGTGGAAATTGATTTGTGAGAAATATATGCTTTTCTCCCTAACCTATTAAGAAAATGATATTTTACAATGACCAATAATGTTTTTCTGTGTTTTAGTTCTCTTTTTATATCACAGGAAATATTTCTTGAAATTACCCATCTATGTATTGCTACAGTTTTAAGCTGAATACTACCTATAATATACCTGCAGCTGTTTTTTTTTCAAATACTGTTTTGTTTATACATTGAGGAATAGCTGCCTTTCTTTTATTTTTGAGAAATACTCTAAATATTGTGCTGTTTTGCATTTTTTAAAACTTTCTTTTCTTTTCTTTTTTTTTTGTAGTACATAGGCCTCGGCCCTGTCCCTGAACACTTCAGCAGAAGACTATAACCCCTATCCTTGAGCTACAGCCCCACTTCCTGTTTTCTAGAGTTAACTACAGATAAGAGTCTCAGGTCCTGAGTAGCAGATAGGATTACCTTACCCAGTTTCAATGCTGTTTGCTTATTAACCATTAAGTGAGGAACACAAATTTTTTCTAGATTCAGCGGCCACAAGTTTGGTTTATATGTCTGTTTGCCTTTGATCCAAGCAAGAACGATTCTTGAGAGTAAGGTCTTACACCTATATCCCTTCAGTTACAACTTCTCACTAAAGTCTCAATTTAGGTATTTGTGGGAATTTTGAAATTTGTTTCTTTCCATTTGAAGTCTTATAAAAATTCCTTTTCTAACACTCCTGTCCCTCAGAACCATGGAAGACCAGAAAATCCCCAGCTCATTCTCTAGTTAATTTTCTTATGTTCATTGAAACTTTGTTGTTTTTTTTTCCTTCCATTCCTGGGTTTGAACTTAGGACCTAACCACTGTCCTTGGGTTTTCTCAAGACTAGAACCCTACCAATGAATTCATTACTTCTGGCTTTTTCTATGTATGTTGTAATAAGGAATAAAACCTGTGTCTTTGTGCATGCTAGGCAAGCACTCTACCACTAGGCTCAATTTCTGGTGGAAACGTCTGGTTTTGAATACCAGTATCTTCCTACCAGCATAAAGATATTATCCTTATCAGAGAATAATGCCCTGACTTATTCCTTGTTTGCTCAATCATTTATAGTCTTAGTTTTAAAGAAATGAAATATCATTCTTTCTTTCTTTCTTTCTTTCTTTCTTTCTTTCTTTCTTTCTTTCTTCCTTTCTTCCTTTCCTTCCTTCCCTCTTTCTTCCCTCTTTCTTCTTTCTTTCTTTCTTTCTTTCTTTCTTCCTTTCTTTCTTTCTTTCTTTCTTTCTTTCTTTCTTTCTTTCTTTCTTTCTTTCTTTCTTTCTTTCTTGTTTTGCGGTCATGGGACTTGAATTCTAGACCTGGCTGTTCTTCCTGAGCTCTTCAGCTCAAGGCTACTGCCCTATGTCTTTAGCCTCAACCCCGCTTCTCATTTTCTATTGGTTCATTGGAGAGAAGAGTCTAAGGTGTTTTTGTGATAGGTCAGTCTTTGAACCTTGATCCTCAGATCTCAGCCTCCTAAGTAGGTAGGATTACAGGCATGAGCCACGGGCTCATGGCTTTCTCATTTTATTTTGTTTCACAGTGATTTCTACAGAGAAATCTAACTTTAACTCTACTGCCACATAGAATTCATCATATCACCCTATGATTCTTGGTGCCGGGTGTTTGGGCTAGCATGCACAAAGACCTGGTTCAGTTCCTTGGTACTACATGCAAAGAAAAAGCCAGAAGTGGTGCTATGACTCAAGAAGTAGAGAGCTAGCCTTGAGAAAACCCAAGGACCATGCTCAGGCCCTGAGACCAAGCATAGGATTGGGAAAAGAAAATGATTCTTGATTCATTCACAAAGAATTCCATAGGTTCCACACAGGATTTAGGGTTACTAAGAATATTATTGCTCAGTACATCACAACATGAACTTACCAATGGGGCTCAGGCTCCAACATCAATATGAAGATGCATTCACTCACCTGTGATATTCTTGTCAGAGGAATTTCCTATCCAGATTTCTGCACAGTGCTCTAGCTTGTCAATTAATACAGGTTTGGGAACACAGGGCCCTGTAAATTAGAAACAGTAGAGAATTATTGCTTATGCTGTGTCATCATTGCTTTAAGTTCGCAGACATCCTACTCACAAGTTATCTATTAAATCTTTTTTCTCATTTCTCACTGGCTCCATGGTTGACTTTTCCCCAGCTCTGGATTCATTTTGTATGGCATAAACTTAGCTGTCTTGCTCAAGGCTAGAAAAATACCAGTTTGAGTCCCAGCTCCACTTACATGCATAGGTCTTCATGCATGCTAGGCAAGCACTCAACCACAAAGTCAAACTCTTGACATTCCACTAACATTTTTGAGGGGTTACTTGGAGTTATAGAGTTTCATGGCAATTTTTATGCCATTGCTGGCTTCAAATTAGAATTCTTAGATTTCTTCCTCCTGAATATTTTAAGATTACAGGCATGAAACATTGCACCTAGTGCCAGGTTTCCATTATAAACTCACTGTTTAGTGATTTGTAGATCCTATTTCCAATAATGATATATATTCTATTCTGGATGGTTTATCCACTTACAATTACTGTGTAAGTTTGGAATGTCATCTCCATTAGAGGAAACATAATTTAGAACTGTTGTCAAAGTATCCTGAACGTATCCTGAAGAATGAGTACAAAATTACCTTAGGTTTTCTTTAGAAAGTAATGATACCACATGAAAGCAAAGCTAATCATCAGGAAAAAATTGATTAGGATACAGAAACCTAATAATATCCTAGTAGATTGACGTCAAAACTATGTGCAAGATGCCCTGTGTGTTTGACATAGTGGTAGAGTCCTTGGCTACCGCGCAAAAAACCTCAGGTTTGATTCCTCATTACCACATTCATAGAAAATGCTGCAAGTGGTGCTGTGGCTCGGTGGGACAGTTAAAGCCTAAAGAAAGCCCAAGAACAATGTTTACACTCTGAGGTCAAGTCCCAAGACTAGCAAAAAAAAATTCGACAAGGGGCAAATTGCAGGCAGAGAAGGCACTGTGAAGCAAATGTTTTGTAAAGGATTAGCGCAATAATGACCCTTAAGTTTGGATCTTACCTAAGAAAGGCTCCTTGATCCTGAGACCAGACTGGTAGTTGGGCCTAGTGGATTGGACAAATAAGGTGTGCTGTTTAATACATCCACACGTATATTGTGAGATTGGAGGAGAGATTGAGCCTCCAGTATGTCTTTGGTGAGGTCTTTTGTGAGCAAGGATCTTTGGCCATTGGGCCCTGAAGGGTGACCCTGCCTCCCTCACAATGGAACAGAATATGAAACCCTGGAAACCAAGCCACTGTAACTAACAACCAACTCAATCCAGCTCACTTTGCCTGTGTCTCAGGAGGAAGAAAGATGTTGCTGTGCTGTTGCCAAAGGTCAGGAAACCCGAGTCTCAGGCATGGAAGCTGTGGATGTCTTACTCGAAGATGTACATGCTAGATCATTGCCAAGCCACAAATCCAGTATAACAGTCCTTTCTCTAAGAAGAAGGCCAGGAAAATCCAGGGCAACCAGATGAGGTATATTTCTAAGAAGAAATGTATTTGACCCCATCATCCTCCCCACACACTACAACTTTCTTTTTTTTAATATTTTTTCTTTTAATTAGTAATAGGGTTACATGATATTTGCCAGATAGAAGGTGCATTAAGTCACATACATTGATACCCATTCACATGTCTTGGTACCCATTTCCCTCCAACCCCACACCCCCAACCGGTCTTGGTTTTCCCCCCTTCCCTATCAAATTTCAAATATCCCAATACAAATAAATTCAATATATCAGCTATCAAACTGAGATACTATACCAATATGGGATAACCAAGGGACAGCAAAGGACATGAGAGACAAAATAGTACATTAAGGACAACATTCATTCATTATGTGGCTTATGTTTCAATATCCTGGAAGTCCTTTCAATTAGCTTCACATTATATGGCCTTATATATGGTCTTTTGCTCTATTGCAAATCTCTGCTAGTAGAGCCCAAGGTTTCTACTGATTATGACAAATGAGGGAAACCACTGAGCCTAAGTTCCTTTGAGTCTGGCTTACTTCATTTAATATGATTTGCTCTAAGTCTTTCCATTTCCTAACCAGGGGCGCTGTCATTCTTTCTGACTGCAGCATAGAATTCCATTGTGTACAAATACCACAACTTGTTGATCCACTCATCAACTAAGGGACATCTGGGTTGGTTCCATATCTTTGCTAGGGTGAATAGTGCTGCAATGAACATTGTTGTGCTAGTGGGTTTAGTATGCCCTTGTTTCTGGATTGTTGGGTAAATGCCAAGTAGTGGAATTGCTGGGTCATAGGGGAGTTCTATGTTTAGCCTTTTGAAGCTCTGCGACACTGCTTTCCATAGTGGTTGAACGAGTTTGCACTCCCACCAACAGTGTAGTAGTCATCCCTCCTGGCCACATCCCCTCCAGCATCTGTTGTCATTCGTTTTCCTGATCCTGGGCATTCTAACTGGAGTGAGGTGGAATCTTAGAGTTGTTTTGATTTGCATTTCTTTTATGACCAGAGATGTGGAGCATTTCTTCATGTGTCTATAGGCCATTTTTGTTTCTTCTTCAGAGAAGACTCTCTTTAAGTCTTTGGCCCATTTTTAATGGGATGGGTGTTACTTCAGAGGTTAGTTTTGGAGTGATTCAATTTTTTGAGTTGTTGATATATTTTAGATATGAGGCCTTGGTCCGTTGTTTGGTTGGTGAAGTTCTTCTCCCACTCTGTAATCTTCCTGATTAGTTTCCTAGCTATATCCGTTGCCATACACAAGCTCTGCAGTTTAATGCAGTCCCACTTATCCAGCCTTTCTCTGATTTGTTGTGATTCTTGGTCCTTATTAAGAAAGTTTCGACCTGTGCCAAGGAGGCCTAGTGTATCTCCTATTCCTTCCTGTAAACTTTTCAGTGTGTCAGCTTTTACCTCCAGGTCTTTGATCCATTTGGAGTTAATTCTAGTGCAAAGTGACAAAGAAGGATCCAACTTTAGTTTTCTGCAGGTGTTTAACCAGTTCTGCCAGCACAACTTGTTGAAGAGGCTATCTTTCTTCCATTCTATTTTTTTGGCTCCCTTGTCAAAGAATAGTTGGCCATAGGTCTGTGGTTTAATATCTGGGTCCGCAGTTCTATTCCATTCGACTTCGGCCTGTTCTTTTGCCAGTACCAAGCTGTTTTGAGAATTATTGCTATGTAATAGAGTCTAAAGTTTGGAATTGAAATTCCTCCAGCGATGTTCTTTCTGCTAAGGAGTGTTTTTGCTATATGGCTCTTTTACTATTCCATATGAAATTTTGAATTGCCTCTTCTATTTCTTTAAAGAATGACATTGGGATGTTGATGGGTATTGCATTGAATTTGTAGATAGCCCTTGGCAAGATTGTCATTTTCACAGTGTTGATTCTTCCAATCCAGGAGCATGGGAGGTTTTTCCATTTCCATAGTTCTGGTTTAATTTCCTTTTTTAGGGTTTTAAAGTTTTCATCTAAACGGTCCTTTACATTCTTAGTTAAGTTAATTCCTAGGTACTTTATTTTCTTTGAGGCTATTGAGAAAGCAGTTTCTTTCCTGATTATTGCCTCGTTCCTCACACTGTTGGCGTAAAGGAAGGCAGTTGATTTGTGAGGGTTGATTTTAGGGCCTGATACCCTTCCAAAGCTTTGAATCAGCTCAAGGAGCTTGGGAATAGAGTCTATAGGATTCTTTAAATACAGAATCATGTGATCTGCAAAGAGGGATAGTTTTATTTCCTCTTTCCCTCCTTGGATCCCCTTTATGCTTGCTTCTTGCCTCATTGCACTGCCTAGCAATTCTAGTACTATGTTAAAAAGGAGTGGAGAGAGTGGGCATCCTTGTCTCGTTACTGATTTTAGAGGGAATGGCTTTAGATTTTCACCATTAAGTATAATACTGGCAGTAGGTCTCTCATACACAGCCTTTATTACATTGAGAAATGTTCCATGGATTCCTAGTTTCTCCACATCTTTTAACATAAAGGGGTTTTGGATCTTGTCAAATGCCTTTTCCGCATCTATTGAGACAATCATGTGATTTTTGTCCTTGCTCCTGTTGATATGTTGAATTATATTAATTGATTTGTGTATGTTGAACCAGCTTTGCCTCCCTGTGATGAATCCAGTTTGATCATAGTGTATAATATTTTGACGAGTTGTTCATCAAAGAAATGGGTCTGTAGTTCTCTTTCTTTGATGAATCTCTGTCTGGTTTGGGGATGAGGGATATGCTGGCTTCACAGAATCAGTTTGGTAAAGAACCTTCATTTTCAATTTCGTTGAAGAGCTTGAGGAGTATTGGTGTGAGTTCTGCTTTGAAGACCTTATAGAATTCAGCTGTGAATCCATCTGGCCCTGGGCTCTTTTTAAGTGGAAGTTGTCTAATTTCCATTTCTATTTCAGAGCTTGAAATAGGCCTGTTGAGTTGGGTTAGCTCTTCTTGTTTCAGTGTCTGTATGTTAATATTGTCTAGGAATTCATCCATTTCTTCTAGATTCTCAAATTTGTTGGCGTAATTTTTGAGATGTATTCCCTCATGATATTCTCGATCTTGGTAATTTCTGTCGTGATATTATCATTTTCATCTGCGATTTTGTTTATTTCGATATGCTCTCTTCTTTTTTTGGTAAGATTTGCTAAGGGCTTGTCAATTTTGTTAATTCTTTCAAAGAACCAACTCCTTGTTTTGTTGATTCTTTCTATAGTTATTTTATTCCAAATAATTTAATTCTGCTTTGATTTTAATAATTTGCTTTCTCCTAATGGGTTTGGTTGGTTTGTTGCTCTTTTTCCAGGAGGTTATGGTGAGACATTAACTAGTTGGTTTGCCATTTTCTGACTTGCTGTTGTATGCACTCAGCGCTATAAATTTTCCTCTGAGTACTGCCTTTGTTGTGTCGCTACGGAGTTGATATTTGTGTGCTCCTTATTGTTAAATTTCATAAACAGTTGGATATCTGTTCTGATCTCTTCGATTACCAATTGTTTTTGATTCAACAATGTGTTGTTCAGTCTCCATGAGATACAGGGTGTTCTTTGGTGGAGTTGTGTGTTCAGTTCCAATTTAATGCCTTTATTGTCTGAGAGTGTGCATGGAATAATTTCAGTGTTTCTGAATCTGTCCAGGTTTGTTTTATGGCCTAAGATGTGGTCTATTTTGGAAAATGTTCCATGTGCTGCTGAGAAAAACGTATACTGTGGTGTTACTGGGTGGAATATTCTGCAGATGTCTGTTAGATCTTGTTGGTCTATATAGTTGTTCAGTTCTAAGGTTTCTCTGTTGAGTTTTGCCTTGTTGATCTGTCCATAGGTGAGAATGGTGTGTGAAACTCACCAACAATCACTTTATTTCGATTTATGTATGGTTTCAGTGTAAGTAAAGTTTGCTTGATGAAGTTTGGAGCTCCGGGATTGGGTGTGTAAATATTTAGGATCGTTATGTCTTCCTGGAGGAAAGATCCCTTTAGTAGTATGTAGTAACCTTCTTTGTCTTTTCTTACTAATTTTAGTTTGAAGTCTATTGTATCTGATATGAGGATGGCAACTCCAGCCTGTTTATGGGGGCAGTTAGCTTGATAGAGTTTATTCCAACCTCTCACTTTCAAAAGATGATTGTTTTTGGGAAAGATGTGTCTCTTGAAGACAGCAGAACGATGGCTCTTGCTTTTTGATCCAACTAGACAGCCTATGCCGTTTAATTGGAGAGTTAAGTCTTTTAATATTGAGAATTAGGATTAAGAGATATTTATTAGTTCCTACCATTTTTTAAAAGCTTTTAGTAGGGCCTGTGTCTTGACAGTTCTTGTGGTCCTTAGATGGTATGCTGTTTAGGTGCCATTTCTTTCCCAATATTGCATTTATTTTGGTTTTCTATGTATAGAGCATCTTTGAGAATTCTCTGTAGTGTTGGTTTTGTTTCGACATATTGTTGCAGCTTTACCCTGGAATGGAATGTTTTTATTGTTCCCTCAGTTATGAATGAGAGCTTAGCTGGCTACAGTATTCTTGGTTTGATTTAAAGGCATGACATATATTCTTCTAGTCACTTCGTCCTTGCATGGTCTCTCTGAGAAATCTGGGGTTATTGTGACTGGTTTGCCTTTATAGGTTACTGATCCCTTTTCCTTGACTGCCTTTAGGATCTTTTCTTGCGTTTCTATTAATCCAGTTCGGATCACAATGTGGCGATGGGATCTTCTTTTCTGGTTAGGTCTGTTTTGGGTTCTAAAAGCTTCTCGTATCTGGATGGGCCTGACCTTCTGGATATTTGGGAAATTCTCTGAGATGATTCCCTGAAGTATATTTCCAATACCATTGACCTCTTTCTCCACGCCCTCCTCAATACCAACTAGCCTTAAATTAGGCTTCATAATTGTATCTTGGACTTCCTGAAGCGCTCTCTCATATTTCCTAGATTTGGATTGACTCATTTTCTGTTCTTTCTCTATAATACCTAAATTATCTTCAGCTCCGGGAATTCTCTCCTCTGCATTGTCTAACCTGCTATCAAAGCTATCTACTTTATTTTTCCTCTCCCTTGCTTCTAATTGCTCACTTTTGATGCCTTGCATGTCTTGTTTTAGATCATGTATGGATTTCTTTATCTCCTTGATTTCCTTTTGAGTGGTTAGCTCAGTAGCTTTATTTTCATTGGACATTTGCTGGAGTTTGGTCAGGTTTTTATTTGTGGATTCTATGAATTCGTCCATCTTTCTTTTAAAAACCTTTATTATGGCCTCCTCTATGGCTTCTTCTTTTTCAGTTATCACCTTGGTTTTGCTTTCCTCTTGTTCAGCTATGGCTTCCTCCATTATCTCTTTCTTTATATTTTCACATTTTTCATTAATGATGTTTATAAATTGCATTTGTGTAGCACTTGGGAGACTCTCCTCTAGGTTTGCCAGTGACTGTTCCATTGTCTGTTTACATTGGGTGGGGGATGTTGTTTTTGATTTGACATTTTTCTTGAGTTTCTTTTTCTGCCCATTTGAAAATGGGAGCAAGATTACTACTAAATACGATTATGGTATTTCAGATATAACCAACCTAGACCTCTGTAGCTGGCAGACACTAGATGTTCACAAGTTTTGATTGGTATTATCACTCTTTCTTTTTGGGCACTTACAGACCAGTCTAATACAACCACTGATAAGCGATTTATACCCAAAACAATAAGCCTCTCAATCCAATCTCTATTGTCTTTAAGTCCCTCTGAGCCTAGAGAATAATTAACCACCTACATATACAATATTGCTCAACAGCCATCAAGTGTAGATCCGTGCAGTATAAGGGTTGAAAGACCAGCAGAGGTCCAGAGATAGAAAAATAGAATGAGAGGTCAGGGAGGTACAAGAGGATTAACGTAGCAGTGTAAGAATATTGTAGTAATAAAGAAAAGGTATAGCATAAGGATAACTGACCTAAGTTGGTAAGTAGGTAACATATTTGAGTACAAAGTTTGGAAAGTATTAGAATAAAATTTATGTGTTGCTACACGACTAGCTCTTAGCCCAACCAGTGGCCTCCCAGTGGACCATGGGATGGACCTGTTTTTCTTGTCTACGTTGAGGGAAAGGGGTATTTCACAAGATGCAGAAGCGAAGATTTCAGAAGCAAATGCTGTGAGTGAATTAGCTCCTAAAAAGCATTTTTATTTTCTTTTATCTTTCTGCCAGTCTTGGGGCTTGAATTCAGGGCCGAGCACTGTCCTCGGGTTTTCTCAAGTCTAGCCCTCTGCCACTTGAGCCACAGTGCCATATCTAGATTTTCTATCTATGTGATACTGAGCAATCAAACCCAGATCTTCATGGATGCTAGGCAAGCACACTACCACTATGCCAAACACTCAACCCTGACATAGTAATTATAAAGTCATCATCATCATATCAAAATAACCTTTCTCCTACAAAGAATGAACACTTATCTATGTGTGTAATGTTTTTTTTAAATTTCACTACTTCTTCTGTGTTTTACCCTCTTGCATTTTTACACATGACAGCAAAGTTAATCATCAGGAAAAAATTGTTTATGATACAGAAACCTAATAATATCCTAGTACATTGACGTCAAAAATATGTGCAAGATGCCCTGTGTGTTTGACCTAGTGGTAGAGTCCTTGGCTACCACGCAAAAAGCCTCAGGTTTGATTCCTCATTACCACATACATAGAAAACGCTGTAAGTGGTGCTGTGGCTCGGTGGGACAGCTAAAGCCTAAAGAAAGCCCAAGAACAATGTTCAAACTCTGAGGTCAAGTCCCAAGACTAGCAAAAACAAAAAAAAATTCGACAAGGGGCAAAATGCAGGCAGAGAAGGCACTGTGAAGCAAATGTTTTGTAAAGGATGAGGGCAATATTGACCCTTAAGTTTGGATCTTACCTAAGAAAGGCTCCTTGAGCCTGAGAACAGACTGGTAGTTGGGCCTAGTGGAAGACATTGGGACTGGACAAATAAGGTTTGCTGTTTACTACATCCACATGTATATTGTGAGATTGGAGGAGAGATTCAGCCTCCAGTATGTCTTTGGTGAGGTCTTCTGTGAGCAAGGATCTTTGGTCATTGGGCCCTGAAGGTTGACCTTGCCTCCCTCACAATGGAACAGAATATAGAACCCTGGTAACCAAGCCACTGTACCTAACAACCAACTCAAGCCAGCTCACTTGGCTTGTGGCTCAGGAGGAAGAAAGTTGTTGCTGTGCTGTTGCCAAAGATCAGGAAACTCGAGTCTCAGGCATGGAAGTTGTGGATGTCTTCTTTGGAGATGTCCATGCTAGATCATTGCCAAGCCACAAATCCAGTATAACAGGCCTTTCTCTAAGACGAAGGCCAGGAAAATCCACGGCAACGAGATGAGGTATATTTCTAAGAAGAAATGTATTTGACCCTATCATCCTCCCCACATATTACAACTTCCTTTTTTTTAATTTTTTTTATTGTAATTAGTAAAATGGTTACATGGTATTTGCCAGATAGAAAGTGCATTAATTCACATACATTGATACCCATTCACATGTCTTGGTACCCATTTCCCTCCAACGCTACACCCCCCCCGGCCTTGGTTTTCCCCCCTTCCCTATCAAATTTCAAATATCCAAATACAAATAAATTCAATATATCAGAAAACAAATTGAGACACTACACCAATATGGGATAACCAAGGGACAGCAAAGGAGATGAGAGACAACATAGTACATTAAGTACAAAAATCATTCATTATGTGGCTTTTGTTTCAATATCCTGGAGGTCCTTTCAATTAGCTTCACATTATATGGCCTTATATATGGCCTTTTGCTCTATTGCAAATCACTGCTAGTACAGCCCAAAGTTTCTACTGATTATGACGAATGAGGGAATCCACTGAGCCTAAGTTCCTTTGAGTCTGGCTTACTTCACTTAATATGATTTGTTCTAAGCCTTCCCATTTCCTAACAAATTGGGCGATGTCATTCTTTCTGACAGCAGCATAGAATTCCATTGTGTACAAATACCACAACTTGTTGATCCACTCATCAACTGAGGGACATCTGGGTTGGTTCCATATCTTTGCTATGGTGAATAGTGCTGCAATAAACATTGTTGTGCTACTGGGTTTAGTATTCCCTTGTTTCTGGATTGTTGGGTAAATGCCAAGTAGTGGAATTGCTAGGTCATAGGGGAGTTCTATGTTTAGCCTTTTGAGGCACTGCCACCCTGCTTTCCATAGTGGTTGAACGAGTTTGCACTCCCACCAACAGTGTAGTAGTTATCCTCCTGGCCAGAACCCCTCCAGCATCCGTTGTCATTCGTTTTCCTGATCCTGGCCATTCTAACTGGTGTAGGTGGAATCTTAGAGTTGTTTTCATTTGCATTTCTTTTATGACCAGAGATGTTGAGCATTTCTTCATGTGTCTATAGGCCATTTTTGTTTCTTCTTCAGAGAAGACTCTCTTTAAGGCTTTGGCCCATTTTTTAATGGGATGGGTGTTACTTTGGAGGTTAGTTTTGGAGTGATTCAATTTTTTGAATTGTTGATATATTTTAGATATGAGGCCTTTGTCCGTTGTTTGGTTGGTGAAGATCTTCTCCCACTCTGAAGGCTTCCTGGCTAGTTTACTAGCTATATCCATTGCCATACAAAAGCTCTGCAGTTTAATGCAGTCCCACTTATCCAGCCTTTCTCTGATTTGTTGTGATTCTTGGTCCTTATTAAGGAAGTTTCGACTTCTGCCAAGGAGGCCTCGTGTATCTCCTATTCTTTCCTGTAAACTTTTCAGTGTGTCAGCTTTTACCTCCACGTCTTTGATCCATTTGGAGTTAATTCTAGTGCAAGGTGACAAAGAAGGATCCAACTTTAGTTTTCTGCAGGTGCTTAACCAGTTCTGCCAGCACAACTTTTTGAAGAGGCTATCTTTCTTCCATTCTATTTTTTTGGCTCCCTTGTCAAAGATTAGGTGGCCATAGGTCTGTGGTTTAATATCTGGGTCCGCAGTTCTATTCCATTGGACTTCAGGCCTGTTCTTGTGCCAGTACCAAGCTGTTTTGAGAATTATAGCTCTGTAATAGAGTCTAAAGTTTGGAATTGAAATTCCTCCAGCGCTTTTCTTTCAGCTAAGAAGTGTTTTTGCTATACGGCTCTTTTATTATTCCATATGAAATTTTGAATTGCCTCTTCTATTTCTTTAAAGAATGACATTGGGATGTTGATGGGTATTGCATTCAATTTGTAGATAACCCTTGGCAAGATTGTCATTTTCACAATGTTGATTCTTCCAATCCAGGAGCATGGGAGGTTTTTCCATTTCCTTAGTTCTGCTTTAATTTCCTTTTTTAGGGTTTTAAAGTTTTCATCATAACGGTCCTTTCCATTCTTAATTAAGCTAATTCCTAGGTACTTTATTTTCTTTGAGGTTATTGTGAAAGGGGTTTCTTTCCTGATTATTGCCTCGTTCCTCTCACTGTATGCTTGCTTCTTGCCTTATTGCACTGCCTCGGAATTCTAGTACTATGTTAAAAAGGAGTGGAGAGAATGGGCATCCTGAATGCTACCCCTTACCACTTTTATGCAAAGCTTAGGCCTGTGGCATTTTAAGCACAATTCAACGCTCTGCTTTTTGCTGGTTAATTAGGGGTAAAAATCTTATGGAATTTATTGTATGGCTGATTTTGAACTGGAATCCTCAGGTCTCAGCTTATCTTGAGTAGCTAGGATTACAGTACTTTTACAACCTGTATGCTCATACACATCGATTCTGATCCAAACACTCATTGTTCAATTTAACTAACAAGATGTGAGGAAAGATGATTGACTGTAATTTACTAGATGGTCTTCTAGTGAGTATATATTTCCACTTCCACTCTGAAGCCAGGGAAATGTTTCTGGTACATGTTTCAACTATCTCCCAAAGAGGAAATAATGTGTGAGTACGTTTGCTAGTATTTCAGATAGGAGATGGACTTTGGTGTTTGGAACCTGTTGGGCAGAGTGTATCAGCTGGGCTGTGATAACAGAGATGATGCTTCAGACAGGAATATTTTCATCCCAGACAGACTTAATCCAGATCCTTGGATTTCAGGCCTTGAGTAGATAGAATTACAAGTGTGAGCTGCCACCACCACCTGGTTCATTTTGGAAACCTTAATTGCTTCTCATTTGTTCCTTTCCTTTTTTGGAAGATTGATCTAAGCTGGCTGATTGTGCATCACAATGAAGTGATTGGCCTCAGGAATTGCAAATATTTGTTTCATCAGCACAGAATGAATGAAAGTTGATCTAAACCCAATAGTATTTTCCTTCTGATAAATCGGGAACTTACTTATATCATTTTTCCTTGCCTTTGCTTTCCCAAAGTAAGCAACATGTTTCTTAAAAACTATACTTCATGAGAATATTATAATTAGAAGCTATCTTCTGCACACTTCAGAATAGTGCTTGCATTTATAAACTTATATTAAAATATTAGGTAGAAGAATGGTGACTGTTAGTTTCATAACTCTTTCATATGTTTTACTCTTTAAGGCTCATTAACTCAAGAAGTGATTAAAGACATTTAGATAATAGTAGATCATAGCTGCTGCTGATTTGATGTGTGTGCAGATGATACACAGATTTATTAGGATTACTCAAAAGTTTTCTTCAAATTTTCAGTAGTAGACTGCTATGCTAACGGGAAGGTAATAGTAATGATGCTGAAATTCTATGAATCAGCTATGAAGCAGAATTTCAGGGGAGAGTATTTGCTAGGGACTTAATTTCTAAGACGCATATCAAGAATATTGAACTATAACACCAAATGATGGACGACTCAGCGTCACAATTTGTTTGTTTTATGCAAGTCTTGGGACTTAAACCCAGGGCCTGGGAACTGTCCTTAAATGTTTTTTTTTGCTTCAGGCTAGTGTTCTACCACTTGATCCACAGCTCCACCTCCAGATTTTTGGTAATGAACTGTAAATCAGAATATCAAGCAATTTGTTTGGGCTGGATTCAAACCTGATTCTGTGTAGATAGGATTCCAAGTGTGAGCGCACAGAGCCTGGCTAGTATCATTCATCATTCAAGTCATGGGACTGCAATTCTGCAACTGGGTCTTGTCACTGAGCTTTTCAGCTCAAGACTACTGCCCTATCCCTTGAGCCATAGGGCCACTTCTGGGTTTCTGGTGGTTAATTGGAGATAAGAGTAACATGGACTTCAGTGCCCAGGCTGACTTTGAACTGCTATCCTTGGATCCCAGCCTCTTGAGTAGCTACTTTTACAAGTGTGAGCCACCATACCCAGCTAAATTATTTTTTAAGTTAATTTTTTTTGTTAAGTCAATATATAGTTGGCGTACGGTTACATAAGTAATGAACACATTTCTTAAGAAAATTGTTATCCCCTCCCTCCTTTTTCTCTGTTTTCCTACCCTCAGCCCCCTCTCCACCCAGATTGTTCAGTTCATTTCCGTTTAGTGTCTTCCAAGTATCACTGTTCAATTGGTTCACCCTTTTTCCTTTGTTTTTTTTTACCATTTTATTATACCCTCTCCATTCCCCAAATCACATAAACCTATGTACAAGACACAGGGTACCCGAATTCAACACAGTGACTACAGAGAATAAAACTAAAGGGAAAAAGAAGAAAAGAGGTAAAAAGCAAAGAAAATGAAAGAACATCATACAGTACCTTAGAATCAACAACACTGAAAAAAACAAAACATAAAACCTTGGGCTGAAAATGAAGCTTGCCTAGCATGTATGAAACCCTGGATTCCATTCCTCAGCACCACATAAACAAAAAACTGGAAGTGCCACTGTGACTCAGCTGGTAGATTTCTAACGTTCAGCACAGAGTGTCTCCAAGTGACAAAAATCTGTCACATTTAAGTCAGGCTTCAAAACTTTGCTAGGAACCAGTTACGTGATTTGGAAGAAAGTCCAATTTTCAAAAAATCACTAGCCAGGCGCTGGAGGGTCATAATTGTCATTCTACTAGCCAGGGAGAAGGTGAATCAAAGCCTTTGCAAGCAAAAAAACGAAAACAAAAAAAACCTGTAAGATTCTACTCTCCACTTATCCACCCAAAAACTAAGTGGAGTTGTGGCTAAAACTGATACAGCATCAGCCTTGAGGAAAAAGAACTAAGAGACCTTGCCCAGGTCCAAAGTTCAAGCTCCCCACCAAGAAAGAAAAAAAGGAGTACAGATACCTTAGTTTCAAAAGTATATCTGGATATCTTAGTAGATTTTTCTGATCTTGTCTCATTCATCTCATGGAACCACATAATCTTGATCCTGATCTGACTAAGAGCCTGCATTGTGCTTAATAAATTCATTCCACATATTCCAGTAGAATCTTGACAGCTTACAGCCACTTACCAATGCTTTATTCTACGTTTAGGCCAGTATGTCTTCATACCATTTACACAGTCAGCTATATCATCTTTCCAGAAGTATCATTGAGTGTAGAACACTCAGAACTAAAATAATTGCATAAAGATGTAATAAAAACCCTTGATTCATTAAGAAAATTTCTGTACCAATTAGAACAAGTACATTAGTGGTATTTACCTCTAGCCTCTTTTTTAAAAAAATTTATTAACATTGAATTTTACATCATATTTCAAATGTCATGTTTAACCAACAAGTATTCAAGAAGGGAATCGCTATACAATCACTGGCACATAGATTTTAGAATAAAGTAAAAATTAAGCTGAGTCTTTGTATGTCATAGATACAGATTAATCTATAATAAAACACATGTCTATGGAGTGTATAGTCTATCCTAGATTTTTATGTCTATGTAGTTATGTTTATATCTCCAAAATTATGTCCAGAACTTTGGGTATCAACTATTCAATCATCGCTCTACTACTGTTTGAAACTAATACCCATATATTAAGGATACCATGTACCTTTTGTTCCTAGGTCTTGACTTATCTCACTCAACAGGATTCACTCTAATTTCATCCACTACCCCAAAAATGCCATTATTATTTTTTTCTGTGCAGATCTTCTTTTTATGTATTTATTTTTGTTGTAATTTATAGAAGGGTTACATTATATTCACCAGATAGAAGATGCATTACTTCTCAAACTTTGATACCCCATGTAATGATATGGTCCCCATTTCCCTTCCCCTACCCCCACTCATGTTCATTTCCCCCCTTCCCTATCCAATTTCAAATAACAATTAGGCACATATGAAATATATCAGAAAACAAGGTGAAATATTGTAACAATATGATATAACCAAGGGATAGCAAAAGAGATAAGAGATCACATAGTTCATTAAGGACAACAATCACTCATTATATGAGTTTTGTTTCTTTATCTTGGAGGTCCTTACATTTAGTGTCATACTATTTGTCACGATGTCTCTAGATTTTGTTCTATCGTAAATCTCTGGTAGCAGAGCCCAAGGTTTCTACTGAATTTGACAAATGAGGGAGACTCTTGGGCCTATGTTCCTTTGAGTTTGGCTTACTTCACTTAATATGATTTTTTTCCTTTTCATCCACTTCCCCGAGAATGCCATTATTTTATCTTGTCGTTTGGCTATGTATCATTCCATTGTGTGTGTGTGTGCGTTTGTGTGTGTGTGTGTGTGTGTGTGTGTGTGTGTGTGTGTGTGTGTGCGTGTATCACATTTTTTGTAGTAGGGCATCTGGTTGTTTCCATCATCCAGCCTCATTTTCTACAGATATTTTTATAGTCTCTTTTTTATTTTCAGGGTAATGTATAGAGGGGTTACGATTACATTTACAGGTAGTGGACTGCATTACTTCTCACACATTTATTCCACTCCACATGTTTTTGTCCCCAGTTCCCTCTCCCCTCCCCTTCCCAATCATCTTGTTTCCCCCCTTCCCTTTCCTATTTGACATAAACAAATAAACATATATACAATATGCCAGGGAAAACATCAGATACAGTAACAATCTGACATTAACCAAAGGGCAAAATAAGAGATGAGAAATAACATAGTAGATTAAGGACAAAAATCACACAAGATGAAGAGCAACGATGACACAAGATATAGTTCTTGTTCCCATATTCTAGAGATCCTTTCATTTAGTCTCATCCTATATGACCTTATATACCTAGGTTTTTGAGTTATTGTAATCCTCTGCTAGGAGAGTCCTAGATGTGAACTAATTGTTACAAATGAGGGAAACCATTGAGCTTATGTTTCTTTGGGTCTGGCTTGCTTCACTTAATATGAATTTTTCCAAGTCTTTCCATTTCCTTACAAACGGGGCGATGTCTTTCCTTCTGATGGCAGCATAGCATTCCATTGTGTATAAGTACCACATCTTCTTGATTCAGTCATCTACTGAGTGGCATCTGGGTTGGTTTCATAGCTTTGCTATGGTAAATAGTGCTGCAATGAGCATCATTGTGCTAGTGGCTTTAGAATGTCCTTTTTTCTTGACAATTGGGTAGATGCCAAGTAGTGGATTTGCTGTATCATAGGGGAGCTCTATGTTCAGTCTTTTGAGGAACCACCACACTGCTTTCCCTAGTGGTTGAACGAGTTTACACTCACACCAACAGTGTAGGTGTGATCCCCCTGGTCACTTCCCCACCAGTATCTCTTATTAGATTTTTTGATAATGGCCATTCTGACTGGAGTCATGAGGAATCTCAAAGTTGTTTTGATTTTCATTTCCCTTATTGCTAGAGATATGGAGCATTTCTTCATGTGTCTAAAGCCCATTTTAATTTTTTCTTCAGAGAATACTCTTTTAAGTCTTTAGCCCACCTTTTAATAGGATGGTTGTTTCTTTGAAGATTTGTTTGGGAGAGATTCATTTTTTTCAGCTATAGATATATTTTAGATAACTACATATATTTTTGTAGAAAAAAGAATGGAAGTCATCATGCTGGCTCACAACTTAATTTCAGCTACTTAGGATGCTCAGGGCTTAGGATCACAGGTCAAAGCCAACCAGGGCCCTACAGTGTGTGAGATCAAAATCTATGAACATACAATGACTGTAAGAGGAATCTCACTGCCTGGGAAGGTAGCCTAATGGTAGAGTGCTCACCTAGAATGCATGAAGACCTAGGTTCTATTCACCGGTACCGCATACTCAGAAAAAAAGCTAGAAGTGGCGCTGTGTCTCAAGAGGCAGAGCACTCACCTTGGGCAAGCGAGTCCAATGAAAATGTCTAGGCCCTGAGTCCAAGCCGTAGGACTGGCAAAAAGAAAAAAAAAGAGCAATCTTACTTAAGTAACAAGGAATGTACCCTATATTTATACAGACTGAAAAATTCATTAATAAATTAGAAAATATGTATAAAGTGCATAATTTCTTTTGTGTGTTGGCACTGGGTCTTCAACTGAGTGCTTCAGCTCTATCCCTGACCTTTTCTGCTCAAGGCTAGCACTGTACCAATGCAGCCCCAAATCAACTATCTTCAATTGAGATATAAGCGATGAATATTTCAGGGTGCTTCATGAAAAACATTTTTATAAATTGAAACTTTCAACACAGTCTTATTTTAGTATGAATGTTGAGATGGGAAGAGACAGAAAAAGTGAAATGTTTCCTGATCCCCATAGAGAAGAGACTCAACAGAACCACTGTGGTCTGCAGGCTTCTTTGTGAGTTTTGTTTGCTTGTTTGATTTTTGTCAATTGTGGGGCTTGAACTCTGGGCCTGGGCACTGTCCCTGAGCTCTTCAGCTCAAGGCTAGTGCTTTAATCTGTGAGCCACAGTGCCACTTCTGGTTTTTCTGGCAGTTAACTGGGTACTTTGGCTGGCTTTAAACTTTGATTCTCAGATCTTAGCCTCCTGATTAGCTAAGATTATAGGTGTGAGGTACCATCACCAGGCTACTGCTCTGTTACTATGCAGGTTCTGGATCAAGAACTTCAAGTTCTTACTTCAATTTTTTCTTCTCTTGTCTGATACTCTGCCATTTGAACGAAGCCCCAGTTCCTGGTCTTTGTTGGTTAATGAGAGATAGTATGATTTTCTAATATTCAGAGCAACGATTATAAAACCCAGCATTTTACTTACTTGAATAAATTAAGAGACAGGACCTAGTGAGATGGAAAACAAAATTTTTTTTCAAGTTGCTATCCTGTTCTAATGCATAAGTCTGGCTATTTTGCTTACACACAAATATGTATTTTACCAGTTTCTACTCTATTTTTGCTTAGCTTAAAACCACCACTGCCATTTCATAGATTTTGTTGTTGTTGTTTGCGGTGCTTGAACTCTGTGCCTGGGCTGTTCCTCAGATCTTCAGTTCAATGCCAGTGCTCTACTACTTTTGATTTGGCCAGTCCTGGGCTTGAACTCAGGGACTGAGAACTGTCCTTATATGTTCTCAAGGCTAGGGCTCTACCACTTCAGCCTCAGCACCACTTCCAGCATTTTTCTATGTATGTGATATTGAGGAATTGAACCCAGTTCTTCGAGGACAGACATTACCTGGGTGACACCACCCATAAAGGGCATTTTGTCAAGCTCTGTAGAAGTAAGGGCCAACCAATATCTAGACCACCTGGGCTTCCTACTCACAGGCTCTGAGGCACCCACACCAGGACTTCTACTTTTTCTTGGTCTTACTGGTCGCACATTCCTCCAGCTGGTCAAAAAGTACGTGTTTAGAAGAGCAGATCCAAAGCCGGCATGTGGAGCCTCATATAGAGCTTGAGTTGTGTCAGGGTGTGGCAGTTCTTGAACTCGTAGAAATCACTGGGGTAGAAGTCCATTCACATAGTATAGATGGAACACATGATGCTGTGGGCACATTCGGTACAAGGAAAGTGAGAGCCTTCTCTCTCAATCCTGAGCCTTTTACCAAAGCCCCTTTCTAGCAGGACTCTAATGCTGTGGCTGTCCTGCAGAGATGTGCACTTATGTGCTGGGAGGGGGGTAAGAGACACTCGAGAACAGGATGACTTTTACACCCCACTTCCAGAAGCTTCTGAGAGAGGCCTCTATGAACCTGTCCAAAGTAAACGCACCTTAAATTAACTAAGTAAATGCTCTAAATAAATCAATAGTTGAATGCTCTAAATAAAGAACTAAATGCTCATTCCTCTAATCTTAGCCACCCAGCAGGCTGAGCTCTGAAGATCACAGTGGAAAGCCAGTCTAGTCAGTAAAAGTCTAAAGGCACTTGTCTTCAATTAGGCAGCAAAAAGCCAGAACTTGACCTATGACTCAAATGGTACAGTGCTAATTTTTGAACACCAAAGGAATGGTATTTAGACCTGGGTTGAGGTTCAAGTGGCAGCACTGGACCACACACCAAAATGTATATGCTTTCAGGTTCTAACAGGCAAAGCTATCACAATCCCTCCCTGATGGCTCAAAAGTGATTCAGCCCCCAGCTTTTCCTCTGATGCCAGTATTTCACAGGCCTCCGCCATTAGTACTGACACCTCATTTCTTACTGGGAAATGGGATTTCCTAGGATGTCACCTAGGTGAGGGCTGCAGTTGGGAGCCACTTACTCATGCCTGAAATCCAACTTCGCAGTAAGCACACTGTTGAGACTCCAGTAGCTTGTGAGGGAAATGAAATGGCATGGTGTCCCAGTCATAATGAAGTAGTTTGTGCACTTGTATCATGCTTAGCTCCCCTGTGAACACCCCAGTGAACCAAACAGGCTCAGAGAGGAGTCAAGTATTCCAAGACTTGGCCAGGAGGGGTGAGCAAACCTGGGTTTGGAGGGGGAACACTCACTTTTTCAAGAGAATTTCCAGCAACTACTACATTGTCCTCCACTATTTGAAATTGCGCAGAAGTTTCCCACATAAAAGAAATCACCTTTCTGGTAGGCAGGGGTCAGCTTTGTCAGCAGCATCTCCAACAGGCCTTCCTCCAGGATCCATAGGTTACAAGGCTCATTCAGAGTCTGAGCTGACTTACCATCACATTATGTTGGCAAAACAGTGGATATTTCAAACGTAGGAATGGGACCACACTTCACACTGAGGAATTGGAATAGAGTAGATTGGAAATGACACACTCTAATCTCAGTAGAGTCACTTGAAACCACACAAGAAGGTTGTAGTGTGTGGGCAGGATGATGGGTTCAAATAGGTTTCCTCTCAATATACCTCATCTGAGTTGCCCTGGAGTTTCCTGGCTTTCTTCCTAGAGAAATGCCTGATATATGGGAATTTTGGCTTGGAACTGATCCAGAATCTACTTCTTCAAGTGAGAGATCCATATCTCTCATGCCTGAGATCCGAGCCTCCTGACCGTTGGCAACAGCACAGCAACATCTTTCTTCCTCCTGAGCCACAGGCCAAGGGAGCTGGCTTGAGCTGGTTGTCACATGCAGTGGCTTGGTTACCAGGGTTCCATATTCTGTTCCATTGTGAGGTAGGTAGTTTCACCTTTCAAGGCCCAATGACCAAAGCTCCTTGCTCACAGAAGACCTCCCCAAAGACATACTGGAGGCTGAATCTCCCTTCCCACCTCACATATGGATGTAGTAAACAGCACACCTTTTTGTTCAAATCCCACGTCATTAACTAGGCATAAGTGCTAGCCTGGTCTCAGGCTCAAGGAGCTTTTCTTAGGTAAGATTCAAACTTAACTGTCACTATTCCCCTTACCCTTCACAAGACATTTTGCTTCACAGTGCCTTCTCAGCTTGCATTTTGCCTCTTGCACATTTTCTTTGCTAGTCCTGGGACTTGACCCCAGAGCCTGACCATTGTTCTTAGGCTTTCTTTAGGCTATAGCTGTCCCACCAAGCCACAGCACCACTTCCAGCGTTTTCTATGTATATGGTACTGCAGAATCGAACCGGAGTCTTTTTGTGTGGTAGCCAAGCACTCTACAAATAGATGAAACACCCAGGCCATCTTGCACATATTATTCACTTCAATCTACTAGGACGTTGTTAGGTTTCTGTATCCTAATCTATTTTTCTTCCTGATGAATATCTGTGATGTCATCTGTAAAAATGCAAGTGGGAAAATCACAGAAGCATTGGTGACATAAAAAAAGTCTTACAGACATAGATAAGTGTTCATTCTTTGTAGGAGAAAGGATATTTTGATATGATGATGATGACTATTTATAAATACTTAATCGGGGTTTAGAGTTTGGCCCAGTGGTAGAGTGCTTGCCTAGCATCCATGAAGATCTAGGTTTGAGTCCTTAATATCACACAGATATAAAAATCCATATGGCAATGCGGCTCAAGTGGCAGAGGGCTAGACTTGGGAAAAGTCAAGAGCAGTGCTCAGGCCCTGAGTTCAAGCCCCAGGAATGGCAGAAAAAACAAAAGAAAAGAAAAGAAAAGAAATGTGCTTTTTACAAGTTATTCACTCACAGCATTTGCCTCTGAATTCTTCGCTTCTGCATCTTGTGACTTATCCCTTTCCCTCAATGTAGACAAGAAAAACAGATTTTATTACTTGCTATCCTTTGTCCAATCTTTGGATATTAATTCAAAATACAATATTGCCTGAGATATTGTGTGTGTGCATGTGTGTGTGTATCTGCCAATGTGTGCATGCACACATGTGTACAGGGTTTAGGGCTTACTCATAGGTCCTGTGTGATAACCCTCAGCATCTTTTCCTCAAAGGTATTGGTCTTTCACTTGTAGCTTATTATAGCTAATTGGAGTTGAGAGATTCACTCAATTTCTTGCCCTGTTCATTGGAACACAGTGCTGGGTTCTCATATTGTTAATTGTAGCTATAGAGAAGCCTGAGGTCTGGGGATCCTCGTTAGAATCCAGCCCCTGAAAGAAAGTCACTGATAGAAATCTTTATCTTCAGTTAAGCACTAATAAATAAGGCAAAATTGGAACTGTGGCTCAGTTCCTCTTGTACCAGCCATGAGAAAATTAGTAATTGGCAGCACCTGGTCCCTGAGAGAAATCCTTAGCACTGGTTCAAAAAAAGAAAGAAAATAATGAAAAAAAATTAAAACTTGCTGAGGAATCCATAAGGATATCTACCTTGGTAGATACCATGGTATCTAACTTCCTATGTTCTCTCTACCTGCCCACAGACAGGGGTCTGACAGATGCTTTCCACCCACTTATTCATGTCCTCCTCTGTATTGGCTGACAGCTAAGATATGCACTCACTTGTCTGGATGCCAAACACAAAGCCATGTGATTGTTTGTCAGTCTGGAACATCCTATCAGATTTATAGCACCACAGAGTGTCAGGTTGATGCTCCACCAGGGCTTCTTAAATTGTTCTCATATTAATCCACAACACGTTTGTCATCACTTGTCCAGCTAATTCATGGACTAAACCAGCATTCCCTACAAACTTAGATCCCAATACCATGAGGACACTCAAGGGTGCATTAGGAGTGTGACCTGCAGGTGGATGTGAGCCTGTCTAACTTGGAGGGGATATCTCCACCACAGGAGCCAAAGTGCAACCCAGTTAAGCACCAGATCAAGCTTCCCTTCTTCAGTACGGTGTGGTTTGAAAACTGTGCATAGCTTCTGTTTGAAGCCAGTCCAGAAAGGAAAGTCCATGAAACTCTCATTTCCAGTTAACTGCCAAGAAAAAGCCAAAGATAGAGATGAAGCTCAAGAGAGGTAGAGAGCCATCTGAAAAGAATGGTTACACCCGCAACATCCTCATTATCTGATCTTGAAAACATCTCTGCGTGCATCCCAGCATGCAGCCAGCATCTGGGGGTGACAGTGACCCCTGCGCCCATTGGCAATCTGCACTGTCTCTGACATCTGTAATGTGAACCTCATTCTGTTGGGTTTGTGAAGCGGTGTCAACCCTGCAGAAGGAACCAACTGTGCCCTAACTCCTACCGTCCCCTGGGGCCCCTAACATTCCCCCATCTGCACCCCTCCTGTGGCTTCTGATCCTAGGGAGCCCTCCTGCCCTCTCCAACACTCACATGAAGTGCATATTTTTTCTCCTGGGGAAACTTCTCCACAGAGAGTACATGACATGCCCACTCTCCAGGCACGGGGAGATCCTGCCAAAGTAGCAAATCAGTGATAAGGACATAAAGTGATGAATAGAATTTTAGATCCTGATGGTAGACAGTCTGCAAAATCCAAGGGAGAATGGAATTGGAGGGGACCAGGGATCAGGATGTGGGCATGGAGTTTCCCTGCCAAGGGGGTGGGGGAAGTCACAGGCTGGGGGATGCACAGGATGATCCATGGGCCCTGTGCAGCTACTGGATCACCCCCTTCTGCATCTCAGCCTTTGGCTTTGAGCTCTGTGATCGTCAAGATGTGCACAGTCTGTACTCTGGCTGGCAGAAGAAAGGACCCTGGGAAGAAAATTGTAGACCCTTTGTGAGTGTAGGATGGGGTAGGCTGGACACCCAGTCCAAGAGGAGCTAAAACTGGAGTCGAGGGGTGTGCAAGGAGTGGGTGTGAGGGTTGTGGGCAGTCACAGTCATGGCAGAGGTGGCTCTGTCTGTGGGGTGAGTGCCTCCCTGCAGGCACAGCACTGGACATATCAGAGATCCACATGAAAAGGAAAAGCTGGAAATGGCACTATGGTTCAAATGGTAGAGCATCAACCTTGAGCAAAAGAGCTCAGGGACAGTACCCAGGACTTGAGTTCAAGCCTCATGACTGTAAAAGAAAAAGAACCAGGACTATGAGAGGGAACCTGGTACTCTCTTGGTCTAATCAGACACAGGAAAAGGCCGGGATAGGCTGTGGAAAAACACAGAGAACATCTTCCCCCAGCTCATCCTGTCCTGCATGCTGGGGCAGCCATGTAACTAGGGCTACGGTGAGATCATCTTCACCCCTGTGCTGCCATCTGAATTGTAGGCCTCTGTCCTGGCATGGGGTGCCCTGATGGCTGAGCAGGTGCCCTAACCCTAGATGGAGAGCAGCCACTGACTGTGGTAGCTAAGGAGAGATCTGTTTCATAGCTGTCAGGCCACCCAGCATGGGAGCCATAACCACCCCTCACCCAGGTAGAGGCCAATGGTTTTCCAGGTGCTACTAACATTGCCACACCCCTAGCTCTGGGTAGACGTGACATTCCCTCCACAAGGAGCAGGACTAAGTGAAGGATCAGGAAGCTGCCTATGGGCTTCAGATGGTGGCCAGGCTGGCACTACAGATGGTCTCACTCTGTCACCACCTTCCCCTGCCTCCATCATTCCTCCATCATGCCTCTCTACCTCCCTCCCATTAACCTTGGAAACCAATGAACTGGGCTCTCATCATTCCTCTCATCTCTTCACCCACCTTGCCATGCGTCCATCCCTCTGTCACGTCCACCCCACACACATCCCACCACCAGCCATCCTGTAGCTTATGAGGATCCCAGAGGAAGCTCTTGGTGAAGGGCTTGTGACCACAAAACAGTTACTATCACCCACTCCGGCCTGATCCACCACAGAATAAGAACAGCCAAGCAGGCACACACTGCAGCAGAGTTGCTCTGCTGCCACCCTGATTTCTTCATGGCCAGGACTTGGCTCTCCTCAGCCTCCCAGCTCAGTAACCAGAACATTGTGCTTTCACAGAGCCATGGCTTCCAGTCTCCATGGACACAATGACATCAAGGTGATGCCAACTTCCCCATCTCTATATACTTCTAACTATGGGATCGGAGCTGAGGTTCTCTTCTGTGACTCAATCCGCTAAGAGGCTCATGCAGATTTCTATCCTTTGCTCATCATGGTGACTCTTTGGTTAACAAGTCACTGCTGGGCTTCCAGTTCAACACATATAGAACCCATACTCCAACACTTTTCTTAGAAGGACTGATGACTTTTAAATATTCTCTAGTTTTAAATTTCTAGTTCCTTCTCTCTTTCATTTATATATTTCCCTTCCTCACATACTTGCCTTTTTTACCTTCCTTCTTTCATTCCTGGCCTTGAAATCAAGACCTGGAGCTTTTTCTTAGCTTTCCTTTGCTCAAGGTAGCACTCTAGCTCTTGAGCCACAGCTCTACTTCAATCTTTGTTCTTGCTCTAAACTGGGAGTATGAGTCTCATGCATTTTTCCCTTTGCTGGGGTGGTTTTAAAGCACAATACTAAGATCAGGATCCTGAATATGCCTCGCATTACAGGTATTATCTAATCAAAACAAATTCCTGATTTCTTTTTTAGACATAATTAGTTCTTTCAGGTGAGCCACCAGCCACTCATGCAAGAGCATTGCAGGATCCCAGCATTCATCTTGTCTCCAGTCTTATTCCATCCATCTCACAATGGTCATCTAAAACACCCTGCTGCATGCCTGAAGTCGCAAGGAACGTTCTCAACGCCATGAGAAGCCCCCTTAAGCTCTGCCTCAGACATGCCCAGCCCCCATCCCACTTCCACATGAGCATTTGTTTAGGAGAAATTTCCTGAGTACATCATCATCTTTTCCTCACCATTCAAATTTCATCTTTGGAGTCATTTCTCCCAGACAAAGAGGAACATGATCCATGGTTTGATAGCAGCTCCAGCTTCATAGTCCCAGCCACCAACAGCCCCCCATTACCCTGCCAGACACCTGAATTCAAGAACAATGTTTTCCCTATCCCTGTCTCTTATCAAATGTTTTAACTTATACAGTGCATTAAAATAATTTTACTAAATGGAATAAACACATGGCATCAAGCTTCAGAATCTTTGCACCTGAACTTTTAGTGAATCACAGACACACCAGCACTTCTGTAGCCAACAGAAATCTTAGCTTTGAGATTTCAGCATTCCTGGTATCCAAGTTTGGATGTGCTAACACTGCCCTTAATGGGGCACTTCAATCACACAATCCCACAACAATCAATGTCAATTGACATTCACTGGTAGGTGGTGCTAAGAAAAAGACTGATGTGCCAACTCCATGCTGGCTTGACCTATGCCATCTTCAAACCTGGAGCAAGTGGGGCTCCTCTCTCCATGACATCTTTTGTGTACTACCCCAGGAGGACCTTTACCTTGAGACAAAATTATGAAGACTATCTCTACCAGCAAAGATTCCAGTGAGATGTGCCTACATGGATAAAGCTAAAATCTCACTAAAGTGAGGTTGTTGGCAGTGCTGGAGCCTGAACTCAGGGCCTGGCCACTAAGCATTTGTACTCAAGACTAGCCCTTTACCACTTGAGCACAAACTCCATTCCCAGCTGTTTTTATTTTTGGTAGTAAGAATCTATCAGACTTTCCTGTTCTAGGTGACTTGGAACTTCCATACTCAGATCTCAGCCTCCTGACCAGCCTGGATTAAAAGTGTGGATCAGCCATGCGCCACACCTGAGGACTTCTGCCAGCACATTTTTTCCCAAAAATTGGAAGAGGAAGATGAGGGAGGGTTGGGCTCATCCTGCCCTGCATATGAAGGAGAGCATCAGCACCTGAACTTCATTCCCTGTTGTAGGCTGCTGGAGGAAAAGGAAGCAAATAGGCACAGGCTGGCAGCAGATGCCACAGAACAACTTGTGACCAAGACTCCCAGAGCAGACCTCAGAATCGATGACAGAGTTGGATCTACCCAGTAACAGAGGCAGTGGTGACACCTGAAACTGCGCGTTTGAGCCTTTGCTGCTAGTAAACAGGGCCACCTATGTCTCAATGAGAAAGGTGAGATTTTGGTGGAGAAGGTGAGATTAAACATTATGTATCATGCAAGAAGACAGACTATAAGGGGTCTTTTATTATTCCAAGTGAAATTTTGGATTTCCTCTTCTGTTTCTTTAAAGAATGACATTGGGGTATTGATGAATATTGCACTGAATTTGTAGATAGTCCTTATCAAGTTTGCCATTTTTACAATATTACTTCTTCCAAACCAGGAGCATAGGTTTTTGCATTTCCTCAGTGCTGCGTTAATTTCCTTCTCCAGGGTTTATAGTTCCATCAAAAAGGTGGTTTACATTCTAAGTTAATTCCTAGGTATTTTATTTTCTTTGATAGCAAAATGAGTTGCTATCCTGATTCTTGCCTCATTCCTCTCATTTGTTGGCATATGGGAAGGCAGTTGACATTGAGGGTTAATTTTATACCCTGCTACCTTACCAAAGTTTTATATCAGCTCAAGCAGCTTTGGAGTAGAGTCTATAGGGTTCTTTAAATACAGAATCATGTCATCTGTAAGGAGAGAAAGTTTCAGTTCCTCTTTTCCTTTTCATCCTCACTCGAGTTAGAATGGCCAAGATCCAGAAATCTAATAACGTATGCTGGAGGGGATGTGGCCAGGAGGGATCACTACTACACTGCTGGTGGGATTGCAACCTCGTTCAACCACTATGGAAAGCACTATGGCAGTATCCCAAAAAAACTAAACATAGAGCTCCCCTGTGATCCAGCAATTTCACTACTTGCCAATCGTCCAGATAGGACATACTAAATTCACTAGAACAATAACATTTATCACAGCACTATTTACTATAGCAAAGGTATGGAACCAACCCAGATGCCCGTCAGTTGATGAGTAGATCAAATATTTTATTTTTACACAATGTAATTCTGTGCTTCTGTGAGAAAGAATGACATAGACGAATTTGTAAGGAAATAGAAAGACTGTAAAGTTTAGAAATTAGTTTCTGTCTCCTTGTCTATCTCTGTAAAATTTAGAAGTTCCTGTTTCTCTCTCTTTCTGTCTCTTTTCCCTCTTTCTCTCTCTCTCTTTCTGTCTCTCTCTCTGTCTCTCTCTCTGTCTCTCTGTCTCTGTCTCTGTCTCTCTCTCTCTCTCTCTCTCTCTCTCTCTCTCTCTCTCTCTCTCTCTCATCCTTAGGCTTGAACTCAGGGCCTGAGCTACTTTTGCTCAAGGTTAGCACTCTACCATTTGAACCACAGTGCTGATTCTGGCTTGCTCTTTTCACGTAGTATTGAGGAATCTAACCCAGGCCTTCATCCTTGATAGGTTAGCACTCTACCACTAAGCCACACAGTCAGCTTTTAGATGTTTCTGACAAAGGTTTTCCTACATGCTATTATTTCTTCTGTAAGTGCTCTTAATGCTTGCTGAAGGTTGACTTTGTTTAGAAGACTTACCCTAATGCTCCCATATACAGAAATTGTATATATAGCTAAATGTTTTTCATTACTCAGAATTTCCCTATTGTGTATGTTCTGAAATGTACTGAAGACTCACTTCTGATTAAAAGTCATTGCACATTTGTTCTATTCATTAGTTTTCTTTTCTTCTATGGGAATCAGGTTTGTGATGAACACAGAAGTATGCCTTCCAGGTCAAACACTTTCCACATTTGTAATATTCGTAAGGTTTTTCTCTCCTATGTGCATTTTATACTTAGTCATGCGTTCATGATGGATTTTTCATATTCTTATATTCATACGATTTTTATCCTGTGTCTGTGTGGTATCATGCAAACTCAACTATGAGTTCTTCAAAAAATTTTCCCTTTCATTTTATTCATAGGATTCTATTCTGTGGGTGTTTAGTGATAAATCTTGACTTGTGCCTTCTGGGGAAAAGACTGAACATTTGCTACATTCATTAAGGGTTTTATCTTGTGTTGGTTCTGTGACACAAGCTGAGTTTTCTTCCACAGACTAAAAAGTCTTTCCTATTTATTACATTGCTAAGGCTTCTCATATGTGTGAACTCTCTTACGCTTCCTGAAGGGTGAATACTGCACGAAAGACTTTCAACTTTGGTTATATTCCTAAGGTTTCTAATATGTGTGAATTCTGTTATGCCTCCTGTAATGTGACTTCCATCTGAAGGTCTTACCACATTTGATGCACTCGTACAGTTTCTCTCCTGTGTGTGTTCTCTGATGCAATTTGAGGGAAGACTTCCATTTGAAAGACATTCCACATCGGTTACATTCATAAGGTTTTTCTCCTGTTTGAATTGTCTTATGCATGTTGAGGTTTGGCTTCTGTGTGAAGGACTTTCCACATATGTTACACTCATAAGGTGTTTCTCCTGAGTATATTCTCTGATGAACATGGAGTTTTACCTTCCATTTGAAGACTTTCCGCATTCACTACATGCATAAGTTTTCTCTCCTGTGTGTGTTCTATTATGCCCATCAAGATATGACTTCCACTTGAAGGTCTTTCCACATTTGTTGCACACATAAGGTTTCTCTCCTGTGTGTGTTCTTTGATGCAATTTGAGGGAAGATTTCTGTCTGAAAGACTTTACACATTGGTTACATTCATAAGGTTTCACTCCTGTGTGTATTCTCCGATGAACACGAAGTTTTCCCTTCCCTTGGAAAGACTTTCCACATTCATTACACTTATAAGATTTCTCTCCTGTGTGTGTTATTTGATGAACTCGAAGGTGTATCTTCTGGGTGAAAGACTTTTCACATTTGTTACATTCATAAGGTTTCTCTTCTGTGTGTCTTCTCTGGTGCAAAGTGAGGTATGATTTCAGTCTAAAAGTCTTCCCACATTTATCCCATTCATAAGATTTCTCTTCTGTGTGAGATCTCTGATGTGTGCTGAGAGCTTAATTCTGGGCAGAAATTTTATTATGTTCCTCATATTCATAAGGTTTGTCTTCTCTTGGAGATCGAGGATGGAGCGTCAGGTCTGACTTCTTAGAAATTAATTTTCACACTTGATGTACGCATCACATATCTCAGGATATTTGCTCTGAGGTATTGTAAGGCGTATTTCATTACTGAAAGATTTCTCACATTCACTACATGTATGAGGAGTCTCTCCTGTGTACATTTTCGGATGTGTAGGGATGGTCGGTGTTAAGTACAATATTTTTCATCACACAGTACATTTAGCAGTTTTCCTCCCTCACTGAAGAAATTCTTGGGCAGGGAGAACAGAATTATGATACTGCAGATCTTTTGGACTGTCACAATCATGAATAAAATGCTCTGAATATCCGATGGATTTTTTAAGAACAGGAGACATACGAGATCTATATGCAGCATGCATCTCATCAGGCTTAGGAGACAGAAGCATGTTCTGACACTTAATGAACTCCTCAGTCCTCACCCCTAAGTTGTTACCGTTATTACTAATCAGCTCTGGATTATGTGTAGAGCTCAAATTTAAATTGTTGCTAATCTCACGTTTTCCTCCACTTCGATACTACTTGCAACTGCTACTTCACAAAGACATTCATGTGGACTTTCCTGGCAGGTCTTGAACAAATTTTCCATTACCTGGACATCTAAAATGAGTCATAGAAAAAAAGACACAAACATACATGAGATACAAATATTCCTTACTGTAAAGGTAATGACTTTACTTTCCCATCCTAAGTGTTAGATATTTTAAAATATAAAAGTGGAAATTGATTTGTGAGAAATATATGCTTTTCTCCCTAACATATTAAGAAAATGATATTTTACAATGACCAATAATGTTTTTCTGTGTTTTAGTTCTCTTTTATATCACAGGAAATATTTATTGAAATTACCCAACTATGTATTGCTACAGTTTTAAGCTGAGTACTACCTATACTATACCTGCAGCTGTTTTTTTTTCAAATAATGTTTTGTTTATACATTGAGGTATAGCTGCCTTTCTTTTATTTTTGAGAAATAATCTAAATACTGTGCTGTTTTGCATCTTTTTAAAACTTTCTTTTCTTTTCTTTTCTTTTTTTTTTTTGTAGTTCATAGGCCTCGGCCCTGTCCCTGAACACTTCAGAAGAAGATTATAAGCCCTATCCTTTAGCTACAGCCCCACTTCCTGTTTTCTAGAGTTAACTACAGATAAGAGTCTCAGGTCCTGAGTAGCAGATAGGATTACCTTACCCAGTTTCAATGCTGTTTGCTTATTAACCATTAAGTGAGGAACACGAATTTTTTCTAGATTCAGCGGCCACAAGTTTGGTTTATATGTCTGTTTGCCTTTGATCCAAGCAAGAACGATTCTTGAGAGTAAGGACTTACACCTATATCCCTTCAGTTACAACTTCTCACTAAAGTCTCAATTTAGGTATTTGTGGGAATTTTGAAATTTGTTTCTTTCCATTTGAAGTCTTATAAAAATTCCTTTTCTAACACTCCTGTCCCTCAGAACCATGGAAGACCAGAAAATCCCCAGCTCATTGTCTAGTTAATTTTCTTATGTTGATTGAAACTTTGTTGTTTTTATTTCTTCCATTCCTGGGTTTGAACTTAGGACCTAACCACTGTCCTTGGGTTTTTTCAAGACTAGAACCCTATCAATGAAGTCATTACTTCTGGATTTTTCTATGTATGTTGTAATAAGGAATCAAACCTGTGTCTTTGTGCATGCTAGGCAAGCACTCTACCACTAGGCTCAATTTCTGGTGGAAAGGTCTGGTTCTGAATACCAGTCTCTTCCTACCAGCAAAAAGATATTATCCTTATCAGAGAATAATGCCCTGACTTATTCCTTGTTTGCTCAATCATTTATAGTCTTAGTTTTAAAGAAATGAAATGTCTTTCTTTCGTTCTTTCTTTCTTTCTTTCTTTCTTTCTTTCTTTCTTTCTTTCTTTCTTTCTTTCCTTGCGTCCCTCTTTCTTCCCTCTTTCTCCTTTCTTTCTTTCTTTCTTTCTTTCTTTCTTTCTTTCTTTCTTTCTTTCTTTCTTTCTTTCTTTCTTTCTTTCTTTCTTGTTTTGCAGTCATGGGACTTGAATTCTAGACCTGGCTGTTCTTCCTGAGCTCTTCAGCTCAAGGCTACTGCCCTATGTCTTTAGCCTCAACCCCACTTTTCATTTTCTATTGGTTCATTGGAGAGAAGAGTCTAAGGTGTTTTTGTGATAGGTCAGTCTTTGAACCTTGATCCTCGGATCTCAGCCTCCTAAGTAGCTAGGATTACAGGCATGAGCCACGGGCTCATGGCTTTCTCATTTTATTTTGTTTCACAGTGATTTCTACAGAGAAATCTAACTTTAACTCTACTGCCACATAGAATTCGTCATATCACCCTATGATTCTTGGTGCCAGGGGTTTGGGAACACAGGGCCCTGTAAATCAGAAACAGTAGAGAATTATTGCTTATGCTGTGTCATCATTGCTTTAAGTTCGCAGACATCCTACTCACAAGTTATCTATTAAATCTTTTTTCTCATTTCTCACTGGCTCCATGGTTGAATTTTCCCCAGCTCTGGATTCATTTTGTATGGCATAAACTTAGCTGTCTGCTCAAGGCTATAAAAATACCAGTTTGAGTCCCAGCTCCACTTACATGCATAGGTCTTCATGCATGCTAGGCAAGCACTCAACCACAAAGTCAAACTCTTGACACTCCACTAACATTTTTGAGGGGTTACTTGGAGTTATAGAATTTCATGGCAATTTTTATGCCATTGCTGGCTTCAAATTAGAATTCTTAGATTTCTTCCTCGTAAATATTTTAAGATTACAAGCATGAAACATTGCACCTAGTGCCAGGTTTCCATTATAAACTCACCGTTTAGTGATTTGTAGATCCTATTTCCAATAATGTTATATATTCTATTCTGGATGGTTTATCCACTTACAATTCCTGTGTAAGTTTGGAATGTCGTCTCCATTGGAGGAAACATAATTTAGAACTGTTGTCAAAGTATCCTGAAGGTATCCTGAAGAATGAGTACAAAATTACCTTAGGTTTTCTTTAGAAAGTAATGATACTTCTCAGGGCCTGGAATCTTTCATTTAAATAGTATTGAAAGTTTGATAAACATTCACGTATCTGCAAAATAACAAGGCACTTGGCCTTGCAAGTGAATTTGACTTTTGCTCACCTAAGGACACCAGGTTGCTGTAGGTCTCCAGCATTACATCTCTGTACAGGGTCCTCTGAGTATTGTCCAGATGCTGCCACTCCTCCCAGATGAAATCCACAGCTACATCATCAAATGATACCAGCTTCTGGAATGGCACATTTTCATCAAGTAATTAGCAATGAGTTATAAACACACCATGTCTGGAATTTTATTCGTTTTTTGTTGGAATTGTATTCCTTTACTTAAATGTTTAGACTTACATGAAATATTGACCTGAAAAGCTTAGGGATGGTGCCTAGGCCCAGAGTTCAAGTCCCAAGACCCACAAAAAAATAAAAAGGCAAGCCAGGTGTTGGTGGCTCACGCCTGTCATCCTAGCTACTCAGGAGACTGAGATCTGAGGACCATGGTTCAAAGCCAGCCTAGCACAAAATTCCATGAGACTCCTTTCCAATTACCCACCATAAAATGTTTAATGGCTTGTGGCATATCATGGTAGAGCAATTGTGGTATCGACAAAAATAAGTCGGGGGAGTAGATTTAGGTTATAAATGGAATTATTCCATTGAAAAGGAACTACATTATATGATGACATATGCTGGTACTGTGAGAATATTGCAAAATCTTAGGGTATCAAGTAATAATACTGTGAAGTACACCCAGAAAGTTAATGTTCTATGTCAGGCATAATAATCACTTGGGGAAGAAACTTTTTTTTCTTTTTTTTGGCTGGGGGATTTGTATGGCTTGAACTCTGGGCCTGGGCACTGTTCCTGAGCTCTTCAACTCAAGGCTATCACCCTACCTATGAAGCCACAGTGCCATTTCCCATATTCTAGTGGTTAACTGTAGATGAGAGTCTCATAGATTTTCTAATGCCCAGGCTGGCTTTGAACCAAATCTTTAGATATCAGCCTGATATCTGAGTAGCTAGGATTACAGGTAGAAGTCACTGCACCTGGCAAGAAATTTATTTCTTGCTGTTTTATACTACAAATTTACTGTATGTTTTACTTTTTCAAAAAGACTGAGGATGACCTTTGTTCTGTATATAATGGGAAGAGGGGTAGGGAGCTGTGAGCAGAAGAACTGAGGGGCAATACTCAGGGTAGGACAATAGCCTTAAACTAAAGAGCTCACTGCCCAAGGTCCAAGCCCCATGACTTTCCCCACTACCCCACAAAAAAGGGAAAAAATTGGAGATTGGAGAGGATTTTCTAAAAAGAATATATAGAAATAGTTGCTCAAAATGTAGAAAGAAGTTCAATATTAACAGTCATGAGAAAAATTAAAATTACAATGAAATCATTACTTTAAATATGTTAATATAAATATAGTTTTAAACAAAAAGATCCACATACACACACACAAACACACACACACACACGCATACAAAAAAACAACTTTCAAAGTATAACTATTACTGGGAAGGTAGTGAGAAGAAGTAGAACTTTGGAATAGTTCTGCAAGGAATATAAAACAATCAAAAATTGCGTGGAGAGTGCTAAAAAAGTACTAAATATAGAATTATATAGAAATATGGTCCAACACTTCTATTTCTAGATTTGTACCTAAAGGAAGAGAAAGCAGAGACTAGAACAAATATGTGGAGAATCCATTCACAACTATTAATAATAATCAAAAGATAGAACATTTTACTATATTTTACAGATGAATCTTGATTACAGTAAACTAAAAATACAGCAGTCATAAAGGAAGAGCTAGGGTATGTTTTCCCTTCCAGAGCTTCCAAGGATCAACAAATCCTTAGAGCCAAAAAGCACGATGGTTCCAGAGAATGGAGTAGAGAGGAACAGGAGTTGAATGTTTAATGATTATACATGATAGATGAAAATTGCTCTAGATGGGTAGAATGAAGAGAGAACTGTACCCTAAACAATGGTTATGTAGCCACACAGGATGGGACACACCTATACTCCCTGATCTTGGGAAACTCAAGAAGGATTTCTAGCCATCCTGGATGCATGGAAAGATCTATCATAAAAACTAATGTGGAGGGGCTGGGAGTTTGGCATAGTTGTAGAGTGCTTGTATGAAGACGAAGGTTCAATTCCGCACTACCACATACACAGAAAAAACCAGAACTAGTGCTGTGGCTCAAGTAGAAGATCACTAGGCTTGAGGAAAGCTGAAGGACAGTGCTCAGACCGAGTTCCAGCCAAAGGGCTTGTTTGAAAAAAAACCAGAAAGCTGAGCATGATGGCGTGGTGGCTCACTTCTATAATCCTAGCTACTCAGGAGGCTGAGATCTGAGGATCAAAGTTTATAGCCATCCTGGCACAAAAAGACCTGAGACTCTTATCTCCAATTTACCTTTAGAAAATGGGAAGTGGGGCTTGACTCCAGGGTAAGGTGGTAGCCTGGAGTTGAAGAGCTCAGGGATAGTACCCAGGCTGAGTTCAAGATCTATGACCCACCAAAAAAAAAACCCAAAAAACAAAAATAATATGGAAAAATTTGGATTCTGTGAATTTTATCAGGCATATAAATGTTTTTTGCTGTTGAAATAACAAATTGTTTGGAAATATTTTAAAAGTTTTTACCTAGAAATATACACTACAAATGGAATTAATAACAAACACAAAATATGAAAAAGATACAAATTATAACAATATGGGTATCCTGCTTCTGTATCTTTCACTGACTCCTGTTCAAATGAGTCACATATTCTGAATCATTTCTCCCAGTCGATATATGCCACACATGTTAGCTTGTACTGAACTTCTTGGGAAATCAAAAGCAAATACTAAGCAAATAGGGGGTAGATTTTGTCAACAGTGATATTTCAAATATAAATCCCTAATCATTGCATTATTTAATATGAATGCCGGAATCTAACTTACACTGGCAGTATGTTCAATCTTTTGAGAATCTTCAAAAGGGTGTGTAAATATTTAGGATCGTTATGTCTTCCTGGAGGAAAGATCCCTTTAGTGGTATGTAGTAACCTTCTTTGTCTTTTCTTATTAACTTTAGTTTGAAGTCTATTGTATCTGATATGAGGATGGCAACTCCAGCCTGTTTATGGGGCCAGTTAGCTTGATAGAGTTTATTCCAACCTCTCACTTTCAAAAGATGATTGTTTTTGGGTAAGATGTGTCTCTTGAAGACAGCAGAACGATGGCTCTTGCTTTTTGATCCAACTAGACAGCCTATGCCGTTTAATTGGAGAGTTAAGTCCATTGATATTGAGAGTTAGGA
The DNA here is from genome assembly GCA_024803745.1 of Megascapheus bottae. Classification (NCBI taxonomy): domain Eukaryota; kingdom Metazoa; phylum Chordata; class Mammalia; order Rodentia; family Geomyidae; genus Megascapheus; species Megascapheus bottae. The sequence continues at coordinate 606,517 of JANJXV010000147.1, read as the reverse complement.
TTGAGAGATATTTATTACTTCCTACCATTTTTAAAAGCTTTTAGTAGGGCCTGTGTCTTGACAGTTCTTGTGGTCCTTAGATGGTATGCTTTTTAGGTGCCTTTTCTTTCCCTATATTGCATTTATTTTGCTTTTCTATGTATAGAGCATCTTTGAGAATTCTCTGTAGTGTTGGTTTTGTTTCGACATATTGTTGCAGCTTTTCCCTGGAATGGAATGTTTTTATTGTTCCCTCAGTTATGAATGAGAGCTTAGCTGGCTACAGTATTCTTGTTTGGTAGTTATTTGATTTAAGGGCATGACATATATGCTTCCAGTCACTTCGTGCTTGCATGGTCTCTGCTGAGAAATCTGGGGTTATTCTGATTGGTTTGCCTTTATAGGTTACTGATCCCTTTTCCCTGGCTGCCTTTAGGATCTTTCCTTTCGTTTCTATTGATCCAGTTTGGATCACAATGTGACGGTGGGATGTTCTTTTCTGGTCAGGTCTGTTTGGGGTTCTAAAAGCTTCTCATATCTGGATGGGCCTGCCCTTCTGGATATTTGGGAAATTCTCTGAGATGATTCCCTGAAGTATATTTCCAATACCATTGACCTCTTTCTCCACGCCCTCCTCAATACCAACTAGCCTTCAATTAGGCTTCCTAATTGCATCTTGGACCTCCTGAAGCACTCTCTCATATTTCCTAGATTTGGATTGACTCAATTTCTGTTCTTTATAATACCTAAATTATCTTCAGCCCCGGGAATTCTCTCCTTTGCATTGTCAAACCTGCTATCAAAGCCACCTACTTTATTTTTCATCTCCCTTGCTTCTAATTGCTCACTTTTGATGCCTTGCATCTCTTTTTTTAGATCATGTGTGGATTTCTTTATCTCCTTGATTTCCGTTTGCGTGGTTAACTCAGTAGCTTTATTTTCTTTGGACATTTGCTGGAGTTTGGTCACGTTTTTATTTGTGGATTCTATGAATTCATCCATCTTTCTTTGAAAAACCTTTATTATGGCCTCCTTTATGGCTTCTACTTTTTCACTTATCACCTTGTTTTTGCTTTCCTCTTGTTCAGATATGGCTTCCTCCATTATCTCTTTCTTTATATTTTCTCATTTTCATTAATGATGTTTATCAATTGCCTTTGTGTAGCAATTGGAAGACTCTCCTCTAGGTTGGCCAGTGACTGTTCCATTGTCTGTTTACATTGGGTGGGGGATGTTGTTTCTTGATTTGACATTTTTCTTGAGTTTCTTGTTCTGCCCATTTGAAAATGGGAGCAAGATTACTACTAAATAGGATTATAGTTTTTCAGATATAACCAACCTAGACCTCTGTAGCTGGCAGACACTAGATGTTCACAAGTTTTGATTGGTATTATCACTCTTTCTTTTTGTGCACTTACAGACCAGTCTAATACAACCACTGATAAGCGATTTATACCCAAAACAATAAGCCTCTCAATCCAATCTCTATTGTCTTTAAGTCCCTCTGAGCCTAGAGAATAATTAACCACCTACATATATAATATTGCTCAACAGCCATCAAGTGTAGATCCGTGTATTATAAGGGTTGAAAGACGAGCAGAGGTCCAGAGATAGAAAAAAAGAATGAGACAGGTCAGGGGAGGTACAAGAGGATTAACGTAGGAGTGCAAAAAATATTGCAGTAAAGAAAAAAAGGAATAGCATAAGGATAACTGACCTAAGTTAGTAAGTAGGTAGCATATTTGAGTACAATGTTTGGAAAGTATTAGAATAAAACTTATGTGTTGCTGCACGACTAGCTCTTAGCCCAACCAGTGGCCTCACAGTGGACCGTGGGATGGATCTGTTTCTCTTGTCTACGTTGAGGGAAAGGGGTATTTCACAAGATGCAGAAGGGAAGATTTCAGAAGCAAATGCTGTGAGTGAATTAGCTAGAAAAAAGCATTTTCATTTTCTTTTATCTTTCTGCCAGTCTTGGGACTTGAATTCAGGGCCTGAGCACTGTTTTCTCAAGTCTAGCCCTCTGCCACTTGAGCCACAGTGCCACATCTAGATTTTCTATCTATGTGATACTGAGCAATCAAACCCAGATCTTCATGGGTGCCAGGCAAGCACTCTACCACTATGCCAAACTCTCAACCCTGACATAGTAATTATAAAGTCATCCTCACTAATTCTTCTGTGTTTTTCCCTCTTGTATTCTTTACACATGACAGCAAAGCTAATTATCAGGAAAAAATTGATTAGGATACAGAAACCTAATAATATCCTAGTAGATTGACGTCAAAAATATGTGCAAGATGCCCTGTGTGTTTGACCTAGTGGTAGAGTCCTTGGCTACCACACAAAAAGACACAGGTTTGATTCCTCATTACCACATACATAGAAAACACTGCAAGTGGTGCTGTGGCTCCATGGGACAGCAAAAGCCCGAAGAAAGCCCAAAAACAATGTTCACACTCTAAGGTCAAGTCCCAAGCCTAGCAAGAACAAAAAAAAATTCGACAAGGGCAAAATGCAGGCAGAGAAGGCACCTTGAAGCAAATGTTTTGTAAAGGATGAGGGCAATATTGACCCTTAAGTTTGGATCTTACCTAAGAAAGGCTCCTTGAGCCTGAGACCAGACTGGTAGTTGGGCCTAGTGGAAGACATTGGGATTGGACAAATAAGGTGTGTTGTTTACTACATCCACATGTATATTGTGAGATTGGAAGAGAGATTCAGCCTCCAGTATGTCTTTGGTGAGGTCTTCTGTGAGCAAGGATCTTTGGTCATTGGGCCCTGAAAGGTGACCCTGCCTCCCTCACAATGGAACACAATATGGAACCCTGGTAACCAAGCCACTGTAACTAACAACCAACTCAAGCCAGCTCACTTGGCCTGTGGCTCAGGAGGAAGAAAGATGTTGCTGTGCTGTTGCCAAAGGTCAGGAAACTCGAGTCTCAGGCATGGAAGTTGTGGATGTTTTACTCGAAGATGTACATGCTAGATCATTGCCAAGCCACAAATCCAATATAACAGGCCTTTCTATAAGAAGAAGCCCAGGAAATTCCAGGGAAACCACATGAGGTATATTTCTAAAAAAATGTATTTGACCCCATCATCCTCCCCACACACTACAACTTTCTTTTTTTTAATTTTTTTATTGTAATTAGTAAAAGGCTTACATGCTATTTGCCAGATAGAAGGTGCATTAATTCACATACATTGATACCCTTTCACATGTCTTGTTACCCATTTCCCTCCAACCCAACACCCCCCACCCGTCTTGGTTTTCCCCCCTTCCCTATCAAATTTCAAATATCCAAATACAAATAAATTCAATATATCCGATAAAAAAGTGAGATACTATACCAATATGGGAGAACCAAGGGACAGCAAAGGAGATGAGAGACAACATAGTACATTAAGGACAACAATCATTCATTATGTGGCTTTTTTTCAATATCCTGGAGGTCCTTTCAATTAGCTTCACATTATATGGCCTTATATATGGCGTTTTGCTCTATTGCAAAACTCTGCTAGTAGAGCCCAAGGTTTCTACTGAGTATGACGAATGAGGGAAACCGCTGAGCCTAAATTCCTTTGAGTCTGGCTTACTTCACTTAATATGATTTGTTCTAAGTCTTTCCTTTTCCTAACAAATGGGGCGATGTCATTCTTTCTGACAGCAGCATAGAATTCCATTGTGTACAAATACCACAACTTGTTGATCCACTCATCAACTGAGGGACATCTGGGTTGGTTCCATATCTTTGCTATGGTGAATAGTGCTGCAATGAACATTGTTGTGCTAGTGGGTTTAGTATGCCCTTGTTTCTGGATTGTTGGGTAAATGCCAAGTAGTGGAATTGCTGGGTCATAGGGGAGTTCTATGTTTAGCCTTTTGAGGCACTGCCACACTGCTTTCCATAGTGGTTGAACGAGTTTGCACTCCCATCAACAGTGTAGTAGTGATCCTTCCTGGCCACTTCGCCTCCAGCAACTGTTGTCATTCGTTTTCCTTATCCTGGCCATTCTAACTGGAGTGAGGTGGAATCTTAGAGTTGTTTTGATTTGCAGTTCTTTTATGACCAGAGATGTTGAGCATTTCTTCATGTGTCTGTAGGCCATTTTTGTTTCTTCTTCAGAGAAGACTCTCTTAAGACTTTGGCCCATTTTGTAATGGGATGGGTGTTACTTTGGAGGTTAGTTTTGGAGTGATTCAATTTTTTGAGTTGTTGATATATTTTAGATATGAGGCCTTTGTCCGTTGTTTGGTTGGTGAAGATCTTCTCCCACTCTGTTGGCTTCCTGATTAGTTTACTAGATACATCCGATGCCATAGAAAAGCTCTGCAGTTTATTGCAGTCCCACTTATCCAGCCTTTCTCTGATTTGTTGTGATTCTTGGTCTTATTAAGAAAGTTTCGACCTGTGCCAAGGAGGCCTAGTGTATCTCCTATTCCTTCCTGTAAATTTTTCAATGTGTCAGCTTTTACCTCCAGGTCTTTGATCCATTTGGAGTTAATTCAAGTGCATGGTGACAAAGAAGTATCCAACTTAATTTTCTGCAGATGTTTAACCAGTTCTGCCAGCACAACTTGTTGAAGAGGCTATCTTTCTTCCATTCTATTTTTTTGGCTCCCTTGTCAAAGATTAGGTGGCCATAGGTCTGTGGTTTAATATCTGGGTTCGCAGTTCTATTCCATTGGGCTTCAGGCCTGTTCTTGTGCCAGTACCAAGCTGTTTTGAGAATTATAACTCTGTAATAGAGTCTAAAGTTTGGAATTGAAATTCCTCCAGCGCTGTTCTTACTGCTAAGAAGTGTTTTAATATACGGGGTCTTTTATTATTCCATATGAAATTTTGAATTGCCTCTTCTATTTCTTTAAAGAATGACATTGGGATGTTGATGGGTATTGCATTGAATTTGTAGATAGCCCTTGGCAAGATTGTCATTTTCACAATGTTGATTCTTCCAATCCAGGAGCATGGGAGGTTTTTCCATTTCCTTAGTTCTGCTTTAATTTCCTTTCTTAGGGTTTTAAAGTTTTCATCTAAACGGTCCTTTACATTCTTAGTTAAGCTAATTCCTAGGTACTTTATTTTCTTTGAGGCTATTGTGAAAGGATTTTCTTTCCTGATTATTGCCTCTTTCTTCTCAGTGTTGGCGTAAAATAAGGCAGTTGATTTGTGAGGGTTGATTTTATGGCCTGCTACCCTTGCAAAGCTTTGAATCAGCTCAAGGAGCTTGGGAGTAGAGTCTATAGGATTCTTTAAATACAGAATCATGTCATCTGCAAAGAGGGATAGTTTTATTTCCTCTTTCCCTATTTGGATCCCCTTTATGCTTGCTTCTTGCCTTATTGCACTGCCTAAGAATTCTCGTACTATGTTAAAAAGGAGTGGAGAAGTGGGCATCCTTGTCTCGTTCCTGATTTTAGAGGGAATGGCTTTAGATTTTCACCATTAAGTATAATACTAGCAGTGGGTTTCTCATACACAGCCTTTATTACATTGAGAAATGTTCCATGAATTCCTAGTTTCTCCACATCTTTTTACATAAAGGGGTTTTGGATCTTGTCAAATGCCTTTTCCGCATCTATTGAGACACTCATGTGATTTTATCCCTGCTCCTGTTGATGTGTTGAATTATATTAATTGATTTGTGTTGAACCAGCTTTGCCTCCCTGTGATGAATCCAGTTTGATCATAGTGTATAATTTTTTTGATGAGTTGTTGTAGACGGTTGGCCAGTATTTTGTTGAGAAGTTTTGCATCGAGGTTCATCAAAGAAATGGGTCTATAGATCTCTTTCTTTGATGAATCTCTGTCTGGTTTGGGGATGAGGGATATACTGGCTTCACAGAATGAGTTTGGTAAAGAACCTTCATTTTCAATTTCGTTGAAGAGCTTGAGGAGTATTGGTGTGAGCTCTGCTTTGAAGACCTTATAGAATTCAGCTGTGAATCCATCTGGCCTGGGCTCTTTTTAAGTGGAAGTTGTCTAATTTCCATTTCTATTTCAGAGCTTGAAATAGGTCTGTTGAGTTGGGTAAGCTCTTCTTGGTTCAGTGTGGATATGTTAATATTGTCTAGGAATTCATCCATTTCTTCTAGATTTTCAAATTTGTTGGCGTAAAGGTTTGAGAAGTATTCCCTCATGATATTCTGGATCTTGGTAATTTCTGTCGTGATATTACCATTTTCATCTGCGATTTTGTTTATTTCGATATGCTCTCTTCTTTTTTTGGTAAGATTTGCTAAGGGCTTGTCAATTTTGTTAATTCTTTCAAAGAACCAACTCCTTGTTTTGTTGATTCTTTCTATAGATTTTATTATTACAAATTATTTAATTCTGCTTTGATTTTAATAATTTGCTTTCTCCTAATGGGTTTAGGGTTGGTTTGTTGCTCTTTTTCCAGGAGGTTAAGGTCAGACATTAACTAGTTGGTTTGCCATTTTTCCAACTTGCTGTTGTAGGCACTCAGCGCTATAAATTTTCCTCTGAGTACTGCCTTTGTTGTGTCCTTTCTGACTGGAGTCAGGAGGAATCTCAAAGTTGTTTTGATTTTCATTTCCCTTATTGCTAGAGATATGGAGCATTTCTTCATGTGTCTAAAGCCCATTTTAATTTTTTCTTCAGAGAATACTCTTTTAAGTCTTTAGCTCACCTTTTAATAGGATGGTTGTTTCTTTGAAGATTTGCTTGGGAGAGATTCATTTTTTTCAGCTATAGACATATTTTAGATAACTACATATATTTTTGTAGAAAAAAGAATGGAAGCCATCATGCTGGCTCACAACTTAATTTCAGCTACTTAGGAGGCTCAGGGCTTTGGATCACAGGTCAAAGCCAACCAGGGCCCTACAGTGTGTGAGATCAAACTCTGTGGACATACAATGACTGTAAGATGAATCTCACTGCCTGGGAATGTAGCCTAATGGTAGAGTGCTCACCTAGAATGCATGAAGACCTAGGTTCTATTCACCGGTACCGCATACTCAGAAAAAAGCTAGAAGTGGCGCTGTGTTTCAAGAGGCAGAGCACTCACCTTGGGCAAGCGAGTCCAATGAAAATGTCTAGGCCCTGAGTCCAAGCCGTAGGACTGGCAAAAAGAAAAAAAAAGAGTAATCTTACTTAAGTAACAAGGAATGTACCCTATATTTATACAGACTGAAAAATTCATTAAGAAATTAGAAAATATGTATAAAGTGCATAATTTCTTTTGTGTGTTGGCACTGGGTCTTCAACTGAGTGCTTCAGCTCTATCCCTGACCTTTTCTGCTCAAGGCTAGCACTCTACCAATGCAGCCCCAAATCAACTATCTTCAATTGAGAAATAAGCGATGAATATTTCAGGGTGCTTCATGAAAAACATTTTTATAAATTGAAACTTTCAACACAGTCTTATTTTAGTATGAATGTTGAGATGGGAAGAGACAGAAAAAGTGAAATGTTTCCTGATCCCCATAGAGAAGAGACTCAGCAGAACCACTGTGGTCTGCAGGCTTCTTTGTGAGTTTTGTTTGCTTGTTTGATTTTTGTCAATTGTGGGGCTTGAACTCTGGGCCTGGGCACTGTCCCTGAGCTCTTCAGCTCAAGGCTAGTGCTTTAATCTGTGAGCCACAGTGCCACTTCTGGTTTTTCTGGCAGTTAACTGGGTACTTTGACTGGCTTTAAACTTTGATTCTCAGATCTTAGCCTCCTGAGTAGCTAAGATTATAGTTGTGAGGTACCATCACCAGGCTGCTGCTCTGTTACTATGCAGGTTCTGGATCAAGAACTTCAAGTTCTTACTTCAATTTTTTCTTCTCTTGCCTGATACTCTGCCATTTGAACGAAGCCCCAGTTCCTGGTCTTTGTTGGTTAATGAGAGATATTATGATTTTCTAATATTCAGAGCAATGATTATAAAACCCAGCATTTTACTTACTTGAATAAATTAAGAGACAGGACCTAGTGAGATGGAAAACAAAATTTTTTTCAAGTTGCTATCCTGTTCTAATGCATAAGTCTGGCTATTTTGCTTACACACAAATATGGATTTTACCAATTTCTACTCTATTTTTGCTTAGCTTAAAACCACCACTGCCATTTCATAGATTTTGTTGTTGTTGTTTGCGGTGCTTGAACTCTGTGCCTGGGCTGTTCCTCAGATCTTCAGTTCAATGCCAGTGCTCTACTACTTTTGATTTGGCCAGTCCTGGGCTTGAACTCAGGGACTGAGCACTGTCCTTATATGTTCTCAAGGCTAGGGCTCTACCACTTCAGCCTCAGCACCACTTCCAGCATTTTTCTATGTATGTGATATTGAGGAATTGAACCCAGGTCTTCGTGCATGCTAGGCAAGCACTCTACCACTAGGCCAAACTCCCAGTCCAAAATTATTCATCATTACTATTAGCTATCTTCTTTTTTGTATTATTGATTCGTCATGTTGCTTGGACTTTGGGCCTGGACTGTCCCTGACCTCTTCAGCTCAAGGCTAGCGCTCTTCCTCTACAGCTCCATTTTTGGTTTCTGGTAGTTAATTAGTGATGTAAGTCTCACAAACATATGTGTCCAGGCTGGCTTTGGGCTTTGAACCAAGATCCTCCAATCTCAGACTCCATAGTAGGTAGAATTACACGCTTCAGCCAGCAGTGCCTGACTGTTTGATGTCTCTGTCTCTGTCTCTCTGTCTCTGTCTGTCTCTCTCTGTCTGCCAGTCTCTCTGTCTCTCTCTCTCTGTCTCTCTGTCTCTCTCTCTGTCTCTCTCTCTCTGTCTCTCTCTCTCTGTCTCTCTGTCTCTCTCTCTCTCTCTCTCTCTCTCTCTCTCTCTCTCTCTCTCTCTCTCTCTCTTTTGGTTGTAAGACTTTAATTGTGCACCTGGGCAGTGTCCCTGGGCTCTTCAGCTCAAGGCTACAGACTTAAACACCTTGAGCCACAGTGTCACTTCTGGTTTTCTGGTGCTCAAGTGGAAGTAACAGTATCATGGACTTTAGTGTCTGGTTTGAACTGTGATCCTCAGAACCCAACCTTCTGAGATCATTTCCACCTTTTTTTTGGTGTAAGTGGTACAGAGTAATTGAACACAGGGCTTTGTGCATACTAGGCAAGCAAACTACCACTAGTGTGCACTCCAGCCTTAGATAAGGGCTTTCTTTTTCTTTTTCTTTTTTTCACTCATGGGGCTTGAACTCTGGGCCTGGATGTTTACCTTAAGCTCTTCAGCTCAAGCCAAGAGCTCTACCACTTGAGGCACATTGCCATTTTGAATTTTCTGGATTATTTGGAAATAAGATTCTCACAATTTTTTATGCCTGGGCCGTCTTTGAACCTCGATCCTCCAGGGTAGCTAGGATTACCAGGGTGAGCCACCAGTCACGGGCATTAAATTATTATTTTTTGCATGTCCTATGGCTTCAACTCATGGCCAGAGCACTATCCTAGGGCTTGCTCAAGGATAGCACTTTACTTCAGCCAGCCAACTCCCGGTCCAAATAGGCCACTCTTGAAGCTAGAATTACAGAGATCTGCCATAATACTGGCATGTTGTTATCTAAGTATATAATTTTTCTTCTATTTTTGATGGCTTTTCCTTAGTGTACATATTTCCTACATATTTTATGGAAAACTTCCTTCCCACTGGGGCCATAAGTTAAGCCTAGTGGAAGCGTTCTTGCCGAGCATGAATGAAGACCCAAGTTCAATTCCTCAGCACAACATAGATAAAAAAATATAAAAGTGGTGCTGTGGCACATGTGATAGAACTTGCGCCTTAAGAATAAACAAAAACAAAATCAAGGATCATGCTCAGGTCCTGAGTCTAAGCCCAGTACTGGCAAAAAAAATTCTGCCCAAAGTAGACATTTAAACTTATTGTACTTTTCAAAAAATATGTTGTTCAAGGTGATATACAAAGAGATTGCTGTTACATATGTAATGAGTACATTTCTTGTAAACACTGTTACCCCCTCCCCCGTTTTCTCTTTCCCTTCCCCCCAAGTCATAAATTTCATTTACAACAAATATATATGTATTTTCATTCCTGAAAAAAATAGTTTAAAATGTGTTCAAATAAATGATGTAGGTTGATATATTTATCAAAATGTATTACTTGAACTCTAAAATAAACATTCTAGGTAATTTTTCTCATAAAATTGTAGTAATGCTATAAAACTAATAAAAAAGGAATTTTAGTTATTAATTTCTTATGTTTTACCTTTAACATTATTACACTAAGCATACTGTTTATGGTGTTAATACAGACAGTATGAAATATGATTATGTAAAAAAATTAAATGATTAAAAATAGTAAGGTTGGGGGCCAGTAGTTTGGCTTGGTGGCACACAGCCTGGACTGGCAAAAAAGGAATAGGGTTAGATAAAACAGATTTATTTCCAAATGTGTGGAAAATGGTATGATTTCTTGTTTGGCTAGTCCTGCGGCTTGAACTGAGGGACCAGGAACTGTCCTTGGCCACATTTGTGAAAGGGTGGCACACTTACACCTGAGCAACAGTGCCCCATCTGCTTTTTCTGTGTATGCAGTGTCGAGGAATTGAATCAAAGTCTTCTTGTATACTAGGCGAGCACTCTACAACTAGGCCACATTCAAAGCCAAAGTAGATTTTTGATGCTATTGTGGAGTTTTAATTTTCTTAAATATTTGTACAAAGCACAATGGATATATAAACAGACTTGAACTCACAGAACAGAGTCCCACATAATATTACAGTTACTCTGGCACTTCTCCCGATTGACAAAACACATTTCCAGGCATCTGCTCTGTCCTTAAGCTTTGGTAGCTGACTTGTCTTTCCATGGAGGCCTGGCCTGGATTCCTGGTGATTCCATGCATTTCATAGTTCCCTGTATATCCAGTAAGGTTGTCTTCTATGGGACCAGACCTGTCTGGTTTTTGGTCCACCCAGGACCTATGTGTCTGAGGTCTCACATTATAAGTGGAAAATAAAACACAGTATAATAAGCACTGAAGAACTGCACACCATAATATTAACAATGAGAGTTTAATAGTTAGCAAAGTAAATACAATGAATACTTGACAAGAATCATGAGAGCAAGATAAAGAGATGTCTTTTTAGGAAGGGGACAGGGAAGCTCTAAATCCAGACTGGCCTCCAAGTTGCCTTCAGAGAGTAATTCTACTTCAGAGTCCTCAGAAGGGTCTCCTTCCTCATGAGAAACAGAATGTCCTTCCTGAGTTAAGAGGGGGATGGATTCTGGTTTGTCGAATGGAGATTGAGTCTCTTTTAGTGAGATGGATGGGTCTGGATATTCTGTGAGGATGGATTCATTTTCCTCCAATGAATCCAGTATTGAGAGTACACTTGCTGCTTCCCATGGGGACATTTTCCATGAGCCCAGCGTGTGCCCCTTCAGCTTGCACAATAAGTGGAGTGTTACTCTGACTCAGATGGACTGACTCTGGGTGGAGTGTGAAAGGAAACGGAAGGAAATCTGGCTGCTCTTTTTCTTCCTCCATAGTATCTGCAGGTTCAACTGTGTCACACATGGGGTTCAGAGCAAAAGGTATATCCACAGGACTCTAAACCTGTTTGGTAATTTCTACAGAAGGCCCATGCTTTCTAGAGTGCAGTGGTGATTCTCAGTCTCCATCAGTCACCAGCTCCATTGGTGGGTTTTTCATCCGGAGATCAGGATAAGCTCTTCCACGATGACCCAAACCTAAGAATGGAAATAGGTACAGAGTGGACAGAGTGGACTCTGCAAGTTGAAGTGTCCCTCAACTTCCATGAGGATCTAATGGAGGAACCTGTAGAACTGGAGTTTGGACTGAACACTGAGGAGGTGTAGGGTCTTTCTAATGAGTGCTTATTCCCGAGTCCTTTCAGAGGACAGACATTACCTGGCTGACACCACCCATAAAGGGCATTTTGTCAAGCTCTGTAGAAGTAAGGGCCAACCAATATCTAGACCACATGGGCTTCCTACTCACAGGCTCTGAGGCACCCACACCAGGACTTCTACTTTTTCTTAGTCTTACTGGTAGCATATTCCTCCAGCTGGTCAAAAAGTATGTGTTTAGAAGAGCAGGTCCAAAGCCGGCATGTGGAGCCTCATATACAGCTTGAGTTGTGTCAGGGTGTGGCAGTTCTTGAACTCGTAGAAATCACTCGGGTAGAAGTCCATTCACATCGTATAGATGGAACATATGATGCTGTGGGCACATTCGGTACAAGGAAAGTGAGAGCCTTCTCTCTCCATCCTGAGCCTTTTACCAAAGCCCCTTTCTTGCAGGATTCTAATGCTGTGGCTGTCCTGCAGAGATGTGCACTTATGTGCTGGGAGGGGGGTAAGAGACACTCGAGAACAGGATGACTTTTACACCCCACTTCCAGAAGCTTCTGAGAGAGGCCTCTATGCATCTGTCCAAAGTTAACGCACCTTAAATTAACTAAGTAAATGCTCTAAATAAATCAATAAGTGAATGCTCTAAAAAAAGAACTAAATGCTCATTCCTCTAATCTTAGCCACCCAGCAGGCTGAGCTCTGAAGATCACAGTGGAAAGCCAGTCTAGTCAGTAAAAGTCTAAAGGCACTTGTCTTCAATTAGGCAGCAAAAAGCCAGAACTTGACCTATGACTCAAATGGTACAGTGCTAATTTTTGAACACCAAAGGGATGGCATTTAGACCTGGGTTCAGGTTCAAGTGGCAGCACTGGACCACACACCAAAATGTAAATGCTTTCAGGTTCTAACAGGCAAAGCTATCACAATCCCTCCCTGATGGCTCAAAAGTGATTCAGCCCCCAGCTTTTCCTCTGACTCCAGTATTTCACAGGCCTCCGTCATTAGTACTGACACCTCATTTCTTACTGGGAAATGGGATTTCCTAGGATGTCACCTAGGTGAGGGCTGCAGTTGGGAGCCACTTACTCATGCCTGAAATCCAACTTCTCAGTAAGCACACTGTTGAGACTCCAGTAGCTTGTGAGGGAAATGAAATGGCATGGTATCCCAGTCATAATAAAGTAGTTTGCGCACTTGTATCATGCTTAGCTCCCCTGTGAACACCCCAGTGAAACAAACAGGCTCAGAGAGGAGCAAAGTATTCCAAGACTTGGCCAGGAGGGGTGAGCAAACCTGGGTTTGGAGGGGGAACACTCACTTTTTCAAGAGAATTTCCAGCAACTACTACATTGTCCTCCACTATTTGAAATTGTGCAGAAGTTTCCCACATAAAAGAGATCACCTTTCTGGTAGGCAGCGATCAGCTTTGTCAGCAGCATCTCCAACAGGCCTTCCTCCAGGATCCATAGGTTACAAGGCTCATTCAGAGTCTGAGCTGACTTACCATCACACTATGTTGGCAAAACAGTGGATATTTCAAAAGTAGGAATGGAACCACACTTCACACACAGGAACTGGAATAGAGTAGATTGGAAATGACACACTCTAATCTCAGTAGAGTCACTTGAAAGTACACAAGAAGGTTGTAGTGTGTGGGCAGGATGATGGGTTCAAATAGGTTTCCTCTCAATATACCTCATCTGATTTGCCCTGGAGTTTCCTGGCTTTCTTCCTAGAGAAATGCCTGATATACTGGAATTTTGGCTTGCCACTGATCCAGCATCTACTTCTTCAAGTGAGACATCCATATCTCTCATGCCTGAGATCCGAGCCTCATGACCTTTGGCAACAGCACAGCAACATCTTTCTGGTTCCTGAGCCACAGGCCAAGGGAGCTGGCTTGAGCTGGTTGTCACATACAGTGGCTTGGTTACCAGGGTTCCATATTCTGTTCCATTGTGAGGGAGGTAGGGTCACCTTTCAAGGCCCAATGACCAAAGCTCCTTACTCACAGAAGACCTCCCCAAAGACATACTGGAGGCTGAATCTCCCTTCCCACCTCACATATGGATGTAGTAAACAGCACACCTTTTTGTTCAAATCCCAAGTCATTAACTAGGTGTAAGTGCTATCCTGGTCTCAGACTCAAGGAGCCTTTCTTAGGTAAGATCCAAACTTAACTATCACTATTCCCCTTACCCTTCACAAGACATTTTGCTTCACAGTGCCTTCTCAGCTTGCATTTTGCCTCTTGCACATTTTTTGCCAGTCCTGGGACTTGATCTCAGAGCCTGACCATTGTTCTTAGGCTTTCTTTAGGCTATAGCTGTTCCACCAAGCCACAGCACCACTTCCAGCGTTTTCTATGTATATGGTACTGCAGAATCAAACCGGAGTCTTTTTGTGTGGTAGCCCAGCACTCTACAAATAGATGAAACACCCAGGCCATCTTGCACATATTTTTCACCTCAATCTACTAGGACGTTGTTAGGTTTCTGTATCCTAATTTATTTTTCTTCCTGATGAATATCTATGCTCTCATCGGTAAAAATGCAAGTGGGAAAATCACAGAAGCATTGGTGACATAAAAAAAGTTTTACAGACATAGGTAAGTGTTCATTCTTTGTAGGAGAAAGGATATTTTGATATGATGATGATGACTATTTATAAATACTTTATCGGGGTTTAGAGTTTGGCCCAGTGGTAGAGTGCTTGCCTAGCATCCATGAAGATCTAGGTTTAAGTCCTTAATATCACACAGATATAAAAATCCATATGGCAATGTGGCTCAAGTGGCAGAGGGCTAGACTTGGGAAAAGCCAAGAGCAGTGCTCAGGCCCTGAGTTCAAGCCCCAGGAATGGCAGAAAAAACAAAAGAAAAGAAAAGGAAAGAAATGTGCTTTTTACAAGTTATTCACTCACAGCATTTGCCTCTGAATTCTTCGCTTCTGCATCTTGTGACTTATCCCTTTCCGTCAATGTAGACAAGAAAAACAGATTTTATTACTTGCTACCCTGTTGTCCAATCTTTGGATATTAATTCAAAATACAATATTGCCTGAGATATTGTGTGTGTGCATGTGTGTGTGTATCTGCCAATGTGTGCATGCACACATGTGTACAGGGTTTAGGGCTTACTCATAGGGCCTGTGTGATAACCCTCAACATCTTTTCCTCAAAGGTATTGGTCTTTCACTTGTACCTTATTATAGCTAAGTGGAGTTGAGAGATTCACTCAATTTCTTGCCCTGTGCATTGGAACCCAGTGATGGGTTCTCATATTGTTAAATGTAGCTATAGAGAAGGCTGAGGTCTGGGTATCCTCGTTAGAATCCAGGCCCTGAAAGAAAGTCACTGATAGAAATCTTTATCTTCAGTTAAGCACGAATTAATAAGGCAAAAGTGGAACTGTGGCTCAGTTCCTCTTGTACCAGCCATGAGAAAATTAGTAATTGGCAGCACCTGGTCCCTGAGAGAAATCCTTAACACTGGTTCAAAAAAAGAAAGAAAATAATGAAAAAAATTAAAACTTGCTGAGGAATCCATAAGGATAAACGTGCCTGTGAATAATCTTGTCATTTCAGATTCCCTCAAGAGCTTATGTCTCTCTATATTTTATCAAGTTTTTTTAAAGATATTTACATATTTTATATCTTTCTTAAACAGAGATAGCCATCCACAAAACACAAACACAAACTCTCACACAGTATACCACCCACCCATAAGTGTCTGGCTATGTATATATGTATATTCATATGTATTGATCTGTCTCTCAATACTAATATATAAATGCATAAACATATGTATTTAGACAAACAGGAAACATACATAGATAGGTCTCAGGCATTTCCAGATTTTGTGCAAGTCTTCTGAGTGCAACTTACCATTGTATTGTTTGTCAAGATAGAGTCCCTCTAACTTTTGGCCAGCTTCTTGTCCTTTGATACTTTTTTCTGCCAGTCCTGGGTTTTGAACGCTAGGCCTGGATGCTGTCACTGAGCTTGAGCATCTTTCATTCAGTAGTTTATTGCCGATAAGAGTCTCATGGAGTTTCTGTCCTGGGCTGGCTTTGAATTGTGATCCTCAGATCTCAAACTCCTGAGTAGCTAGGATGACAGTCTTGAGCTACCAGTACCTGGTTCCTTTGCCTCTTTTACCCTTTTTTTTGGCCCCACAACAGCCATGGTATCTACCTTCCTATGTTCTCTCCACCTGCCCCCGGACAGGGGTCTGACAGATGCTTTCCACCCACTTATTCATGTCCTCCTCTGTATTGGCTGACAGCTAAGACATGCACTCACTTGTCTGGATGCCAAACACAAAGCCATGTGATTGTTTCTCAGTCTCGAACATCCTATCAGATTTATAGCACCACAGAGGGCCAGGTTGATGCTCCTCCAGGGCTTCTTAAATTGTTCTCATATTAATCCACAAAACGTTTGTTATCACTTGTCCAGCTAATTCATGGACTAAAGCCGCATTCCCTACAAACTTAGATCTCAATACCATGAGGACACTCAAGGGTGCATTAGGAGTGTGACCTGCAGGTGGATGTGAGCCTGTCTAACATGGAGGGGATATCTCCACCACAGGAAATGGAATACAAATTTAGAATCTGCTTTCATGAGGTGACAATCTCTGGCAGATGTTCTTATCAAATGTGGCACTGCCTACTTCCAGCTTAAAACATGGGTTGATGACCCAGCATAACAGAGAATGTATTCACCCTGGCCAACACATAGGCTGGGACCCTGAACTTTCAGGTAGCATTTGGCTTTGAAGGTCATGAGATCTTAGTCTACAAATGATGAGCCCCCTCCCGTGAGGCATAGCAAATGGAGCCAAAGTGCAACCCAGTTAAGCACCAGATCAAGCTTCCCTTCTTCAGTAGGGTATGGTTTGAAAACTGTGCATAGCTTCTGTTTGAAGCCAGTCCAGAAAGGAAAGTCCATGAAACTCTCATTTCCAGTTAACTGCCAAGAAAAAGCCAAAGATAGAGATGAAGCTCAAGAGAGGTAGAGAGCCATCTGAAAAGAATGGTTACACCCTGCAACATCCTCATTACCTGATCTTGAAAACATCTCTGCGTGCATCCCAGCATGCAGCCAGCATCTGGGGGTGACAGTGAAGCCTGTGCCCATTGGCAATCTGCACTGTCTCTGACATCTGTAATGTGAACTTCATTCTGTTGGGTTTGTGAAGCGGTGTCAACCCTGCAGAAGGAACCAACTGTGCCCTAACTCCCACTGTCCCCTGGGGCCCCTAGCATTCCCCCATCTGCACGCCTCCTGTGGCTTCTGATCCTAGGGAGCCCTCCTGCCCTGTCCAACACTCACATGAAGTGCATATTTCTTCTCCTGGGGCAACTTCTCCACAGAGAGTACATGACATGCCCACTCTCCAGGCACGGGGAGATCCTGTCAAAGTAGCAAATCAGTGATAAGGACATAAAGTGATGAATAGAATTTTAGATCCTGATGGTAGACAGTCTGCAAAATCCAAGGGAGAATGGAATTGGAGGGGACCAGGGATCAGGATGTGGGCATGGAGCTTCCCTGCCAAGGGGGTGGGGGAAGTCACAGGCTGGGAGATGCACAGGATGATCCATGGGCCCTGTGCAGCTCCTGGGTCACCCCCTTCTGCATCTCAGCCTTTGGCTTTGAGCTCTGTGATCGTCAAGATATGCACAGTCTGTACTCTGGCTGGCAGAAGAAAGGACCCTGGGAAGACAATTGTAGACCCTTTGTGAGTGTAGGAAGGGGTAGGCTGGACACCCAGTCCAAGAGGAGCTAAAACTGGAGTCGAGGGGTGTGCAAGGAGTGGGTGTGAGGGTTATGGGCAGTCACAGTCATGGCAGAGGTGGCTCTGTCTGTGGGGTGAGTGCCTCCCTGCAGGCACAGCACTGGACATATCAGAGATCCACATGAAAAGGAAAAGCTGGAAATGGCACTATGGTTCAAATGGTAGAGCATCAACCTTGAGCAAAAGAGCTCAGGGACAGTACCCAGGACCTGAGTTCAAGCCTCATGACTGTAAAAGAAAAAGAACCAGGACTATGAGAGGGAACCTGGTACTCTCTTGGTCTAATCAGACACAAGAAGAGGCCGGGATAGGCTGTGGAAAAACACAGAGAACATCTTCCCCAAACTCATCCTGTCCAGCATGCAGGGACACCCATGTAACTAGGGCTACGGTGAGATCATCTTCACCCCTGTGCTGCCATCTGAATTGTAGGCCTCTGTCCTGGCATGGGGTGTCCTGAGGGCTGAGCAGGTGCCCTAACCCTAGATGGAGAGCAGCCACTGACTGTGGTAGCTAAGGAGAGATCTGTTCCATAGCTATCAGGCCACCCAGCATGGGAGCCATAACCACCCCTCACCCAGGTAGAGGCCAATGGTTCTCCAGGTGCTACTAACATTGCCCCACCCCTAGCTCTGGGTACACGTGACATTCCCTCCACAAGGAGCAGGACTAAGTGAAGGATCAGGAAGCTGCCTATGGGCTTCAGATGATGGCCAGGCTGGCACTACAGATGGCCTCAATCTGTCACCACCTTCCCCTGCCTCCATCATTCCTCCATCATGCCTCTCTACCTCCCACCCATTAACCTTGGAAACCAATGAACTGGGCTCTCATTATTCCTCTCATCTCTTCACCCACCTTGCCATGCGTCCATCCCTCTGTCACTTCCACCCCACACACATCCCACCACCAGCCATCCTGTAGCTTATGAGGATCCCAGAGGAAGCTCTTGGTGAAGGGCTTGTGACCACAAAACAGTTACTATCACCCGCTCCGGCCTGATCCACCACAGAATAAGAACAGCCAAGCAGGCACACACTGCAGCAGAGTTGCTCTGCTGCCACCCTGATTTCTTCATGGCCAGGACTTGGCTCTCCTCAGCCTCCCAGCTCAGTAACCAGAACATTGTGCTTTCACAGAGCCAATGCTTCCAGTCTCTATGGACACAATGACATCAAGGTGATGCCAACTTCCCCATCTCTATATACTTCTAACTATGGGATGGGAGCTGAGGTTCTCTTCTGTGACTCCATCCGCTAAGAGGCTCATGCAGATTTCTATCCTTTGCTCATCATGGTGACTCTTTGGTTAACAAGTCACTGCTGGGCTTCCAATTTACCACATATAGAACCCATACTCCAACACTTTTCTTAGAAGGACTGATGACTTTTAAATATTCTCTAGTTTTAAATTTCTAGTTCCTTCTCTCTTTCTTTTATATATTTCCCTTCCTCACATACTTCCTGTTGGGGACTGACTGTGGGGTCAGTGACCTTGGACCCGCACAATTGAGTACACAAGGAAGTAAGCTCTTATCATGATTTTGGGCTGTGTCAATAGCTTCTCATTTAACCTGTTTGGGACTTGATAGCTTCTCATTCAACCTATTTCAGACTTGATACTGTTTGTATGAATGTAGCCCCTGGCGGTTCCCTAGTTTAAAGATGTGTATTTAAGATTGAGAACTGGAAATAAACTGGGCTACGGTCTTGGGCGACAGGCTTCTTAAACTGTGGCTCCTGATTTGGGCTGTAGCCCTCCTGAACCCCATCTGTTTGTCTCTCTTCTAATTTTTCCTAGTCCTTGCCCCCTATTTCAGGAACCCCAATCTGCGAACCCTGTTTTGCTGCCGGTTGGCCCCGGCATCTGGCGCCCGAACAGGGACCCTGAAAATCTGGGACGAAGGCGAAGGACCCCCCCCTGTGGTGAGTAACATGTCGTAGGACTATTAGGAGAGTGTATAGTCAGGAGAAAAAATTATGGGTCAAGTTAATAGCTATATGTCATATTTACCGATCTTAACAGGCCTACTTGAAGCCCACGGAATGTGGTTGGAAAAAGAGGTGCTTCAGAGCTTCCTACAGTTTCTCGAGGAGGCATGCCCGAGGTCTATAGAGGAGGAATTCCAAAAAGCCTGGCAGCAGATAGGAAGAAGAATTAAAGCTTATTATAATGTATATGGCCCCGAAAAGACCCCAGTAGAGGCTATTGATGTATGGAATTTAGTAAGTGAAGGCATGGATCCTCAACATGAGAATGCTGAACTTGAATTAAGGGAACTTTATGAATTAAAGGACCCTTCTGAAAAACCTGAGGCTGAGCCATATGCCGCAGCCCAAGAGAGTCTAAGTGAGATCTTGAAAATGGAACAACAACCAGTAGATATTGAGTATCAGAATTCAAATTTGAATATGAGGGAGGAAAGTTATGATGAGCCGATGGAGGACCGGATAGCTACGATAAAAAAGAGGTTAGAAGAAATCATGCATCTACTATCTAAAATGGGGAAAGAGCAGAGAGCCCCCCCAGAATTAGGAAGGAGATATGACCCTCAGGCCACTATGGATTCTGATTCTAAATCCTACCTCTCACACCCACCGCCTCAGGCTGCAGCCTTACGGCCTCAATCCCTTTCTCAACCTTTAGGCAAGCCTAAAGGCCCTAGCAACAAGTCCCTTTTAACAGGCACTACAACCAGGCACAGTGCATCGCAATTAAACCTGACTCAGGCTGCTAGAGAGAGGGAAGGTATTTCAGGGCCTCGATGCTTCCCTAGTTTAGTTGATCATGATGAACAAGTATACCATCAGCCTGTTCCTGTTAAACTATTACAGGATTTAAAAATGCCTGCTCCCAATATGGGCCAACTGCCCCTTTTACTCAAGTAATATTGGAGGCCGCGTGTGCTGGTATTGCATGCCCAAATGACTGGAAGCGGCTTGCCAGAGCATGCCTTAGTGCAGGAGAGTACTTATTATGGGAGACAGAGTTCACTGCACAGTGTCGGGCTAAAATTGAAACAAATAGGTCTAAGAACCTGCCTTACACTGTTGATCAGTTGTTAGGAGAGGGAACCTATAAAAACACCGAAGATCAATTGGGTTATGCAAAGGAGGCCTATTTACAAATAAATGCTGCGGCGAGAGAGGCTTGGAAAAAGTTACGCAATTCCAATCGTACAAAAAATCTAGTAGAAGTTAAACAGGGACCGAATGAACCTTATCTAGAATTTTTGTCTCGATTAATGGAGACTGCAGACTGCCTAGTACAAGATGAGAATGCAAGGGAGAGTATAGTTAGACACATAGCCTATGAAAATGCCAACGCCGCCTGTCAGGCGGCTATCAGACCCCATAGGAATAAGGGAGGAATCACGGACTTTATTTCACTGTGTGCTGATATTGGACCCTCCCATGTACAAGGCCTTACTTTAGCCGCCGCTCCTCAAGGAAAGACTGTTAGTGAGTCTCTAAAATATAGAGGTCAGCGGCATTCTCGGGATGCTAGACCCCCAGGGCATTGCTTTTCTTGTGGACAAATAGGACATTGGATGACGCAATGCCCACGCCAGGCCAGGCAAAAGAGAGAAAAATCACCTGGCACATGTCCACGCTGTGGTAAAGGGAAGCACTGGGCTAAAGATTGCAGGTCAAGAACAGATCGCAATGGCCGCCCGCTTTCGGGAAACTGGAGAGGGGGCCAGCCCCTGGCCCCGCAAAACCATGGGGCAGTCCCTCCCTCTTCTTGGCCACAAGTGCATCTTCTAACAACCCCCCAAGATCAGTCTCCAGCCTCCTCCGTGCCACCCCAGGCAGTGCAGGATTGGACCTCTGTTCCTCCACCTGCTCAGTATTGACCCCAGAGATGGGGACACAAGCTCTCCCCACGGGGGTCTTCGGTCCCCTTCCCCCAGGAGTGGCTGGATTGCTGTTAGGGCGAAGTAGCTCAGCCCTTAAAGGGATACAGATTACACCTGGCAAAATTGACCAGGATTTTACTGGAGAAATCAAAGTTATGGCCTCTGCCCCGAAACACGTGGTATCGATCCCAGCCGGTCAAAAATTGGCACAACTAATACTCGTCCCTTTACCCCCCGGGGAGACTGCTAATTCCCCATGTGGACAGAGAGGATTTAGATCTTCTGATATCTATTGGGTACAAGGCATAAAACAAGAGAGGCCTGAGATGACTATATTTATACAAGAAAAGCCCTTTAAAGGAATATTAGACACTGGAGCAGATCTGTCTATGATATCTAAAAAACATTGGCCAGCCCAATGGCCCCTGACAACCTCTATGACTTCCCTACAGGGGGTTGGGCAAGCAACTGACCCACAGCAGAGCAGTGCGATCCTTGTTTGGAGAGATGAGGAAGGGCACTCTGGTCATTTTCAGCCATTTGTCTTGGATCATCTGCCAATTAATTTATGGGGTCGTGATATCATGGAAAAAATGGGAGTGTATATGTTTAGTCCTAGTGCTGCGGTCACTAAGCAGTTACTTGATCAAGGCCTCCTCCCCTTTAGGGGACTAGGCCGAGCAGCACAGGGGGAGCTAGAGCCACTCCAACCCCAGTCTCACACTACGAGACAAGGATTAGGGTATCCCTTGACGGGAGCTGTCGTTTGCCCTCCCCCTCATGCTGATCCCATAAATTGGCTCTCTGAACAACCGGTATGGGTTGAACAGTGGCCTCTTTCACTAGAAAAGATCATTGCAGTACAGCAGCTGGTACAGGAACAGCTGGACTTGGGGCATGTGGCCCCTTCTAACTCTCCATGGAATTCTCCAATTTTTGTTATAAAGAAAAAGTCAGGTAAATGGAGGCTGTTACAGGATTTGAGAAAAATAAATGCCACAATGGAACTGATGGGGGCCCTACAGCCTGGCTTGCCTTCACCCATGGCAATCCCAAAGGATACTTATAAGATTATTATAGATTTGAAGGATTGTTTCTATACTATACCCCTGGCGCCTCAAGACTGTAAGCGCTTTGCCTTCAGCGTCCCCTCTGTTAATTTTAAAGAACCCATGAAGCGATATCACTGGCTTGTGCTCCCACAGGGCATGGCAAATAGCCCAACTTTATGTCAAAGTTTTGTCGCTAGAGCCATTTCTTCCACTCGTGAAAAATTTTCTTCTGTTTATATTGTTCATTATATGGATGACATCTTGTTGGCTTGTTCTGACCCTATCGTCGTACGACAAGCCTTTGGACAACTAAAGCAAGATCTGAGCCTCTTTGGCCTTATAATAGCAGCTGAAAAGGTTCAGGAACACACCCCTTTTACATATCTAGGCCATATATTAGGCCCACACTATTTTAAAACCCAAAAAATACAATTAAAAACTTCACACTTAAGAACTCTTCATGATTTTCAGCAATTCTTAGGAGATATAAATTGGCTTCGGCCTTATCTAAAGCTCTCCACAGGAGAGTTAAAACCCCTTTTTGATCTCTTAAAAGGAGATACCAACCCTACATCCTTGCGCGAATTAAATCCTGACCCCAAGAGGGCCATCCAAATTGTAGAAAAGGCAATTTCCCAGCAACAAATGACCTATTGTGACTATTCTAAACCCTGGGGAGTTTACATTTTAGCTACTTCTCACTCCCCAACTGCTGTATTGTGGCAGGATGGCCCACTTTTATGGCTTTATCTACCATCAACACCCGGCAAAGTGCTGACCCCCTACTACGAATTGGTAGCTAATTTGATACATATGTGCCGAGTGGATTCCCGTAAATATTTAGGTCAGGAACCTCATTTTATCTGTGTCCCATATAATCTACAACAACAAGATTGGCTATTCGCCCATTGTGATTCTTGGGCCATTGCTTGGGCCAATTATACGGGGAAAATTTTGCATCACTACCCGTCTAACAAACTTCTCCAATTTGCTGCGTGTCATACGTTTCTATTTCCTTCCATAGTACAGGCCTCGCCTTTATCTTCTGCTGCTTTGGTATTTACAGATGGATCCTCTAATGGAAAGGCTGCTTTGACCATTAATGGGAAAACTCAATCTTGGGTTACGGGTTTTTCCTCCGCCCAAGAGGTGGAATTAGAGGCTGTTTTACAAGCACTCGTCCTGTTACAAGACGAGCCCTTTAACTTATACTCAGACAGTCAATATGTAATTCGTGCTCTTCAAGTCATAGAAACTGTTCCCTTTATTGGAACTACTAACTCCAATATTCAGACCCAATTTCGCCAAGTACAAACTTTGCTTTGTTCTCGCAACCACCCCTGTTTTTTTGGCTTTGTTCGAGCTCACACTAATCTTCCTGGCCCTTTAAGTGAGGGCAATGCGGTTACTGACTCCGCCACCAGAGTTTACTTAACTCAGGTTGAACTTGCTAAGCAGTCACATGCCATCCATCATCAAAACAGCCGAGCCTTGCGGCGACAGTTTAAATTATCTAGAGAAGCGGCACGTCAAATAGTTAAGACTTGCTCCAACTGTGTCCCTTTTTCACCAGCCCCCCATTTAGGTATAAATCCACGAGGACTGCTTTCTAATCACATTTGGCAGATGGATGTCACACATGTTCCATCATTTGGCCGATTAAAATATGTCCATGTTACTGTAGATACTTATTCTAATTTTATCTTGGCCACCCCCCTTGCTGGGGAAGCCACTAAACATTGTATCTCTCACTGCATTCGATGCTTTTCTGAGATGGGGATTCCCTCGCAAATAAAAACAGATAATGGCCCTGGCTATGCAAGCCGAGCATTTCAATCCTTCTGCCATTCCTATAATATCACTCATATTACAGGCATTCCTTACAATCCTCAAGGTCAAGGCATTGTGGAGAGAGCTAATGGATTATTAAAACATCAAATTGCTAAAATACAGAAAGGAGAGTCATATCCCGCTACCCCTGTGAATATACTTAATCATGCTTTATTTGTTTTAAATTTTTTGAATTTGGATTCAAATAATTTATCTGCTGCTCAGCGATTCTGGGAAAAAAGAGCGCAGCGTCCTTTTGCCTTAGTAAAGTGGAAGGATCCCCTAACTGGTGTTTGGCATGGACCCGATCCTGTTCTAACCTGGGGTCGAGGGCATGTATGTGTTTTTTCACAAGGAGAAAATGACGCCCGCTGGCTGCCTGAACGCTGCGTTCGGATCGTGGAGAGTGACAGTGGCCATCCAAGCAGCGACTCACTGGGCCTACACCCCCAACCCTCCAGTGGTGCATCCTGCGACGTGGGAAGGACCTGAGTTATTTGTGCATGTCAATTGGGACTGCTACTGATCCACTTGTTCCACACATTCATATGAGCTGTGTTTCTCCCCCTTTTACTATTATGTAGGGACCTTTTAACATATTCATTGACTCTACACAATTTAATATGTGACATTATTTTGTCTTTACCATCCCTCTTCTTAATAACCTTTTTGTAAAAGATGCCCAGGTGAAAAGCAAAGGCCTCCAGAGGTAAGTAGAAGTCGGCCGACCCCCTTGTATGTCTGCGTTTTATTTTATTTTATTTTTGTTTGTTTGTTTGAAAAGGTGCCCTGTGGGCCTAAAACAGAGGCCTGGGTGGTCAAGGGACGCCTTGACCCCCCCTCCCCTTCTGAGTTTCTTGTCGATAACAGGGCATACCTGAGAGTCCCACCAGCAAGACATGTCTAAATCTAAAAATAACTGTTTGGTGAAAACATTCATTTGTGCTCATGTTTTTTGTGTTAAGTGTATCTGATTGAGTCCAATTTTCTTGTTATATGTCAATGTCTGATTATTTAAAAGTCTCCGTTTCTCTGTCTTGTTCGTGTTACATGTTTTTCCTTGTCCAGTTTTGTCTTTAAAATTGGTACCATTTCTAAGTATGGATCCTTATGGTTTTTCTGTGCGTACTCAAGCACACATCCTTGTTATTTTTTTTTTTTTGAACATTTCTGGGCCTAGCATGGCCGCTCCCCCATGTCTGCAGTTGTAACAAGCTCTGGAAAAATAAATTCCAGCTAAGTTGCCTTGCAAAAAGTTTTGTTTTGAACCTGGTTCTCATCTGTAAGAGTAAAATTGGCAAAACTCTCTTGACACAAACTTCCGGAAATTGAACGGCCGATATTAATTTTGCGCGCTTTATGATCTTTGAGTATGAATGTGTGTGAATGAGTGAGTGAACATGTTCAGGGTTAAATTGTCAGCATGCTGTATAAAACAATGGATAAATTTATACTTAAAGACAATTGGGTAAATCTAAGCTTAAAACTTCAACAAAAATATTAGGTTTGAATGTTTACTATGCCTCAAAGGATTATTGCATTGTCTTAAAGAAAAACTGGTAAATATTATTCTAGATCCTGAAATCTGCATTTTATTGCAAGGCATACAGCTGTTTACACTGTAAACATTGTATCCTGTTTAGCACAGAGGTATTAGGGAATTTGGGATTTATTACCTTAAGTTAAAATTTGGAGACATGTATTAGAGATTCAAATGTAAAATTGTTCATTAACGTCAGAAACTTTGTCTGTCTGTCTTTTCTTGCAAACTGACACTAGAAATCTAATGGTAAAATGTAAATAATGTGATTAGTATTTTAAAGGAATGTTTAAAGGTTTATCTCTGTATGATTCGGTTTCATGTTACTGGATTGCTTCTAAAAGGAGGCCTGAAGGCAAAGGGCGTTCCTTGCGCCCAAGGAGACCTGGAGAAAAGGGAATGCCTTGAGCCCTTAAAGGTTTTTCAAATGCAAATGAAGACTAAAATGTTAAGTGTTTAAGTTTAAAAAGTGTAAACGTTTTAAAGAACATTAGAATTGGGTTTCTGAATAATATTTGAAAGTGAAGTTGTCTTAAATGTTTTAAGAAAGAGAAAAAGGGAAAATCAGGACTACCAAAATAACTTCCAGCTAGCCCATGGAGAAGTACAGCAATCCTTATTCAGATGTAACTTTGGCTTTTACCAGGTTCTAGGTAAGCTCATGCTTAGAGACTATTTCTGTGTTGACCACCTTGTTGCTTTAATTGGAGTAACGTGGGCTTTTGTAGGACTCACTGATCTGAAAACTGCAGTTCTGAGCCAACCCCGGGCAAAGCAAAGTCCCTGTGAGACTGTGGTGTCTAATCTGGCAGCAGAGTGCTAATTGAGGCAGAGTTGCTTTGGAGCTCAAAGTGGCAGTGTGCTAGCCTTGAGCTGGAGAGCTGAGGGACAGTACCCAGACCCCGAGTTCAAGTCCAGCAACCAAGCAAGTGAAATGCCCATGGGATGTTTATCCCTGTGTGGAGAGACACTACTGGGACTATGAAGTATCCAGATGCAGAAAGCCTCTGCGGTGATGGCAGAGATGGAGTACACAAGGAAGTAAGCTCTTATCATGATTTTGGGCTGTGTCAATAGCTTCTCATTTAACCTGTTTGGGACTTGATAGCTTCTCATTCAACCTATTTCAGACTTGATACTGTTTGTACGAATGTAGCCCCTGGCGGTTCCCTAGTTTAAAGATGTGTATTTAAGATTGAGAACTGGAAATAAACTGGGCTACGGTCTTGGGCGACAGGCTTCTTAAGCTGTGGCTCCTGATTTGGGCTGTAGCCCTCCTGAACCCCATCTGTTTGTCTCTCTTCTAATTTTTCCTAGTCCTTGCCACCTATTTCAGGAACCCCAATCTGCGAACCCTGGTTTGCTGCCGGTTGGCCCCGGCAACTTCCCTTTTTTTACCTTCCTTCTTTCATTCCTGGCCTTGAACTCAAGACCTGGAGCTTTTTCTTAGCTTTTCTTTGCTCAAGGTAGCACTCTAGCTCTTGAGCCACATCTCTACTTCAATCTTGCTCTAAACTGGGAGTATGAGTCTCATGCATTTTTCCCTTCGCTGGGTTGGTTTTAAACCACAATACTAAGATCAGGATCCTGAATATGCCTTGGATTACAGGTATTATCTAATCAAAACAAATTCCTGATTTCTTTTTTAGACATAATTAGTTCTTTCAGGTGAGCCACCAGCCACTCATGCAAGAGTATTGCAGGATCCCAGCATTTATCTTATCTCCAGTCTTATTCCATCCATCTCACAATGGTCATCTAAAACAGCCTGCTGCATGCCTGAAGTAGCAAGGAACGTTCTCAACGCCATGAGAAGCCCCCTTAAGCTCTGCCTCAGACATGCCCAGCCCCCATCCCACTTCCACATGAGCATTTGTTTAGGAGAAATTTCCTGAGTACATCATCATCTTTTCCTCACCATTCAAATTTCATCTTTGGAGTCATTTCTCCCAGACAAAGAGGAACATGATCCATGGTTTGATAGCAGCTCCACTTCATAGTCCCAGCCACCAACACCCCCCCATTACCCTGCCAGACACCTGAATTCAAGAACAATGTTTTCACTACCCCTGACTCTTATCAAATGTTTTAACTTATACAGTGCATTAAAATAATTTTACTAAATGGAATAAACACATGGCATCAAGCTTCAGAATCTTTGCACCTGAACTTTTAGTGAATCACAGACACACCAGCATTTCTGTAGCCAACAGAAATCATAGCTTTGAGATTTCAGCATTCCTGGTATCCAAGATTGGATGTGCTAACACTGCCCTTAATGGGGCACTTCAATCACACAATCCCACAACAATCAATGTCATTTGACATTCACTGGTAGGTGGTGCTAGGAAAAAGACTGCTGTGCCAAATCCATGCAAGCTTGACCTATGCCATCTTCAAACCTGGAGCAAGTGGGGCTCCTCTCTCCATGACATCTTTTGTGTACTACCCCAGGAGGACCTTTACCTTGAGACAAACTTATGAAGACTATCTCTACCAGCAAAGATTCCAGTGAGATGTGCCTACATGGATAAAGCTAAAATCTCACTAAAGTGAGGTTGTTGGCAGTGCTGGAGCCTGAACTCAGGGCCTGGGCACTAAGCATTTGTACTCAAGACTAGCCCTTTACCACTGGAGCACAAACTCCATTCCCAGCTGTTTTTATTTTTGGTAGTAAGAATCTATCAGACTTTCCTGTTCTAGGTGACTTGGAACTTCCATACTCAGATCTCAGCCTCCTGACCAGCCTGGATTAAAAGTGTGGATCAGCCATGCGCCACACCTGAGGGCTTCTGCCAGCACATTTTTTCCCAAAAATTGGAAGAGGAAGATGAGGGAGGGTTGGGCTCATCCTGCCCTGCATATGAAGGAGAGCATCAGCGCCTGAACTTCATTCCCTGTTGTAGGCTGCTGGAGGAAAAGGAAGCAAATAGGCACAGGCTGCAGCAGAAGCCATAGAACAACTTGTGACCAAGACTCCCAGAGCAGACCTCAGAATCGATGACAGAGTTGGATCTACCCAGTAACAGAGGCAGTGGTGACACCTGAAACTGCACGTTTGAGCCTTTGCTGCTAGTAAACAGGGCCACCTATGTCTCAATGAGAAAGGTGAGATTTTGGTGGAGAAGGTGAGATTAAACATTATGTATCATGCAAGAATACAGACTATAAGGGGTCTTTTATTATTCCAAGTGAAATTTTGGATTTCCTCTTCTGTTTCTTTAAAGAATGACATTGGGATATTGATGAATATTGCACTGAATTTGTAGATAGTCCTTATCAAGATTGCCATTTTTACAATATTACTTCTTCCAAACCAGGAGCATAGGTTTTTGCATTTCCTCAGTTCTGCGTTAATTTCCTTCTCCAGAGTTTATAGTTCCATCAAAAAGGTGCTTTACATTCTAAGTTAATTCCTAGGTATTTATTTTCTTTGATAGCAAAATGAGTTGCTATCCTGATTCTTGCCTCATTCCTCTCATTTGTTGGCACATGGGAAGGCAGATGACATTGAGGGTTAATTTTATACCCTGCTACCTTACCAAAGTTTTATATCAGCTCAAGCAGCTTTGGAGTAGAGTCTATAGGGTTCTTTAAATACAGAATCATGTCATCTGTAAGGAGAGAAATTTCATTTCCTCTTTCCCTTTTCCTCCTCACTCCAGTTAGAATGGCCAAGATCCAGAAATCTAATAACGTATGCTGGAGGGGATGTGGCTAGGAGGGATCACTACTACACTGCTGGTGGGATTGCAACCTCGTTCAACCACTATGGAAAGCAATATGGCAGTATCCCAAAAAGAATAAACATAGAGCTCCCCTGTGATCCAGCAATTTCCCTACTTGCCAATCGTCCAGATAGGACATACTAAATTCACTAGAACAATAACATTTATCACAGCACTATTTACTATAGCAAAGGTATGGAACCAACCCAGATGCCGGTCAGTTGATGAGTAGATCAAATATGGTATTTTTACACAATGGAATTCTGTGCTTCTGTCAGAAAGAATGACATAGACGAATTTGTAAGGAAATAGAAAGACTGTAAAGTTTAGAAATTAGTTTCTATCTCCTTCTCTATCTCTGTAAAATTTAGAAGTTCCTGTTTCTCTCTCTTTCTGTCTCTTTTCTCTCTTTCTCTCTCTGTCTCTCTGTCTCTGTCTCTGTCTCTCTCTCTCTCCCTCTTTCTCTCTCTCTCTCTCTCTCTCTCTCTCTCTCTCTCTCTCTCTCTCTCTCTCTCTCTCTCTCTCTCTCTCTCTCTCCCTCTCCCCAATCCTTAGGCTTGAACTCAGGGCCTGAGCTACTTTTGCTCAAGGTTAGCACTCTACCATTTGAACCACAGTGCTGCTTCTGGCTTGCTCTTTTCACGTAGTATTGAGGAATCTAACCCAGGCCTTCATCCTTGATAGGTTAGCAGTCTACCACTAAGCCACACAGTCAGCTTTTAGAGGTTTCTGACAAAGGTTTTCCTACATGCTATTATTTCTTCTGTGAGTGCTCTTAATGCTTGCTGAAGGTTGACTTTGTTTAGAAGACTTACCCTAATGCTCCCATATACAGAGATTCTATATATAGCTAAATGTTTTTCATTACTCAGAATTTCTCTATTTGTATGTTCTGAAATGTACTGAAGACTGACTTCTGATTAAAAGTCATTGCACATTTGTTCTATTCATTAGTTTTCTTTTCTTCTATGGGAATCAGGTTTGTGGTGAACACAGAAGTATGCCTTCCAGGTCAAACACTTTCCACATTTGTAATATTCATAAGGTTTTTCTCTCCTATGTGCATTTTATACTTAGTCATGCGTTCATGATGGATTTTTCATATTCTTATATTCATACGATTTTTATCCTGTGTCTGTGTGGTATCATGCAAACTCAACTATGAGTTCTTCAAAAAAATTTCCCTTTCATTTTATTCATAGGATTCTATCCTGTGGGTGTTTAGTGATAAATCTTGACTTGTGCCTTCTGGGGAAAAGACTGAACATTTGCTACATTCATTAAGGGTTTGATCTTGTGTTGGTTCTGTGACACAAGCTGAGTTTTCTTCCACAGACTAAAAAGACTTTCCTATTTATTACATTGCTAAGGCTTCTCATATGTGTGAACTCTCTTACGCTTCCTGAAGGGTGAATACTGCACGAAAGACTTTCAACTGTGGTTATATTCCTAAGGTTTCTAATATGTGTGAATTCTGATATGCCTCCTGTAATGTGACTTCCATCTGAAGGTCTTACCACATTTGATGCACTCGTACAGTTTCTCTCCTGTGTGTGTTCTCTGATGCAATTTGAGGGAAGACTTCCATTTGAAAGACATTCCACATCGGTTACATTCCTAAGGTTTTTCTCCTGTTTGAATTGTCTTATGCATGTTGAGGTTTGGCTTCTGTGTGAAGGACATTCCACATATGTTACACTCATAAGGTGTTTCTCCTGAGTATATTCTCTGATGAACATGGAGTTTTACCTTCCATTTGAAAGACTTTCCGCATTCACTACATGCATAAGTTTTCTCTCCTGTGTGTGTTCTATTATGCCCATCAAGATATGACTTCCACTTGAAGGTCTTTCCACATTTGTTGCACACATAAGGTTTCTCTCCTGTGTGTGTTCTTTGATGCAATTTGAGGGAAGATTTCTGTCTGAAAGACTTTACACATTGGTTACATTCATAAGGTTTCACTCCTGTGTGTATTCTCTGATGAACACGAAGTTTTCCCTTCCCTTGGAAAGACTTTCCACATTCATTACACTTATAAGATTTCTCTCCTGTGTGTGTTATTTGATGAACTCGAAGGTGTATCTTCTGGGTGAAAGACTTTTCACATTTGTTACATTCATAAGGTTTCTCTTCTGTGTGTCTTCTCTGGTGCAAAGTGAGGTATGATTTCAGTCTAAAAGTCTTCCCACATTTATCCCATTCATAAGATTTCTCTTCTGTGTGAGATCTCTGATGTGTGCTGAGAGCTGAATTCTGGGCAGAAATTTTATTACGTTCCTCATATTCATAAGGTTTGTCTTCTCTTGGAGATCAAGGTTGGAGCGTCAGGTCTGACTTCTCAGAAATTAATTTTCACACTTGATGTACGCATCACATATCTCAGGATATTTGCTCTGAGGTATTGTAAGGCGTATTTCATTACTGAAAGATTTCTCACATTCACTACATGTATGAGGAGTCTCTCCTGTGTACATTTTCGGATGTGTAGGGATGGTCGGTGTTAAGTACAATATTTTTCATCACACAGTACATTTAGCAGTTTTCCTCCCTCCCTGAAGAATTTCTTGGGCAGGGAGAACAGAATTATGATACTGCAGATCTTTTGGACTGTCACAATCATGAATAAAATGCTCTGAATATCCGATGGATTTTTTAAGAACAGGAGACATACGAGATCTATATGCAGCATGCATCTCATCAGGCTTAGGAGACAGAAGCATGATCTGACACTTAATGAACTCCTCAGTCCTCACCCCTAAGTTGTTACCGTTATTACTAATCAGCTCTGGATTATGTGTAGAGCTCAAATTTAAAGTTGTTGCTAATCTCACGTTTTCCTCCACTTCGATACTACTTGCAACTGCTACTTCACAAAGACATTCATGTGGACTTTCCTGGCAGGTCTTGAACACATTTTCCATTACCTGGACATCTAAAATGAGTCATAGAAAAAAAGACACAAACCTACATGAGATACAAATATTCCTTACTGTAAAGGTAATGACTACTTTCCCATCCTAAGTGTTAGATAATTTAAAATATAAAAGTGGAAATTGATTTGTGAGAAATATATGCTTTTCTCCCTAACATATTAAGAAAATGATATTTTACAATGACCAAAAATGTTTTTCTGTGTTTTAGTTCTCTTTTATATCACAGGAAATATTTATTGAAATTACCCAACTATGTATTGCTACAGTTTTAAGCTGAGTACTATACCTGCAGCTGTTTTTTTTCAAATAATGTTTTGTTTATACATTGAGGAATAGCTGCCTTTCTTTTATTTTTGAGAAATAATCTAAATACTGTGCTGTTTTGCATCTTTTTAAAACTTTCTTTTCTTTTTTTTTTTGTAGTTCATAGGCCTCGGCCCTGTCCCTGAACACTTCAGCAGAACACTTACTCTTTTCCAGAGTTAACTACAAATAAGAGTCTCAGGTCCTGAGTAGCAGATAGGATTACCTTACCCAGTTTCAATGCTGTTTGCTTATTAACCATTAAGTGAGGAACACGAATTTTTTCTAGACTCAGCGGCCACAAGTTTGGTTTATATGTCTGTTTGCCTTTGATCCAAGCAAGAACGATTCTTGAGAGTAAGGACTTACACCTATATCCCTTCAGTTACAACTTCTCACTAAAGTCTCAATTTAGGTATTTGTGGGAATTTTGAAATTTGTTTCTTTCCATTTGAAGTCTTATAAAAATTCCTTTTCTAACACTCCTGTCCCTCAGAACCATGGAAGACCAGAAAATCCCCAGCTCATTCTCTAGTTAATTTTCTTATGTTGATTGAAACTTTGTTGTTTTTTTTTCTTCCATTCCTGGGTTTGAACTTAGGACCTAACCACTGTCCTTGGGTTTTCTCAAGGCTAGAACCCAATCGATGAAGTCATTACTTCTGGCTTTTTCTATGTATGTGGTAATAAGGAATCAAAACTGTGTATTTGTGCATGCTAGACAAGCACTCTACCACTATGCTCAATTTATGGTGGAAAGGTCTAGTTCTGAATACCAGTCTCTTCCTACCAGCAAAGAGATATTATCCTTATCAGAGAATAATGCCCTGACTTATTCCTTGTTTGCTCAATCATTTATAGTCTTAGGTTTAAAGAAATGAAATATCATTCTTTCTTTCTTTCTTTCTTTCTTTCTTTCTTCCTTTCCTTCCTTCCCTCTTTCTTCCCTCTTCTTTCTTTCTTTCTTTCTTTCTTTCTTTCTTTCTTTCTTTCTTTCTTTCTTTCTTTCTTTCTTTCTTGTTTTGCAGTCATGGGACTTGAATTCTAGACCTGGCTGTTCTTCCTGAGCTCTTCAGCTCAAGGCTACTGCCCTATGTCTTTAGATTCAACCCCACTTCTCATTTTCTATTGGTTCATTGGAGAGAAGAGTCTAAGTTGCTTTTGGGATAGGTCAGTCTTTGAACCTTGATCCTCAGATCTCAGCCTCCTAAGTAGCTAGGATTACAGGCAGGAGCCACGGGCTCATGGCTTTCTCATTTTATTTTGTTTCACAGTGATTTCTACAGAGAAATCTAACTTTATCTCTACTGCCACATAGAATTTGTCATATCACCCTTTGATTCTTGGTGCCAGGTGTTTGGGCTAGCATGCACAAAGACCTGGTTCAGTTCCTTGGTACTACATACAAAGAAAAAGCCAGAAGTGGTGCTAAGACTCAAGAAGTAGAGAGCTAGCCTTGAAAAAACCCAAGGACCATGCTCAGGCCCTGAGACCAGGCATAGGATTGGGAAAAGAAAATGATTCTTGATTCATTCACAAAGAATTCCATAGGTTCCACACAGGATTTAGGGTAACTAAGAATATTATTGCTCAGTACATCACAACATGAACTTACCAATGGGGCTCAGGCTCCAACATCAATATGAAGATGCATTCACTCACCTGTGATATTCTTGTCAGAGGAATTTCCTATCCAGAGTTCTGCACAGTGCTCTAGCTTGTCAATTAATACAGGTTTGGGAACACAGGGACCTGTAAATTAGAAACAGTAGAGAATTATTGCTTATACTGTGTCATCGTTGCTTTAAGTTCGCAGACATCCTACTCACAAGTTATCTATTAAATCTTTTTTCTCATTTTTCACTGGCTCCATGGTTGACTTTTCCCCAGCTCTGGATTCATTTTGTATGGCATAAACTTAGCTGTCTTGCTCAAGGCTAGAAAAATACCAGTTTGATTCCCAGCTCCACTTACATGCATAGGTCTTCATGCATGCTAGGCAAGCACTCAACCACAAAGTCAAACTCTTGACACTCCACTAACATTTTTGAGGGGTTACTTGGATTTATAGAGTTTCATGACAATTTTTATGCCATTGCTGGCTTCAAATTAGAATTCTTAGATTTCTTCCTCCTGAATATTTTAAGATTACAGGCATGAAACATTGCACCTAGTGCCAGGTTTCCATTATAAACTCACTGTTTAGTGATTTGTAGATCCTATTTCCAATAATGATATATATTCTATTCTGGATGGTTTATCCACTTACAATTACTGTGTGAGTTTGGAATGTCGTCTCCATTAGAGGAAACATAATTTAGAACTGTTGTCAAAGTATCCTGAAGGTATCCTGAAGAATGAGTACAAAATTACCTTAGGTTTTCTTTAGAAAGTAATGATACTTCTCAGGGCCTGGAATCTTTCATTTGAATAGTATTGAAAGTTTGATAAACATTCACGTATCTGCAAAATAACAAGGCACTTGGCCTTGCAAGTGAATTTGACTTTTGCTCACCTAAGGCCACCAGGTTGCTGTAGGTCTCCAGCATTACATCTCTGTACAGGGTCCTCTGAGCATTGTCCAGATGCTGCCACTCCTCCCAGCTGAAATCCACAGCTACATCATCAAATGACACCAGCTTCTGGCATGGCACATTTTCATCAAGTAATTAGCACTGAGTTATAAACACACCATGTCTGGAATTTTATTCTTTTTTGTTGGAATTGTATTCCTTTACTTAAATGTTTAGACTTACATGAAATATTGACCTGAAAAGCTTGGGGATGGTGCCTAGGCCCAGAGTTCAAGTCCCAAGACCCACAGAGAAATAAAAAGGCAAGCCGGGTGTTGGTGGCTCACGCCTGTCATCCTAGCTACTCAGGAGACTGAGATCTGAGGACCATGGTTCAAAGCCAGCCTGGCACAAAATTCCATGACACTCCTTTCCAATTACCCACCATAAAATGTTTAATGGCTTGTGGCATATCATGGTAGAGCAATTGTGGTATCAACAAAAATAAGTCGGGGGAGTAGATTTAGGTTGTAAATGGAATTATTCCATTGAAAAGGAACTACATTATATGATGACATATGCTGGTACTGTGAGAATATTGCAAAATCTTAGGGTATCAAGTAATAATACTGTGAAGTACACCCAGAATGTTAATGTTCTATGGCTGGCATAATAATCACTTGGGGAAGAAACTTTTTTTTCTTTTTTTTGGCTGGGGGATTTGTAAGGCTTGAACTCTGGGCCTGGGCACTCTTCCTGAGCTCTTCAACTCAAGGCTATCACCCTACCTATGAAGCCACAGTGCCATTTCCCATATTCTAGTGGTTAACTGTAGATGAGAGTCTCATAGACTTTCTAATGCCCAGGCTGGCTTTGAACCAAATCTTTAGATATCAGCCTGATATCTGAGTAGCTAGGATTACTGGTAGAAGTCACTGCACCTGGCAAGAAATTTATTTCTTGCTGATTTATACTACAAATTTACTCTATGTTTTACTTTTTCAAAAAGACTGAGGATGACCTTTGTTCTGTATATAATGGGAAGAGGGGTAGGGAGCTGTGAGCAGAAGAACTGAGGGGCAATACTCAGGGTAGGACAATAGCCTTAAACTAAAGAGCTCACTGCCCAAGGTCCAAGCCCCATGACTTTCCCCACTACCCCACAAAAAAGGGAAAAAATTGGAGATTGGAGAGGATTTTCTAAAAAGAATATATAGAAATAGTTGCTCAAAATGTAGAAAGAAGTTCAATATTAACAGTCATGAGAAAAATTAAAATTACAATGAAATCATTACTTTAAATATGTTAATATAAATATAGTTTTAAACAAAAAGATCCACATACACACACACAAACACACACACACACACACACACATACAAAAAAACAACTTTCAAAGTCTAACTATTACTGGGAAGTTAGTGAGAAGAAGTAGAACTTTGGAATAGATCTGCAAGGAATATAAAACAATCAAAAATTGTGTGGAGAGTGCTAAAAAAGTACTAAATATAGAATTACATAGAAATATGGTCCAACACTTCTATTTCTAGATTTGTACCTAACGGAAGAGAAAGCAGAGACTAGAACAAATATGTGGAGAATCCATTCACAACTATTAATAATAATCAAAAGGTAGAAATATGCAACACAATGCATTGAAAAGGAAGAACATTTTACTATATTTTACAGATGAATCTTGATTACAGTAAACTAAAAATACAGCAGTCATAAAGGAAGAGCTAGGGTATGTTATCCCTTCCAGAGCTTCCAAGGATCAACAAACCCTGAGGGCCAAAAAGCACGATGGTTCCAGAGAATGGAGTAGAGAGGAACAGGAGTTGAATGTTTAATGATTATACATGGAAGATGAAAATTGCTCTAGATGGGTAGAATGAAGAGAGAACTGTACCCTAAACAATGGTTATGTAGCCACACAGGATGGGACACACCTATACTCCCTGATCTTGGGAAACTCAAGAAGGATTTCTAGCCATCCTGGATGCATGGAAAGATCTATCATAAAAACTAATGTGGAGGGGCTGGGAGTTTGGCATAGTTGTAGAGTGCTTGTATGAAGACGAAGGTTCAATTCCGCACTACCACATACACAGAAAAAACCAGAACTAGTGCTGTGGCTCAAGTAGAAGATCACTAGGCTTGAGGAAAGCTGAAGGACAGTGCTCAGACCGAGTTCCAGCCAAAGGGCTTGTTTAAAAAAAAAACAGAAAGCTGAGCATGATGGGGTGGTGGCTCACTTCTATAATCCTAGCTACTCAGGAGGCTGAGATCTGAGGATCAAGGTTTAAAGCCATCCTGGCACAAAAGACCTGAGACTCTTATATCCAATTTACCTTTAGAAAATGTGAAGTGGGGCTTGGCTCCAGGGTAAGGTGGTAGCCTAGAGTTGAAGAACTCAGGGATAGTACCCAGGCTGAGTTCAAGATCTACGACCCACCAAAAAAAAACCCCAAAAACAAAAATAATATGGAAAAATTTGGATTCTGTGAATTTTGTCAGGCATATAAATGTTTTTTGCAGTTGAAATAACAAATTGTTTGGAAATATTTTAAAAGTTTTTACCTAGAAATGTACACTACAAATGGAATTAATAACACAAAATATGAAAAAGATACAAATTATAACAATATGGATATCCTGCTTCTGTATCTTTCACTGACTCCTGTTCAAATGAGTCACATATTCTGAATCATTTCTCCCAGTCGATATATGCCACACATGTTAGCTTGTACTGAACTTCTTGGGAAATCAAAAGCAAATACTAAGCAAATGTGTGTTAGATTTTGTCAACAGTGATATTTCAAATATAAATCCCTACTCATTGCATTATTTAATATGAATGCCAGAATCTAACTTACACTGGCAGTATCTTCAATCTTTTGAGAATCTTCAAAAGGGTGTGTAAATATTTAGGATCGTTATGTCTTCCTATAGGAAAGATCCCTTTAGTGGTATGTAGTAACCTTCTTTGTTTTTTCTTACTAATTTTAGTTTGAAGTCTATTGTATCTGATATGAGGATGGCAACTCCAGCCTGTTTATGGGGGCAGTTAGCTTGATAGAGTTTATTCCAACCTCTCACTTTCAAAAGATGATTGTTTAGGGGTAAGATGTGTCTCTTGAAGACAGCAGAACGATGGCTCTTGCTTTTTGATCCAACTAGACAGCCTATGCCGTTTAATTGGAGAGTTAAGTCCATTGATATTGAGAGTTAGGATTGAGAGATATTTATTAGTTCCTACCATTTTTAAAAGCTTTTAGTAGGGCCTGTGTCTTGACAGTTCTTGTGGTCCTTAGACGGTATGCTGTTTCGGTGGCATTTCTTTCCATATATTGCATTTATTTTGGTTTTCTATGTATAGAGCATCTTTGAGAATTCTCTGTAGTGTTGGATTTGTTTCGACATATTGTTGCAGCTTTTCCCAGGAGTGCAATGTTTTTATTGTTCCCTCAGTTATGAATGAGAGCTTAGCTGGCTACAGTATTCTTGGTTGGTAGTTATTTGATTTAAGGGCATGACATATATGCTTCTAGTCACTTCGTGCTTGCATGGTCTCTGCTGAGAAATCTGGGGTTATTCTGATTGGTTTGCCTTTATATGTTACTGATCCCTTTTCCCTGGCTGCCTTTAGGATCTTTCCTTTCGTTTCTATTGATCCAGTTTGGATCACAATGTGGCGGTGCGATGATCCTTTCTGTTCAGATCTGTTTGGAGTTCTTAAAGCTTCTCGTATCTGCATGGGCCTGCCCTTCTGGATATTTGGGAAATTCTCTGAGATGATTCCCTGAAATATATTTCCAATACCATTGACCTCTTTCTCCCCGCCCTCCTCAATACCAACTAGCCTTAAATTAGGCTTCCTAATTGCATCTTGGACCTCCTGAAGCGCTCTCTCATATTTCCTAGATTTGGATTGACTCATTTTCTGTTCTTTTTCTATAATACCTAAATTATCTTCAGCCCCGGAAATTCTCTCCTCTGCATTGTCTAACCTGCTATCAAAGCTATCTACTTTATTTTTCATCTCCCTTGCTTCTAATTGCTCACTTTTGATGCCTTGCATCTCTTTTTTTAGATCATGTGTGGATTTCTTTATCTCCTTGATTTCCTTTTGCGTGGTTAGCTCAGTAGGTTTATTTTCTTTGGACATTTGCTGGAGTTTGGTCATGTTTTTATTTGTGGATTCTATGAATTCATCCATCTTTCTTTGAAAACCCTTTATTATGGCCTCCTTTATGGCTTCTTCTTTTTCACTTATCACCTTGTTTTTGCTTTCCTCTTGTTCAGCTATGGCTTCCTCCATTATCTCTTCGTATATATTTTCACATTTTCCATTAATGATGTTTATCAATTGCATTTGTGTAGCACTTGGAAGACTCTGGTCTAGGTTTGCCAGTGACTGTTCCATTGTCTGTTTACATTGGGTGGGGGATGTTGTTTCTTGATTGGACATTTTTCTTGAGTTTCTTGTTCTGCCCATTTGAAATGGGAGCAAGATTACTACTAAATACGATTATAGTTTTTCAGATATAACCAACCTAGACCTCTGTAGCTGGCAGACACTAGATGTTCACAAGTTTTGATTGGTATTATCACTCTTTCTTTTTGTGCACTTACACACCAGTCTAATACAACCACTGATAAGCGATTTATACCCAAAACAATAAGCCTCTCAATCCAATCTCTATTGTCTTTAAGTCCCTCTGAGCCTAGAGAATAATTAACCACCTACATATATAATATTGCTCAACAGCCATCAAGTGTAGATCCGTGTATTATAAGGGTTGAAAGACCAGCAGAGGTCCAGAGATAGAAAAAAAGAATGAGACAGGTCAGGGGAGGTGCAAGAGGATTAACGTAGGAGTGTAAAAATATTGCAGTAAAGAAAAAAAGGAATAGCATAAGGATAATTGACCTAAGTTAGTAAGTAGGTAGCATATTTGAGTACAAAGTTTGGAAAGTATTAGAATAAAACTTATGTGTTGCTGCACGACTAGCTCTTAGCCCAACCAGTGGCCTCACAGTGGACCATGGGATGGATCTGTTTTTCTTGTCTACGTTGAGGGAAAGGGGTATTTCACAAGATGCAGAAGGGGAGATTTCAGAAGCAAATGCTGTGAGTGAATTAGCTAGAAAAAAGCATTTTTATTGTCTTTTATCTTTCTGCCAGTCTTGGGACTTGAATTCAGGGCCTGAGCACTGTTTTCTCAAGTCTAGCCCTCTGCCACTTGAGCCACAGTGCCACATCTAGATTTTCTATCTATGTGATACTGAGCAATCAAACCCAGATCTTCATGGATGCTAGGCAAGCACTCTACCACTATGCCAAACTCTCAACACTGACATAGTAATTATAAAGTCATCATCACTAATTCTTCTGTGTTTTTCCCTCTTGTATTTTTTACACATGACAGCAAAGCTAATTATCAGGAAAAAATTCATTAGGATACAGAAACCTTATAATATCCTAGTATATTGACGTCAAAAATATGTGCAAGATGCCCTGTGTGTTTGACCTAGTGGTACTGTCCTTGGCTACCCCGCAAAAAGACACAGGTTTGATTCCTCATTACCACATACATAAAAAACACTGCAAGCGGTGCTGTGGCTCGGTGGGACAGCTAAAGCCTAAAGAAAGCCCAAGAACAATGTTCACACTCTGAGGTCAAGTCCCAAGACTAGCAAAAACAAAAAAAAATTCAACAAGGGGCAAAATGCAGGCAGAGAAGGCACTGTGAAGCAAATGTTTTGTAAAGGATGAGGGCAATATTGACCCTTAAGTTTGGATCTTACCTAAGAAAGGCTCCTTGAGCCTGAGACCAGACTGGTAGTTGGGCCTAGTGGAAGACATTGGGATTGGACAAATAAGGTGTGCTGTTTACTACATCCACATGTATATTGTGAGATTGGAAGAGAGATTCAGTATGTCTTTGGTGAGGTCTTCTGTGAGCAAGGATCTTTGGTCATTGTGCCCTGAAAGGTGACCCTGCCTCCCTCACAATGGAACAGAATATGGAAACTTGGCCTGTGGCTCAGGAGGAAGAAAGATGTTTCTGTGCTGTTGCCAAAGGTCAGGAAACTCGAGTCTCAGGCATGGAAGTTGTGGATGTTTTACTCGAAGATGTACATGCTAGATCTTTGCCAAGCCACAAATCCAATATAACAGGCCTTTCTCTAAGAAGAAGCCCAGGAAATTCCAGGGCAACCAGATGAGGTATATTTCTAAAAAAATGTATTTGACCCCATCATCCTCCCCACACACTACAACTTTCTTTTTTTAAATTTTTTTATTGTAATTAGTAAAAGGCTTACATGATATTTGCCAGATAGAAGGTGCATTAATTCACATATATTGATACCCTTTCACATGTCTTGGTACCCATTTCCCTCCAACCCCACACCCCCCAGTCGTCTTGGTTTTCCCCCCTTCCCTATCAAATTTCAAATATCCAAATACAAATAAAATCAATATATCCGATAAAAAAGTGAGATACTATACCAATATGGGATAACCAAGGGACAGCAAAGGAGATGAGAGACAACATAGTACATTAAGGACAACAATCATTCATTGTGTGGCTTTTGTTTCAATATCCTGGAGGTCCTTTCAATTAGCTTCACATTATATGGCCTTATATATGGCGTTTTGCTCTATTGCAAAACTCTGCTAGTAGAGCCCAAGGTTTCTACTGAGTATGACGAATGAGGGAAACCACTGAACCTAAGTTCCTTTGAGTCTGGCTTACTTCACTTAATATGATTTGTTCTAAGTCTTTCCATTTCCTAACAAGTTGGGCGATGTCATTCTTTCTGACAGCAGCATAGAATTCCATTGTGTACAAATACCACAACTTGTTGATCCACTCATCAACTGAGGGACATCTGGGTTGGTTCCATATCTTTGCTATGGTGAATAGTGCTGCAATGAACATTGTTGTGCTAGTGGGTTTAGTATGCCCTTGTTTCTGGATTGTTGGGTAAATGCCAAGTAGTGGAATTGCTGGGTCATAGGGGAGTTCTATGTTTAGCCTTTTGAGGCACTGCCACACTGCTTTCCATAGTGGTTGAACGAGTTTACACTCCCATCAACAGTGTAGTAGTGATCCCTCCTGGCCACATCCCCTCCAGCACCTGTTGTCATTCGTTTTCCTGATCCTGGCCATTCTAACTGGAGTGAGGTGGAATCTTAGAGTTGTTTTGATTTGCATTTCTTTTATGACTAGAGATGTTGAGCATTTCTTCATGTGTCTATAGGCCATTTTTCTTTCTTCTTCAGAGAAGACTCTCTTAAGTCTTTGGCCCATTTTTAGTGGGATGGGTGTTACTTTGGAGGTTAGTTTTGGAGTGATTCAATTTTTTGAGTTGTTGATATATTTTAGATATGAGACCTTTGTCCGTTGTTTGGTTGGTGACGATCTTCTCCCACTCTGTTGGCTTCCTGATTAGTTTACTAGATACATCCGTTGCCATACAAAAGCTCTGCAGTTTAATGCAGTCCCACTTATCCAGCCTTTCTCTGATTTGTTGTGATTCTTGGTCCTTATTAAGAAAGTTTCGACCTGTGCCAAGGAGGCCTAGTGTATCTCCTATTCCTTCCTGTAAATTTTTCAATGTGTCAGCTTTTACCTCCATGTCTTTAATCCATTTGGAGTTAATTCTAGTGCATGGTGACAAAGAAGGATCCAACTTAATTTTCTGCAGATGTTTAACCAGTTCTGCCAGCACAACTTGTTGAAGAGGCTATCTTCCTTCCATTCTATTTTTTTGGCTCCCTGGTCAAAGATTACGTGGCCATAGGTCTGTGGTTTAATATCTGGGTCCGCAGTTCTATTCCATTGGGCTTCAGGCCTGTTCTTGTGCCAGTACCAAGCTGTTTTGAGAATTATAACTCTGTAATAGAGTCTAAAGTTTGGAATTGAAATTCCTCCAGCTCTGTTCTTACTGCTAAGAAGTGTTTTAATATACGGGGTCTTTTATTATTCCATATGAAATTTTGAATTGCCTCTTCTATTTCTTTAAAGAATGACATTGGGATGTTGATGGGTATTGCATTGAATTTGTAGATAGCCCTTGGCAAGATTGTCATTTTCACAATGTTGATTCTTCCAATACAGGAGCATGGGAGGTTTTTCCATTTCCTTAGTTCTGCTTTAATTTCCTTTTTTAGGGTTTTAAAGTTTTCATCTAAACGGTAATTTACATTCTTAGTAACGCTAATTCCTAGGTACTTTATTTTCTTTGAGGCTATTGTGAAAGGAGTTTCTTTCCTGATTATTGCCTCGTTCCTCTCACTGTTGGCGTAAAGGAAGGCAGTTGATTTGTGAGGGTTGATTTTATGGCCTGCTACCCTTCCAAAGCTTTGAATCAGCTCAAGGAGCTTGGGAATAGAGTCTATAGGATTCTTTAAATACAGAATCATGTCATCTGCAAAGAGGGATAGTTTTATTTCCTCTTTCCCTACTTGAATCCCCTTTATGCTTGCTTCTTGCCTTATTGCACTGCCTAGGAATTCTCGTACTATATTAAAAAGGAATGGGGAGAGTGGGCATCCTTGTCTCGTTCCTGATTTTAGAGGGAATGGCTTTAGATTTTCACCATTAAGTATAATACTAGCAGTGGGTTTCTCATACACAGCCTTTATTACATTGAGAAATGTTCCATGAATTCCTAGTTTCTCCACATCTTTTAACATAAAGGGGTTTTGGATCTTGTCAAATGCCTTTTCCGCATCTATTGAGAGAATCATGTGATTTTTGTCCTTGCTCCTCTTGATGTGTTGAATTATATTAATTGATTTGTGTATGTTGAACCAGCTTTGCCTCCCTGTGATGAATCCAGTTTGATCATAGTGTATAATTTTTTTGATGAGTTGTTGTAGAAGATTGGCCAGTATTTTGTTGAGAAGTTTTGCATCGATTTTCATCAAAGAAATGGGTCTATAGTTCTCTTTCTTTGATGAATCTCTGTCTGGTTTGGGGATGAGGGATATACTGGCTTCACAGAATGAGTTTGGTAAAGAACGTTCATTTTCAATTTCGTTGAATAGCTTGAGGAATATTGGTGTGAGCTCTGCTTTGAAGACCTTATACAATTCAGCTGTGAATCCATCTGGCCCTGGACTCTTTTTAAGTGGAAGTTGTCTAATTTCCATTTCTATTTCAGAGCTTGAAATAGGTCTGTTGAGTTGGGTTAGCTCTTCTTGGTTCAGTGTGGGTATGTTAA
This sequence comes from Megascapheus bottae, assembly GCA_024803745.1. Classification (NCBI taxonomy): domain Eukaryota; kingdom Metazoa; phylum Chordata; class Mammalia; order Rodentia; family Geomyidae; genus Megascapheus; species Megascapheus bottae. The sequence continues at coordinate 561,934 of JANJXV010000147.1, read as the reverse complement.
TATTGTCTAGGAATTCATCCATTTCTTCTAGATTCTCAAATTTGTTGGCGTAAAGGTTTGAGAAGTATTCCCTCATGATATTCTGGATCTTGGTAATTTCTGTCGTGATATTACCATTTCCATCTGCGATTTTGTTCATTTCGATATGCTCTCTTCTTTTTTTGGTAAGATTTGCTAAGGGCTTGTCAATTTTGTTAATTCTTTCAAAGAACCAACTCCTTGTTTTGTTGATTCTTTCTATAGATTTTTTTTATTCCTAATCATTTAATTCTGCTTTGATTTTAATAATTTGCTTTCTCCTATTGGGTTTAGGGTTGGTTTGTTGCTCTTTTTCCAGGAGGTTAAGGTGAGACATTAACTAGTAGGTTTGCCATTTTTCCAACTTGCTGTTGTAGGCACTCAGCGCTATAAATTTTCCTCTGAGTACTGCCTTTGTTGTGTCCGTAAGGAGTTGATATTTGTGTGCTCCTTATTGTTAAATTTCATAAACAGTTCGATATCTGTTCTGATCTCTTCGATTACCCATTGTTTTTGATTCAACAATGTGTTGTTCAGTCTCCATGAGTTACAGGGTTTTCGTTGGTGGAGATGTGTATTCAGTTCCAATTTAATGCCTTTATTGTCTGAGAGTGTGGATGGAATAATTTCAGTGTTTCTGAATCTGTCCGGGTTTGTTTTATGGCCTAAGATGTGATCTATTTTGGAAAATGTTCCATGTGCTGCTGAGAAAAACTTACATTTTGTTTTTACTGGGTGGAATATTCTGCAGATGTCTGTTAGATCTTGTTGGTCTATATAGTTGTTCAGTTCTAAGGTTTCTCTGTTGAGTTTTTGCCTTGTTGATCTGTCCATAGGTGAGAATGGTGTGTGAAACTCACCAACAATCACTTTATTTCGATCTATGTATGGTTTCAGTGTAAGTAAAGTTTGCTTGAGGAAGTTTGGAGCTCCGGGATTGGGTGTGTAAATATTTAGGATCGTTATGTCTTCCTGGAGGAAAGATCCCTTTAGTAGTATGTACTAACCTTGTTTGTCTTTTCTTACTAATTTTAGTTTGAAGTCTATTGTATCTGATATGAGGATGGCAACTCCAGCCTGTTTATGGGGGCAGTTAGCTTGATAGAGTTTATTCCAACATCTCACTTTCAAAAGATGATTGTTTTTGGGTAAGATGTGTCTCTTGAAGACAGCAGAACGATGGCTCTTGCTTTTTGATCCAACTAGACAGCCTATGCCGTATAATTGGAGAGTTAAGTCTATTGATATTGAGAGTTAGGATTAAGAGATATTTATTAGTTCCTACCATTTTTTAAAAGCTTTTAGTAGGGCCTGTGTCTTGACAGTTCTTGAGGTCCTTAGACGGTATGCTGTTTAGGTGCCATTTCTTTCCCAATATTGTATTTATTTTGGTTTTCTATGTATAGAGCATCTTTGAGAATTCTCTGTAGTGTTGGTTTGGTTTTCTATGTATAGAGCATCTTTGAGAATTCTCTGTAGTGTTGTCTAACCTGCTATCAAAGCTATCTACTTTATTTTTCATCTCCCTTGCTTCTAATTGCTCACTTTTGATGCGTTGCATCTCTTGTTTTAGATCATGTATGGATTTCTATATCTCCTTTATTTCCTTTTGAGTGGTTAGCTCAGTAGCTTTATTTTATTTGGACATTTGCTGGAGTTTGGTGACGTTTTTATTTGTGGATTCTATGAATTCATCCATCTTTCTTTGAAAAACCTTTAATATGGCCTCCTTTATGGCTTCTTCTTTTTCACTTATTACCTTGTTTTTGCTTTCCTCTTGTTCAGGTATGGCTTCCTCCATTATCTCTTTCTTTATATTTTCACATTTTCCATTAATGATGTTTATCAATTGCATTTGTGTAGCACTTGGAAGACTCTCCTCTAGGTTTGCCAGTGACTGTTCCATTGTCTACTTACATTGGGTGGGCGATGTTGTTTCTTGATTTGACATTTTTCTTGAGATTCTTGTTCTGCCCATTTGAAAATGGGAGCAAGATTACTACTAAATACGATTATAGGTTTTCAGATATAACCAACCTAGACCTCTGTAGCTGGCAGAAACTAGGTGTTCACAAGTTTTGATTGGTATTATCACTCTTTCTTTTTTGTGCACTTACACACCAGTCTAATACAACCACTGATAAGCGATTTATACCCAAAACAATAAGCCTCTCAATCCAATCTCTATTGTCGTTAAGTCCCTCTGAGCCTAGAGAATAATTAACCACCTACATATACAATATTGCTCAACAGCCAATAAGTGTAGATCCGTGCAGTATAAGGGTTGAAAGTCGAGCAGAGGTCCAGAGATAGAAAAAAAGAATGAGAGAGGTCAAGGGAGGTACAAGATGATTAACGTAGGACTGTAAGGATATTGTAGTCATGACGAAAAGGTATAGCATAAGGATAACTGACCTAAGTTGGTAAGTAGGTAGCATATTTGAGTACAAAGTTTGGAAAGTATTAGAATAAAACTTATGTGTTGCTGCACGACTAGCTCTTAGCCCAACCAGTGGCCTCACAGTGGACCATGGGATGGATCTGTTTTTCTTGTCTGCGTTGAGGGAAAGGGGTATTTCACAAGATGCTGAAGCGAAGATTTCAGAAGCAAATGCTGTGAGTGAATTAGCTCGTAAAAAGCATTTTTATTTTCTTTTATCTTTCTGCCAGTCTTGGGGCTTGAATTCAGGGCCTGAGCACTGTCCTCGGGTTTTCTCAAGTCTAGCCCTCTGCCATTTTAGCCACATTGCCACATCGAATTTTCTATCTATGTGATACTGAGCAATCAAACCCAGATCTTCATGGATGCTAGGCAAGCACTCTACCACTATGCCAAACTCTCAACCCTGACATAGTAATTATAAAGTCATCATCATCATATCAAAATATCCTTTCTGCTACAAAGAATGAACACTTATCTATGTGTGTAATGCTTTTTTTAAAATTTCACTAATTCTTCTGTGTTTTTCCCTCTTGCATTTATTACACATGAAAGCAAAGCTAATCATCAGGAAAAAAGTGATTAGTATACAGAAACCTAATAATATCCTAGTAGATTGACGTCAAAAATATGTGCAAGATGCCCTGTGTGTTTGACCTGGTGGTTGAGTCCTTGGCTACCACGCAAAAAGCTCAGGTTTGATTCCTCATTACCACATACATAGAAAACGCTGCAAGTGGTGCTGTGGCTCGGTGGGACAGCTAAAGCCTAAAGAAAGCCCAAGGACAATGTTCACACTCTGAGGTCAAGTCCCAAGACTAGGAAAAACAAAAAAAATTCGACAAGGGGCAAAATGCAAGCAGAGAAGGCACTGTGAAGAAAATGTTTTGTAAAGGATGAGGGCAATATTGACCCTTAAGTCTGGATCTTACCTAAGAAAGGCTCCTTGAGCCTGAGACCAGACTGGTAGTTGGGCCTAGTGGAAGACATTGGGATTGGACAAATAAGGTGTGCTGTTTACTACATCCACATTTATATTGTGAGATTGGAGGAGAGATTCAGCCTCCAGTATGTCTTTGGTGTGGTCTTCTGTGAGCAAGGACCTTTGGTCATTGGGCCCTGAAAGGTGACCCTGCCTCCCTCACAATGGAAGAGAATATGGAACCCTGGTAACTAAGCCACTGTAACTAACAAACAACTCAAGCCAGCTCACTTGGCCTGTGGCTCAGGAGGAAGAAAGATGTTTCTGTGCTGTTGCCAAAGGTCAGGAAACTCGAGTTTCAGGCATGGAAGTTGTGGATGTCTTACTCGAAGATGTACATGCTAGATCATTGTGAAGCCACAAATCAAATATAACAGGCCTTTCTCTAAGAAGAAGGCCAGGAAAATCCAGGGCAACCAGATGAGGTATATTTCTAAGAAGAAATGTATTTGACCCCATCATCCTCCCCACACACTACAATTTTCTTTTTTTTTCATTTCTTATTGTAATTAGTAAAAGGGTTAGATGATATTTGCCAGATAGAAGGTGCATTAATTCACATACATTGATACCCTTTCACATGTCTTGGTGCCCATTTCCCTCCAACCCCACACCCCACACCCGTCTTGGTTTTCCCCCCTTCCCTATCAAATTTCAAATATCCAAATACAAATAAATTCAATATATCAGATAACAAAGTGAGATACTATACCAATATGGGATAACCAAGGGACAGCAAAGGAAATGAGAGACGACATAGTACATTAAGGACAACAATCATTCATTATATGGCTTTTGTTTCAATATCCTGGACGTCCTTTCAATTAGCTTCACATTATATGGCCTTATATATGGCCTTTTGCTCTATTGCAAATCTCTGCTAGTAGAGCCCAAGGTTTCTACTGATTATGACGAATGAGGGAAACCACTGAGCCTAAGTTCGTTTGAATCTGGCTTACTTCACTTAATATGATTTGTTCTAAGTCTTTCCATTTCCTAACAAATGGGGCGATGTCATTCTTTCTGACAGCAGCATAGAATTCCATTGTGTACAAATACCACAACTTGTTGATCCACTCATCTGCTGAGGAACATCTGGGTTTTTCCATATCTTTTCTATGGTGAATAGTGCTGCAATGAACATTGTTGGGCTAGTGGGTTTAGTATGCCCTTGTTTCTGGATTGTTGGGTAAATGCCAAGTAGTGGAATTGCTGGGTCATAGGGGAGTTCTGTGTTTAGCCTTTTGAGGCACTGCCACACTGCTTTCCATAGTGGTTGAACGAGTTTGCACTCCCACCAACAGTGTAGTAGTGACCCCTCCTGGCCACATCCCCTCCAGCATCTGTTCTCATTCGTTTTCCTGATCCTGGCCCTTCTAACTGGAGTGAGGTGGAATCTTAGAGTTGTTTTGATTTGCATTTCTTTTATGACCAGAGATGTGGAGCATTTCTTCATGTGTCTATAGGCCATTTTTGTTTCTTCTTCAGAGAAGACTCTCTTTAAGTCCTTGGCCCATTTTTTAATGGGATGGGTGTTACTTTGGAGGTTAGTTTTGGAGTGATTCAATTTTTTGAGTTGTTTATATATTTTAGATATGAGGCCTTTGTCCGTTGTTTGGTTGGTGAATATCTTCTCCCACTCTGTAGGCTTCCTGATTAGTTTACTAGCTATATCCGTTGCCATACAAAAGCTCTGCAGTTTAATGCAGTCCCACTTATCCAGCCTTTCTCTGATTTGTTGTGATTCTTGGTCCTTATTAAGAAAGTTTCGACCTGTGCCAAGGAGGCCTAGTGTATCTTCTATTCCTTCCTGTAAACTTTTCAGTGTGTCAGCTTTTACCTCCAGGTCTTTGATCCATTTGGAGTTAATTCTAGTGCAAGGTGACAAAGAAGGATCCAACTTTAGTTTTCTGCAGGTGTTTAACCAGTTCTGCCAGCACAACTTGTTGAAGAGGCTATCTTTCTTCCATTCTATTTTTTAGCTCCCTGGTCAAAGATTAGGTGGCCATAGGTCTGTGGTTTAATATCTGTGTCCGCAGTTCTATTCCATTGGACATCAGGCCAGTTCTTGTGCCCGTACAAGAATTATAGCTCTGTAATAGAGTCTAAAGTTTGGAATTTAAATTCCTCCAGCGCTGTTCTTTCTGTGTGGGGAGCCGGAGCAGCCGCCATTACAAGATGGCGCCTGTTCCCTGCCTCGCTCCTTGTAAACAACTTCTTAATTCTCCTTATTTGGTATGTGAGTGCGGAGCCTTTGCTCATTCCACTGAGTCTGCGCGTATGACGTCAGAGGCCTGACCAATCCCGAGTTTTAAAATGGCCCTTGCAACAGAGCAGCCAATGGCAAAAGCCCCGTGTTCCTTGATTGTATATAAGCAGCTGCATTTCCCTGCCCCGGGCCCCTCTGCTTCAGCTCTCCCTTCAATCAAGTTGTTCTTCAATAAAGCGTGATACGAGAAGGATCCTCGGGTGGTGTCCTTTCTTCCCTGCTCGTCAGGGGTGCCGGGCGCCGCAACTGGTGCCGAAACCCGGGACCTGCGGAGGGGCCGAAGAGGATACAGAACTTGACACGTGAAGAGGACTCCTTCTAGGTATGTTGTTCTGGGAGATTCCTGTCTGGGTGCTTATTATTGTTCTTCCTCTGTGGTTTGTGTTTCTTATTGTTTGCTTTTGCGCACTCGGGTGTGATAGACCGCGAGCCTAGAGAGCTTCTCGGTCTAGGTGAAAGTAAGCCCGGGGTAGGTAACTCTGTCTTTCACTTTGTTTCACCCGCTTGGGTTAGCCCTCTAAGAGTAACATCAGTATGGGTAACTCTTCAGGAAGTGCGTGCCGTACAAGGGACTTCTGTGCCCCCTTACAGGTCCTTCTTAAACAGCGTGGGCTGAAAATTTCCCGTGGCACAATAAATAAAGTGTTAACAGACATTGAGACACACGCCCCGTGGTTTGCGGTGTCTGGAGATCTCTCACTGGTCTGTTGGGATAAATTAGGCCGGGACCTGGATAGAGCTCAATAAAAGGGAGACGTCTCCGGTGCCACGTTGCCCATGTGGAGAATGGTGCGCGCTTGTTTGGAGGAGGGCAGAAATACTGATATCATTAAAGAAGGGAGGAAGGAATTAATTAAGCACCAGGATAGTCTCTCGGAGTCATCGTACAGGGAAGGAGAGATCACCAAGTGTGGAGTAAAATATAAGAGAAAACAAAAGAAATGAATTGAGGGACTGCAGCCCTCACAAAGTACAGTGCAGGAGGAGGAGAGAGGAGAAAAGAAAAAAACAGGAGGGACCAAGGAGCTCCCTCTACCTGTCCTTGAAGGAATTTCAGGATGATAACCACTTCTCTGCCCTGACTTTACATGATCAGGATGCAGGAGAGTCAGATCAAAGCACAGAAAATGAGGGGGAAGGGCCCCCGGAGGAACTAAGTTCAAATGAAGAGGAAGAATTAGAGGAGCAAGCTGCCAGGTATGAGGCAGACAGATACGGCCCCTGGGGAGGACTAGGCGCGGGGAGTGGCCAGGATGTTATTCACCCTGCCCCCTTTGCCCCGCATCCCTACGTCCCAAAAAAGGGAAGTTCCTTTATTAAGGCCCGCACCTGGTCTCGGTTGGCCTCTGCTTTTCCTGTTTTTGAAGATTCCCTTATGGGACAGAGAGTTTTTGAGCCAGTTTCTTATAAAGCTTTAAAGGATCTCATGGCCGCTGTACAAAATTATGGCCATTCTGCAAATTACACCATTGCTTTGGTTCGTCGATTGCAGACTACCAGCATGACTCCAACGGACTGGTATGAGGTTGGACGTTCTTGCCTGACGCATGGCCAGTACCTTGATTATTGTGCTTCCGCAGCAGATTTGGCTGCTGCCCGACATAGGGAGAATGCACTGGTGGGCTGTCCTCACAGGTCAGCTGAAATGTTATTAGGAAAAGGCCCTTATGCAGCGGACCAGACTGGGTACCCTAATGAGGTTTACCAACAAATTAATAATATTTTTTACACGGCTTGGAAGTCTCTTGCCAGCCAAGGGGAACGCCGTGGTAACCTTACCAAAGTTGTTCAAAAACCTACCGAGCCTTTTACAGATTTTGTTGGGCGAGTCTTAGAAACTGCAGATAAATTGTTTGGGGACCCAGAGGATCACATGCTCTTATTTCAACAAATTATTTTTGAACAAAGCCTCCCTGAATGCCAAAAGGCTATTATTCCTATAAAAGACAAGCCCTTACAAGATTGGATTAGGGCCTGTCGGGAGGTGGGAGCCCCTGTGAGCTTGGATAAAATTGTTGCTGCGGTAGCTGAGACCACTAGAATTAATTCAGGATTATGCTTCAATTGTCAACAGCCAGGACATTTCAAAAGACAGTGTCCCAATTTAAAATATTCAAAGCAGAGGCCCCCTCGCGAACCGGGACTTTGTCCACGATGTAAAAAGGGAAAACATTGGGCAAATGAGTGCAGATCAGTTAAAGATGTGAATGGACAGCCTATCCCACAACCTCAGGCCTTGGAGCCAAAAAACGGGCAGAGGGGCCCATTGCCCCAGGGCCCGCAAAATCAGGGGATTCGGTGCCAGGAAACTTATCAGAGGCCCTCACCTCATCTCCAACAGCCATTTGTTCCCGCAGAGCAACCGCAGGATCTGCAGGGCTGGACTTCCGTGCCACCGCCGGAGTGGTCATAACTGAGGACATGGGGGCTCAACTCATAACCACTGACCTAATGGGCCCCCTCCCTGAAAATATGGTGGGAATAGTGTTGGGACGCGCTTCCAATACTATGAAAGGCCTTGTAGTGTTCCCTGGAGTTGTTGACCCTAATTACAGGGGAGCCATCCAAGTCCTCTGTTCAGTCTCTCGAGGGGTCATTTCAGTGGCTCCTGGAGATCGAGTTGCTCAATTAATTTTAGTGCCTTCCCATCATCAAGTTTCCCCGGTGCAAGAAAAGGAAAGAAGTTTAAGTACCTCCGGAGCAGACCTTGTCTGCTTGTCCATGGCCTTAAATAACCATCCCATGTTAACATTAACAATTGAAGGAAGGACCTTTAATGGTCTGGTGGACACGGGAGCGGACCGGAGTATCATCCAAATAACTCAATGGCCAAAGACATGGCCCCTATAATTTTCTTCACAAACCCTGCAAGGTTTAGGTTATGCAGATACTCCTCGGGTCAGCGCAAAACAGTTGAACTGGTCCACAGAGGAAGGTCAAAAAGGAAAATTTCAGCCGTTTGTCCTCCAGGTCCCAGTTAATTTGTGGGGCCGGGATATCCAACAGCAAATGGGTTTAATTCTAACTACTGATTATTCTTCAACGGCACAAACTATAATGAAAAATCAGGGCTTTGTCCCTACTGGTGGGTTAGGAAAATATTTACAGGGCCGGCATGCCCCTGTGGAGCCAGTTGCCAATAAAGGCAAGCAAGGCTTGGGTTTTTCTTGGGGGTCACTGAAAATTTAGCCTCCGCCAGTCCAACACCCATACCCTGGTTAACAAATAAAGCGGTGTGGGTGCCTCAGTGGCCCCTGTCCCAAGAAAAACTGGAGGCTATAACTCAATTGGTACAGGAACAACTAAGGTTGGGACATGTGGAGCCTTCTGTTTCTCCATGGAATACCCCTATTTTTGTTATTAAAAAGGCCTCAGGCAAGTGGAGATTATTACATGATCTCAGAGCCATTAATGCACAAATGCAAATATTAGGGTCAGTCCAACGCGGCCTCCCACTGCTTTCTGCTTTGCCCCAAAAGTGGCCCATTATATCTATTGATATTAAGGACTGTTTCTTTTCTATTCCTTTGCATCCCAGGGATAGAGAACGTTTTGCTTTTACCCTGCCTTCTGTTAATCATGAACAACCTGATGCGTGATTTCAGTGGAGGGTTCTTCCACAAGGAATGGCTAATAGCCCTACAATATGCCAACTATATGTTGACACAGTTCTTTTCCCTGTGAGACAGCAATTTCCCATTGTTAGAATTCTTCACTATATGGATGATATTCTAATAGCTGCCCCTGAGCAGAATATCCTTTTTCAAGTATTTAGTAAATTATCTAAACTCCTTGCAAAGGCAGGCTTAAACTTGGCACCAGAAAAGGTGCAATTTTCAGAAAAGGTTCAGTTTTTAGGTTCCATAATTTCTCCCATAGCTGTGACACCCCAAAAGGTCGTCTTGAAAACAAATCATTTGCATACCCTTCATGATTTTCAAAAATTAATGGGGGACGTAAATTGGGTCCGAAATTTTCTTAATGTCCCTCGCTCTGAATTGTTGCCCCTCTTTTCCTTATTGGAGGGAGACCTGGATGTTACCTCACCTAGAAAATTGACTGTTCAGGCTAAGAGTTCCATTCAGCGTCTTGAACAGGCCATAGAAAATGCACAACTTTTGCGAGTAAATCCATCAGCGCCAATCTTACTGTGTATATTTAAAACAAAGAATTATCCTACAGGAGTATTATGGCAGGAAGGCCCATTGTTATGGTTGCATGGAAATTCTTATGGCTTAAAAACTATTCAGTATTTTCCAGAATTAGTTGCTTTGTTAGCTCTTACAGGTTGCAAGGCGTGTTTGACTCACTTTGCAAAATTTCCTGACAAATTAATTATTCCTTATACCCGGCAACAAGTACAAATATTGGCTGCCTCTGTTGACTGGTGGGCAGTTTTGGTGTGCTCCTTTCCAAATATAATTGACAATCATTATCCCAAACATCCACTGCTGAATTTTGTGCGTGAAGATTGGGTGTATTTCCCCAAAGTTACGGAAAAACTGCCTCTGAGTAATGCCCTAATTATATTTACAGATGGGTCAAAAACAGGCCGAGGTGCCTATGTAGTTCAAGGAAAAGAGCCACTAACTTTAAATTTTCGACCAGAAACTCCACAAGTAGTTGAATGTCTAACAGTTTTAGAAGTATTCGGGAAATTTTGTGAGCCTTTTAACCTATATTCTGATTCACAATATGTAGTTAATGCAGTGGCATCCCTGGAAGTCGCCGCCTCCATAAAAGGTAGCAGTACAGTTTCAAATATATTATCCCAACTTCAGAGTTTAATTTTACAAAGGAAAAATCCTTTTTTCATTGGTCATATTCGGGCACATACTGGCTTGCCTGGTCCAATGTCAGAGGCCAATGCCTTAGTGGTTTTGACTGCCAGAGCCCTGGTGGGCCTTTCCCATAATTCTGTTCAATTAGCACGAGATTTTCATCAACTTTATCATGTTTTTGCAAAAACCCTTCGTTATAAGTTTTCCATTTCACGCCAACAGGCTAGAGAAATTGTTAAAGCTTGTCAATCCTGTGTAGTATATCACCCCTCTTTCATAATTGGAGTTAATCCTAGAGGCCTTTGCTCTAATGCCTTATGGCAAATGGATGTTACCCATGTGCCTGAGTTTGGCCGAACAAAATATGTTCATGTTTCTGTGGATACTTTCTCTGGCATAATGCATGCCACGGCCCTTACAGGGGAAAGGGTGTCCCATGTTAAAGTTCATTGCTTGGAAGCCTGGGCAGCATGGGGAAAACCATTAAAATTGAAAACAGATAATGGCCCTGCTTATGCCTCTGCCGGATTTCACTCCTTTTGCACTCAAATGCAGGTAGTTCATTCTACTGGCCTCCCTTACAATCCCCAGGGTCAGGGAATTGTGGAACGCGCCAATAGAACACTTAAACAACTTTTATTTAAACAAAAGGAGGGAATAGGCCGAGATGCCTCCCCCAGAGAAAGGCTGGCCATTGCACTGTTTACCTTAAATTATGTAACAGTGGATGACAATGGACAATCAGCTGCTGATCGGCATGCTGGCAAAATGGTAATACCACCCACACAAAAAGTAATGTGGAAAAATGTTATCGATAATAAATGGTATGGACCGGATCCTGTAATTCAGAGATCCAGGGGAGCTGTTTGTGTTTTTCCACAGGGACAGGAATACCCCCATTGGGTGCCGCAGCGCCTCGTAAGGATACTGGAGGAAAATCAAACGCCCAAAGAGGATGATGCGAAACAAAATCCTGGGAATAACCCTGTTAATAATTCTGCTGCCACGACTTTGGATGAAGAGACAGAAGGGAAAAAGCAACAAGGAAAAGACGATGTGGGCAGTGATGAAGACCTTTCCATTACCAATGCCTGTGACTAATGCTTCTTCCGTTTTCCCCTTTGTGCCACCAATTCTTCCTTGCAACTTCCCTAGGACTGCAAGGTTCCCTATGCCTTACCCTGTCAAAAAATCTGTCCTTCTGTGTTAGGCTGGTTTCTCAAAAATTGGGTCGCTCTGATTAATGTATAGTTCTGGCAAGGGAAGGGTTGTGGGGTTTTCTGCACTTGTTCCAGAGGCGGACCTTCCTGTTTATGTTTTTACTCTTTAAAGCTTCAAGTAATGATAGTATTTTAAATTGTTCTGCCATAGAGTGTAAATTGAGTCAATGCTGGAGGCGTTGCCTACATTTGTTCCAGTTCCTGTGAATGTTTGTTGCAGTTTGTTTTGGGTTTTGTGTCTTTAGCCTTTGGTTGCTCTGCCGAATGAGGTCTCGCAATAAGAGAGAGAGAGCAATGCTTGTTCATGCACTCACTGCCTTGGAGCAGGGACACTCCCCCAAAATTTGGCTTGCAGCTTTAAAGGCCAACTAAAACTGCCCTGTACTGCCTTTGCACCCTCGAGACCTTAGTCTATTGCACGAGGAATAGGAGTATAGGCAGCCAAGAGTTGTGAAATGATGGACAAAGTACCACTCCTGACCCTAACAGGTCAGGGAGAGCATGTGCATCAGCATATGGGTCTGCGCCCGTAGCCCATCTCCGCAAAGGAAAAAGAGGACCTGAAGGGGAGGGATCCAGAGTTGATCACCTGGGTCACTCCTCTAGAGTAGGACCTCAAGTTTTACTTTGGAGGACAGCACCTCTACTCTCTTCACAACGGGTATGTTGGCCTGCTGCGTTAAAACAAAAAGGGGGAGATGTGGGGAGCCGGAGCGGCCGCCATTACAAGATGGCGCCTGTTCCCTGCCTCGCTCCTTGTAAACAACTTCTTAGTTCTCCTTATTTGGTATGTGAGTGCGGAGCCTTTGCTCGTTCCACTGAGTCTGCGCGTATGACGTCAGAGGCCTGACCAATCCCGAGTTTTAAAATGGCCCTGGCAACAAAGCAGCCAATGGCAAAAGCCCTGTGTTCCTTGATTGTATATAAGCAGCTGCATTTCCCTGCCCCGGGCCCCTCTGCTTCATCTCTCCCTTCAATCAAGTTGCTCTTCAATAAAGCATGATACGAGAACGATCCTCGGGTGGTGTCCGTTCTTCCCTGCTGGTCAGGGGTGCCGGGCGCCGCATTTCTGCTAAGAAGTGTTTTTGCTATATGGGGTCTTTTATTATTCCATATGAAATTTTGAATTGCCTCTTCTATTTCTTTAAAGAATGACATTGGGATGTTGATGGGTATTGCATTGAATTGGTAGATAGCCCTTGGCAAGATTGTCATTTTCACAATGTTAATTCTTTCAATCCAGGAGCATGGGAGGTTTTTCCATTTCCTTAGTTCTGCATTAATTTCCATTTTTAGGGTTTTAAAGTTTTCATCTAAACGGTCCTTTACATTCTTAGTTAAGCTAATTCCTAGGTACTTTATTTTCTTTGAGGCTATTGTGAAAGGAATTTCTTTCCTGATTATTGCCTCGTTCCTCTCACTGTTGGCGTAAAAGACGGCAGTTGATTTGTGAGGGTTGATTTTATGGCCTGCTACCCTTCCAAAGCGATGAATCAGATCAAGGAGCTTGGGAGTAGAGCCTATAGGATTCTTTAAATACAGAATCATGTCATCTGCAAAGAGGGATAGTTTTATTTCCTCTTTCCCTACTGGGATCCCCTTTATGCTTGCTTCTTGCCTTATTGCACTGCCTAGGAATTCTAGTACTATGTTAAAAAGGAGTGGAGAGAGTGGGCATCCTTGTCTCATTCCTGATTTTAGAGGGAATGGCTTTAGATTTTCACCATTAAGTATAATACTAGCAGTGGGTTTCTCATACACAGCCTTTATTACATTGAGAAATGTTCCATGAATTCCTAGTTTCTCCACATCTTTTAACATAAAGGGGTTTTGGATCTTGTCAAATGCTTTTCTTCATCTATTGAGACAATCATGTGATTTTTGTCCTTCCTCCTGTTGATGTGTCGAATTATATTAACTGATTTGTGTATGTTGAACCAGCTTTGCCTCCCTGTGATGAATCCAGTTTGATCATAGTGTATAATTTTTTTGATGAGTTGTTGTAGAAGATTGGCCAGTATTTTGTTGAGAAGTTTGGCATCGATGTTCATCAAAGAAATGGGTCTATAGTTCTCTTTCTTTGATGAATCTCTGTCGGGTTTGGGGATGAGGGATATACTGGCTTCACAGAATGAGTTTGGTAAAGAACCTTCATTTTCAATTTCGTTGAAGAGCTTGAGGAGTATTGGTGTGAGCTCTGCTTTGAAGACCTTATAGAATTCAGCTGTGAATCCATCTGGCCCTGGGCTCTTTTTAAGTGGAAGTTGTCTAATTTCCATTTCTATTTCAGAGCTTGAAATAGGCCTGTTGAGTTGGGTTACCTCTTCTTTATTCAGTGTGGGTATGTTAATATTTTCTAGGAATTCATCCATTTCTTCTAGATTCTCAAATTTGTTGGCGTAAAGGTTTGAGAAGTATTCCCTCATGATATTCTGGATCTTGGTAATTTCTGTCGTGATATTACCATTTTCATCTGCGATTTTGTTCATTTCGATATGCTCTCTTCTTTTTTTGGTAAGATTTGCTAAGGGCTTGTCAATTTTGTTAATTCTTTCAAAGAACCAACTCCTTGTTTTGTTGATTCTTTCTATAGTTTTTTTTTATTCCAAATCATTTAATTCTGCTTTGATTTTAATAATTTGCTTTCTCCTAATGGGTTTAGGGTTGGTTTGTTGCTCTTTTTCCAGGAGGTTAAGGTGAGACCTTAACTAGGTGGTTTGCCATTTTTCCAACTTGCTGTTATAGGCACTCAGCGCTATAAATTTTCCTCTGAGTACTGCCTTTGTTGTGTCCCTAAGGAGTTGATATTTGTGTGCTCCTTATTGTTAAATTTCATAAACAGTTTGATATCTCTTCTGATCTCTTCAATTACCCATAGTTTTTGATTCAACAACCTGTTGTTCAGTCTCCATTAGTTACAGGGTTTTCGTGGTGGAGATGTGTGTTCAGTTCCAATTTGATGCCTTTATGATCTGAGTGTGTGCATGGAATAATTTCAGTGTTTCTGAATCTGTCCAGGTTTGTTTTATGTCCTAATATGTGGTCTATTCTGGAAAATGTTCCATGAGCTGCTGAGGAAAACGTATATTGTGTTGTTACTGTGTGGAATATTCTGCAGATGTCTGTTAGATCTAGTTGGTCTATATAGTTCTTCAGTTCTAAGGTTTCTCTGTTGAGTTTTTGCCTTGTTGATCTGTCCATAGGAGAGAGTGGTGTGTTAAATTCACCAACAATCACTGTATTTCGATCTATGTATGTATGGTTTCAGTGTAAGTAAATTTTGCTTGATGAAGTTTGGAGCTCTGGGATTGGGTGTGTAAATATTTAGGATGGTTATGTCTTCCTGGAGGAAAGATCCCTTTAGTAGTATGTAGTAACCTTCTTTGTCTTTCTTTACTAATTTTAGTTTGAAGTCTATTGTATCTGATATGAGGATGGCAACTCCAGCCTGTTTATGGGGGCAGTTAGCTTGACAGAGTTTATTCCAACCTCTCACTTTCAAAGATGATTGTTTTTGGGTAAGATGTGTCTCTTGAAGACAGCAAAACGATGGCTCTTGCTTTTTGATCCAACTAGACAGCCTATGCCGTTTAATTGGAGAGTTAAGTCCATTGATATTGAGAGTTAGGATTGAAAGATATTTATTAGTTCCTACCATTTTTAAAAGCTTTTAGTAGGGCCTGTGTCTTGACAGTTCTTGTGGTCCTTAGATGGTATGCTGTTTAGGTGCCATTTCTTTCCCTATGTTGCATTTATTTTGGTTTTCTATGTATAGAGCATCTTTGAGAATTCTCTGTAGTGTTTGTTTTGTTTTGACATATTGTTGCAGCTTTTCCCTGGAATGGAATGTTTTTATTGTTCCCTCAGTAATAAATGAGAGCATAGCTGGCTATAGTATTCTTGGTTGGTAGTTATTTGATTTAAGGGCATGACACATATGCTTCCAGTCACTTCGTGCTTGCATGGTCTCTGCTGAGAAATCTGGGGTTATTCTGATTGGTTTGCTTTTATAGGTTACTGATCCTTTTCCCTGGCTGCCTTTAGGATCTTTTCTTTCGTTTCTATTGATCCAGTTCGGATCACAATGTGGCGGTGGGATGTTCTTTTCTGGTCAGGTCTGTTTGGGGTTCTTAAAGCTTCTCGTATCTGCATGGGCCTGCCCTTGTGGATATTTGGGAAATTCTCTGAGATGATTCCCTGAAGTATATTTCCAATACCATTGACCTCTTTCTCCACGCCCTCCTCAATACCAACTAGCCTTATATTAGGCTTCCTAATTGTATCTTGGACCTCCTGAAGCGCTCTCTCATATTTCCTAGATTTGGATTGACTCATTTTCTGTTCTTTCTCTATAATAAATAAATTATCTTCAGCCCCGGAAATTCTCTCCTCTGCATTGTCTAAACTGCTATCAAACTATCTACTTTATTTTTCATCTCCCTTGCTTCTAATTGCTCATTTTTGATGCCTTGCATCTCTTGTTTAAGATCATGTATGGATTTCTTTATCTCCTTGATTTCCATTTGAGTGGTTAGCTCAGTAGCTTTATTTTATTTGGACATTTGCTGGAGTTTGGTCAAGTTTTTATTTGTGGATTCTATGAATTCATCCTTATTTCTTTGAAAAACCTTTATTGTGGCCTCCTTTATGGCTTCTTCTTTTTCACTTATCACCTTGTTTATGCTTTCCTCTTGTTCAGCTATGGCTTCCTCCATTATCTCTTTCTTTATATTTTCACATTTTCCATTAAGGATGTTTATCAATTGCATTTGTGTAGCACTTGAAAGACTCTCCTCTAGGTTTGCCAGTGACTGTTCCATTGTCTGTTTATATTGGGTGGGGGATGTTGTTTCTTGATTTGACATTTTTCTTGAGTTTCTTGTTCTGCCCATTTGAAATGGGAGCAAGATTACTACTAAATACGATTATAGTTTTTCAGATATAACCAACCTAGACCTCTGTAGCTGGCAGACACTAGATGTTCACAAGTTTTGATTGGTATTATCACTCTTTCTTTTTGTGCACTTACAGACCTGTCTACTTCAACCACTGATAAGCGATTTATACCCAAAACAATAAGCCTCTCAATCCAATCTCTATTGTCGTTAAGTCCCTCTGAGCCTAGAGAATAATTAACCACCTACATATACAATATTGCTCAACAGCCATCAAGTGTAGATCCGTGCAGTATAAGGGTTGAAAGAAGAGCAGAGGTCCAGAGATAGAATAAAAGAATGAGAGAGGTCAGGGGAGGTACAAGAGGATTAACGTAGGAGTGTAAGAATATTGTAGTCATGAAGAAAAGGTATAGCATAAGGATAACTGACCTAAGTTGGTAAGTAGGTAGCATATTTGAGTACAAAGTTTGGAAAGTATTAGAATAAAACTTATGTGGTGCTACACGACTAGCTCTTAGCCCAACCAGTGGCCTCACAGTGGACCATGGGATGGATCTGTTTTTCTTGTCTACGTTGAGGGAAAGGGGGTATTTCACTAGATGCAGAAGCGAAGATTTCAGAAGCAAATGCTGTGAGTGAATTAGCTCGTAAAAATCATTTTTATTTTCTTTTATCTTTCTGCCAGTCTTGGGGCTTGAATTCAGGGCCTGAGCACTGTCCTCGGGTTTTCTCAAGTCTAGCCCTCTGCCACTTGAGCCACAGTGCCACATCTAGATTTTCTATCTATGTGATACTGAGCAATCAAACCCGGATCTTCATGGATGCTAGGCAAGCACTCTACCACTATGCCAAACTCTCAACCCTGACATAGTAATTATAAAGTCATCATCATCATATCAAAATATCCTTTCTCCTACAAAGAATGAACACTTATCTATGTGTGTAATGCTTTTTTTAAAATTTCACTAATTCTTCTGTTTTTCCCTCTTGCATTTTTTACACATGACAGCAAAGCTAATCATGAGGAAAAAAGTGATTAGTATACAGAAACCTAATAATATCCTAGTAGATTGACGTCAAAAATATGTGCAAGATGCCCTGTGTGCTTAACCTAGTGGTAGAGTACTTGGCTACCACGCAAAAAGACTCACGTTTGATTCCTCATTACCACATACATAGAAAACGCTGCAAGTGGTGCTGTGGCTCGGTGAGACAGCTAAAGCCTAAAGAAAGCCCAAGAACAATGTTCACACTCTGAGGTCAAGTCCCAAGACTAGCAAAAACAAAAAAAATTCGACAAGGGGCAAAATGCAGGCATAGAAGTCACTGTAAAGCAAATGTTTTGTAAGGGGTGAGGGCAATATTGACCCTTAAGTCTGGATCTTACCTAAGAAAGGCTCCTTGAGCCTGAGACCAGACTGGTAGTTGGGCCTAGTGGAAGACATTGGGATTGGACAAATAAGGTGTGCTGTTTACTACATCCACATGTATATTGTGAGATTGGAGGAGAGATTCAGCCTCCAGTATGTCTTTGGTGAGGTCTTTTGTGAGCAAGGATCTTTGGTCATTGGGCCCTGAAAGGTGACCCTGCCTCCCTCACCATGGAACAGAATATGGAACCCTGGTAACCAAGCCACTGTAACTAACAACCAGCACATGCCAGCTCACTTGGCCTGTGGCTCAGGAGGAAGAAAGATGTTGCTGTGCTGTTGCCAAAGGTCAGGAAACTCGAGTCTCAGGCATGGAAGTTGTGGATGTCTTACTCGAAGATGTACATGCTAGATCATTGCCAAGCCACAAATCCAGTATAACAGAACTTTCTCTAAGAAGAAGGCCAGGAAAATCCAGGGCAACCAGATGAGGTAAATTTCTAAGAAGAAATGTATTTGATCCCATCATCCTCCCTACACACTACAACTTTCTTTTTTTTCATTTTTTTTTGTAATTGGTGAAAGGGTTAGATGATATTTGCCAGAAAGAAGGTGCATTAATTCACATACATTGATACCCTTTCACATGTCTTGGTACCCATTTCCCTCCAACCCCACACTCCCCACCCGTTGGTTTTCCCCCCTTCCCTATCAAATTTCAAATATCCAAATATAAATAAATTCAATATATAAGATAAAGTGAGATACTATACCAATATGGGATAACCAAGGGACAGCAAACGAGATGAGAGACAACATAGTACATTAAGGACAAAAATTATTCATTATATGGCTTTTGTGTCAATATCCTGGAGGTCCTTTCAATTAGCTTCACATTATATGGCCTTATATATGGCCTTTTGCTCTATTGACAATCTCTGCTAGTAGAGCCCAAGGATTCTACTGATTATGACGAATGAGGGAAACCACTGAGCCTAAGTTCCTTTGAGTCTGGCTTACTTCACTTAATATGATTTGTTCTAAGTCTTTCCATTTCCTAACAAATGGGGTGATGTCATTCTTCCTGGCAGCAGCATAGAATTTCATTGTGTACAAATACCACAACTTGCTGATCCACTCATCAACTAAGGGACATCTGGGTTGGTTCCATATCTTTGCTATGGTGAATAGTGCTGCAATGAACATTGTTGTGCTAGTGGGTTTAGTATACCCTTGTTTCTGGATTGTTGGGTAAATGCCAAGTAGTGGAATTGCTGGGTCATAGGGGAGTTCTATGTTTAGCCTTTTGAAGCACTGCCACACTGCTTTCCATAGTGTTTGAACGAGTTTGCACTCCCACCAACAGTGTAGTAGTGATCCCTCCTGGCCACATCCCCTCCAGCATCTGTTGTCATTCGTTTTCCTGATCCTGGCCATTCTAACTGGAGTGAGGTGGAATCTTAGAGTTGTTTTGATTTGCATTTCTTTTATGACCAGAGATGTGGAGCATTTCTTCATGTATCTATAGGCCATTTTCGTTTCTTCTTCAGAGAAGACTCTCTTTAAGGCTTTGGCCCTTTTTTTAATGGGATGGGTGTTACTTTGGAGGTTAGTTTTGGAGTGATTCAATTTTTTGAGTTGTTCATATATTTTAGATATGAGGCCTTTGTCCGTTGTTTGGTTGGTGAAGATCTTCTCCCACTCTGTAAGCTTCCGGATTAGTTTACTAGCTATATCCGTTGCCATACAAAAGCTCTGCAGTTTAATGCAGTCCCACTTATCCAGCCTTTCTCTGATTTGTTGTGATTCTTGGTCCTTATTAAGAAAGTTTCGATCTGTGCCAAGGCGGCCTAGTGTATCTCCTATTCCTTCCTGTAAACTTTTCAGTGTGTCAGCTTTTACCTCCAGGTCTTTGATCCATTTGGAGTTAATTCTAGTGCAAGGTGACAAAGAAGGATCCAACTTTAGTTTTCTACAGGTGCTTAACCAGTTCTGCCAGCACAACTTGTTGAAGAGGCTATCTTTCTTCCATTCTATTTTTTTTGGCTCCCATGTCAAAGATTAGGTGGCTATAGATCTGTGGTTTAATATCTGTGTCCGCAGTTCTATTCCATTGGACTTCAGGCCTGTTCTTTTGCCAGTACCAAGCTGTTTTGAGAATTATAGCTCTGTAATAGAGTCTAAAGTTTGGAATTGAAATTCCTCCAGCGCTGTTCTTTCTGCTAAGAAGTGTTTTTGCTATATGGCTCTTTTCTTAATCCATATGAAATTTTGAATTGCCTCTTCCATTTCTTTAAAGAATGACATTGGGATTTTGATGGGTATTGCATTGAATTTGTAGATAGCCCTTGGCAAGATTGTCATTTTCACAATGTTGATTCTTCCAATCCAGGAGCATAGGAGGTTTTTCCATTTCCTTAGTTCTGCTTTAATTTCCTCTTTTAGGGTTTTAGAATTTTCATCTAAACGGTCCTTTACATTCTTAGTTAAGCTAATTCCTAGGTACTCCCAGCCCAAAATTATTCATCGTTACTATTAGCTATCTTCTTTTTTTTGTTATTGATTCGTCATGTTGCTTGGACTTTGGGCCTGGACTGTCCCTGACCTCTTCAGCTCAAGGCTAGCGCTCTTCCTCTACAGCTCCATTTTTGGTTTCTGGTAGTTAATTGGTGATGTAAGTCTCACAAACATGTGTGTCCAGGCTGACTTTGGGCTTTGAACCAAGATCCTCCAATCTCAGCCTCCATAGTAGGTAGAATTACACGCTTCAGCCAGCAGTGCGTGACTGTTTGATGTCTCTGTCTCTGTCTCTCTGTCTCTGTCTGTCTGTGTCTGTCTGCCTGTCTCTCTCGCTCACTCTCTGTCTCTCTGTCTCTCTGTCTCTCTGTCTCTGTCTCTCTCTCTGTCTCTCTCTCTCTGTCTCTGTCTGTCTGTCTCTGTCTCTCTCTCTCTGTCTGTCTCTCTCTCTCTCTCTCTCTCTCTCTCTCTCTCTCTCTCTCTCTCTCTCTCTCTCTTTGGTTGTAAGACTTTAATTGTGCACCTGGGCAGTGTCCCTGGGCTCTTCAGCTCAAGGCTACAACTTTAAACACCTTGAGCCACAGTGTCACTTCTGGTTTTCTGGTGCTCAAGTGAAAGTAACAGTTTCATAGACTTTAGTGTCTGGCCTGGCTTTGAACTGTGATCCTCAGAACCCAACCTTATGAGATCATTTCAAGCTTTTTTTTTTGGTGTAAGTGGTACAGAGTAATTGAACACAGGGCTTTGTGCATACTAGGCAAGCAAACTACCACTAGTGTGCACTCCAGCCTTAGATAAGGGCTTTCTTTTTCTTTTTCTTTTTTTCACTCATGGGGCTTGAACTCTGGGCCTGGATGTTTACCTTAAGCTCTTCAGCTCAAGGCAAGAGCTCTACCACTTGAGGCACATTGTCATTTTGAATTTTCTGGATTATTTGGAAATAAGATTCTCACAGATTTTTATGCCTGGGCCGTCTTTGAACCTCGATCCTCCAGGGTAGCTAGGATTACCAGGGTGAGCCACCAGTCACGGGCATTAAATTATTATTTTTTTGCATGTCCTATGGCTTCAACTCATGGCCAGAGCACTATCCTAGGGCTTGCTCAAGGATAGCACTTTACTTCAGCCAGCCAACTCCCGGTCCAAATAGGCCACTCTTGAAGCTAGAATTACAGAGATCTGCCATAATACTGGCATGTTGTTATCTAAGTATATAATTTTTCTTCTGTTTTTGATGGCTTTTCCTTAGTGTACATATTTCCTACATATTTTATGGAAAACTTCCTTCCCACTGGGGCCATAAGTTAAGCCTAGTGGAAGAGTTCTTGCCGAGCATGAATGAAGACCCAAGTTCAATTCCTCAGCAGGACATAGATAAAAAAAAATAAAAGTGGTGCTGTGGCACATGTGATAGAACTTGCGCCTTAACAATAAACAAAAACAAAAACAAGGATCGTGCTCAGGTCCTGAGTCTAAGCCCAGTACTGGCAAAAAAAATTCTGCCCAAAGTAGACATTTACACTTATTGTACCTTTCAAAAAATTTGTTGTTCAAGGTGATATTCAAAGAGATTGCTGTTACATATGTAATGAGTACATTTCTTGTAAACACTGTTAGCCCCTCCCCCGTTTTCTCTTTCCCTTCCCCCTAAGTCATAAATTTCATTTACAACAAATATATATGTATTTTCATTCTTGAAAAAAATAGTTTAAAATGTGTTCAAATAAATGATGTAGATTGATATATTTATCAAAATGGATTACTTGACCTCTAAAACATTCTAGGTAATTTTTCTCATAAAATTGTAGTAATGCTATAAAACTAATAAAAAAGGAATTTTATTTATTAATTTCTTATGTTTTACCTTTAACATTATTACATTAAGCATACTGTTTATGGTATTAATACAGACAGCATGAAATATGATTATGTAAAAAAATTAAATGATTAAAAATAGTAAGGTTGGGGGCCAGTAGTTTGGCTTGGTGGCACACACCCTGGACTGGCAAAAAAGAAGTAGGGTTAGTTAAAACAGATTTATTTCCAAATGTGTGGAAAATGCTATGATTTCTTGTTTGGCTAGTCCTGCGGCTTGAACTGAGGGACCAGGAACTGTCCTTGGCCACATTTGTTCAAGGGTGGCACTCTTACACCTGAGCAACAGTGCCCCATCTGCTTTTTCTGTGTATGCAGTGTCGAGGAATTGAATCAAGGTCTTCTTGTATACTAGGCGAGCACTCTACAACTAGGCCACATTCAAAGCCAAAGTAGATTTTTGATGCTATTGTGGAGTTTTAATTTTCTTAAATATTTGTACAAAGCACAATGGATATATAAACAGACTTGAACTCACAGAACAGAGTCCCACATAATATTACAGTTACTCTGGCACTTCTCCCGATTGACAAAACACATTTCCAGGCATCTGCTCTGTCCTTAAGCTTTGGTAGCTGACTTGTCTTTCCATGGAGGCCTGGCCTGGATTCCTGGTGATTCCATGCATTTCATAGTTCCCTGTATATCCAGTAAGGTTGTCTTCTATGGGACCAGACCTGTCTGGTTTTTGGCCCACCCAGGACCTATGTGTCTGAGGTCTCACATTATAAGTGGAAAATAAAACACAGTATAATAAGCACTGAAGAACTGCACACCATAATATTAACAATGAGAGTTTAATAGTTAGCAAAGTAAATACAATGAATACTTGACAAGAATCATGAGAGCAAGATAAAGAGATGTCATTTTAGGAAGGGGACAGGGAAGCTCTAAAACCAGACTGGCCCCCAAGTTGCCTTCAGACAGTAATTCTACTTCAGAGTCCTCAGAAGGGTCTCCTTCCTCATGAGAAACAGAATGTCCTTCCTGAGTTAAGAGGGGGATGGATTCTGGTTTGTCGAATGGAGATTGAGTCTCTTTTAGTGAGATGGATGGGTCTGGATATTCTGTGAGGATGGATTCATTTTCCTCAAATGAATACAGTATTGAGAGTACACTTGCTGTTTCCCATGGGGACATTTTCCATGAGCCCAGCGTGTGCCCCTTCAGCTTGCACAATAAGTGGAGTGTTACTCTGACTCAGATGGAATGACTCTGGGTGGAGTGGGAAAGGAAACGGAAGGAAATCTGGCTTCTCTTTTTCTTCCTCCATAGTATCTGCAGGTTCAACTGTGTCACACATGGGGTTCAGAGCAAAAGGTATATCCACAAGACTCTAAACCTGTTTGGTAATTTCTACAGAAGTCCCATGGTTTCTGGAGTGCAGTGATGATTCTCAGTCTCCCTCAGTCACCAGCTTCATTGGTGGGTTTTTCATCCGGAGTTCAGGATAAGCTCTTCCAGGATAACCCAAACCTAAGAATGGAAATAGGTACAGAGTGGACAGAGTGGACTCTGCAAGTTGAAGTGTCACTCAACTTCCATGAGGATCTAATGGAAGAACCTGTAGAACTGGAGTTTGGACTGAACACTGAGGAGGCTGTAGGGTCTTTCTAATGAGTGCTTATTCCCGAGTCCTTTCAGAGGACAGACATTACCTGGCTGACACCACCCATAAAGAGCATTTTGCCAAGCTCTGTAGAAGTAAGTGCCAACCAATATCTAGACCACATGGGCTTCCTACTCACAGGCTCTGAGGCACCCACACCAGGACTTCTACTTTTTCTAGGTCTTCCTGGTCGCATATTCCTCCAGCTGGTCAAAAAGTTTGTGTTTAGAAGAGCAGGTCCAAGTCAATATGTGGAGCCTCATATAGAGCTTGAGTTGTGTCAGGGTGTGGCAGTTCTTGAACTCATAGAAATCACTGGGGTAGAAGTCCATTCACATCGTATAGATGGAACACATGATGCTGTGGGCACATTCAGTACAAGGAAAGTGAGAGCCTTCTCTCTCCATCCTGAGCCTTCTACCAAAGCCCCTTTCTTGCAGGACTCTAATGCTGTAGCTGTCCTGCAGAGATGTGCACTTATGTGCTGGGAGGGGGGTAAGAGACACTCGAGAACAGGATGACTTTTACACCCCACTTCCAGAAGCTTCTGAGAGAGGCCTCTATGCATCTGTCCAAAGTAAACGCACCTTAAATTAGATAAGTAAATGCTCTAAATAAATCAATAAGTGAATGCTCTAAATAAAGAACTAAATGCTCATTGCTCTAATCTTAGCCACCCAGCAGGCTGAGCTCTGAAGATCACAGTGGAAAGCCAGTCTAGTCAGTAAAAGTCTAAAGGCACTTGTCTTCAATTAGGCAGCAAAAAGCCAGAACTTGACCTATGACTCAAATGGTACAGTGCTAATTTTTGAACACCAAAGGAATGGCATTTAGACCTGGGTTCAGGTTCAAGTGGCAGCACTGGACCACACACCAAAATGTAAATGCTTTCAGGTTCTAACAGGCAAAGTTATCACAATCCCTCTCTGATGGCTCAAAAGTGATTCAGCCCCCAGTTTTCCTCTGACTCCAGTATTTCACAGGTCTCCGCCATTAGTACTGACACCTCATTTCTTACTGGGAAATGGGATTTCCTAGGATGTCACCTAGGTGAGGGCTGCAGTTGGGAGCCACTTACTCATGCCTGAAATCCAACTTCTCAGTAAGCACACTGTTGAGACTCCAGTAGCTTCTGAGGGAAATGAAATGGCATGGTGTCCCAGTCATAATAAAGTAGTTTGTGCACTTGTATCATGCTTAGCTCCCCTGTGAACACCCCAGTGAAACAAACAGGCTCAGAGAGGAGCCAAGTATTCCAAGACTTGGCCAGGAGGGGTGAGTAAACATGGGTTTGGAGGGGGAACACTCACTTTTTCAAGAGAATTTCCAGCAACTACTACATTGTCCTCCACTATTTGAAATTGTGCAGGAAGTTTCCCACATAAAAGAGATCACCTTTCTGGTAGGCAGGGATCAGCTTTGTCAGCAGCATCTCCAACAGGCCTTCCTCCAGGATCCATAGGTTACAAGGCTCATTCAGAGTCTGAGCTGACTTACCATCACACTGTATTGGCAAAACAGTGGATATTTCAAACGTAGGAATGGGACCACACTTCACACTGAGGAATTGGAATAGAGTTGATTGGAAATGACACGCTCTAATCTCAGTATAGTCACTTGAAAGCACACAAGAAGGTTGTAGTGTGTGGGCAGTATGATGGGTTCAAATAGGTTTCCTCTCAATATACCTCATCTGCGTTTCCCTGGAGTTTCCTCGCTTTCTTACTAGAGAAATGCCTGATATACTGGAATTTTGGCTTGGCACTGATCCAGCATCTATTTCTTCAAGTGAGACACCCATATCTCTCATGCCTGAGATCCGAGCCTCCTGACCTTTGGCAACAGCACAGCATCATCTTTCTGGTTCCTGAGCCACAGGCCAAGGGACCTGGCTTGAGCTGGTTGTCACATACAGTGGCTTGGTTACCAGGGTTCCATATTCTGTTCCATTGTGAGGGAGGTAGGGTCACCTTTCAAGGCCCAATGACCAAAGCTCCTTGCTCACAGAAGACCTCCCCAAAGACATACTGGAGGCTGAATCTCCCTTCCCACCTCACATATGGATGTAGTAAACAGCACACCTTTTTGTTCAAATCCCAAGTCACTAACTAGGCGTAAGTGCTAGCCTGGTCTCAGGCTCAAGGAGCCTTTCTTAGGTAAGATCCAAACTTAACTGTCACTATTCCCCTTACCCTTCACAAGACATTTTGCTTCACAGTGCCTTCTCAGCTTGCATTTTGCCTCTTGCACATTTTTTTTGCTTGTCCTGGAACTTGACCTCAGAGCCTGACCATTGTTCTTAGCCTTTCCTTAGGCTATAGCTGTCCCACCAAGCCACAGCACCACTTCCAGAGTTTTCTATGTATATGGTACTGCAGAATCAAACCAGAGTCTTTTGGTGTGGTAGCCATGCACTCTACAAATAGGTGAAACACCCAGGCCATCTTGCACATATTTTTCACTTCAATCTACTAGGACGTTGTTAGGTTTCTGTATCCTAATCTATTTTTCTTCCTGATGAATATCTGTGCTGTCATCTGTAAAAATGCAAGTGGGAAAATCACAGAAGCATTGGTGACATAAAAAAAGTCTTACAGACATAGATAAGTGTTCATTCTTTGTAGGAGAAAGGATATTTTGATATGATGATGATGACTATTTATAAATAGTTTATCGGGGTTTAGAGTTTGGCCCAGTGGTAGAGTGCTTGCCTAGCATCCATGAAGATCTAGGTTTGAGTCCTTAATATCACACAGATATAAAAATCCATATGGCAATGTGGCTCAAGTGGCAGAGGGCTAGACTTGGGAAAAGCCAAGAGCAGTGCTCAGGCCCTGAGTTCAAGCCCCAGGAATGGCAGAAAAAACAAAAGAAAAGAAAAGAAAAGAAATGTGCTTTTTACAAGTTATTCACTCACAGCATTTGCCTCTGAATTCTTCGCTTCTGCATCTTGTGACTTATCCCTTTCCCTTAATGTAGACAAGAAAAACAGATTTTATTACTTGCTACCCTGTTGTCCAATCTTTGGATATTAATTCAAAATACAATATTGCCTGAGATATTGTGTGTGTGCATGTGTGTGTGTATCTGCCAATGTGTGCATGCACACATGTGTACAGGGTTTAGGGCTTACTCATAGGGCCTGTGTGATAACCCTCAGCATCTTTTCCTCAAAGGTATTGGTCTTTCACTTCTAGCTTATTATAGCTAATTGGAGTTGAGAGATTCACTCAATTTCTTGCTCTGTGCATTGGAACCCAGTGCTGGGTTCTCATATTGTTAATTGTAGCTATAGAGAAGGCTGAGGTCTGGGTATCCTCGTTAGAATCCAGGCCCTGAAAGAAAGTCACTGATAGAAATCTTTATCTTCAGTTAAGCACGAATTAATAAGGCAAAATTGGAACTGTGGCTCAGTTCCTCTTGTACCAGCCATGAGAAAATTAGTAATTGGCAGCACCTGGTCCCTGAGAGAAATTTTTAGCACTGGTTCAAAAAAAGAAAGAATATAATGAAAAAAATTAAAACTTGCTGAGGAATCCATAAGGATAAACGTGCCTGTGAATAATCTTGCCATTTCAGATTCCCTCAAGAGCTTATGTCTCTCTATATTTTATCAATTTTTTTAAAGATATTTACATATTTTATATCTTTCTTAAACAGAGATAGCCATCCACAAAACACAAACACAAACTCTCACATAGTATACCACCCACCCATAAGTGTCTGGCTATGTATATATGTATAGTCATATGTATTGATCTGTCTCTCTATACTAATATATAAATGCATAAACATATGTATTTAGACAAACAGGAAACATACATAGATAGGTCTCAGGCATTTCCAGATTTTGTGCAAGTCTTCTGAGTGCAACTTACCATTGTATTGTTTGTCAAGATAGAGTCCCTCTAACTTTTGGCCAGCTTCTTGTCCTTTGATACTTTTTTCTGCCAGTCCTGGGTTTTGAACGCTAGGCCTGGATGCTGTCACTGAGCTTGAGCATCTTTCATTCAGTAGTTTATTGCCGATAAGAGTCTCATGGAGTTTCTGTCCTGGGCTGGCTTTGAATTGTGATCCTCAGATCTCAAACTCCTGAGTAGCTAGGATGACAGTCTTGAGCTACCAGTACCTGGTTCCTTTGCCTCTTTTACCCTTTTTTTGGCCCCACCACAGCCATGGTATCTACCTTCCTATGTTCTCTCCACCTGCCCACAGACAGGTGTCTGACAGATGCTTTCCACCCACTTATTCATGTCCTCCTCTGTATTGGCTGACAGCTAAGACATGCACTCACTTGTCTGGATGCCAAACACAAAGCCATGTGCTTGTTTCTCAGTCTGGAACATCCTATCAGATTTATAGCACCACAGAGGGTCAGGTGGATGCTCCTCCATGGCTTCTTAAATTGTTCTCATATTAATCCAAAACACGTTTGTCATCACTTGTCCAGCTAACTCATGCACTAATCCAGCATTCCCTACAAACTTAGATCCCAATACCATGAGGACACTCAAGGGTGCATTAGGAGTGTGACCTGCAGGTGGATGTGAGACTGTCTAAGTTGGAGGGGATTTCTCCACCACAGGAAATGGAATACAAATTTAGAATCTGCTTTCATGAGGTGACAATCTCTGGCAGATGTTCTTATCAAATGTGGCACTGCCTACTTCCAGCTTAAAACATGGGTTGATGATCTAGCATAACAGAGAATGTATTCACCCCGGCCCAACACATAGGCTGGGACCGTGAACTTTCAGGTAGCATTTGGCTTTGAAGGTCATGAGATCTTAGTCTACAAATGATGAGCCCCCTCCCGTGAGGCATAGCAAACGGAGCCAAAGTGCAACCCAGTTAAGCACCAGATCAAGCTTCCCTTCTTCAGTAGGGTATGGTTTGAATACTGTGCATAGCTTCTGTTTGAAGACAGTCCAGAAAGGAAAGTCCATGAAACTCTCATTTCCAGTTAACTGCCAAGAAAAAGCCAAAGATAGAGATGAAGCTCAAGAGAGGTAGAGAGCCATTTGAAAAGAATGGTTACACCCTGCAACATCCTCATTACCTGATCTTGAAATATCTCTGCGTGCATCCCAGCATGCAGCCAGCATCTGGGGGTGACAGTGACCCCTGCGCCCATTGGCAATCTGCACTGTCTCTGACATCTGTAATGTGAACCTCATTCTGTTGGGTTTGTGAAGCGGTGTCAACCCTGCAGAAGGAACCAACTGTGCCCTAACTCCCACTGTCCCCTGGGGCCCCTAGCATTCCCCCATCTGCACCCCTCCTGTGGCTTCTGATCCTAGGGAGCCCTCCTGCCCTGTCCAACACTCACATGAAGTGCATATTTCTTCTCCTGGGGCAACTTCTCCACAGAGAGTACATGACATGCCCACTCTCCAGGCACGGGGAGATCCTGCCAAAGTAGCAAATCAGTGATAAGGACATAAAGTGATGAATAGAATTTTAGATCCTGATGGTAGACAGTCTGCAAAATCCAAGGGAGAATGGAATTGGAGAGGACCAGGGATCAGGATGTGGGCATGGAGCTTCCCTGCCAAGGGGGTGGGGGAAGTCACAGGCTGGGGGATGCACAGGATGATCCATGGGCCCTGTGCAGCTACTGGGTCACCCCCTTCTGCATCTCAGCCTTTGGCTTTGAGCTCTGTGATCGTCAAGATATGCACAGTCTGTACTCTGGCTGGCAGAAGAAAGGACCCTGGGAAGACAATTGTAGACCCTTTGTGAGTGTAGGAAGGGGTAGGCTAGACACCCAGTCCAAGAGGAGCTAAAACTGGAGTCTAGGGGTGTGCAAGGAGTGGGTGTGAGGGTTGTGGGCAGTCACAGTCACGGCAGAGGTGGCTCTGTCTGTGGGGTGAGTGCCTCCCTGCAGGCACAGCACTGGACATATCAGAGATCCACATGAAAAGGAAAAGCTGGAAATGGCACTATGGTTCAAATGGTAGAGCATCAACCTTGAGCAAAAGAGCTCAGGGACAGTACCGAGGACCTGAGTTCAAGCCTCATGACTGTAAAAGAAAAAGAACCAGGACTATGACAGGGAACCTGGTACTCTCTTGGTCTAATCAGACACAAGAAGAGGCCCGGATAGGCTGTGGAAAAACACAGAGAACATCTTCCCCCAGCTCATCCTGTCCAGCATGCCGGGACAGCCATGTAACTAGGGCTACGGTGAGATCATCTTCACCACTGTGCTGCCATCTGAATTGTAGGCCTCTGTCCTGGCATGGGGTGTCCTGAGGGCTGAGCAGGTGCCCTAACCCTAGATGGAGAGCAGCCACTGACTGTGGTAGCTAAGGAGAGATCTGTTCCATAGCTATCAGGCCACCCAGCATGGGAGCCATAACCACCCCTCACCCAGGTAGAGGCCAATGGTTCTCCAGGTGCTACTAACATTGCCCCACCCCTAGCTCTGGGTACACGTGACATTCCCTCCACATGGAGCAGGACTAAGTGAAGGATCAGGAAGCTGCCTATGGGCTTCAGATGATGGCCAGGCTGGCACTACAGATGGCCTCACTCTGTCACCACCTTCCCCTGCCTCCATCATTCCTCCATCATGCCTCTCTACCTCCCACCCATTAACCTTGGAAACCAATGAACTGGGCTCTCATCATTCCTCTCATCTCTTCACCCACCTTGCCATGCGTCCATCCCTCTGTCACTTCCACCCCACACACATCCCACCACCAGCCACCCTGTAGCTTATAAGGATCCCAGAGGAAGCTCTTGGTGAAGGGCTTGTGACCACAAAACAGTTACTATCACCCGCTCCGGCCTGATCCACCACAGAATAAGAACAGCCAAGCAGGCACACACCGCAGCAGAGTTGCTCTGCTGCCACCCTGATTTCTTCATGGCCAGGACTTGGCTCTCCTCAGCCTCTCAGCTCAGTAACCAGAACATTGTGCTTTCACAGAGCCATGGCTTCCAGTCTCCATGGACACAATGACATCAAGGTGATGCCAACTTCCCCATCTCTATATACTTCTAACTATGGGATGGGAGCTGAGGTTCTCTTCTGTGACTCCATCCGCTAAGAGGCTCATGCAGATTTCTATCCTTTGCTCATCATGGTGACTCTTTGGTTAACAAGTCACTGCTGGGCTTCCAGTTCACCACATATACAACCCATACTCCAACACTTTTCTTAGAAGGACTGATGATTTTAAATATTCTCTAGTTTTAAATTTCTAGTTCCTTCTCTTTTTCATTTACATATTTCCCTTTCTCACATACTTCTCTTTTTTTACCTTCCTTCTTTCATTCCTGGCCTTGAACTCAAGACCTGGAGCGTTTTCTTAGCTTTTCTTTGCTCAAGGTAGCACTCTAGCTCTTGAGCCACAGCTCTACTTCAATCTTTGTTCTTGCTCTAAACTGGGAGTATGAGTCTCATGCATTTTTCCCTTTGCTGCGTTGGTTTTAAACCACAATACTAAGATCAGGATCCTGAATATGCCTCGGATTACAGGTATTATCTAATCAAAACAAATTCCTGATTTCTTTTTTAGACATAATTAGTTCTTTCAGGTGAGCCACCAGCCACTCATGCAAGAGCATTGCAGGATCCCAGCATTCATCTTGTCTCCAGTCTTATTCCATCCATCTCACAATGGTCATCTAAAACAACCTGCTGTATGCCTGAAGTCGCAAGGAACGTTCTCAACACCATGAGAAGCCCCCTTAAGTTTTGCCTCAGACATGCCCAACCCCCATCCCACTTCCACATGAGCATTTGTTTAGGAGAAATTTCCCGAGTACATCATCATCTTTTCCTCACCATTCAAATTTCATCTTTGGAGTCATTTCTCCCAGACAAAGAGGAACATGATCCATGGTTTGATAGCAGCTCCAGCTTCATAGTCCCAGCCACCAACACCCCCCCATTACCCTGCCAGACACCTGAATTCAAGAACAATGTTTTCACTACCCCTGACTCTTATCAAATGTTTTAACTTATACAGTGCATTAAAATAATTTTACTAAATGGAATAAACACATGGCATCAAGCTTCAGAATCTTTGCACCTGAACTTTTAGTGAATCACAGACACACCAGCATTTCTGTAGCCAACAGAAATCTTAGCTTTGAGATTTCAGCATTCCTGGTATCCAAGTTTGGATTGCTAACACTGCCCTTAATGGGGCACTTCAATCACACAATCCCACAAAAATCAATGTCATTTGACATTCACTGGTAGGTGGTGCTAGGAAAAAGACTGATGTGCCAACTCCATGCTGGCTTGACCTATGCCATCTTCAAACCTGGAGCAAGTGGGGCTCCTCTCTCCATGACATCTTTTGTGTACTACCCCAGGAGGACCTTTACCTTGAGACAAAATTATGAAGACTATCTCTACCAGCAAAGATTCCAGTGAGATGTGCCTACATGGATAAAGCTAAAATCTCACTAAAGTGAGGTTGTTGGCAGTGCTGGAGCCTGAACTCAGGGCCTGGGCACTAAGCATTTGTACTCAAGACTAGCCCTTTACCACTTGAGCACAAACTCCATTCCCAGCTGTTTTTATTTTTGGTAGTAAGAATCTATCAGACTTTCCTGTTCCAGGTGACTTGGAACTTCCATACTCAGATCTCAGCCTCCTGACCAGCCTGGATTAAAAGTGTGGATCAGCCATGCACCACACCTGAGGACTTCTGCCAGCACATTTTTTCCCAAAAATTGGAAGAGAAAGATGAGGGAGGGTTGGGCTCATCCTGCCCTGCATATGAAGGACAGCATCAGCGCGTGAACTTCATTCCCTGTTGCAGGCTGCTGGAGGAAAAGGAAGCAAATAGGCACAGGCTGGCAGCAGATGCCACAGAACAACTTGTGACCAAGACTCCCAGAGCAGACCTCAGAATCGATGACAGAGTTGGATCTACCCAGTAGCAGAGGCAGTGGTGACACCTGAAACTGCGCGTTTGAGCCTTTGCTGCTAGTAAACAGGGCCACCTATGTCTCAGTGAGAAAGGTGAGATTTTGGTGGAGAAGGTGAGATTAAACATTATGTATCATGCAAGAAGAAAGACTATAAGGGGTCTTTTATTATTCCAAGTGAAATTATGGATTTCCTCTTCGGTTTCTTTAAAGAATGACATTGGGATATTGATGAATATTGCACTGAATTTGTAGATAGTCCTTATCAAGATTGCCATTTTTACAATATTACTTCTTCCAAACCAGGAGCATAGGTTTTTGCATTTCCTCAGTTCTGGGTTAATTTCCTTCTCCAGGGTTTATAGTTCCATCAAAAAGGTGCTTTACATTCTAAGTTAATTCCTAGGTATTTTATTTTCTTTGATAGCAAAATGAGTTGCTATCCTGATTCTTGCCTCATTCCTCTCGTTTTTTGGCATATAAGAAGGCAGTTGACATTGAGGGTTAATTTTATACCCTGCTACCTTACCAAAGTTTTATATCAGCTCAAGCAGCTTTGGAGTAGAGTCTATAGGGTTCTTTAAATACAGAATCATGTCATCTGTAAGGAGAGAAAGTTTCAGTTCCTCTTTCCCTTTTCCTCCTCACTCCAGTTAGAATGGCCAAGATCCAGAAATCTAATAACGTATGCTGGAGGGGATGTGGCCAGGAGGGATCACTACTACACTGCTGGTGGGATTGCAAACTCGTTCAACCAGTATGGAAAGCACTATGGCAGTATCCCAAAAAGACTAAACATAGAGCTCCCCTGTGATCCAGCAATTTCACTACTTGCCAATCGTCCAGATAGGACATACTAAATTCACTAGAACAATAACATTTATCACAGCACTATTTACTATAGCAAAGGTATGGAACCAACCCAGATGCCCGTCAGTTGATGAGTAGATCAAATATGGTATTTTTACACAATGTAATTCTGTGCTTCTGTCAGAAAGAATGACATAGACGAATTTGTAAGGAAATAGAAACACTGTAAAGTTTAGAAATTAGTTTCTGTCTCCTTCTCTCTCTCCTTCTCTATCTCTGTAAAATTTAGAAGTTCCTGTTTTTCTCTCTTTCTCTCTCTTTTCTCTCTTTCTCTCTCTCTGTCTGTCTGTCTGTCTGTCTGTCTGTCTGTCTCTCTCTCTCTCTCTCTCTCTCTCTCTCTCTCTCTCTCTCTCTCTCTCTCTCTCTCTCTCTCTCTGTCTGTCTCTCTCCAATACTTAGGCTTGAACTCAGGGCCTGAGCTACATTTGCTCAAGGTTAGCACTCTACCATTTGAACCACAGTGCTGCTTCTGGCTTGCTCTTTTCACGTAGTATTGAGGAATCTAACCCAGGCCTTCATCCTTGATAGGTTAGCACTCTACCACTAAGCCACACAGTCAGCTTTTAGAGGTTTCTGACAAAGGTTTTCCTACATGCTATTATTTCTTCTGTGAGTGCTCTTAATGCTTGCTGAAGGTTGACTTTGTTTAGAAGACTTACCCTAATGCTCCCATATACAGAGATTCTATATATAGCTAAATGTTTTTCATTACTCAGAATTTCTCTATTGTGTATGTTCTGAAATGTACTGAAGACTGACTTCTGATTAAAAGTCATTGCACATTTGTTCTATTCATTAGTTTTCTTTTCTTCTATGGGAATCAGGTTTGTGATGAACACAGAACTATGCCTTCCAGGTCAAACACTTTCCACATTTGTAATATTCATAAGGTTTTTCTCTCCTATGTGCTTTTTATACTTAGTCATGCGTTCATGATGGATTTTTCATATTCTTATATTCATACGATTTTTATCCTGTGTCTGTGTGGTATCATGCAAACTCAACTATGAGTTCTTCAAAAAATTTCCCTTTCATTTTATTCATAGGATTCTATCCTGTGGGTGTTTAGTGATAAATCTTGACTTGTGCCTTCTGGGGAAAAGACTGAACATTTGCTACATTCATTAAGGGTTTGATCTTGTGTTGGTTCTGTGACACAAGCTGAGTTTTCTTCCACAGACTAAAATCTCTTTCCTATTTATTACATTGCTAAGGCTTCTCATATGTGTGAACTCTCTTACGCTGCCTGAAGGGTGAATACTGCACGAAAGACTCTCAACTTTGGTTATATTCCTAAGGTTTCTAATATGTGTGAATTCTGTTATGCCTCCTGTAATGTGACTTCCATCTGAAGGTCTTACCACATTTGATGCACTCGTACAGTTTCTCTCCTGTGTGTGTTCTCTGATGCAATTTGAGGGAAGACTTCCATTTGAAAGACATTCCACATCGGTTACATTCATAAGGATTTTCTCCTGTTTGAATTGTCTTATGCATGTTGAGGTTTGGCTTCTGTGTGAAGGACTTTCCACATATGTTACACTCATAAGGTATTTTTCCTGAGTATATTCTCTGATGAACATGGAGTTTTACCTTCCATTTGAAAGACTTTCCGCATTCACTACATGCATAAGTTTTCTCTCCTATGTGTGTTCTATTAAGCCCATCAAGATATGACTTCCACTTGAAGGTCTTTCCACATTTGTTGCACACATAAGGTTTCTCTCCTGTGTGTGTTCTTTGATGCAATTTGAGGGAAGATTTCTGTCTGAAAGACTTTACACATTGGTTACATTCATAAGGTTTCACTCCTGTGTGTATTCTCTGATGAACACGAAGTTTTCCCTTACCTTGGAAAGACTTTCCACATTCATTACACTTATAAGATTTCTCTCCTGTGTGTGTTATTTGATGAACTCGAAGGTGTATCTTCTGGGTGAAAGGCTTTTCACATTTGTTACATTCATAAGGTTTCTCTTCTGTGTGTCTTCTCTGGTGCAAAGTGAGGTATGATTTCAGTCTAAAAGTCTTCCCACATTTATCCCATTAAAGATTTCTCTTCTGTGTGAGATCTCTGATGTGTGCTGAGAGCTGAATTCTGGGCAGAAATTTTATTACGTTCCTCATATTCATAAGGTTTGTCTTCTCTTGGAGATCAAGGTTGGAGCGTCAGGTCTGACTTCTCAGAAATTAATTTTCACACTTGATGTACGCATCACATATCTCAGGATATTTGCTCTGAGGTATTGTAAGGCGTATTTCATTACTGAAAGATTTCTCACATTCACTACATGTATGAGGAGTCTCTCCTGTGTACATTTTCGGATGTGTAGTGATGGTCGGTGTTAAGTACAATAGTTTTCATCACACAGTACATTTAGCAGTTTTCCTCCCTCCCTGAAGAATTTCTTGGGCAGGGAGAACAGAATTATGATACTGCAGATCTTTTGGACTGTCACAATCATGAATAAAATGCTCTGAATATCCGATGGATTTTTTAAGAACAGGAGACATACGAGATCTATATGCAGCATGCATCTCATCAGGCTTAGGAGACAGAAGCATGTTCTGACACTTAATGAACTCCTCAGTCCTCACCCCTAAGTTGTTACCGTTATTACTAATCAGCTCTGGATTATGTTAGAGCACAAATTTAAAGTTGTTGCTAATCTCACGTTTTCCTCCACTTCGATACTACTTGCAACTGCTACTTCACAAAGACATTCATGTGGACTTTCCTGGCAGGTCTTGAACACATTTTCCATTACCTGGACATCTAAAATGAGTCATAGAAAAAAAGACACAAACCTACATGAGATACAAATATTCCTTACTGTAAAGGTAATGACTTTACTTTCCCATCCTAAGTGTTAGATATTTTAAAATATAAAAGTGGAAATTGGTTTGTGAGAAATATATGTTTTCTCCCTAACATATTAAGAAAATGATATTTTACAATGACCAATAATGTTTTTCTGTGTTTTAGTTCTCTTTTTATATCACAGGAAATATTTATTGAAATTACCCAACTATGTATTGCTACAGTTTTAAGCTGAGTACTACCTATACTATACCTGCAGCTGTTTTTTTTCAAATACTGTTTTGTTTATACATTGAGGAATAGCTGCCTTTCTTTTATTTTTGAGAAAAAAATCTAAATATTGTGTTGTTTGGCATCTTTTTAAAACTTTCTTTTCTTTTCTTTTCTTTTTTTTTGTAGTTCATAGGCCTCGGCCCTCTCCCTGAACACTTCAGCAGAAGACTATAACCCCTATACTTGAGCTACAGCCCCACTTCCTGTTTTCTAGAGTTAACTACAGATAAGAGTCTCAGGTCCTGAGTAGCAGATAGGATTACCTTACCCAGTTTCAATGCTGTTTGCTTATTAACCATTAAGTGAGGAACACGAATTTTTTCTAGATTCAACGGCCACAAGTTTGGTTTATATGTATGTTTGCCTTTGATCCAAGCAAGAACGATTCTTGAGAGTAAGGACTTACACCTATATCCCTTCAGTTACAACTTCTCACTAAAGTCTCAATTTAGGTATTTGTGGGAATTTTGAAATTTGTTTCTTTCCATTTGAAGTCTTATAAAAATTCCTTTTCTAACAATCCTGTCCCTCAGAACCATGGAAAACCAGAAAATCCCCAGCTCATTGTCTACTTAATTTTCTTTTGTTGATTGAAACTTTGTTGTTTTTTTTTCCTTCCATTCCTGGGTTTGAACTTAGGACCTAACCACTGTCCTTGGGTTTTCTCAAGACTAGAACCCTACCAATGAAGTCCTTACTTCTGGCTTTTTCTATGTATGTGGTAATAAGGAATCAAACCTGTGTCTTTGTGCATGCTAGGCAAGCACTCTACCACTAGGCTTAATTTCTGGTGGAAAGGTCTGGGTCTGAATACCAGTCTCTTCCTACCAGCAAAAAGATATTATCCTTATCAGAGAATAATGCCCTGACTTATTCCTTGTTTGCTCAATCATTTATAGTCTTAGTTTTAAAGAAATGATATATCATTCATTCTTTCTTTCTTTCTTTCTTTCTTCCTTTCCTTCCTTCCCTCTTTCTTCCCTCTTTCTTCTTTCTTTCTTTCTTTCTTTCTTTCTTTCTTTCTTTCTTTCTTTCTTTCTTTCTTTCTTTCTTTCTTTCTTGTTTTGCAGTCATGGGACTTGAATTCTAGACCTGGCTGTCGATCCTGAGCTCTTCAGCTCAAGGCTACTGCCCTATGTCTTTAGACTCAACCCCACTTCTCATTTTCTATTGGTTCATTGGAGAGAAGAGTCTAAGGTGTTTTTGTGATAGGTCAGTCTTTGAACCTTGATCCTCAGATCTCAGCCTCCTAAGTAGCTAGGATTACAGGCATGAGACACGGGCTCATGGCTTTCTCATTTTATTTTGTTTCACAGTGATTTCTCCAGAGAAATCTAACTTTAACTCTACTGCCACATAGAATTCATCATATCACCCTATGATTCTTGGTGCCGGGGGTTTGGGCTAGAATGCACAAAGACCTGGTTCAGTTCCTTGGTACTACATACAAAGAAAAAGCCAGAAGTGGTGCTATGACTCAAGAAGTAGAGAGCTAGCCTTGAGAAAACCCAAGGACCATGCTCAGGCCTTGAGACCAAGCATAGGATTGGGAAAAGAAAATGATTCTTGATTCATTCACAAAGAATTCCATAGGTTCCACACAGGATTTAGGGTAACTAAGAATATTATTGCTCAGTACATCACAACATGAACTTACCAATGGGGCTCAGGCTCCAACATCAATATGAAGATGCATTCACTCACCTGTGATATTCTTGTCAGAGGAATTTCCTATCCAGAGTTCTGCACAGTGCTCTAGCTTGTCAATTAATACAGGTTTGGGAACACAGGGCCCTGTAAATTAGAAACAGTAGAGAATTATTGCTTATGCTGTGTCATCATTGCTTTAAGTTCGCAGACATCCTACTCACAAGTTATCTATTAAATCTTTTTTCTCATTTCTCACTGGCTCCACGGTTGACTTTTCTCCAGCTCTGGATTCATTTTGTATGGCATAAACTTAGCTGTCTTGCTCAAGGCTAGAAAAATACCAGTTTGAGTCCCAGCTCCACTTACATGCATAGGTCTTCATGCATGCTAGGCAAGCACTCAACCACAAAGTCAAAGTCTTGACACTCCACTAACATTTTTGAGGGGTTACTTGGAGTTATAGAGTTTCATGACAATTTTTATGCCATTGCTGGCTTCAAATTAGAATTCTTAGATTTCTTCCTCCTTAATATTTTAAGATTACAGGCATGAAACATTGCACCTAGTGCCAGGTTTCCATTATAAACTCACTGTTTAGTGATTTGTAGATCCTATTTCCAATAATGATATATATTCTATTCTGGATGGTTTATCCACTTACAATTACTGTGTGAGTTTGGAATGTCGTCTCCATTAGAGGAAACATAATTTAGAACTGTTGTCAAAGTATCCTGATGGTATCCTGAAGAATGAGTACAAAATTACCTTAGGTTTTCTTTAGAAAGTAATGATAATTCTCAGAGCTTGGAATCTTTCATTTAAATAGTATTGAAAGTTTGATAAACATTCACGTATCTGCAAAATAACAAGGCACTTGGCCTTGCAAGTGAATTTGACTTTTGCTCACCTAAGGACACCAGGTTGCTGTAGGTCTCCAGCATTACATCTCTGTACAGGGTCCTCTGAGCATTGTCCAGATGCTGCCACTCCTCCCAGCTGAAATCCACAGCTACATCATCAAATGACACCAGCTTCTGGAATGGCACATTTTCATCAAGTAATTAGCACTGAGTTATAAACACACCATGTCTGGAATTTTATTCTTTTTTTGTTGGAATTGTACTCCTTTACTTAAATGTTTAGACTTACATGAAATATTGACCTGAAAAGCTTAGGGATGGTGCCTAGGCCCAGAGTTCAAGTCCCAAGACCCACAAAAAAATAAAAAGGCAAGCCAGGTGTTGGTGGCTCACGCCTGTCATCCTAGCTACTCAGGAGACTGAGATCTGAGGACCATGGTTCAAAGCAGCCTGGCACAAAATTCCATGAGACTCCTTTCCAATTACCCACCATAAAATGTTTAATGGCTTGTGGCATATCATGGGAGAGCAATTGTGGTATCGACAAAAATAAGTCGGGGGAGTAGATTTAGGTTATAAATGGAATTATTTCATTGACAAGGAACTACATTATATGATGACATATGCTGGTACTGTGAGAATATTGCAAAATCTTAGGGTATCAAGTAATAATACTGTGAAGTACACCCAGAATGTTAATGTTCTGTGTCTGGCATAATAATCACTTGGGGAAGAAACTTTTTTTTTCTTTTTTTTGGCTGGGGGATTTGTAAGGCTTGAAGTCTGGGCCTGGGCACTGTTCCTGAGCTCTTCAACTCAAGGCTATCACCCTACCTATGAAGCCACAGTGCCATTTCCCATATTCTAGTGGTTAACTGTAGATGAGAGTCTCATAGACTTTCTAGTGTGCAGGCTGGCTGAACCAAATCTTTAGATATCAGCCTGATATCTGAGTAGCTAGGATTACAGGCAGAAGTCACTCCACCTGGCAAGAAATTTATTTCTTGCTGTTTTATACTACAAATTTACTGTATGTTTTACTTTTTCAAAAAGACTGAGGATGACCTTTGTTCTGTATATAATGGGAAGAGGGGTAGGGAGCTGTGAGCAGAAGAACTGAGGGGCAATACTCAGGGTAGGACAATAGCCTTAAACTAAAGATCTCAAGGCCCAAGATCCAAGCCCCATGACTTTCCCCACTACCCCACAAAAAAAGGGAAAAAAATAGGAGATTGGAGAGGATTTTCTAAAAAGAATATATAGAAATAGTAGTTCAAAATGTAGAAAGAAGTTCAATATTAACAGTCATGAGAAAAATTAAAATTACAATGAAATCATTACTTTAAATATGTTAATATAAATATAGTTTTAAACAAAAAGATCCACATACACACACGCAAACACACACACACACACACACACACGCATACAAAAAAACAACTTTCAAAGTCTATTACTGGGAAGTTAGTGAGAAGAAGTAGAACTTTGGAATAGTTCTGTAAGGAATATAAAGCAATCAAAAATTGCGTGGAGAGTGCTAAAAAAGTGCTAAATATAGAATTACATAGAAATATGGTCCAACACTTCTATTTCTAGATTTGTACCTAACGGAAGAGAAAGCAGAGACTAGAACAAATATGTGGAGAATCCATTCACAACTATTAATAATATTCAAAAGATAGAAATATGCAAAACAATGCATTGAAAAGGAAGAACATTTTACTATATTTTGCAGATGAATCTTGATTACAGTAAACTAAAAATACAGCAGTCATAAAGGAAGAGCTAGGGTGTGTTTTCCCTACCAGAGCTTCCAAGGATCAACAAACCCTTAGAGCCAAAAAGCACGATGGTTCCAGAGAATGGAGTAGAGAGGAACAGGAGCTGAATGTTTAATGATTAAACATGGAAGATGAAAATTGCTCTAGATGGATAGAATGAAGAGAGAACTGTACTCTAAACAATGGTTATGTAGCCACACAGGATGGGACACACCTATACTCCCTGATCTTGGGAAACTCAAGAAGGATTTCTAGCCATCCTAGATGCATGGAAAGATCTATCATAAAAACTATTGTGGAGGGGCTGGGAGTTTGGCATAGTTGTAGAGTGCTTGTATGAAGACGAAGGTTCAATTCTGCACTACCACATACACAGAAAAAACCAGAAGTAGTGCTGTGGCTCAAGTAGAAGATCACTAGGCTTGAGGAAAGCTGACGGACAGTGCTCAGACCGAGTTCCAGCCATTGGGCTTGTTTAAAAAAACCAGAAAGCTGAGCATGTTGGGGTGGTGGCTCACTTTTATAATCCTAGCTACTCAGGAGGCTGAGATCTGAGGATCAAGGTTTAAAGCCATCCTGGCACAAAAATACCTGAGACTTTTATCTCCAATTTACCTTTAGAAAATGGGAAGTGGGGCTTGGCTCCAGGGTAAGGTGGTAGCCTG
The DNA here is from genome assembly GCA_024803745.1 of Megascapheus bottae. Classification (NCBI taxonomy): domain Eukaryota; kingdom Metazoa; phylum Chordata; class Mammalia; order Rodentia; family Geomyidae; genus Megascapheus; species Megascapheus bottae. Next base: position 520,143 of record JANJXV010000147.1, on the reverse strand, counting down.
GAGCTGAAGAGCTCAGGGATAGTGCCCAAGCTGAGTTCAAGATCTATGACCCACCAAAAAAAACCAAAAAACAAAAAATAATATGGAAAAATTTGGATTCTCTTAATTTTATCAGGCATATAAATGTCTTTTTTGCTGTTGAAATAACAAATTGTTTGGAAACATTTTAAACGTTTTTACCTAGAAATGTACACTACAAATGGAATTAATAACAAACACAAAATATGGAAAAGATACAAATTATAACAATATGGGTATCCTGCCTTTGTACCTTTTCACTGACTCCTGTTCAAATGAGTCACATATTCTGAATCATTTTTCCCAGTCAATATATGCCACACATATTAGCTTGTACTGAACTTCTTGGGAAATCAAAAGCAAATACTAAGCAAATGTGTGTTAGATTTTCTCAACAGTGATATTTCAAATATAAATCCCTACTCATTGCATTATTTAATATCAATGCCGGAATCTAACTTACACTGGCAGAATCTTCAATCTTTTGAGAATCTTCAAAAGGGTGTGTAAATATTTAGGATCGTTATGTCTTCCTGGAGGAAAGATCCCTTCAGTAGTATGTAGTAACCTTCTTTGTCTTTTCTTACTATTTTTAGTTTGAAGTCTATTGTATCTGATATGAGGATGGCAACTCCAGCCTGTTTATGGGGGCAGTTAGCTTGATAGAGTTTATTGCAACCTCTCACATTCAAAAGATGATTGTTTTTGGGTAAGATGTGTCTCTTGAAGACAGCAGAACGATGGCTCTTGCTTTTTGATCCAACTAGACAGCCTATGCCGTTTAATGGGAGAGTTAAGTCCATTGATGTTGAGAGTTAGGATTGAGAGATATTTATTAGTTCCTACCATTTTTAAAAGCTTTTAGTAGGGTTTGTGTCTTGACAGTTCTTGTGGTCCTTAGATGGTATGCTGTTTAGGTGACATTTCTTTCACTATATTGCATTTATTTTGGTTTTCTATGTATAGAGCATCGTTGAGAATTCGCTGTAGTGTTGGTTTTGTTTCGACATATTGTTGCAGCTTTTCCCTGGAATGGAATTTTTTCTTCTTCCCTCAGTTATGAATGAGAGCTTAGCTGGCTACAGTATTCTTGGTTGGTAGTTATTTGACTTAAGGTCATGACATATATGCTTCCAGTCACTTCGTGCTTGCATGGTCTCTGCTGAGAAATCTGGGGTTATTCTGATTGGTTTGCCTTTATAGGTTACTGATCCCTTTTCCCTGGCTGCCTTTAGGATCTTTTCTGTCGTTTCTATTGATCCAGTTCGGATCACAATGTGGCGGTGGGATGTTCTTTTCTGGTCAGGTCTGTTTGGGGTTCTAAGAGCTTCTCGTATCTGGATGGGCCTGCCCTTCTGGATATTTGGGAAATTCTCTGAGATGATTCCCTGAAGTATATTTCCAATACCATTGACCTCTTTCTCCACGCCCTCCTCAATACCAACTAGCCTTAAATTAGGCTTCCTAATTGTATCTTGGACCTCCTGAAGCGCTCTCTCATATTTCCTAGATTTGGATTGACTCATTTTCTCTTCTTTCTGTATAATACCTAAATTATCTTCAGCCCCGGAAATTCTCTCCTCTCCATTGTCTAACCTGCTATCAAAGCTATCTACTTTATTTTTCATCTCCCTTGCTTCTAATTGCTCATTTTTGATGCCTTGCATCTCTTGTTTTATATCATGTATGGATTTCATTATCTCCTTGATTTCCTTTTGAGTGGTTAGCTCAGTAGCTTTATTTTCTTTGGACATTTGCTGGAGTTTGGTCACGTTTTTATTTGTGGATTCTATGGAATTCATCCATCTTTCTTTGAAAAACCTTAATTATGGCCTCCTTTATGGCTTCTTCTTTTTCACTTATCACCTTGTTTTTGCTTTCCTCTTGTTCAGCTATGGCTTCCTCCATCATCTCTTTCTTTATATTTTCACATTTTTCATTAATGATGTTTATCAATTGCATTTGTGTAGCACTTGGAAGACTCTCCTCTAGGTTTGCCAGTGACTGTTAAATTGTCTGTTTACATTGGGTGAGGGATGTTGTTTCTTGATTTGACATTATTCTTGAGTTTCTTGTTCGGCCCATTTGAAATGGGAGCAAGATTACTACTAAATACGATTATAGTTTTTCAGATATAACCAACCTAGACCTCTGTAGCTGGCAGACACTAGATGTTCACAAGTTTTGATTGGTATTATCACTCTTTCTTTTTGTGCACTTACAGACCAGTCTAATACAACCACTGATAAGCGATTTATACCCAAAACAATAAGCCTCTCAATCCAATCTCTATTGTCTTTAAGTCCCTCTGAGCCTAGAAAATAATTAACCACCTACATATACAATATTGCTCAACAGTCATCAAGTGTAGATCCGTGCAGTATAAGGGTTGAAAGACGAGCAGAGGTCCAGAGATAGAAAAAAAGAATGAGAGAGGTCAGGGGAGGTACAAAAGGATTAACGTAGGAGTGTAATAATATTGTAGTCATGACGAAAAGGTATAGCATAAGGATAACTGACCTAAGTTGGTAAGTAGGTAGCATATTTGAGTACAATGTTTGGAAAGTATTGGACTAAAACTTATGTGCTGCTGCACGACTAGCTCTTAGCCCAACCAGTGGCCTCACAGTGGACTATGGGATGGATCTGTTTTTCTTGTCTGCGTTGAGGGAAGGGGTATTTCACAAGATGCAGAAGCGAAGATTTCAGAAGCAAATGCTGTGAGTGAATTAGCTCGTAAAAAGCATTTTTACATTCTTTTATTTTCTGCCAGTCTTGGGGCTTGAATTCAGCGCCTGAGCACTGTCCTCGGGTTTTCTTAAGTCTAGCCCTCTGCCACTTGAGCCAGAGTGCCACATCTAGATTTTCTATCTATGTGATACTGAGCAATCAAACCCAGATCTTCATGGATGCTAGGGAAGCACTCTACCACTATGCCAAACTCTCAACCCTGACATAGTAATTATAAAGTCATCATCATCATCTTCATATCCAAATATCCTTTCTCCTACAAAGAATGAACACTTAACTGTGTCTAATGCTTTTTTTTTAATTTCACTAATTCTTCTGTGTTTTTCCCTCTTGCATTTTTTACACATGACAGAAAAGCTCATCATCAGGAAAAAATTGATTAGGATACAGAACCCTAATAATATCCTAGTAGATTGACGTGAAAAATATGTGCAAGATGCCCTGTGTGTTTGACCTAGTGGTAGAGTACTTGGCTACCAACCAATAAGCCTCAGGTTTGATTCCTCATTACCACATACATAGAAAACGCTGCAAGTGGTGCTGTGGCTCGGTGGGACAGCTAAAGCCTAAAGAAAGCCCAAGAACAATGTTCACACTCTGAAGTCAAGTCCCAAGGCTAGGAAAAACAAAAAAAATTCGACAAGGGGCAAAATGCAGGCAGAGAAGGCACTGTGAAGCAAATGTTTTGTAAAGGATGAGGGCAATATTGACCCTTCAGTTTGGATCTTACCTAAGAAAGGCTCCTTGAGCCTGAGACCAGACTGGTAGTTGGGCCTAGTGGAAGACATTGGGATTGGACAAATAAGGTGTGCTGTTTACTACATCCACATGTATATTGTGAGATTGGAGGAGAGATTCAGCCTCCAGTATGTCTTTGGTGAGGTCTTTTGTGAGCAAGGATCTTTGGTCATGGGCCCTGAAAGGTGAACCTGCCTCCATCACAATGGAACAGAAAATGGAACTCTGGTAACCAAGCCACTGTAACTAACAACCAACTCAAGCCAGCTCACTTGGCCTGTGGCTCAGGAGGAAGAAAGATGTTGCTGTGCTGTTGCCAAAGGTCAGGAAACTCGAGTCTCAGGCATGGAATTTGTGGATGTCTTACTCGAAGATGTACATGCTAGATCATTGCCAAGCCACAAATCCAGTATAACAGAACTTTCTCTAAGGAGAAGGCCAGGAAAATCCAGGGCAACCAGATGAGGTAAATTTCTAAGAAGAAATATATTTGACACCGTCATCCTCCCCACACACTACAAATTCTTTTTTTTCATTTTTTTATTGTAATTAGTAAAAGGGTTAGATGACATTTGCCAGATAGAAGGTGCATTAATTCACATACATTGATACCCTTTCACATGTCTTGGTACCCATTTCCCTCCAACCCTACAATCCCCACACGTCTGGGTTTTCCCCCCTTCCCTATCAAATTTCAAATATCCAAATACAAATAAATTCAATATATAATATAAAGTGAGATACTATATCAATATGGGATAACCAAGGGACAGCAAACGAGATGAGAGACAACATAGTACATTAAGGACAAAAATCATTCATTATATGGCTTTTGTTTCAATATCTTGGAGATCCTCTCAATTAGCTTCACATTATATGGCCTTATATATGGCCTTTTGCTCTATTGCGAATCTCTGCTAGTAGAGCCCAAGGTTTCTACTGATTATGATGAATGAGGGAAACCACTGAGCCTAAGTTCCTTTGAGTCTGGCTTACTTCACTTAATATGTTTTGTCCTAAGTCTTTAAATTTCCTAACAAATGGGGCGATGTCATTCTTTCTGACAGCAGGATAGAATTCCATTGTGTACAAATACCACAACTTGTTGATCCACTCATCAACTGAGGGACATCTGGGTTGGTTCCATATCTTTGCTATGGTGAATAGTGCTGCAATGAACATTGTTGTGCTAGTGGGTTTAGTATGCCCTTGTTTCTGGATTGTTGGGTAAATGCCAAGTAGTGGAATTTCTGGGTCATAGGGGAGTTATATGTTTAGCCTTTTGAGGCACTGCCGCACTGCTTTCCATAGTGGTTGAACGAGTTTGCACTCCCACCAACAGTGTAGTAGTGATCCCTCCTGGCCACATCCCCTCCAGCATCTGTTGTCATTCGTTTTCCTGATCCTGGCCATTCTAACAGGAGTGAGGTGGAATCTTTGAGTTGTTTTGATTTGCATTTCTTTTATGACCAGAGATGTGGAGCATTTCTTCATGTGTCTATAGGCCATTTTTGTTTCTTCTTCAGAGAAGACTCTCTTTAAGTCTTTGGCCCATTTTTAATGGGATGGGTGTTAGTTTGGAGTTTAGTTTTGGAGAGATTTAATTTTTTGAGTTGTTGATATATTTTAGATATGAGGCCTTTGTCTGTTGTTTGGTTGGTGAAGATCTTCTCCCACTCTGTAGGCTTCCTGATTAGTTTACTAGCTATATCCGTTGCCATACAAAAGCTCTGCAGTTTAATGCAGTCCCACTTATCCAGCCTTTCTCTGATTTGTTGTGATTCTTGGTCCTTATTAAGAAAGTTTCGACCTGTGCCATAGAGGCCTAGTGTATCTCCTATTCCTTCCTGTAAACTTTTCAGTCTGTCAGGTTTTACCTCCAGGTCTTTAATCCATTTGGAGTTAATTTTAGTGCAAGGTGACAAAGAAGGATCCAACTTTAGTTTTCTGCAGGTGCTTAACCAGTTCTGCCAGCACAAATTGTTGAAGAGGCTATCTTTCTTCCATTCTATTTTTTTGGCTCCCTTGTCAAAGATTAGGTGGCCATAGGTCTGTGGTTTAATATCTGGGTCCGCAGTTCTATTCCATTGGACTTCAGGCCTGTTCTTGTGCCAGTACCAAGCTGTTTTGAGAATTATTGCTCTGTGATAGAGTCTAAAGTTTGGAATTGAAATTCCTCCAGCGCTGTTCTTTCTGCTAAGAAGTGTTTTTGCTATGCGGGGTCTTTTATTATTCCATATGAAATTTTGAATTGCCACTTCTATTTCTTTAAAGAATGACATTGGGAAGTTGATGGGTATTGCATTCAATTTGTAGATAGCCCTTGGCAAGATTGTCATTTTCACAATGTTGATTCTTCCAATCCAGGAGCATGGGAGGTTTTTCCATTTCCTTAGTTCTGCTTTAATTTCGTTTTTTAGGTTTTTAAAGTTTTCATCTAAGCGGTCCTTTACATTCTTAGTTAAGCTAATTCCTAGGTACTTTATTTTCTTTGAGGCTATTGTGAAAGGAGTTTCTTTCCTGATTATTGCCTCCTTCCTCTCACTGTATGCTTGCTCCTTGCCTTATTGCACTGCCTAGGAATTCTAGTACTATGTTAAAAAGGAGTGGAGAGAGTGGGCATCCTGAATGCTACCCCTTACCACTTTTATGCAAAGCTTAGGCCTGTGGCATTTTAAGCACAATTCAACGCTCTGTTTTTTTGCTGGTTAATTAGAGGTAAAAATCCTATGGAATTTATTGCATGGCTGATTTGAACTGGAATCCTCAGGTCTCAGCTTATCTTGAATAGGTAGGATTACAGTACTTTTACAACCTGTATGCTCATACACATCGCTTCTGATCCAAACACTCATTGTTCAATTTAACTAACAAGATGTGAGGAAAGTTGATTGACTGTAATTTACTAGATGGGCTTCTAGTGAGTATATATTTCCACTTCCACTCTGAAGCCAGGGAAATGTTTCTGGTACATGTTTCAACTCTCTCCCAAAGAGGAAATAATGTGTGAGTACGTTTGCTAGTATTTCAGATAGGAGATGGACTTTGGTGTTTGGAACCTGTTGGGCAGAGTGTATCAGCTGGGCTGTGATAACAGAGATGATGTTTCAGACAGGAATATTTTCATAACAGACAGACTTAATCCAGATCCTTGGATTTCAGGCCTTGAGTAGATAGAATTACAAGTGTGAGCTGCCACCACCACCTGGTTCATTTTGGAAACCTTAATTGCTTCTCATTTGTTCCTTTCCTTTTTTGGAAGATTGATCTAAGCTGGCTGATTGTGCATCACAATGAAGTGATTGGCCTCAGGAATTGCAAAGATTTGTTTCATCAGCACAGAATGAATGAAAGTTGATCTAAACCCAATAGTATTTTCCTTCTGATAAATCGGGAACTTACTTATATCATTTTTCCTTGCCTTTGCTTTCCCAAAGCAAGCAACATGTTTCTTAAAAACTATACTTCATGAGAATATTATAATTAGAAGCTATCTTCTGCACACTTCAGAATAGTCCTTGCATTTATAAACTTATATTACAATATTAGGTAGAAGAATGGTGACTGTTAGTTTCATAACTATTTCATATGTTTTACTCTTTAAGGCTCATTAACTCAAGAAGTGATTAAAGACATTTAGATAATAGTAGATCATAGCTGCTGCTGATTTGATGTGTGTGCAGATGATACACAGATTTATTAGGATTACTCAAAAGTTTTCTTCAAATTTTCAGTAGTAGACTGCTATGCTAACTGGAAGGTGATAGTAATGATGCTGAAATTCTATGAATCAGCTATGAAGCAGAATTTCAGGGGAGAGTATTTGCTAGGGACTTAATATCTAAGGCGCATATCAAGAATATTGAACTATAACACCAAATGATGGAGGACTCAGCGTCACATTTTATTTGTTTTATGCAAGTCTTGGGACTTGAACCCAGGGCCTGGGAACTGTCCTTAAATGTTTTTTTTTGCTTCAGGCTAGTGTTCTACCACTTGATCCACAGCTCCACCTCCAGATTTTTCGTAATGAACTGTAACTCAGAATGTCATGCAATTTGTTTGGGCTGGATTCAAACATGATTCTGTGTAGATAGGATTCCAAGTGTGAGCGCACAGAGCCTGGCTAGTATCATTCATCATTCAAGTCATGGGTCTGCAATTCTGCACCTGGGTCTTGTCACTGAGCTTTTCAGCTCAAGACTACTGCCCTATCCCTTGAGCCATAGGGCCACTTCTGGGTTTCTGGTGGTTAATTGGAGATAAGAGTCACATGGACTTCAGTGCCCAGGCTGACTTTGAACTGCTATCCTTGGATCCCAGCCTCTTGAGTAGCTACATTTACAAGTGTGAGCCACCATACCCGGCTAAATTATTTTTTAAGTTAATTTTTTTGTTAAGTCAATATATAGTTGGCATACGGTTATATAAGTTATGAACACATTTCTTAAGAAAATTGTTATCCCCTCCCTCCTTTTTCTCTGTTTTCCTACCCTCAGCCCCCTCTCCACCCAGATTGTTCAGTTCATTTCCGTTTAGTGTCTTCCAAGTATCACTGTTCAATTGGTTCACCCTTTTTCCTTTGTTTTTTTTTTTTTTACCATTTTATTATACCCTCTCCATTCCCCAAATCACATAAACCTATGTACAAGACACAGGGTACCCGAATTCAACACAGTGACTACAGAGAATAAAATTAAGGGAAAAAGAAGAAAAGAGGTAAAAAGCAAAGAAAATGAAAGAACATCATACAGTACCTTAGAAGCAACAACACTGAAAAAACAAAACATAAAACCTTGGGCTGAAAATGAAGCTTGCCTAGCATGTATGAAACCCTGGATTCCATTCCTCAGCACCACATAAACAAAAAACTGGAAGTGCCACTGTGACTCAGCTGGTAGATTTCTAACGTTCAGCACAGAGTGTCTCCAAGTGACAAAAATCTGTCACATTTAAGTCAGACTTCAAAACTTTGCTAGGAACCAGTTATGTGATTTGGAATAAAGTCCAGTTTTCAAAAAATCACTAACCAGGCGCTGGAGGGTCATAATTGTCATTCTACTAGCCAGGGAGAAGGTGATTCAAAGCCTTTGCAAGCAAAAAAACGAAAACAAAAAACTGTAAGATTCTACTCTCCACTTATCCACCCAAAAACTAACTGGAGTTGTGGCTAAAACTGGTACAGCATTAGCCTTGAGGAAAAAGAACTAAGAGACCTTGCCCAGGTCCAAAGGTCAAGCTCCCCACCAAGAAAGAAAAAAAAAGGAGTCCAGATACCTTAGTTTAAAAAGTATATCTGGATATCTTAGTAGATTTTTCTGATCTTTCCTCATTCATCTCATGGAACCACATAATCTTGATCCTGATCTGACTAAGAGCCTGCATTGTGCTTAATAAATTCATTCCACATATTCCAGTAGAATCTGGACAGCTAACAGCCACTTACCAATGCTTTATTCTACGTTTAGGCCAGTATGTCTTCATACCATCTACACAGACAGCTATATCATCTTTCCAGAAGTATCATTGAGTGTAGAACACTCAGAACTAAAATAATTGCATAAAGATGTAATAAAACCCCTTGATTCATTAAGAAAATTTCTGTACCACTTAGAGCAAGTACATTAGTGGTATTTACCTCTAGCCTCTTTTTTTAAAAAAATTATTAACATTGAATTTTACATCATATTTCAATTGTCATGTTTAACCAACAAGTATTCAAGAAGGGAATCGCTATACAATCACTGGCACATAGATTTTAGAATATAGTAAAAATTAAGCTGAGTCATTGTATGTCATAGATACAGATTAATCTATAATAAAACACATGTCTATAGTGTGTATAGTCTATCCTAGATTTTTATGTCTATGTAGTTATGTCTATATCTCCAAAATTATGTCCAGAACTTTGGGTATCAACTATTCAATCATCTCTCTACTACTTTTTGAAACTAATATCTATATATTAAGGATACCATGTACCTTTTGTTCCTTGGTCTTGACTTATCTCACTCAACAGGATTCACTCTAATTTCATCCACTACCCCAAAAATGCCATTATTATTTTTTTCTGTGCAGATCTTCTTTTTATGTATTTATTTTTATTGTAATTTATAGAATGATTACATTATATTCACCAGATAGAAGGTGCATTACTTCTCAAACTTTGATACCACATGTAATGATATGGTCCCCATTTCCCTTCCCCTACCCCCACTCATGTTCATTTCCCCCCTTCCGTATCCAATTTCAAATAACCAATTAGGCACATATGAAATATATCAGAAAACAAGGTGAAATATTGTAACAATATGATATAACCAAGGGATAGCAAAAGAGATAAGAGATCACATAGTTCATTAAGGACAACAATCACTCATTATATGAGTTTTGTTTCTTTATCTTGGAGGTCCTTACATTTAGTGTCATACTATTTGTCACGATGTCTCTAGATTTTGTTCTATTGTAAATCTCTGGTAGCAGAGCCCAAGGTTTCTACTGAATTTGACAAATGAGGGAGACTCTTGGGCCTATGTTCCTTTGAGTTTGGCTTACTTCACTTAATATGATTTTTTTCCTTTTCATCCAATTCCCCAAGAATGCCATTATTTTATCTTGTCGGTTGGCTATGTATCATTCCATTGTGTGTGTGTGTGTGTGTGTGTGTGTGTGTGTGTGTGTGTGTGTGTGTGCGTGTATCACATTTTTTGTAGTAGGGCATCTGGTTGTTTCCATCATCCAGCCTCATTTTCTACAGATATTTTTATAGTCTCTTTTTTATTTTCAGGGTAATATATAGAGGGGTTACGATTACATTTACAGGTAGTGGACTGCATTACTTCTCACACATTTATTCCACTCCACATGTTTTTGTCCCCAGTTCCCTCTCCCCTCCCCTTCCCAATCATCTTGTTTCCCCCCTTCCCTTTCCTATTTGACATAAACAAATAAACATATATACAATATGCCAGGGAAAAAATCAGATACAGTAACAATCTGACATTAACCAAAGGGCAAAATAAGAGATGAGAAATAACATAGTAGTTTAAGGACAAAAATCACACAAGATTAAGAGCAGCGATGACACAAGATATAGCTCTTGTTCCCATATCCTAGAGATCCTTTCATTTAGTCTCATCCTATATGACTTTATATACCTAGGTTTTTGAGTTATTGTAATCCTCTGCTAGGAGAGTCCTAGATGTGAACTAATTATTACAAATGAGGGAAACCATTGAGCTTATGTTGGGTGGGGCTTGCTTCACTTAATATGAATTTTTCCAAGTCTTTCCATTTCCTTACAAATGGGGCGATGTCATTCCTTCTGATTGCAGCATAGCATTCCATTGTGTATAAGTACCACATCTTCTTGATTCAGTCATCTACTGAGTGGCATCTGGGTTGGTTTCATAGCTTTGCTATGGTAAATAGTGCTGCAATGAGTATCATTGTGCTAGTGGCTTTAGTATGTCCTTTTTTCTGGACAATTGGGAATGGAAGCCATCATGCTGGCTAACAACTTAATTTCAGCTACTTGGGAGGCTCAGGGCTTAGGATCACAGGTCAAAGCCAACCAGTGCCCTACAGTGTGTGAGATCAAACTCTGTGAACATACAATGACTGTAAGAGGAATCTCACTGCCTAGGAATGTAGCCTAATGGTAGAGTGCTCACCTAGAATGCATGAAGACCTAGGTTCTATTCACCGGTACCGCATACTCAGAAAAAAGCTAGAAGTGGCGCTGTGTCTCAAGAGGCAGAGCACTCACCTTGGGCAAGCGAGTCCAATGAAAATGTCTAGGCCCTGAGTCCAAGCCGTAGGACTGGCAAAAAGAAAAAACAAGAGCAATCTTAATTAAGTAACAAGGAATGTAACCTATATTTATACAGACTGAAAAATTCATTAAGAAATTAGAAAATATGTATAAAGTGCATAATTTCTTTTGTGTGTTGGCACTGGGTCTTCAACTGAGTGCTTCAGCTCTATCCCTGACCTTTTCTGCTCAAGGCTAGCACTGTACCAATGCAGCCCCAAATCAACTATCTTCAATTGAGATATAAGCGATGAATATTTCAGGGTGCTTCATGAAAAACATTTTTATAAATTGAAACTTTCAACACAGTCTTATTTTAGTATGAATGTTGAGATGGGAAGAGACAGAAAAAGTGAAATGTTTCCTGATCCCCATAGAGAAGAGACTCAACAGAACCACTGTGGTCTGCAGGCTTCTTTGTGAGTTTTGTTTGCTTGTTTGATTTTTGTCAATTGTGGGGCTTGAACTCTGGGCCTGGGCACTGTCCCTGAGCTCTTCAGCTCAAGGCTAGTGCTTTAATCTGTGAGCCACAGTGCCACTTCTGGTTTTTCTGGCAGTTAACTGGGCACTTTGGCTGGCTTTAAACTTTGATTCTCAGATCTTAGCCTCCTGAGTAGCTAAGATTATAGGTGTGAGGTACCATCACCAGGCTGCTGCTCTGTTACTATGCAGGTTCTGGATCAAGAACTTCAAGTTCTTACTTCAATTTTTTCTTCTATTGCCTGATACTCTGCCATTTGAATGAAGGCCCATTTCCTGGTCTTTGTTGGTTAATGAGAGATATTATGATTTTCTAATATTCAGAGCAATGATTATAAAACCCAGCATTTTACTTACTTGAATAAATTAAGTGACAGGACCTAGTGAGATGGAAAACAAAATTTTTTTTCAAGTTGCTATCCTGTTCTAATGCATAAGTCTGGCTATTTTGCTTACACACAAATATGGATTTTACCAGTTTCTACTCTATTTTTGCTTAGCTTAAACCACCACTGCCATTTCATAGATTTTGTTGTTGTTGTTTGCGGTGCTTGAACTATGTGCCTGGGCTGTTCCTCAGATCTTCAGTTCAATGCCAGTGCTCTACTACTTTTGATTTGGCCAGTCCTGGTCTTGAACTCAGGGACTGAGCACTGTCCTTATATTTTCTCAAGGCTAGGGCTCTACCACTTCAGCCTTAGCACCACTTCCAGCATTTTTCTATGTATGTGGTATTGAGGAATTGAACCCAGGTCTTCGTGTATGCTAGGCAAGCACTCTACCACTAGGCCAAACTCCCAGCCCAAAATTATTCATCATTACTATTAGCTATCTTCTTTTTTTTATTATTGATTCGTCATGGTGCTTGGACTTTGGGCCTGGACACTGTCACTGAGCTCTTCAGCTCAAGGCTAGCGCTCTTCCTCTACAGCTCCATTTTTGGTTTTTGGTAGTTAATTGGTGATGTGAGTCTCACAAACATGTGTCCTGGCTGACTGTGGGCTTTGAACCAAGATCCTCCAAACTCAGCCTCCGTAGTAGCTAGAATTACACGCTTCAGCCAGCAGTGCCTGACTGTTTGATGTCTCTGTCTCTGTCTCTCTGTCTCTGTCTGTCTCTGTCTGTCTGCCTGTCTGTCTCTCTCTCTCTGTGTCTCTCTGTCTCTCTGTCTCTCTGTCTGTCTCTGTCTGTCTCTGTCTCTGTCTCTGTCTCTCTCTCTCTCTATCTCTCCCTCTCTCTCTCTCTCTCTCTCTCTCTCTCTCTCTCTCTCTCTCTCTCTCTCTCTCTTGGTTGTAAGACTTTAATTGTGCACCTGGGCAGTGTCCCTGGGCTCTTCAGCTCAAGGCTACAACCTTAAACACCTTGAGCCACAGTGTCACTTCTGGTTTTCTGGTGCTCAAGTGGAAGTAACAGATTCATGGACTTTAGTGTCTGGCCTGGCTTTGAACTTTGATCCTCAGAACCCAACCTTCTGAGATCATTTCCACCTTTTTTTTTGGTGCAAGTGGTACAGAGTAATTGAACACAGGGCTTTGTGAATACTAGGCAAGCAAACTACCACTAGTGTGCACTCCAGCCTTAGATGAGGGCTTTCTTTTTCTTTTTCTTTTTTTCACTCATGGGGCTTGAACTCTGGGCCTGGATGTTTACCTTAAGCTCTTCAGCTCAAGGCAAGAGCTCTACCACTTGAGGCACATTGTCATTTTGAATTTTCTGGATTATTTGGAAATAAGATTCTCACAGATTTTTATGCCTGGGCCATCTTTGAACCTCGATCCTCCAGGGTAGCTAGGATTACCAGGGTGAGCCACCAGTCACGGGCATTAAATTATTATTTTTTGCATGTCCTATGGCTTCAACTCATGGCCAGAGCACTGTCCTAGGGCTTGCTCAAGGATAGCACTTTACTTCAGCCAGCCAACTCCCGGTCCAAATAGGCCACTCTTGAAGCTAGAATTACAGAGATCTGCCATAATACTGGCATGTCGTTATCTAAGTATATAATTTTTCTTCTACTTTTGATGGCTTTTCCTTAGTGTACATATTTCCTACATATTTTATGGAAAGCTTCCTTCCCACTGGGGCCATAAGTTAAGCCTAGTGGAAGAGTTCTTGCCGAGCATGAATGAAGACCCAAGTTCAAGTCCTCAGCACAACATAGATAAAAAAAGATAAAAGTGGTGCTGTGGCACATGTGATAGAACTTGCGCCTTTAGAATAAACAAAAACAAAACCAAGGATCTTGCTCAGGTCCTGAGTCTAAGCCCATTACTGGCAAAAAAAAATTCTGCCCAAAGTAGACATTTAAACTTATTGTACTTTTCAAAAAATGTGTTGTCAAGGTGATATACAAAGAGATTGCTGTTACATATGTAATGAGTATATTTCTTGTGAACACTGTTACCCCCTTCCCCTTTTCTCTTTCCCATCCCCCCAAGTCATAAATTTCATTTACAACAAATATATATGTATTTTCATTCCTGAAAAAAATAGTTTAAAATGTGTTCAAATAAATGATGTAGGTTGATATATTTATCAAAATGGATTACTTGAACTCTAAAATAATCATTCTACGTAATTTTTCTCATAAAATTGTAGTAATGCTATAAAAATAATAAAAAAGGAATTTTAGATATTAATTTCTTATGTTTTACCATTAACATTATTACACTAAGCATGCTGTTTATGGTATTAATACAGACAGCATGAAATATGATTATGTTAAAAAAATTAAATGATTAAAAATAGTAAGGTTGGGGGCCAGTAGTTTGGCTTGGTGGCACACACCCTGGACTGGCAAAAAAGAAGTAGGGTTAGATAAAACAGATTTATTTCCAAATGTGTGGAAAATGGTATGATTTCTTGTTTGGCTAGTCCTGGGGCTTGAACTGAGGGACCAGGAACTGTCCTTGGCCACATTTGTTCAAGGGTGGCACTCTGACACCTGAGCCACAGTGCCCCATCTGCTTTTTCTGTGTATGCAGTGTCGAGGAATTGAATCAAGGTCTTCTTGTATACTAGGCGAGCACTCTACAACTAGGCCACATTCAAAGCCAAAGTAGATTTTTGATGCTATTGTGGAGTTTTAATTTTCTTAAATATTTGTACAAAGCACAATGGATATATAAACAGACTTGAACTCACAGAATAGAGTCCCACATAATATTACAGTTACTCTGGCATTTCTCCCGATTGACAAAACACATTTCCAGGCATCTGCTCTGTCCTTAAGCTTTGGTAGCTGACTTGTCTTTCCATGGAGGCCTGGCCTGGATTCCTGGTGATTCCATGCATTTCATAGTTCCCTGTATATCCAGTAAGGTTGTCTTCTATGGGACCAGACCTGTCTGGTTTTTGGCCCACCCAGGACCTATGTGTCTGAGGTCTCACATTATAAGTGGAAAATAAAACACAGTATAATAAGCACTGAAGAACTGCACACCATAATATTAACAATGAGAGTTTAATAGTTAGCAAAGTAAATACAATGAATACTTGACAAGAATCATGAGAGCAAGATAAAGAGATGTCATTTTAGGAAGGGGACAGGGAAGCTCTAAATCCAGACTGGCCTCCAAGTTGCCTTCAGACAGTAATTCTCCTTCAGAGTCCTCAGAAGGGTCTCCTTCCTCATGAGAAACAGAATGTCCTTCCTGAGTTAAGAGGGGGATGGATTCTGGTTTGTCGAATGGAGATTGAGTCTCTTTTAGTGAGATGGATGGGTCTGGATATTCTGTGAGGATGGATTCATTTTCCTCCAATGAATCCAGTATTGAGAGTACACTTGCTGCTTCCCATGGGGACATTTTCCATGAGCCCAGCGTGTGCCCCTTCAGCTTGCACAATAAGTGGAGTGTTACTCTGACTCAGATGGACTGACTCTGGGTGGAGTGTGAAAGGAAACGGAAGGAAATCTGGCTTCTCTTTTTCTTCCTCCATAGTATCTGCAGGTTCAACTGTGTCACACATGGGGTTCAGAGCAAAAGGTATATCCACAGGACTCTAAACCTGTTTGGTAATTTCTACAGAAGGCCCATGGTTTCTGGAGTGCAGTGATGATTCTCAGTCTCCATCAGTCACCAGCTCCATTGGTGGGTTTTTCATCCGGAGTTCAGGATAAGCTCTTCCACGATGACCCAAACCTAAGAATGGAAATAGGTACAGAGTGGACAGAGTGGACTCTGCAAGTTGAAGTGTCACTCAACTTCCATGAGGATCTAATGGAGGAACCTGTAGAACTGGAGTTTGGACTGAACACTGAGGAGGTGTAGGGTCTTTCTAATGAGTGCTTATTCCCGAGTCCTTTCAGAGGACAGACATTACCTGGCTGACACCACCCATAAAGGGCATTTTGCCAAGCTCTGTAGAAGTAAGGGCCAACCAATATCTAGACCACATGGACTTCCTACTCACAGGCTCTGAGGCACCCACACCAGGACTTCTACTTTTTCTTGGTCTTACTGGTCGCACATTCCTCCAGCTGGTCAAAAAGTATGTGTTTAGAAGAGCAGGTGCAAAGCCGGAATGTGGAGCCTCATATAGAGCTTGAGTTGTGTCAGGGTGTGGCAGTTCTTGAACTCATAGAAATCACTGGGGTAGAAGTCCATTCACATCGTATAGATGGAACACATGATGCTGTGGGCACATTCGGTACAAGGAAAGTGAGAGCCTTCTCTCTCCATCCTGAGCCTTCTACAAAAGCCCCTTTCTTGCAGGACTCTAATGCGGTAGCTCTCCTGCAGAGATGTGCACTTATGTGCTGGGAGGGGGGTAAGAGTCACTCGAGAACAGAATGACTTTTACACCCCACTTCCAGAAGCTTCTGAGAGAGGCCTCTATGCATCTGTCCAAAGTAAACGCACCTTAAATTAACTAAGTAAATGCTCTAAATAAATCAATAAGTGAATGCTCTAAATAAAGAACTAAATGCTCATTGCTCTAATCTTAGCCACCCAGCAGGCTGAGCTCTGAAGATCACAGTGGAAAGCCAGTCTAGTCAGTAAAAGTCTAAAGGCACTTGTCTTCAATTAGGCAGCAAAAAGCCAGAACTTGACCAATGACTCAAATGGTACACTGCTAATTTTTGAACACCAAAGGGATGGCATTTAGACCTGGGTTCAGGTTCAAGTGGCAGCACTGGACCACACACCAAAATGTAAATTCTTTCAGGCTCAAACAGGCAAAGCTATAACAATCCCTCCCTGATGGCTCAAAAGTGATTCAGCCCCCAGCTTTTCCTCTGACTCCAGTATTTCACAGGCCTCCGCCATTAGTACTGACACCTCATTTCTTACTGGGAAATGGGATTTCCTAGGATGTCACCTAGGTGAGGGCTGCAGTTGGGAGCCACTTACTCATGCCTGAAATCCAACTTCTCAGTAAGCACACTGTTGAGACTCCAGTAGCTTGTGAGGGAAATGAAATGGCATGGTGTCCCAGTCATAATAAAGTAGTTTGTGCACTTGTATCATGCTTAGCTCCCCTGTGAACACCCCAGTGAACCAAACAGGCTCAGAGAGGAGCCAAGTATTCCAAGACTTGGCCAGGAGGGGTGAGCAAACCTGGGTTTGGAGGGGGAACACTCACTTTTTCAAGAGAATTTCCAGCAACTACTACATTGTCCTCCACTATTTGAAATTGTGCAGGAAGTTTCCCACATAAAAGAGATCACCTTTCTGGTAGGCAGGGATCAGCTTTGTCAGCAGCATCTCCAACAGGCCTTCCTCCATGATCCATAGGTTACAAGGCTCATTCAGAGTCTGAGCTGACTTACCATCACACTATGTTGGCAAAACAGTGGATAATTCAAACGTAGGAATGGGACCACACTTCACACTGAGGAATTGGAATAGAGTAGATTGGAAATGACACACTCTAATCTCATTAGAGTCACTTGAAAGCACACAAGAAAGTTGTAGTGTGTGGGTAGGATGATGGGTTCAAATAGGTTTCCTCTCAAAATACCTCATCTGAGTTGCCCTGGAGTTTCCTGGCTTTCTTCCTAGAGAAATGCCTGATATACTGGAATTTTGGCTTGGCACTGATCCAGCATCTACTTCTTCAAGTGAGACATCCATATCTCTCAGGCCTGAGATCCGAGCCTCCTGACCTTTGGCAACAGCACAGCAACATCTTTCTGGTTCCTGAGCCACCGGCCAAGGGAGCTGGCTTGAGCTGGTTGTTACATACAGTGGCTTGGTTACCAGGGTTCCATATTCTGTTCCATTGTGAGGGAGGTAGGGTCACCTTTCAAGGCCCAATGTCCAAAGCTCCTTGCTCACAGAAGACCTCCCCAAAGACATACTGGAGGCTGAATCTCCCTTCCCACCTCACATATGGATGTAGTAAACAGCACACCTTTTTGTTCAAATCCCAAGTCATTAACTAGGCGTAAGTCCTAGCCTGGTCTCAGGCTCAAGGAGCCTTTCTTAGGTAAGATCCAAACTTAACTGTCACTATTCCCCTTACCCTTCACAAGACATTTTGCTTCACAGTGCCTTCTCAGCTTGCATTTTGACTCTTGCACATTTTTTTGCTAGTCCTGGGACTTGACCTCAGAGCCTGACCATTGTTCTTAGGCTTTCTTTAGGCTATAGCTGTCCCACCAAGCCACAGCACCACTTCCAGCGTTTTCTATGTATATGGTACTGCAGAATCAAACCGGAGTCTTTTTGTGTGGTAGCCCAGCACTCTACAAATAGATGAAACACCCAGGCCATCTTGTACATGTTTTTCACTTCAATCTACTAGGACATTGTTAGGTTTCTGTATACTAATCTATTTTTCTTCCTGCTGAATATCTGTGCTGTCATCTGTAAAAATGCAAGTGGGAAAATCACAGAAGCATTGGTGACATAAAAAAAAGTCTTACAGACATAGATAAGTGTTCATTCTTTGTAGGAGAAAGGATATTTTGATATGATGATGATGACTATTTATAAATACTTTATCGGGGTTTAGAGTTTGGCCCAGTGGTAGAGTGCTTGCCTAGCATCCATGAAGATCTAGGTTTGAGTCCTTAATATCACACAGATATAAAAATCCATATGGCAATGTGGCTCAAGTGGCAGAGGGCTAGACTTGGGAAAAGCCAAGAGCAGTGCTCTGGCCCTGAATTCAAGCCCCAGGAATGGCAGAAAAAACAAAAGAAAAGAAAAGAAAAGAAATGTGCTTTTTACAAGTTATTCACTCACAGCATTTGCCTCTGAATTCTTCGCTTCTGCATCTTGTGACTTATCCCTTTCCCTCAATGTAGACAAGAAAAACAGATTTTATTACTTGCTATCCTGTTTCCAATCTTTGGATATTAATTCAAAATACAATATTGCCTGAGATATTGTCTGTGTGCATGTGTGTGTGTATCTGCCAATGTGTGCATGCACACATGTGTACAGGGTTTAGGGCTTACTCATAGGGCCTGTGTGATAACCCTCAGCATCTTTTCCTCAAAGGTATTGGTCTTTCACTTGTAGCTTATTATAGCTAATTGGAGTTGAGAGATTCACTCAATTTCTTGCCCTGTGCATTGGAACCCAGTGCTGGGTTCTCATATTGTTAATTGTAGCTATAGAGAAGGCTGAGGTCTGGGTATCCTCGTTAGAATCCAGGCCCTGAAAGAAAGTCACTGATAGAAATCTTTATCTTCAGTTAAGCACGAATTAATAAGGCAAAAGTGGAACTGTGGCTCATTTCCTCTTGTACCAGCCATGAGAAAATTAGTAATTGGCAGCACCTGGTCCCTGAGAGAAATCCTTAGCACTGGTTCAAAAAAAGAAAGAAAATAATGAAAAAAATTAAAACTTGCTGAGGAATCCATAAGGATAAACGTGCCTGTGAATAATCTTGCCATTTCAGATTCCCTCAAGAGCTTATGTCTCTCTATATTTTATCAATTTTTTAAAGATATTTACATATTTTATATCTTTCTTAAACAGAGATAGCCATCCACAAAACACAAACACAAACTCTCACACAGTATACCACCCACCCATAAGTGTCTGGCTATGTATATATGTATATTCATATGAATTGATCTGTCTCTCTATACTAATAAATAAATGCATAAACATATGTATTTACACAAACAGGAAACATACATAGATAGGTCTCAGGCATTTCCAGATATTGTGCAAGTCTTCTGAGTGCAACTTACCATTGTATTTTTTTGTCAAGATAGAGTCCCTCTAACTTTTGGCCAGCTTCTTGTCCTTTGATACTTTTTTCTGCCAGTCCTGGGTTTTGAAGGCTAGGCCTGGATGCTGTCACTGAGCTTGAGCTTCTTGCATTCAGTAGTTTATTGCAGATAAGAGTCCCATGGAGTTTCTGTCCTGGGCTGGCTTTGAATTGTGATCCTCAGATCTCAAACTCCTGAGTAGCTAGGATGACAGTCTTGAGCTACCAGTACCTGGTTCCTTTGCCTCTTTTACCCTGTTTTTGGCCCCACCACAGCCATGGTATCTACCTTCCTATGTTCTCTCCACCTGCCCCCAGACAGGGGTCTGACAGATGCTTTCCACCCACTTATTCATGTCCTCCTCTGTATTGGCTGACAGCTAAGACATGCACTCACTTGTCTGGATGCCAAACACAAAGCCATGTGATTGTTTCTCAGTCTGGAACATCCTATCAGATTTATAGCACCACAGAGGGTCAGGTTGATGCTCCTCCAGGGCTTCTTAAATTGTTCTCATATTAATCCACAACACGTTTGTCATCACTTGTCCAGCTAATTCATGGACTAAAGCAGCATTCCCTACAAACTTAGATCCCAATACCATGAGGACACTCAAGGGTGCATTAGGAGTGTGACCTGCAGGTGGATGTGAGCCTGTCTAAGTTGAAGGTGATTTCTCCACCGCAGGAAATGAAATACAAATTTAGAATCTGCTTTCATGAGGTGACAATCTCTGGCAGATGTTCTTATCAAATGTGGCACTGCCTACTTCCAGCTTAAAATATGGGTTGATGACCCAGCATAACAGAGAATGTATTCACCCGGCCCAACACATAGGCTGGGACCCTGAACTTTCAGGTAGCATTTGGCTTTGAAGGTCATGAGATCTTAGTCTACAAATGATGAGCCCCCTCCCGTGAGGCATAGCAAACGGAGCCAAAGTGCAACCCAGTTAAGCACCAGATCAAGCTTCCTTCTTCAGTAGGGTATGGTTTGAAAACTGTGCATAGCTTCTGTTTGAAGCCAGTCCAGAAAGGAAAGTCCATGAAACTCTCATTTCCAGTTAACTGCCAAGAAAAAGCCAAAGATAGAGATGAAGCTCAATAGAGCTAGAGAGCCATCTGAAAAGAATGGTTACACCCTGCAACATCCTCATTATCTGATCTTGAAAACATCTCTGCGTGCATCCCAGCATGCAGCCAGCATCTGTTGGTGACAGTGACCCCTGCGCCCATTGGCAATCTGCACTGTCTCTGACATCTGTAATGTGAACCTCATTCTGTTGGGTTTGTGAAGTGGTGTCAACCCTGCAGAAGGAACCAACTGTGCCCTAACTCCCACTGTCCCCTGGGGCCCCTAGCATTCCCCCTTCTGCACCCCTCCTGTGGCTTCTGATCCTAGGGAGCCCTCCTGCCCTGTCCAACACTCACATGAAGTGCATATTTCTTCTCCTGGGGCAACTTCTCCACAGAGAGCACATGACATGCCCACTCTCCAGGCACGGGGAGATCCTGAAAAAGTAGCAAATCAGTGATAAGGACATAAAGTGATGAATAGAATTTTAGATCCTGATGGTAGACAGTCTGCAAAATTCAAGGGAGAATGGAATTGGAGGGGACCAGGGATCAGGATGTGGGCATGGAGCTTCCCTGCCAAGGGGGTGGGGGAAGTCACAGGCTGGGGGATGCACAGGATGATCCATGGGCCCTGTGCAGCTACTGGGTCACCCCCTTCTGCATCTCAGCCTTTGGCTTTGAGCTCTGTGATCGTCAAGATGTGCATTCTGTACTCTGGCTGGCAGAAGAAAGGACCCTGGGAAGACAATTGTAGACCCTTTGTGAGTGTAGGAAGGGGTAGGCTGGACACCCAGTCCAAGAGGAGCTAAAACTGGAGTCGAGGGGTGTGCAAGGAGTGGGTGTGAGGGTTGTGGGCAGTCACAGTCATGGCAGAGGTGGCTCTGTCTGTGGGGTGAGTGCCTCCCTGCAGGCACAGCACTGGACATATCAGAGATCCACATGAAAAGGAAAATCTGGAAATGGCACTATGGTTCAAATGGTAGAGCATCAACCTTGAGCAAAAGAGCTCAGGGACAGTACCCAGGACATGAGTTCAAGCCTCATGACTGTAAAAGAAAAAGAAACAGGACTATGACAGGGAACCTGGTACTCTCTTGGTCTAATCAGACACAAGAAGAGGCCAGGATACGCTGTGGAAAAACACAGAGAACATCTTCCCCCAGCTCATCCTGTCCTGCATGCAGGGACAGCCATGTAACTAGGGCTACGGTGAGATCATCTTCAACCCTGTGCTGCCATCTGAATTGTAGGCCTCTGTCCTGGCATGGGGTGTCCTGATGGCTGAGCAGGTGCCCTAACCCTAGATGGAGAGCAGCCACTGACTGTGGTAGCTAAGGAGAGATCTGTTCCATAGCTATCAGGCCACCCAGCATGGGATCCAAAAGAACCCCTCACCCAGGTAGAGGCCAATGGTTCTCCAGGTGCTACTAACATTGCCCCACCCCTAGCTCTGGGTACACGTGACATTCCCTCCACAAGGAGCAGGAAGCTGCCTATGGGCTTCAGATGATGGCCAGGCTGGCACTACAGATGGCCTCAATCTGTCACCATCTTCCCCTGCCTCCATCATTCCTCCATCATGCCTCTCTACCTCCCACCCATTAACCTTGGAAACCAATGAACTGGGCTCTCATCATTCCTCTCATCTCTTCACCCACCTTGCCATGCGTCCATCCCTCTGTCACTTCCACCCCACACACATCCCACCACCAGCCACCCTGTAGCTTATGAGGATCACAGAGGAAGCTCTTGGTGAAGGGCTTGTGACCACAAAACAGTTACTATCACCCACTCCGGCCTGATCCACCACAGAATAAGAACAGCCAAGCAAGCACACACTGCAGCAGAGTTGCTCTGCTGCCACTCTGATTTCTTCATGGCCAGGACTTGGCTCTCCTCAGCCTCTCAGCTCAGTAACCAGAACATTGTGCTTTCACAGAGCCATGGCTTCCAGTCTCCATGGACACAATGACATCAAGGTGATGCCAACTTCCCCATCTCTATATACTTCTAACTATGTGATGGGAGCTGAGGTTCTCTTCTGTGACTCCATCCGCTAAGAGGCTCATGCAGATTTCTATCCTTTGCTCATCATGGTGACTCTTTGGTTAACAAGTCACTGCTGGGCTTCCAGTTCACCACATATAGAACCCATACTCCAACACTTTTCTTAGAAGGACTGATGACTTTTAAATATTCTCTAGTTTTAAATTTCTAGTTCCTTCTCTCTTTCATTTATATATTTCCCTTCCTCACATACTTCCCTTTTTTTACCTTCCTTCTTTCATTCCTGGCCTTGAACTCAAGACCTGGAGCGTTTTCTTAGCTTTTCTTTGCTCAAGGTAGCACTCTAGCTCTTGAGCCACAGCTCTACTTCAATCTTTGTTCTTGCTCTAAACTGGGAGTATGAGTCTCATGCATTTTTCCCTTTGCTGGGTTGGTTTTAAACCACAATACTAAGATCAGGAACCTGAATATGCCTCGGATTACAGGTATTATCTAATCAAAACAAATTCCTGATTTCTTTTTTAGACATAATTAGTTCTTTCAGGTGAGCCACCAGCCACTCATGCAAGAGCATTGCAGGATCCCAGCATTCATCTTGTCTCCAGTCTTATTCCATCCATCTCACAATGGTCATCTAAAACAACCTGCTGCATGCCTGATGTCGCAAGGAACGTTCTCAACGCCATGAGAAGCCCCCTTAAGCTCTGCCTCAGACATGCCCAGCCCCCATCCCACTTCCACATGAGCATTTGTTTAGGAGAAATTTCCCGAGTACATCATCATCTTTTCCTCACCATTCAAATTTCATCTTTGGAGTCACTTCTCCCAGACAAAGAGGAACATGATCCATGGTTTGATAGCAGCTCCAGCTTCATAGTCCTAGCCACCAACACCCCCCCATTACCCTGCCAGACACCTGAAATCAAGAACAATGTTTTCACTACCCCTGACTCTTATCAAATGTTTTAACTTATACAGTGCATTAAAATGATTTTACTAAATGGAATAAACACATGGCATCAAGCTTCAGAATCTTTGCACCTGAACTTTTAGTGAATAACAGACACACCAGCATTTCTGTAGCCAACAGAAATCTTAGCTTTGAGATTTCAGCATTCCTGGTATCCAAGTTTGGATTGCTAACACTGCCCTTAATGGGGCACTTCAATCACACAATCCCACAACAATCAATATCATTTGACATTCACTGGTAGGTGGTGCTAGGAAAAAGACTGATGTGCCAACCCCATGCTGGCTTGACCTATGCCATCTTCAAACCTGGAGCAAGTGGGGCTCCTCTCTCCATGACACCTTTTGTTTACTACCCCAGGAGGAACTTTACCTTGAGACAAAATTATGAAGACTATCTCTACCAGCAAAGATTCCAGTGAGATGTGCCTACATGGATAAAGCTACAATCTCACTAAAGTGAGGTTGTTGGCAGTGCTGGAGCCTGAACTCAGGGCCTGGGCACTAAGCATTTGTACTCAAGACTAGCCCTTTACCACTTGAGCACAAACTCCATTCCCAGCTGTTTTTATTTTTGGTAGTAAGAATCTATCAGACTTTCCTGTTCTAGGTGACTTGGAACTTCCATACTCAGATCTCAGCCTCCTGACCAGCCTGGATTAAAAGTGTGCATCAGCCATGCGCCACACCTGAGGACTTCTGCCAGCATATTTTTTCCCAAAAATTGGAAGAGGAAGATGAGGGAGGGTTGGGCTCATCCTGCCCTGCATATGAAGGAGAGCATCCGCGAGTGAACTTCATTCCCTGTTGTAGGCTGCTGGAGGAAAAGGAAGCAAATAGGCACAGGCTGGCAGCAGATGCCACAGAACAACTTGTGACCAAGACTCCCAGAGCAGACCTCAGAATCGATGACAGAGTTGGATCTACCCAGTAACAGATGCAGTGGTGACACCTGAAAATGCGCGTTTGAGCCTTTGCTGCTAGTAAACAGGGCCACCTATGTCTCAATGAGAAAGGTGAGATTTTGGTGGAGAAGGTGAGATTAAACATTATGTATCATGCAAGAAGACAGACTATAAGGGGTCTTTTATTATTCCAAGTGAAATTTTGGATTTCCTCTTCTGTTTCTTTAAAGAATGACATTGGGATCTTGATGAATCTTGCACTGAATTTGTAGATAGTCCTTATCAAGATTGCCATTTTTACAATATTACTTCTTCCAAACCAGGAGCATAGGTTTTTGCATTTCCTCAGTTCTGCGTTAATTTCCTTCTCCAGGGTTTATAGTTCCATCAAAAAGGTGCTTTACATTCTAAGTTAATTCCTAGGTATTTATTTTCTTTGATAGCAAAATGAGTTGCTATCCTGATTCTTGCCTCATTCCTCTCATTTGTTGGCATATAGGAAGGCAGTTGACATTGAGGGTTAATTTTATACCCTGCTACCTTACCAAAGTTTTATATCAGCTCAAGCAGCTTCGGAGTAGAGTCTATAGGGTTCTTTAAATACAGAATCATGTCATCTGTAAGGAGAGAAAGTTTCATTTCCTCTTTCCCTTTTCCTCCTCACTCCAGTTAGAATGGCCAAGATCCAGAAATCTAATAACGTATGCTGGAGGGGATGTGGCCAGGAGGGATCACTACTACACTGCTGGTGGGATTGCAAACTCGTTCAACCACTATGGAAAGCACTATGGCAGTATCCCAAAAAGACTAAACATAGAGCTCCCCTGTGATCCAGTAATTTCACTACTTGCCAATCGTCCAGATAGGACATACTAAATTCACTAGAACAATAACATTTATCACAGCACTATTTACTATAGCAAAGGTATGGAACCAACCCAGATGCCCGTCAGTTGATGAGTAGATCAAATATGGTATTTTTACACAATGGAATTCTGTGCTTCTGTCAGAAAGGATGACATAGACGAATTTGTAAGGAAATAGAAAGACTGTAAAGTTTAGAAATTAGTTTCTGCTCTAGATGGGTAGAATGAAGAGAGAACTGTACCCTAAACTATGGTTATGTAGCCACACAGGATGGGACACACCTATACTCCCTGATCTTGGGAAACTCAAGAAGGATTTCTAGCCATCCTGAATGCATGGAAAGATCTATCATAAAAACTAATGTGGAGGGGCTGGGAGTTTGGCCTAGTTGTAGAGTGCTTGTATGAAGACGAAGGTTCAATTCCGCACTACCACATACACAGAAAAAACCAGAAGTAGTGCTGTGGCTCAAGTAGAAAATCACTAGGCTTGAGGAAAGCTGAAGGACAGTGCTCAGACCGAGTTCCAGCCAAAGTGCGTGTTTAAAAAAAAACCAGAAAGCTGAGCATGATGGGGTGGTGGCTCACTTCTATAATCCTAGCTACTCAGGAGGCTGAGATCTGAGGATCAAGGTTTAAAGCCATCCTGGCACAAAAAGACCTGAGACCCTTATCTCCAATTTACCTTTAGAAAATGGGAAGTGGGGCTTGGCTCCAGGGTAATGTGGTAGCCTGGAGCTGAGGAGCTTAGGGATAGTGCCCAGGCTGGGATCAAGATCTATGACCCACCAAAAAAAAACCAAAAAACAAAAAATAATATGGAAAAATTTGGATTCTGTGAATTTTATCAGGCATATAAATGTCTTTTTTTGCTGTTGAAATAACAAATTGTTTGGAAATATTTTAAAAGTTTTTACCTAGAAATGTACACTACAAATGGAATTAATAACAAACACAAAATATGCAAAAGATACAAATTATCACAATATGGGTATCCTGCTTCTGTATCTTTCACTGACTCCTGTTCAAATGAGTCACATATTCTATATCATTTCTCCCAGTCGATATATGCCACACATATTAGCTTGTACTGAACTTCTTGGGAAATCAAAAGCAAATACTAA
This sequence comes from Megascapheus bottae, assembly GCA_024803745.1. Taxonomy (NCBI): domain Eukaryota; kingdom Metazoa; phylum Chordata; class Mammalia; order Rodentia; family Geomyidae; genus Megascapheus; species Megascapheus bottae. The sequence goes on along the minus strand of JANJXV010000147.1, from coordinate 493,223 downwards.
GCAAATGTGTGTTAGATTTTGTCAACAGTGATATTTCAAATATAAATCCCTACTCATTGCATTATTTAATATGAATGCTGGAATCTAACTTACACTGGCAGAATCTTCAATCTTTTGAGAATCTTCAAAAGGGTGTGTAAATATTTAGGATCGTTATGTCTTCCTGGAGGAAATATCCCTTTAGTAGTATGTAGTAACCTTCTTTGTCTTTTCTTACTAATTTTAGTTTGAAGTCTATTGTATCTGATATGAGGATGGCAACTCCAGCCTGTTTATGGGGGCAATTAGCTTGATAGAGTTTATTCCAACCTCTCACTTTCAAAAGATGATTGTTTTTGGGTAAGATGTGTCTCTTGAAGACAGCAGAACGATGGCTCTTGCTTTTTGATCCAACTAGACAGCCTATGACATTTAATTGGAGAGTTAAGTCCATTGATATTGAGAGTTAGGATTGAGAGATATTTATTACTTCCTACCATTTTTTAAAGCTTTTAGTAGGGCCTGTGTCTTGACAGTTCTTGTGGTCCTTAGATGGTATGCTGTTTAGGTGCCTTTTCTTTCCCTATATTGCATTTATTTTGCTTTTCTATGTATAGAGCATCTTTGAGAATTCTCTGTAGTGTTGGTTTTGTTTCGACATATTTTTGCAGCTTTTCCCTGGAATGGAATGTTTTTATTGTTCCCTCAGTTATGAATGAGAGCTTAGCTGGCTACAGTATTCTTGTTTGGTAGTTATTTGATTTAAGGGCATGACATATATGCTTCCAGTCACTTCGAGCTTGCATGGTCTCTGCTGAGAAATCTGGGGTTATTCTGATTGGTTTGCCTTTATAGGTTACTGATCCCTTTTCCCTGGCTGCCTTTAGGATCTTTCCTTTCGTTTCTATTGATCCAGTTCGGATCACAATGTGGCGGTGGGATGTTCTTTTCTGGTCAGGTCTGCTTGGGGTTCTAAAAGATTCTCGTATCTGGAAGGGCCTGCCCTTCGGGATATTTGGGAAATTCTCTGAGATGATTCCCTGAAGTATATTTCCAGTACCATTGACCTCTTTCTCCACGCCTTACTCAATACCAACTAGCCTTAAATTAGGCTTCCTAATTGTATCTTGGACCTCCTGAAGCACTCTCTCATATTTCCTAGATTTGGATTGACTCATTTTCTGTTCTTTCTCTATAATACCTAAATTATCTTCAGCCCCGGAAATTCTCTCCTCTGCATTGTCTAACCTGCTATCAAAGCTATCTACTTTATTTTTCATATCCCTTGCTTCTAATTGCTCACTTTTGATGGCTTGCATCTCTTGTTATAGATCATATATGGATTTGTTTATCTCCTTGATTTCCTTTTGAGTGGTTAGCTCAGTAGCTTTATTTTTTTGGACATTTGCTGGAGTTTGGTCACGTTTTTATTTGTGCATTCTATGAATTCATTAATGTTTCTTTGAAAAACATTTATTATGGCCTACTTTATGGCTTCATCTTTTTCACTTATCCCCTTGTTTTTCCTTTCCTCTTGTTCGGCTATGGCTTCCTCCATTATCTCTTTCTTTATATTTTCACATTTTTCATTAATGATGTTTATCAATTGCATTTGTGTAGCACTTGGAAGACTCTCCTCTAGGTTTGCCACTGACTGTTAAATTGTCTGTTTACATTGGGGGGGGATGTTGTATCTTGATTTGACATTTTTCTTGAGTTTCTTGTTCTGCCCATTTGAAAATGGGAGCAAGATTACTACTAAATACGATTGTAGTTTTTCAGATATAACCAACCTAGAACTCTGTAGCTGGCAGACACTAGATGTTCACAAGTTTTGATTGGTATTATCACTCTTTCTTTTTGTGCACTTATAGACCAGTCTCTTACAACCACTGATAAGCGATTTATACCCAAAACAATAAGCCTCTCAATAAAAATCTCTATAGTCTTTAAGTCCCTCTGAGCCTAGAAAATAATTAACCACCTACATATACAATATTGCTCAACAGCCATCAAGTGTAGATCCGTGCAGTATAAGGGTTGAAAGACGAGCAGAGGTCCAGAGATAGAAAAAAAGAATGAGAGAGGTCAGGGGAGGTACAAGAGGATTAACGTAGGAGTGTAAGAATATTGTAGTCATGAAGAAAAGGTATAGCATAAGGACACCTGGCCTAAGTTGGTAAGTAGGTAGCATATTTGAGTACAAAGTTTGGAAAGTATTAGAATAAAACTTATGTGTTGCTGCACGACTAGCTCTTAGCCCAACCAGTGGCCTCACAGTGGACCATGGGATGGATCTGTTTTTCTTGTCTACGTTGAGGGAAAGGGGTATTTCACAAAATGCAGAAGCGAAGATTTCAGAAGCAAATGCTGTGAGTGAATTAGCTCGTAAAAAGCATTTTTATTTTCTTTTATCTTTCTGCCAGTCTTGGGGCTTGAATTCAGGGCCTGAGCACTGTCCTCGGGTATTCTCAAGTCTACCCCTCTGCCACTTGAGCCACAGTGCCACATCTAGATTTTCTATCTATGTGATACTGAGCAATCAAACCCAGATCTTCATGGATGCTAGGCAAGCACTCTACCACTATGCCAAACTCTCAACCCTGACATAGTAATTATAAAGTCATCATCATCATATCAATATAACCTTTCTCCTACAAAGAATGAACACTTATCTGAGTGTGTAATGCTTTTTTTTAATTTCACTAATTCTTCTGTGTTTTCCCTCTTGCATTTTTTACACATGACAGCAAAGCTAATCATCAGGAATAAATTGATTAGGATACAGAAACCTAATAATATCCTAGTAGATTGACGTCAAAAATATGTGCAAGATGCCCTGTGTGTTTGATCTAGTGGTAGAGTCCTTGGCTATCACGCAAAAAGACTCAGGTTTGATTCCTCATTACCACATACATAGAAAACGCTGCAAGTGGTGCTGTGGCTCGGTGGGACAGCTAAAGCCTAAAGAAAGTCCCAAGACTAGCAAAAACAAACAAAATTTCGACAAGGGGCAAAATGCAGGCAGAGAAGGCACTGTGAAGCAAATGTTTTGTAAAGGATGAGGGCAATATTCACCCTTAAGTTTGGATCTTACCTAAGAAAGGCTCCTTGAGCCTTGGGCCTTGTGGAAGACATTGGGATTGGACAAATAAGGTGTGCTGTTTACTACATCCACATGTATATTGTGAGATTGGAGGAGAGATTCAGCCTCCAGTATGTCTTTGGTGAGGTCTTCTGTGAGCAAGGATCTTTGGTCATTGGGCCCTGAAAGGTGACCCTGCCTCCCTCACAATGGAACAGAATATAGAAACCTGGTAACCAAGCCACTGTAACTAACAACCAACTCAAGCCAGCTCACTTGGCCTGTGGCCCAAGAGTAAGAAAGATGTTGCTGTGCTGTTGCCAAAGGTCAGGAAACTCGAGTCTCAAGCATGGAAGTTGTGGATGTCTTACTCGAAGATGTACATGCTAGATCATTGCCAAGCCACAAATCCAGTATAACAGGCCTTTCTCTAAGAAGAAGGCCAGGAAAATCCAGGGCAACCAGATGAGGAAAATTTCTAAGAAGAAATGTATTTGACCACATCATCCTCCCCACACACTACAACATTCTTTTTTTTTGATTTTTTATTGCAATTAGTAAAATGGTTACAAGTTTTTTGCCAGATAGAAGGTGCATTAATTCACATACATTGATACCCTTTCACAGGTCTTGTTACCCTTTTCCCTCCAACCCCACCCCCCCACCCGTCTTGGTTTTCCACCCTTCCCTATCAAATTTCAAATATCCAAATACAAATGAATTCAATATATCAGATAAGAAAGTGAGATACTATACCAATATGGGAGAACCAAGGGACAGCAAACGAGATGAGAGACAACATAGTACATGAAGGACAAAAATCATTCATTATATGGCTTTTGTTTCAATATTCTGGAGGTCCTTTCAATTAGCTTCACATTATATGGCCTTATATATGGCCTTTGCTCTATTGCAAATCTCTGCTAGTAGAGCCCAAGTTTTCTACTGATTATGAAGAATGAGGGAAACCACTGAGCCTAAGTTCCTTTGAGTCTGGCATACTTAACTTAATATGATTTGTTCTAAGTCTTTCCATTACCTAACAAATGGGGCGATGTCATTCTTTCTGACAGCAGCATAGAATTCCATTGTGTACAAATACCACAACTTGTTGATCCACTCATCAACTGAGGGACATCTGGGTTGGTTCCATATCTTTGGTATGGTGAATAGTGCTGCAGTGAACATTGTTGTGCTAGTGGGTTTAGTATGCCCTTGTTTCTGGATTGTTGGGTAAATGGCAAGTAGTGGAATTGCTGGGTCATAGGGGAGTTCTATGTTTAGCCTTTTGAGGCACTGCCACACTGCTTTCCATAGTGGTTGAACGAGTTTGCACTCCCACCAACAGTGTAGTAGTGATCCCTCCTGGCCACATCCCCTCCAGCGTCTGGTTTCATTTGTTTCCTGATCCTGGCCATTCTAACTGGAGTGAGGTGGAATCTTAGAGTTGTTTTGATTTGCATTTCTTTTATGACCAGAGATGTGGAGCATTTCTTCATGTGTCTATAGGCTGTTTTTGTTTCTTCTTCAGAGAAGACTCTCTTTAAGTCTTTGGCCCATTTTTTAATGGGATGGGTGTTACTTTGGAGGTTAGTTTTGGAGTGATTCAATTTTTTGAGTTGTTGATATATTTTAGATATGAGGCCTTTGTCCGTTGTTTGGTTGGTGAAGATCTTCTCCCACTCTGTAGGCTTCCTGATTAGTTTACTAGCTATATCCGTTGCCATACAAAAGCTCTGCAGTTTAATGCAGTCCCACGTATCCAGCCTTTCTCTGATTTGTAGTGATTCTTGGTCTTAATTAAGAAAGTTTTGACCTGTGCCAAGGAGGCCTACTGTATCTCCGATTCCTTCCTGTAATCTTTTCAGTGTGTCAGCTTTTACCTCCAGGTCTTTGATCCGTTTGGATCAATTCTAATGCAAGGTGACAAAGAAGGATCCAACTTTAGTTTTCTGCAGGTGTTTAACCAGTTCTGCCAGCACAACTTGTTGAAGAGGCTATCTTTCTTCCATTCTATTTTTTTGGCTCCCTTGTCAAAGATTAGGTGGCCATAGGTCTGTGGTTTAATATCTGGGTCCGCAGTTCTACTCCATTGGACTTCAGGCCTGTTCTTGTGCCCGTACCAAGTTTTTTTGAGAATTATAGCTCTGTAATAGAGTCTAAAGTTTGGAATTGAAATTCGTCCAGCGCTGTTCTTTCTGCTAAGAAGTGTTTTTGCTATACGGGGTCTTTTATTATTCCATATGAAATTTTGAATTGCCTCTTCTATTTCTTTAAAGAATGACATTGGGGTGTTGATGGGTATTGCACTGAATTTGTAGATAGCCCTTGGGAAGATTGTCATTTTCACAATGTTGATTCTTCCAATCCAGGAGCATGGGAGGTTTTTCCATTTCCTTAGTTCTGCTTTAATTTCCTTTTTTAGCGTTTTAAAGTTTTCATCTAAACGGTCCTTTACATTCTTAGTTAAGCTAATTCCTAGGTACTTTATTTTCTTTGAGGCTATTGTGAAAGGAGTTTCTTTGCTGATTATTGCCTCGTTGCTCTCACTGTTGGCATAAAGGAAGGCAATTGATTTGTGAGGGTTGATTTTATGGCCTGCTACCCTTCCAAAGCTTTGAATCAGCTCAAGGAGCTTGGGAGTAGAGTCTATAGGATTCTTTAAATACAGAATCATGTCATCTGCAAAGAGGGATAGTTTTATTTCCTCCTTCCCTACTTGGATCCCGTTATGCTTCCTTCTTGCCTTATTGCACTGCCTAGGAATTCTAGTACTATGTTAAATAGGAGTGGAGAGAGTGGGCATCCTTGTCTCGTTCCTGATTTTAGAGGGAATGGCTTTAGATTTTCACCATTAAGTATAATACTAGTAGTGGGTTTCTCATACACAGCCTTTATTACATTGAGAAATGTTCCATGGATTCCTAGTTTCTCCACATCTTTTAACATAAAGGGGTTTTGGATCTTGTCAAATGCCTTTTCCGCATCTACTGAGACAATCATTTGATTTTTTCCTTGCTCCTGTTGATGTGTCGAATTATATTAATTGATTTGTGTATGTTGAACCAGCTTTCGCTCCCTGTCATGAATCCAGTTTGATCATAGTGTATAATTTTTTTGATGAGTTGTTGTAGACGGTTGGCCAGTATTTTGTTGAGAAGTTTTGCATCGATGTTCATCAAAGGTATAGGTCTATAGTTCCCTTTCTTTGATGAATCTCTGTCTGGTTTGGGGATGAGGGTTATACTGGATTCATAGAATGAGTTTTGTAAGGAACCTTCATTTTCAATTTCGTTGAAGAGCTTGAGGAGTATTGGTGTGAGCTCTGCTTTGAAGACTTTATAGAATTCAGCCGTGAATCCATCTGGCCCTGGGCTTTTCTTAGGTGAAAGTTCTCTAATTGCCATTTCTATTTCAGAGCTTGAAATAGGCCTGTTGAGTTGGCTTAGATCTTCTTGGTTCAGTGTGGGTATGTTAATATTGGCTAGGAATTCATCCATTTCATCTAGGTTCTCAAATTTGTTAGCATAAAGGTTTGAGAAGTATTCCCTCATGATATTCTGGATCTTGGTAGTTTCTGTCGTGATATTACCATTTTCATCTGCGATTTTGTTTATTTCGATATGCTCTCTTCTTTTTTTGGTAAGATTTGCTAAGGGCTTGTCAATTTTGTTAATTCTTTCAAAGAACCAACTCCTTGTTTTGTTGATTCTTTCTATAGTTTTTTTGGATTCCAAATCATTTAATTCTGCTTTGATTTTAATAATTTGCTTTCTTCTACTGGGATTACGGTTGGTTTGTTGCTCTTTTTCCAGGAGCTTAAGGTGGGACATTAACTTGTTGGTTTGCAATTTTTCCAACTTGTTGTTGTAGGCACTCAGCGCTATAAATTTTCCTGTGAGTACTGCCTTTGCTCTGTCCCAAAGGAGTTGGTATTTTGTGTGCTCCTTACTGGTAAATTTCATAAACTGTTGGATTTCTGTTCTGATCTCTTCAATGACCCATTGGTGATTCAACAATGTGTTGTTCAGTCTCCATGATTTACAGAGTTTTCGTTGGTGGAGTTGTGTGTTCAGTTCCAGTTTGATGCCTTTGTGGTCTGAGAGTGTGCATGGAATAATTTCTTTGGTTCTGAGTCTATCCTGGTTTGTTTTATGGCCTAAGATGTAATCTATTTTGGAAAACGTTCCATGTGCTGCTGAGAAAAACGTATTTTGTGTTTTGCTGGGTGGAATATTCTGCAGATGTCTGTTAGATCTAGTTGGTCTATATAGTTGTTCAGTTCTAAGGTTTCTCTGTTGAGTTTTTGCCTTGTTGATTTGTATATAGGTGAAAGTGGTGTGTTAAAGTCACTGACAATCACTGCATTTCGATCTATGTATGGTTTCAGTATAAGTAAAGTTTGCCTGAAGAAGTTTGGAGCTCCGGGATTGGGTGTGTAAATATTTAGGATCGTTATGTCTTCCTGGAGGAAAGATCCCTTTAGTAGTATGTAGTAACCTTCTTTGTCTTTTCTTACTAATTTTGGTTTGAAGTCTATTGTATCTGATATGAGGATGGCAACTCCAGCCTGTTTATGGGGGCCGTTAGCTTGATAGAGTTTATTCCAACCTCTCCCTCTCAAAAGATGCTTTTTTTTGGGTAAGATGTGTCTCTTGAAGACAGCAGAACGATGGCTCTTGCTTTTTGATCCAACTAGACAGCCTATGTCGTTTAATTGGAGAGTTGAGTCCATTGATATTGAGAGTTAGGATTGAGAGATATTTATTAGTTCCTACCATTTTTAAAAGCTTTTATTTGGGCCTGTGTCTTGACAGTTCTTGTGGTCCTTAGATGGTATGCTGTTTAGGTGCCATTTTTTCCCTATATTGCCTTTGTTTTGGTTTTCTATGTGTAGAACATCTTTCAGAATTCTCTGTAGTGTTGGTTTTGTTGCGACATATTGTTGCAGCTTTTCTCTGGAATGGAATGTTTTTATTGTTCCCTCAGTTATGAATGAGAACTTAGCTGGATACAGTATTCTTGGTTGGTAGTTATTTGACTTAAGGGCATGACATATATGCTTCCAGTCACTTCTTGCTTGCATGGTCTCTGCTGAGTAATCTGTGGTGATTCTGATTGGTTTTCCTTTATATGTTACTGAACGCTTTTCCCTGGCTGCCTTTAGGATCCTTTTTTTGGTTTCTACTCATCTAGTTCGGATTGTGATGTGGCGGTGAGATGTTCTTTTCTGTTCAGGTCTGTTTGGGGTTCTAAAAGCTTCTTGTATCTGGATGGGTCTGCCCTTCTGGATATTTGGGAAATTCTCTGATATGATTCCCTGACGTATATTTCCAATACAATTCACCTCTTTCTCCAGACCCTCCTCAATACCAATTAACCTTAAATTAGGCTTCCTAATTGTATCTTGGACCTCCTGAAGCGCTCTCTCATTTTTCCTAGATTTGGATTGACTCATGTTCTGTTCTTTCTCTATAATAACTAAATTATCTTCAGCCCCGGAAATTCTCTCCTCTGCATTGTCTAATATGCTATCAAAGCTATCTACTTTATTTTTCATCTCCCTTGCTACTAATTGCTCATTTTTGATGCCTTGCATCTCTTCTTTTAGATCATGTATGGATTTCTTTAGCTCCTTGATTTCCATTTGAGTGGTTAGCTCAGTAGCTTTATTTTCTTTGGACATTTGCTGGAGTTCGGTCACCTTTTTATTTGTGGATTCTATGAACTCATCCATCTTTCTTTGAACAGCCTTTATTATGGCTTCTTTATGGCTCCTTCTTTTTCACTTATCACCTTGTTTATGGTTTCCTCTTATTCAGCTATGGCTTCCTCCCTTATCTCTTTCTTTATATTTTCACATTTTTCATTAATGATGTTTATCAATTGCATTTGTACAGCACTTGGAAGACTTTCCTCTAGGCTTGCCAGTGACTGTTCCATTGGCTGTTTACATTGGGTGGGGTATGTGGGAGTTGTTGTTTCATGGTTTGACATTTTTCTTGAGTTTCTTGTTCTGCCCATTTGAAAATGGGAGCAAGATTAATACTAAACACAATTATAGTTTTTCAGATATAACCAACCTAGACCTCTGTAGCTGGCAGACTCTAGATCTTCACGAGTTTTGATTGGTGTTATCACTCTTTCTTTTCGTGCAGTTACCGACCAGTCTAATTTTTCACTGATAAGCCATTTATATTCAAAACAATAAGCCTAAAATCCAATCTCTATTGTCTTTAAGTCCCTCTGAGCCTAGAGTATAATTAAACACCTAGATATACAATGTTGCTCAACAGCCATCAAGTGTAGATCCATGCAGTATAAGGGTTGAACGAGGAGCAGAGGTCCAGAGATAGAAAAATAGAATAAGAGAGGTCAGGGGTTAAGTAGGTAGAGTATTTGGAAAGTATTAGAATAAAACTTATGTGTTGCTGTGCGACTAGCTCTTAGCCCAACCAGTGGCCTCACTGTGGACCATGGGATGGATCTGCGAGCTTCCGTCTGAGCGTGGTTGGCGGACATTTTCCTGTGCTGCTTCCAGGGGCGGCCCCAAGCCAAGGGTCTGGGGATTGAGAGTTTCAGGAGCTCTCAGGGGGACCAGCAGGAGGCTCCTCTGTTCCCAGGGGCGGGGCCCAGCTGGGGATGTGGGCTCCAAGGGCAGAGCCGAGCCTTTTTGGTTCTCAGAAGGGGAGCTTGGCTGCTGGTGGGCCTTCAGATCCCTGCTGTGTTTCCACTGCTTTGTCAGAGTCTGTGACTGTGGGGGGGGCCCTTGATAGTGCCTTGCTGAGGATTCCCAGCTGGAGGATGCCCCACTCGAGAATTGAGGGGGGGCAGATGCTGGCTCCTATTTACCCGCACCCCCTACTCACTTTTGTAAGGCAGGGTCCCAAAGTTCTCCACTCTCCAGATCCAGTGGCCTGGGTGAGGAGCCTGGTGGGTGGGTGGGAGCTGGGACAGCTCCGCCTCCCCTGGTGGGGTGCTGAGTCTTAGGGTCCGCCCGCTTGTCAGTCTCCAGTCAGAGGGCTGGGGGTTGAGCCCATTGGGCCGGTGTGAGTTGGGGCAGCCCCGCCTCCCTTGGTGGGGTGCTGGGTCTTATGGGTAGCCCGCCTGTCAATCTCCAGTCAATGGCCTGAGGGAGGGGGCTGTTGAGGGGAGGGACAGGATTCTAAATTCCTTGCCCCCCTGCTCCTGCCAGTCTTTCCCGGGGCGGGGTGTTGGGATCTGAGTTAAGTTCTATTGCTTTGCACCCGCTCCGCTTTCCCGATGTGTTTGGGGATGCGCTGTATTACCCACGCCTCTGTGTCTGTCTGCGGATGCTCCACGGTGGTGGGGAGTCTTTCACTTCCCTCGGGTCTTCGCTGCCGCCTGTGTTCTGCATCTGTGTCCCGCTGCTCTCTGTCTGGTTCCGCGTCTGGGTTCCGCTCCTTCTGCCCTTGGCTGGCCCGGTTCTGTGCTGGTTTCTGCAGCCGTTGGGTTCCCAGCCTGGTGCCCTCCACTGCCACCACTTTTCGTGGATTAGGGCCCGTGCCTGCCCCCACTTTCCCCGCGTGGAGCCGGAGCCCGCTCAAGCCACTTTTCGCAGCTTGGTCTGGCGAGGCTTTCCAAGGCTTTGGGGGAGAGGTGGGGGAGGGGTCCTCGCATTCCGAATTCTTTGAGAAACTTGGACATGAGCTTTATCTGGATTTCTTTTCTGGTTTGATACCGTCTCCGTTGCTTTTTGAGTTTGTTGTTGTGGATTTCTTTAGAAAGTTGGCTCGTGGGACTCCCTGGTTCTCTCTTTTTGTCAGAGAAAGCTAACCAGCGTCCCTATTGTCTCGGCGCTATCTTCATCCCCTCCTCCACATCTAGATTTTCTATCTATGTGATACTGAGCAATCAAACCCAGATCTTCATGGATGCTAGGCAAGCACTCTACCACTATGCCAAACTCTCAACCCTGACATAGTAATTATAAAGTCATCATCATCATCATCATATCCAAATATCTTTTCTCCTACAAAGAATGAACACTTAACTGTGTCTAATGCTTTTTTTTTAATTTCACTAATTCTTCTGTGTTTTTCCCTCTTGCATTTTTTACACTTGACAGCAAAGCTAATCATCAGGAAAAAATTGATTAGGATACAGAAACCTAATACTATCCTAGTAGATTGACGTCAAAAATATGTGCAAGATGCCCTGTGTGTTTCACCTAGTGGTAGAGTACTTGGCTAACAAGCAAAAAGACTCAGGTTTGATTCCTCATTACCACATACATAGAAAACGCTGCAAGTGGTGCTGTGGCTTGGTGGGACAAATAAAGCCTAAAGAAAGCCGAAGAACAATGTTCACACTCTGAGGTCAAGTCCCAAGACTAGCCAAAACAAAAAAAAATCGACAAGGGGCAAAATGCAGGCAGAGAAGGCACTGTGAAGCGAATATATTGTAAACGATGAGGGCAATATTGACCCTTAAGTTTGGATCTTACCTAAGAAAGGCTCCTTGAGCCTGAGACCAGACTGGTAGTTGGGCCTAGTGGTAGACATTGGGATTGGACAAATAAGGTGTGCTTTTTACTACATCCACATGTATATTGTGAGATTGGAGGAGAGATTCAGCCTCCAGTATGTCTTTGGTGAGGTCTTTTGTGAGCAAGGATCTTTGGTCATTGGGCCCTGAAAGGTGACCCTGCCTCCCTCACAATGGAACAGAATATGGAACCCTGGTAACCAAGCCACTGTAACTAACAACCAGCTCAAGCCAGCTCACTTGGCCTGTGGCTCAGGAGGAAGAAAGATGTTGCTGTGCTGTTGCCAAAGGTCAGGAAACTCGAGTCTCAGGCATGGAAGTTGTGGATGTCTTACTCGAAGATGTACATGCTAGATCATTGCCAAGCCACAAATCCAGTATAACAGAACTTTCTCTAAGAAGAAGGCCAGGAAAATCCAGGGCAACCAGATGAGGTAAATTTCTAAGAAGAAATGTATTTGACCCCATCATCCTCCCCACACACTACAACTTTCTTTTTTTTCATTTTATTATTGTAATTAGTAAAAGGGTTAGATGATATTTGCCAGATAGAAGGTGCATTAATTCACATACATTGATACCCTTTCACATGTCTTGGTACCCATTTCCCTCCAACCCAACACCCCCCACCCGTCTTGGTTTTCCCCCTTCCCTATCAAATTTCAAATATCCAAATACAAATAAATTCAATATATTAGATAAGGTGAGATACTATACCAATATGGGATAACCAAGGGACAGCAAACGAGATCAGAGACAACATAGTACAATAAGGACAACAATCATTCATTATATGGCTTTTGTGTCAATATTCTGGAGGTCCTTTCAATTAGCTTCACATTATATGGCCTTATATATGGCCTTTTGCTCTATTGCCAATCTCTGCTAGTAGAGCCCAAGGTTTCTACTGATTATGACGAATGAGGGAAACCACTGAGCCTAAGTTCCTTTGAGTCTGGCTTACTTCACTTAATATGATTTGTTCTAAGTCTTTCCATTACCTAACAAATGGGGCGATGTCATTCTTTCTGACAGCAGCATAGAATTCCATTGTGTACAAATACCACAACTTGTTGATCCACTCATCAACTGAGGGACATCTGGGTTGGTTCCATATCTTTGCTATGGTGAATAGTGCTGCAATGAACATTGTTGTGCTAGTGGGTTTAGTATGCCCTTGTTTCTGGATTGTTGGGTAAATGCCAAGTAGGGAATTGCTGGGTCATAGGGGAGTTCTATGTTTAGCCTTTTGAGGCACTGCCACACTGCTTTCCATAGTGGTTGAACGAGTTTGCACTCCCACCAACAGTGTAGTAGTGATCCCTCCTGGCCACATCCCCTCCAGCATCTGTTGTCATTCGTTTTCCTGATCCTGGCCATTCTAACTGGAGTGAGGTGGAATCTTAGAGTTGTTTTGATTTGCATTTCTTTTATGACCAGAGATGTTGAGTATTTCTTCATGTGTCTATATGACATTTTTGTTTCTTCTTCAGAGAAGACTCTCTTTAAGTCTTTGGCCCATTTTTAATGGGATGGGTGTTACTTTGGAGGTTAGTTTTGGAGTGATTCAATTTGTTGAGTTCTTGATATATTTTAGATATGAGGCCTTTGTCCATTGTTTGTGTGGTGAAGATCTTCTCCCACTCTGTAGGCTTCCTGATTAGTTTACTAGCTATATCCGTTGCCATACAAAAGCTCTGCAGTTTAATGCAGTCCCACTTATCCAGCCTTTCTCTGATTTGTTGTGATTCTTGGTCATTATTAAGAAAGTTTCGACCTGTGCCAAGGAGGCCTAGTGTATCTCCTATTCCTTCCTGTAAACTTTTCAGTGTGTCAGCTTTTACCTCCACGTCTCTGATCCATTTGGAGTTAATTCTAGTGCAAGGTGACAAAGAAGGATCCAACTTTAGTTTTCTGCAGGTGTTTAACCAGTTCTGCCAGCACAACTTGTTGAAGAGGCTATCTTTCTTCCATTCTATTTTTTTGGCTCCCTGGTCAAAGATTAGGTGGCCATAGGGCTGTGGTTTAATATTTGGGTCCGCAGTTCTACTCCATTGGACTTCAGGCCTGTTCTTGTGCCAGTACCAAGCTGTTTTGAGAATTATAGCTCTGTAATAGAGTCTAAAGTTTGGAATTGAAATTCCTCCAGCGCTGTTCTTTCTGCTAAGAAGTGTTTTTGTATATGGGGTCTTTTATTATTCCATATGAAATTTTGAATTGCCTCTTCTATTTCTTTAAAGAATGACATTGGGATGTTGATTGGTATTACATTGAATTTGTAGATAGCCCTTGGGAAGATTGTCATTTTCACAATGTTGATTCTTCCAATCCAGGAGCATGGGAGGTTTTTCCATTTCCTTAGTTCTGCATTAATTTCCTTTTTTAGGTGTTTAAAGTTTTCATCTAAATGGTCCTTTACATTCTTAGTTAAGCTAATTGCTAGGTACTTTATTTTCTTTGAGGCTATTGTGAAAGGAATTTCTTTCCTGATTATTGCCTCGTTCCTCTCACTGTTGGCGTAAAGTAAGGCAGTTGATTTGTGAGGGTTGATTTTATGGCTTGCTACCCTTCCAAAACTTTGAATCAGCTCAAGAAGCTTGGGAGTAGAGTCTATAGGATTCTTTAAATACAGAATCATGTCATCTGCAAAGAGGGGTAGTTTTATTTCCTCTTTCCCTACATGGATCTCCTTTATGCTTGCTTCTTGCCTTATTGTACTGCCTAGGAATTCGAGTACTATGTTAAATAGGAGTGGAGAGAGTGGGCATCCTTGTCTCGTTCCTGATTTTAGAGGGAATGGCTTTAGATTTTCACCATTAAGTATAATACTAGCAGTGGGTTTCTCATACACAGCCTTTATTACATTGAGAAATGTTCCATGGATTCCTAGTTTCTCCACATTTTTTTACATAAAGGGGTTTGGATCTTGTCAAATGCCTTTTCCACATGTATTGAGACAATCATGTGATTTTATCCCTGCTCCTGTTGATGTGTTGAATTATATTATTGATTTGTGTATGTGAACCAGCTTTGCCTCCCTGTGATGAATCCAGTTTGATCATAGTGTATAATTTTTTTGATGAGTTGTTGCAGACGGTTGGCCAGTATTTTGTTGAGAAGTTTTGCATCGATGTTCATCAAAGAAATGGGTCTATAGATCTCTTTCTTTGATGAATCTCTGTCCGGTTTGGGGATGAGGGATATGCTGGCTTTACAGAATCAGTTTAGTAAAGAACCTTCATTTTCAATTTCGTTGAAGAGCATGAGGAGTATTGGTGTGAGCTCTGCTTTGAAGACCTTATAGAATTCAGCTGTGAATCCATCTGGCCCTGGGCTCTTTTTAAGTGGAAGTTGTCTAATTTCCATTTCTATTTCAGAGCTTGAAATAGGCCTGTTGAGTTGGGTTAGCTCTTCTTGGTTCAGTGTGGGTATGTTAATATTGTCTAGGAATTCATCCATTTCTTCTAGATTCTCAAATTTGTTGGTGTAAAGGTTTGAGAAGTATTCCCTCATGATATTCTGGATCTTCGTAATTTCTGTCAGGATATTACCATTTTCATCTGCGATTTTGTTTATTTCGATATGCTCTCTTCTTTTTTCGGTAAGATTTGCTAAAGGCTTGTCAATTTTGTTAATTCTTTCAAAGAACCAACTCCTTGTTTTGTTGATTTTTTTCTATACTTTTTTTATTCCAAATCATTTAATTCTGCTATGATTTTAATAATTTTCTTTCTCCTAATGGGTTTAGGGTTGTTTTGTTGCTCTTTTTCCAGGAGGTTAAGGTGAGACATTAACTAGTTGGTTTGCCAATTTTCCAACTTGCTATTGTAGGCTCTCAGCGCTATAAATTTTCCTCTGAGTACTGCCTTTGTTGTGTCCCTAAGGAGTTGATATTTGTGTGCTCCTTATTGGTAAATTTCATAAACAGTTGGATATCTGTTCTGATCTCTTCGATTACCCATTGTTTTTGATTCAACAATGTGTTGTTCAGTCTCCATGAGTTACAGGGTTTTCGTTGGTGGAGATGTGTGTTCAGCTCCAATTTGATGCCTTCATGGTCTGAGAGTGTGCATGGAATAATTTCAGTGTTTCTGAATCCGTCCAGGTTTGCTTTATGGCCTAAGATGTGGTCTATTTTGGAAAATGTTCCATGTGCTGCTGAGAAAAACGTATATTGTGTTGTTACTTGGTGGAATATTCTGCAGATGTCTGTTAGATCTAGGTGGTCTATATACTTGTTTAGTTCTAAGGTTTCTCTGTAGAGTTTTGCCTTGTTGATCTGTCCATAGGTGAGAGTGGTGTGTTAAACTCACCAACAATCACTGTATTTCGATCTATGTATGGTTTCAGTGTAAGTAAAGTTTGCTTGATGAAGTTTGGAGTTCCGGGATTGGGTGTGTAAATATTTAGGATCGTTATGTCTTCCTGGAGGAAAGATCCGTTTAGTAGTATGTAGTTACCTTCTTTGTCTTTTCTTACTAATTTTAGTTTGAAGTCTATTGTCTGATATGAGGATGGTAACTCCAGCCTGTGTATGGGGGCAGTTAGCTTGATAGAATTTATTCCAACCTCTCACTTTCAAAAGATGATTGTTTTGGGGTAAGATGTGTCTCTTGAAGATAGTAGAACGATGGCTCTTGCTTTTTGATCCAACTAGACAGCCTATGCCGTTTAATTGGAGAGTTAAGTCCATTGATATTGAGAGTTAGGATTGAGAGATATTTATTAGTTCCTACCATTTTTAAAAGCTTTTAGTAGGGCCTGTGTCTTGACAGTTCTTGTGGTCCTTAGATGGTATGCTGTTTAGGTGCCATTTCTTTCCCTATAATGCATTTATTTTGGTTTTGTATGTATAGAGCATCGTTGAGAATTCTCTGTAGTGTTGGTTTTGTTTCGACATATTGTTACAGCTTTTCCCTGGAATGGAATGTTTTTATTGTTCCCTCAGTTTGAATGAGAGCTTAGCTGGCTACACTATTCTTGCTTGGTAATTATTTGATTTAAGGGCATGACATATATGCTTCCGGTAACTTCAGGCTTGCATGGTCTCTGCCGAGAAATCTGGGGTTATTCTGATTGGTTTGCCTTTATAGGTTACTGATCCCTTTTTCCTGGCTGCCTTTAGGATCTTTCCTGTCGTTTCTATTGATCCAGTTCGGATCACATTGTGGCGGTGGGATGTTCTTTTCTGGTCAGGTCTGTTTGGGGTTCTAAAAGCTTCTCGTATGTGGATGGGCCTGCCCTTCTGGATATTTGGGAAATTCTCTGAGATGATTCCCTGAAGTATATTTCCAGTACCATTGACCTCTTTCTCCACTCCCTCCTCAATACCAACTAGCCTTAAATTAGGCTTTCTAATTGTATCTTGGACCTCCTGAAGCGCTCTCCCATATTTCCTAGATTTGGATTGACTCATTTTCTGTTCTTTATAATACCTAAATTATCTTCAGCCCCGGAAATTCTCTCCTCTGCATTGTCTAACCTGCTATCAAAGCTATCTACTTTATTTTTAATCTCCCTTGATTCTAATTGCTCACTTTTTATGCCTTGCGTCTCTTGTTTTAGATCATGTATGGATTTCTTTATCTCCTTGATTTCCTTTTGAGTGGTTAGCTCAGTAGCTTTATTTTCTTTGGACATTTGTTGGAGTTTGGTCACGTTTTTATTTGTGGATTCTATGAATTCATCCATCTTTCTTTGAAAAACCTTTAATATGGCCTCCTTTATGGCTTCTTCTTTTTCACTTATCACCTTGTTTTTGCTTTCCTCTTGTTCAGCTATGGCTTCCTCCATTATCTCTTTCTTTATATTTTCACATTTTCCGTTAAAGATGTTTATCAATTGCATTTGTGTAGCACTTGGAAGGCTCTCCTCTAGGTTTGCCAGTGACTGTTCCATTGTCTATTTACTTTGGGTGGGGGGTGTTTTTTCTTCATTTGACATTTTTCTTGAGTTTTTTGTTCTGCCCATTTGAAAATGGGAGCAAGATTACTACTAAATACGATTATAGTTTTTCAGATATAACCAACCTAGACCTCTGTAGCTGGCAGACACTAGATGTTCACAAGTTTTGATTGGTATTATCACTCTTTCTTTTTGTGCACTTACAGACCAGTCTAATACAACCACTGATAAGCGAAATATACCCAAAACAATAAGCCTCTCAATCCAATCTCTATTGTCTTTAAGTCCCTCTGAGCCTAGAGAATAATTAACCACCTACATATACAATATTGCTCAACAGCCATCAAGTGTAGATCCGTGCAGTATAAGGGTTGAAAGACGAGCAGAGGTCCAGAGATAGAAAAAAAGAATGAGAGAGGTCAGGGGAGGTGCAAGAGGATTAACGTAGGAGTGTAAGAATATTGTAGTCATGAAGAAAAGGTATAGCATAAGGATAACTGACCTAAGTTGGTAAGTAGGTAGCATATTTGAGTACAAAGTTTGGAAAGTATTAGAATAAAACTTATGTGTTGCTGCACGACTAGCTCTTAGCCCAACCAGTGGCCTCACAGTGGACCATGGGATGGATCTGTTTTTCTTGTCTACGTTGAGGGAAAGGGGTATTTCACAAGATGCAGAAGCGAAGATTTCAGAAGCAAATGCTGTGAGTGAATTAGCTCGTAAAAAGCATTTTTATTTTCTTTTATCTTTCTGCCAGTCTTGGGGCTTGAATTCAGGGCCTGAGCACTGTCCTGGGGTTTTCTCAAGTCTAGCCCTCTGCCACATGCGCCACAGTGCCACATCTAGATTTTCTATCTATGTGATACTGAGCAATCAAACCCAGATCTTCATGGATGCGAGGCAAGCACTCTACCACTATGCCAAACTCTCAACCCTGACATAGTAATTATAAAATCATCATCATCATCATCATCATATCCAAATATCTTTTCTCCTACAAAGAATGAACACTTAACTGTGTCTAATGCTTTTTTTTTAATTTCACTAATTCTTCTGTGTTTTACCCTCTTGCATTTTTTACACTTGACAGCAAAGCTAATCATCAGGAAAAAATTGATTAGGATACAGAAACCTAATAATATCCTAGTAGATTGACGTCAAAAATATGTGCAAGATGCCCTGTGTGTTTGACCTAGTGGTAGAGTACTTGGCTACCAAGCAAAAAGACTAAGGATTGATTCCTCATTACCACATACATAGAAAACGCTGCAAGTGGTGCTGTGGCTCGGTGGGACAGCTAAAGCCTAAAGAAAGCCCAAGAACAACGTTCACACTCTGAGGTCAAGTCCCAAGACTAGCAAAAACAAAAAAAAATTCGACAAGGGGCAAAATGCAGGCAGAGAAGGCACTGTGAAGCAAATGTTTTGTAAAGGATGAGGGCAATATTGACCCTTAAGTCTGGATCTTACCTAAGAAAGGCTCCTTGAGCCTGAGACCAGACTGGTAGTTGGGCCTAGTGGAAGACATTGGGATTGGACAAATAAGGTGTGCTGTTTACTACATCCACATGTATATTGTGAAATTGGAGGAGAGATTCAGCTGCCAGTATGTCTTTGGTGAGGTCTTTTGTGAGCAAGGATCTTTGGTCATTGGGCCCTGAAAGGTGACCCTGCCTCCATCACAATGGAACAGAATATGGAACCCTGGTAACCAAGCCCCTATAACTAACAACCAGCTCAAGCCAGCTCACGTGGCCTGTGGCTCAGGAGGAAGAAAGATGTTGCTGTGCTGTTGCCAAAGGTCAGGAAACTCGAGTCTCAGGCATGGAAGTTGTGGATATCTTACTCGAAGATGTACATGCTAGATCATTGCCAAGCCACAAATCCAGTATAAAAGTACTTTCTCTAAGAAGAAGGCCAGGAAAATCCAGGGCAACCAGATGAGGTAAATTTCTAAGAAGAAATATATTTGACCCCATCATCCTCGCTACACACTCAACTTTCTTTTTTTTTCATTTTTTTATTGTAATTAGTAAAAGGGTTAGATGATATTTGCCAGATAGAAGGTGCATTAATTCACATACATTGATACCCTTTCACAAGTCTTGGTACCCATTTCCCTCCAACCCCACAATCCCCACACGTCTGGGTTTTCCCCCTTCCCTATCAAATTTCAAATATCCAAATACAAATAAATTCAATATACAAGATAAAGTGAGATACTATACCAATATGGGATAACCAAGGGACAGCAAACGAGATCAGAGAGAACATAGTACATTAAGGACAACAATCATTCATTATATGGCTTTTGTGTCAATATCCTGGAGGTCCTTTCAAATACCTTCACATTATATGGCCTTATATATGGCCTTTTGCTCTATTGACAATCTCTGCTAGTAGAGCCCAAGGTTTCTACTGATTATGACGAATGAGGGAAACCACTGAGAATAAGTTCCTTTGAGTCTGGCTTACTTCACTTAATATGATTTGTTCTAAGTCTTTCCATTTCCTAACAAATGGGGCGATGTCATTCTTTCTGACCGCAGCATAGAATTCCATTGTGTACAAATACCACAACTTGTTGATCCACTCATCAACTGAGGGACATCTGGGTTGGTTCCATATCTTTGCTATGGTGAATAGTGCTGCAATGAACATTGTTGTGCTAGTGGGTTTAGTATGCCCTTGTTTCTGGATTGTTGGGTAAATGCCAAGTAGTGGAATTGCTGGGTCATAGGGGAGTTCTATGTTTAGCCTTTTGAGGCACTGCCACACTGCTTTCCATAGTGGTTGAACGAGTTTGCACTCCCACCAACAGTGTAGTAGTGATCCCTCCTGGCCACATCCCCTCCAGCATCCGTTGTCATTCGTTTTCCTGATCCTGGCCATTCTAACTGGAGTGAGGTGGAATATTAGAGTTGTTTTGATTTGCATTTCTTTTATGACCAGAGATGTGGAGCATTTCTTCATGTGTCTATAGGCCATTTTTGTTTCTTCTTCAGAGAAGACTCTCTTTAAGTCTTTGGCCCATTTTTAATGGGATGGGTGTTACTTTGGAGGTTAGTTTTGGAGTGATTCAATTTTTTGAGTTGTTGATATATTTTACATATGAGGCCTTTGTCCGTTGTTTGGTTGGTGAAGATCTTCTCCCAATCTGTAGGCTTCCTGATTAGTTTACTAGCTATATCCATTGCCAAACAAAAGCTCTGCAGTTTAATGCAGTCCCACTTATCCAGCCTTTCTCTGATTTGTTGTGATTCTTGGTCCTTATTAAAAAAGTTTCGACCTGTGCCAAGGAGGCCTAGTGTATCTCCTATTCCTTCCTGTAAACTTTTCAATGTGTCAGCTTTTACCTCTAGGTCTTTGATCCATTTGGAGTTAATTCTTGTGCAAGGTGACAAAGAAGGATCCAACTTTAGTTTTCTGCAGGTGTTTAACCAGTTCTGCCAGCACAACTTGTTGAAGAGGCTATCTTTCTTCCATTCTATTTTTTTGGCTCCCTTGTCAAAGATTAGGTGGCCATAGGTCTGTGGTTTAATATCTGGGTCCGCAGTTCTACTCCATTGGACTTCAGGCCTGTTCTTGTGCCAGTACCAAGCTGTTTTGAGAATTATAGCTCTGTAATAGTCTTAAGTTTGGAATTGAAATTCCTCCAGCGCTGTTCTTTCTGCTAAGAAGTGTTTTTGCTATACAGGGTCTTTTATTATTCCATATGAAATTTTGAATTGCCTCTTCTATTTCTTTAAAGAATGACATTGGGATGTTGATTGGTATTACATTGAATTTGTAGATAGCCCTTGGCAAGATTGACATTTTCACAATGTTGATTCTTCCAATCCAGGAGCATGGGAGGTTTTTCCATTTCCTTAGTTCTGCTTTAATTTCCTTTTTTATGGTTTTAAAGTTTTCATCTAAACGGTCCTTTACATTCTTAGTTAAGCTAATTGCTAGGTACTTTATTTTCTTTGAGGCTATTGTGAAAGGATTTTCTTTCCTGATTATTGCCTCATTCCTCTCAGTGTTGGCGTAAAGTCAGGCAGTTGATTTGTGAGGGTTGATTTTATGGCCTGCTACCCTTCCAAAGCTTTGAATCAGCTCAAGGAACTTGGGAGTAGAGTCTATAGGATTCTTTAAATACAGAATCATGTCATCTGCAAAGAGGGATAGTTTTATTTCCTCTTTCCCTACTTGGATCCCCTTTATGCTTGCTTCTTGCCTTATTGCACTGCCTAGGAATTCTCGTACTATGTTAAAAAGGAGTGGAGAGAGTGGGCATCCTTGTCTCGTTCCTGATTTTAGAGGGAATGGCTTTAGATTTTCACCATTAAGTATAATACTAGCAGTGGGTTTCTTATACACAGCCTTTATTACATTGAGAAATGTTCCATGGATTCCTAGTTTCTCCACATCTTTTAACATAAAGGGGTTTTGGATCTTGTCAAATGCCTTTTCCGCATGTATTGAGACAATCATGTGATTTTATCCCTGCTCCTGTTGATGTGTTGAATTATATTAATTGATTTGTGTATGTTGAACCAGCTTTGCCTCCCTGTGATGAATCCAGTTTGATCATAGTGTGTAATTTTTTTTGATGAGTTGTTGTAGACGGTTGGCCAGTATTTTGTTGAGAAGTTTTGCATCGATGTTCATCAAAGAAATGGGTCTATAGATCTCTTTCTTTGATGAATCTCTGTCTGGTTTGGGGATGAGGGATATACTGGCTTCACAGAATGAGTTTGGTAAAGAACCTTCATTTTCAATTTCGTTGAATAGCTTGAGGAATATTGGTGTGAGCTCTGCTTTGAAGACCTTATAGAATTCAGCTGTGAATCCATCTGGCCCTGGGCTCTTTTTAAGTGGAAATTGTCTAATTTCCATTTCTATTTCAGAGCTTGAAATAGGCCTATTGAGTTGGCTTAGATCTTCTTGGTTCAGTGTGGGTATGTTAATATTGTCTAGGAATTCATCCATTTCTTCTAGATTCTCAAATTTGTTGGCGTAAAGGTTTGAGAAATATTCCCTCATGGTATTCTGGATCTTGGTAATTTCTGTCGTGATATTAGCATTTTGATCTGAGATTTTGTTTATTTCGATATGCTCTCTTCTTTTTTTAGTAAGATTTGCTAAGGGCTTGTCAATTTTGTTAATTCTTTCAAAGAACCAACTCCTTGTTTTGTTGATGCTTTCTATAGTTTCTTATTCCAAATCATTTAATTCTGCTTTGATTTTAATAATTTGCTTTCTCCTAATGGGTTTAGGGTTGGTTTGTTGCTCTTTTTCCAGGAGGTTAAAATGAGACATTAACTAGTTGGTTTGCCATTTTTCCAACTTGCTGTTGTAGGCACTCAGCGCTATAAATTTTCCTCTGAGTACTGCCTTTGTTGTGTCCCTAAGGAGTTGATATTTGTGTGCTCCTTATTGTTACATTTCATAAGCAGTTGAATATCTGTTCTGATCTCTTCGATTACTCGTTGTTTTTGATTCAACAATGTGTTGTTCAGTCTCCATGAGTTACAGGGTTTTCGTTGGTGGAGATGTGTCTTCAGCTCCAATTTGATGTCTTTATGGTCTGAGAGTTTTCATGGAATAATTTCAGTGTTTCTGAATCTGTCCAGGTTTGCTTTAGGGCCTAAGATGTGGTCTATTTTGGGAAATGTTCCATGTGCTGCTGAGAAAAACATATATTGTGTTGTTACTGGGTGGAATATTCTGCAGATGTCTGTTAGATCTAGTTGGTCTATATAGTTGTTCAGTTCTAACGTTTCTCTGTAGAGTTTTTGCCTTGTTGATCTATCTATAGGTGAGAGTGGTGTGTTAAACTCACCAACAATCACTGTATTTCGATCTATGTATGGTTTCAGTGTAAGTAAAGTTTGCTTGATGAAGTTTGGAGCTCCGGGATTGGGTGTGTAAATATTTAGGATCGTTATGTCTTCCTGGAGGAAAGATCCCTTTAGTAGTATGTAGTAACCTTCTTTGTCTTTTCTTACTAATTTTAGTTTGAAGTCTATTGTATCTGATATGAGGATGGCAACTCCAGCCTGTTTATGGGGGCAGTTAGCTTGATAGAGTTTATTCCAACCTCTCACTTTCAAAAGATGATTGTTTTTGCGTAAGATGTGTCTCTTGAAGACAGCAGAAAGATGGCTCTTGCTTTTTGATCCAACTAGACAGCCTATGCCGTTTAATTGGAGAGTTAAGTCCATTGATATTGAGAGTTAGGATTGAGAGATATTTATTAGTTCCTACCATTTTTAAAAGCTTTTAGTAGGGCCTGTGTCTTGACAGTTCTTGTGGTCCTTAGATGGTATGCTGTTTAGGTGCCATTTCTTTCCCTATAATGCATTTATTTTGGTTTTCTATGTATAGAGCATCTTTGAGAATTCTCTGTAGTGTTGGTTTTGTTTCGACATCTTGTTACAGCTGTTCCCTGGAATGGAATGTTTTTATTGTTCCCTCAGTTTGAATGAGAGCTTAGCTTGCTACAGTATTCTTGGTTGGTAGTTATTTGATTTAAGGGCATGACATATATGCTTCTAGGCACTTCGTGCTTGCATGATCTCTCTAAGAAATCTGGGGTTATTCTGATTGGTTTGCCTTTATAGGTTACTGATCCCTTTTCCCTGGCTGCCTATAGGATCTTTTCTTTCGTTTCTATTGATCCAGTTCGGATCACAATGTGACGGTGGGATGTTATTTTCTGGTTAGGTCTGTTTGGGGTTCTAAAAGGTTCTCGTATCTGCATGGGCCTGACCTTCTGGATATTTGGGAAATTCTTTGAGATGATTCCCTGAAGTATATTTCCAATACCATTGACCTCTTTCTCCACGCCCTCCTCAATACCAACTAGCCTTAAATTAGGGTTCAAGATTGTATCTTGGACCTCCTGAAGCGCTCTCTCATATTTCCTAGATTTGGATTGACTCATTTTCTGTTCTTTATAATACCTAAATTATCTTCAGCCACGGAAATTCTCCCCTCTGCATTGTCTAACCTGCTATCAAAGCTATCTACTTTATTTTTCATCTCCCTTGCTTCTTATCGCTCACTTTTGATGCATTGCATCTCTTGTTTTAGATCATGTATGGATTTCTTTATCACCTTGATTTCCTTTTGAGTGGTTAGCTCAGTAGCTTTATTTTCTTTGGACATTAGCTGGAGTTTGGTCACGTTTTTATTTTTGGATTCTATGAATTCATCCATCTTTCTTTGAAAAATCTTTATTATGGCCTCCTTTATGGCTTCTTCTTTTTCACATATCACCTTGTTTTTGCTTTCCTCTTGTTCAGCTATGGCTTCCTCCATTATCTCTTTCTTTATATTTTCACATTTTCCATTAAGGATGTTTATCAATTGCATTTGTGTAGCATTTGGAAGACTCTCCTCTAGGTTTGCCAGTGACTGTTCCATTGTCTCTTTACAATGGGTGGGGGATGTTGTTCTTGATTTGACATTTTTCTTGAGTTTCTTGTTCTACCCATTTGAAAATGGGAGCAAGATTACTACCAAATATGATTATAGTTTTTCAGATATAACCAACCTGGACCTCTGTAGCTGGCAGACACTAGATGTTCACAAGTTTTGATTGGTATTATCACTCTTTCTTTTTGTGCACTTACAGACCAGTCTCTTACAACCACTGATAAGCGATTTATACCCAAAACCATAAGCCCCTCAATCCACTCTCTATTGTCTTTAAGTCCCTCTGAGCCTAGAAAATAATTAACCACCTACATATACAATATTGCTCAACAGCCATCAAGTGTAGATCCGTGCAGTATAAGGGTTGAAAGACGAGCAGAGGTCCAGAGATAGAAAAAAAGAATGAGAGAGGTCAGGGGAGGTACAAGAGGATTAACGTAGGAGAGTAAGAATATTGTAGTAATGAAGAAAAGGTATAGCATAAGGATAACTGACCTAAGTTGGTAAGTAGGTAGCATATTTGAGTACAAAATTTGGAAAGTATTAGAATAAAACTTATGTGTTGCTGCACGACTAGCTCTTAGCCCAACCAGTGGCCTCACAGTGGATCATGGGATGGATCTGTTTTTCTTGTCTAGGTTGAGGGAAAGGGGTATTTCACAAGATGCAGAAGTGAAGATTTCAGAAGCAAATGCTGTGAGTGAATTAGCTCGTAAAAAGCATTTTTATTTTCTTTTATCTTTCTGCCAGTCTTGGGGCTTGAATTCAGGGCCTGAGCACTGTCCTCGGGTTTTCTCAAGTCTAGCCCTCTGCCACTTGAGCCACAGTGCCACATCTAGATTTTCTATCTATGTGATACTGAGCAATCAAACCCAGATCTTCATGGATGCTAGGCAAGCACTCTACCACTATGCCAAACTCTCAACCCTGACATAGTAATTATAAAGTCATCATCATCATATCAAAATATCCTTTCTCCTACCAAGCATGAACACTTATCTATGTGTGTAATGCTTTTTTTTAATTTCACTAATTCTTCTGTGTTTTTCCCTCTTGCATTTTTTAC
Source organism: Megascapheus bottae (assembly GCA_024803745.1). Lineage (NCBI taxonomy): Eukaryota > Metazoa > Chordata > Mammalia > Rodentia > Geomyidae > Megascapheus > Megascapheus bottae. The sequence continues at coordinate 467,257 of JANJXV010000147.1, read as the reverse complement.
ACATGACAGCAAAGCTAATCATCATAAAAAATTGATTAGGATACAGAAACCTAATAATATCCTAGTAGATTGACGTCAAAAATATGTGCAAGATGCCCTGTGTGTTTGACCTAGTGGTAGAGTCTTTGGCTACAACGCAAAAAGACTCATGTTTGATTCCCCATTACCACATACATAGAAAACGCTGCAAGTGGTGCTGTTGCTCGGTGGGACAGCTAAAGCCTAAAGAAAGCCCAAGAACAACGTTCACACTCTGAGGTCAAGTCCCAAGACTAGCAAAAACAAAAAAAAATTCGACAAGGGGCAAAATGCAGGCAGAGAAGGCACTGTGAAGCAAATGTTTTGTAAAGGATGTGGGCAATATTGACCCTTAAGTCTGGATCTTACCTAAGAAAGGCTCCTTGAGCCTGAGACCAGACTGGTAGTTGGGCCTAGTGGAAGACATTGGGATTGGACAAATAAGGTGTGCTGTTTACTACATCCACATGTATATTGTGAGATTGGAGGAGAGATTCAGCCTCCAGTATGTCTTTGGTGAGGTCTTCTGTGAGCAAGGATCTTTGGTCATTGGGCCCTGAAAGGTGACCAAGCCTCCCTCACAATGGAACAGAATATGGAGCCCTGGTAACCAGGCCACTGTAACTAACAACCAACTCAAGCCAGCTCACTTGGCTTGTGGCTCAGGAGGAAGAAAGATGTTGCTGTGCTGTTGCCAAAGGTCAGGAAACTCGTGTCTCAGGCATGGAAGTTGTGGATGTCTTACTCGAAGATGTACATGCTAGATCATTGCCAAGCCACAAATCCAGTATAACAGGCCTTTCTCTAAGACGAAGGCCAGGAAAATCCAGGGCAACCAGATGAGGTATATTTCTAAGAAGAAATGTATTTGACCCCATCATCCCACCCACACACTACAACTTTCTTTTTTTTAATTTTTTTATTGTAATTAGTAAAAGGGTTAAATGATATTTGCCAGATAGAAGGTGCATTAATTCACATACATTGATACCCTTTCACATGTCTTGGTACCCATTTCCCTCCAACCCTACATCCCCCACCCGTCTTGTTTTTCCCCCCTTCCCTATCAAATTTCAAATATCCAAATACAAATAAATTCAATATATCAGATAACAAAGTGAGATACTACACCAATATGGGATAACCAAGGGACAGCAAAGGAAATGAGAGACAACATAGTACATTAAGGACAGCAATCATTCATTATGTGGCTTTTGTTTCAATATCCTGGAGGTCCTTTCAATTAGCTTCACATTATATGGCCTTATATATGGCCTTTTGCTCTATTGCAAATCTCTGCTAGTAGAGCCCAATGTTTCTCCTGATTATGGCGAATGAGGGAAACCACTGAGCCTAAGTTCCTTTGAGTCTGGCTTACTTCACTTAATATGATTTGTTCTAAGCCTTCCCATTTCCTAACAAATTGGGCGATGTCATTCTTTCTGACAGCAGCATAGAATTCCATTGTGTACAAATACCACAACTTGTTGATCCACTCATCAACTGAGGGACATCTGGGTTGGTTCCATATCTTTGCTATGGTGAATAGTGCTGCAATAAACATTGTTGTGCTACTGGGTTTAGTATTCCCTTGTTTCTGGATTGTTGGGTAAATGCCAAGTAGTGGAATTGCTAGGTCATAGGGGAGTTCTATGTTTAGCCTTTTGAGGCACTGCCACCCTGCTTTCCATAGTGGTTGAACGAGTTTGCACTCCCACCAACAGTGTAGTAGTTATCCCTCCTGGCCAGAACCCCTCCAGCATCCGTTGTCATTCGTTTTCCTGATCCTGGCCATTCTAACTGGAGTAGGTGGAATCTTAGAGTTGTATTGATTTGCATTTCTTTTATGACCAGAGATGTGGAGCATTTCTTCATGTGTCTATAGGCCATTTTTGTTTCTTCTTCAGAGAAGACTCTCTTTAAGGCTTTGGCCCATTTTTTAATGGGATGGGTGTTACTTTGGAGGTTAGTTTTGGAGTGATTCAATTTTTTGAGTTGTTGATATATTTTAGATATGAGGCCTTTGTCCGTTGTTTGGTTGGTGAAGATCTTCTCCCACTCTGAAGGCTTCCTGGCTAGTTTACTAGCTATATCCATTGCCATACAAAAGCTCTGCAGTTTAATGCAGTCCCACTTATCCAGCCTTTCTCTGATTTGTTGTGATTCTTGGTCCTTATTAAGGAAGTTTCGACTTGTGCCAAGGAGGCCTAGTGTATCTCCTATTCTTTCCTGTAAACTTTTCAGTGTGTCAGCTTTTACCTCCAGGTCTTTGATCCATTTGGAGTTAATTCTAGTGCAAGGTGACAAAGAAGGACCCAACTTTAGTTTTCTGCAGGTGCTTAACCAGTTCTGCCAGCACAACTTGTTGAAGAGGCTATCTTTCTTCCATTCTATTTTTTTGGCTCCCTTGTCAAAGATTAGGTGGCCATAGGTCTGTGGTTTAATATCTGGGTCCGCAGTTCTATTCCATTGGACTTCAGGCCTGTTCTTGTGCCAGTACCAAGCTGTTTTGAGAATTATAGCTCTGTAATAGAGTCTAAAGTTTGGAATTGAAATTCCTCCACCGCTTTTCTTTCAGCTAAGAAGTGTTTTTGCTATACGGCTCTTTTATTATTCCATATGAAATTTTGAATTGCCTCTTCTATTTCTTTAAAGAATGACATTGGCATGTTGATGGGTATTGCATTCAATTTGTAGATAACCCTTGGCAAGATTGTCATTTTCACAATGTTGATTCTTCCAATCCAGGAGCATGGGAGGTTTTTCCATTTCCTTAGTTCTGCTTTAATTTCCTTTTTTAGGGTTTTAAAGTTTTCATCATAACGGTCCTTTACATTCTTAATTAAGCTAATTCCTAGGTACTTTATTTTCTTTGAGGCTATTGTGAAAGGGGTTTCTTTCCTGATTATTGCCTCGTTCCTCTCACTGTATGCTTGCTTCTTGCCTTATTGCACTGCCTCGGAATTCTAGTACTATGTTAAAAAGGAGTGGAGAGAATGGGCATCCTGAATGCTACCCCTTACCACTTTTATGCAAAGCTTAGGCCTGTGGCATTTTAAGCACAATTCAACGCTCTGCTTTTTGCTGGTTAATTAGGGGTAAAAATCTTATGGAATTTATTGTATGGCTGATTTTGAACTGGAATCCTCAGGTCTTAGCTTATCTTGAGTAGCTAGGATTACAGTACTTTTACAACCTGTATGCTCATACACATCGCTTCTGATCCAAACCCTCATTGTTCAATTTAACTAACAAGATGTGAGGAAAGATGATTGACTGTAATTTACTAGATGGTCTTCTAGTGAGTATATATTTCCACTTCCACTCTGAAGCCAGGGAAATGTTTCTGGTACATGTTTCAACTATCTCCCAAAGAGGAAATAATGTGTGAGTACGTTTGCTAGTATTTCAGATAGGAGATGGACTTTGGTGTTTGGAACCTGTTGGGCAGAGTGTATCAGCTGGGCTGTGATAACACAGATGATGTTTCAGACAGGAATATTTTCATAACAGACAGACTTAATCCAGATCCTTGGATTTCAGGCCTTGAGTAGATAGAATTACAAGTGTGAGCTGCCACCACCACCTGGTTCATTTTGGAAACCTTAATTGCTTCTCATTTGTTCCTTTCCTTTTTTGGAAGATTGATCTAAGCTGGCTGATTGTGCATCATAATGAAGTGATTGGTCTCAGGAATTGCAAATATTTGTTTCATAAGCACGGAATGAATGAAAGTTGATCTAAACCCAATAGTATTTTCCTTCTGATAAATCGGGAACTTACTTATATCATTTTTCCTTGCCTTTGCTTTCCCAAAGTAAGCAACATGTTTCTTAAAAACTATACTTCATGAGAATATTATAATTAGAAGCTATCTTCTGCACACTTCAGAATAGTCCTTGCATTTATAAACTTATATTACAATATTAGGTAGAAGAATGGTGACTGTTAGTTTCATAACTCTTTCATATGTTTTACTCTTTAAGGCTCATTAACTCAAGAAGTGATTAAAGACATTTAGATAATAGTAGATCATAGCTGCTGCTGATTTGATGTGTGTGCAGATGATACACAGATTTATTAGGATTACTCAAAAGTTTTCTTCAAATTTTCAGTAGTAGACTGCTATGCTAACGGGAAGGTAATAGTAATGATGCTGAAATTCTATGAATCAGCTATGAAGCAGAATTTCAGGGGAGAGTATTTGGTAGGGACTTAATTTCTAAGACGCATATCAAGAATATTGAACTATAACACCAAATGATGGAGGACTCAGCGTCACAATTAGTTTGTTTTATGCAAGTCTTGGGACTTAAACCCAGGGCCTGGGAACTGTCCTTAAATGTTTTTTTTTTGCTTCAGGCTAGTGTTCTACCACTTGATCCACAGCTCCACCTCCAGATTTTTGGTAATGAACTGTAAATCAGAATATCAAGCAATTTGTTTGGGCTGGATTCAAACCTGATTCTGTGTAGATAGGATTCCAAGTCTGAGCGCACAGAGTCTGGCTAGTATCATTCATCATTCAAGTCATCGGACTGCAATTCTGCACCTGGGTCTTGTCACTGAGGTTTTCAGCTCAAGACTACTGCCCTATCCCTTGAGCCATAGGGCCACTTCTGGGTTTCTGGTGGTTAATAGGAGATAAGAGTCACATGGACTTCAGTGCCCAGGCTGACTTTGAACTGCTATCCTTGGATCCCAGCCTCTTGAGTAGCTACATTTACAAGTGTGAGCCACCATACCGGGCTAAATTATTTTTTAAGTTAATTTTTTTTGTTAAGTCAATATATAGTTGGCATATGGTTACATAAGTAATGAACACATTTCTTAAGAAAATTGTTATCCCCTCCCTCCTTTTTCTCTGTTTTCCTACCCTCAGCCCCCTCTCCACCCAGATTGTTCAGTTCATTTCCGTTTAGTGTCTTCCAAGTATCACTGTTCAATTGGTTCACCCTTTTTCCTTTGTTTTTTTTTACCATTTTATTATACCCTCTCCATTCCCCAAATCACATAAACCTATGTACAAGACACAGGGTACCCGAATTCAACACAGTGACTACAGAGAATAAAACTAAAGGGAAAAAGAAGAAAAGAGGTAAAAAGCAAAGAAAATGAAAGAACATCATACAGTACCTTAGAAGCAACAACACTGAAAAAACAAAACATAAAACATTGGGCTGAAAATGAAGCTTGCCTAGCATGTATGAAACCCTGGATTCCATTCCTCAGCACCACATAAACAAAAACTGGAAGTGCCACTGTGACTCAGCTGGTAGATTTCTAACGTTCAGCACAGAGTGTCTCCAAGTGACAAAAATCTGTCACATTTAAGTCAGGCTTCAAAATTTGGTAGGAACCAGTTACGTGATTTGGAAGAAAGTCCAATTTTCAAAAAATCACTAGCCAGGCGCTGTAGGGTCATAATTGTCATTCTACTAGCCAGGGAGAAGGTGATTCAAAGCCTTTGCAAGCAAAAAAACGAAAACAAAAAAACTGTAAGATTCTTCTCTCCACTTATCCACCCAAAAACTAAGTGGAGTTGTGGCTAAAACTGGTACAGCATTAGCCTTGAGGAAGAAGAACTAAGAGACCTTGCCCAGGTCCAAAGTTCAAGCTCCCCACCAAGAAAGAAAAAAAAAGGAGTCCAGATACCCTAGTTTCAAAAGTATATCTGGATATCTTAGTAGATTTTTCTGATCTTTCCTCATTCATCTCATGGAACCACATAATCTTGATCCTGATCTGACTAAGAGCCTGCATTGTGCTTAATAAATTCATTCCACATATTCCAGTAGAATCTGGACAGCTAACAGCCACTTACCAATGCTTTATTCTACGTTTAGGCCAGTATGTCTTCATACCATCTACACAGTCAGCTATATCATCTTTCCAGAAGTATCATTGAGTGTAGAACACTCAGAACTAAAATAATTGCATAAAGATGTAATAAAAACCCTTGATTCATTAAGAAAATTTCTGTACCACTTAGAGCAAGTACATTAGTGGTATTTACCTCTAGCCTCTTTTTTAAAAAAATTTATTAACATTGAATTTTACATCATATTGCAAATGTCATGTTTAACCAACAAGTATTCAAGAAGGCAATTGCTAAACAAGCACTGGCACATAGATTTTAGAATACAGTAAATATTAAACTGAGTCTTTGTATGTCATAGATACAGATTAATCTATAATAAAACACATGTCTTTAGAGTGTATAGTCTATACTAGATTTTTATGTCTATGTAGTTATGTTTATATCTCCAAAATTATGTCCAGAACTTTGGGTATCAACTATTCAATCATCGCTCCACTACTGTTTGAAACTAATAACCATATATTAAGGATACCATGTAAATTTTGTTCCTTGGTCTTGACTTATCTCACTCAACAGGATTCACTCTAATTTCATCCACTACCCCAAAAATGCCATTATTATTTTTTTCTGTGCAGATCTTCTTTTTATGTATTTATTTTTATTGTAATTTATAGAAGGGTTACATTATATTCACCAGATAGAAGGTGCATTACTTCTCAAACTCTGATACCCCATGTAATGACATGGTCCCCATTTCCCTTCCCCTACCCCCACTCATGTTCATTTCCCCCCTTCCGTATCCAATTTCAAATAACCAATTAGGCACATATGAAATATATCAGAAAACAACGTGAAATATTGTAACAATATGATATAACCAAGGGATAGCAAAAGAGATAAGAGATCACATAGATCATTAAGGACAACAATCACTCATTATATGAGTTTTGTTTCTTTATCTTGGAGGTCCTTACATTTAGTATCATACTATTTGTCAAGATGTCTCTAGATTTTGTTCTATTGTAAATCTCTGGTAGCAGAGCCCAAGGTTTCTACTGAATTTGACAAATGAGGGAGACTCTTGGGCCTATGTTCCTTTGAGTTTGGCTTACTTCACTTAATATGATTTTTTTCCTTTTCATCCACTTCCCCGAGAATGCCATTATTTTATCTTGTCGTTTGGCTATGTATCATTCCATTGTGTGTGTGTGTGCGTTTGTGTGTGTGTGTGTGTGTGTGTGTGTGTATCACATTTTTTGTAGTAGGGCATCTGGTTGTTTCCATCATCCAGCCTCATTTTCTACAGATATTTTTATAGTCTCTTTTTTATTTTCAGGGTAATGTATAGAGGGGTTACGATTACATTTACAGGTAGTGGACTGCATTACTTCTCACACATTTATTCCACTCCACATGTTTTTGTCCCCAGTTCCCTCTCCCCTCCCCTTCCCAATCATCTTGTTTCCCCCCTTCCCTTTCCTATTTGACATAAACAAATAAACATATATACAATATGCCAGGGAAAACATCAGATACAGTAACAATCTGACATTAACCAAAGGGCAAAATAAGAGATGAGAAATAACATAGTAGATTAAGGACAAAAATCACACAAGATTAAGAGCAACGATGACACAAGATATAGCTCTTGTTCCCATATCCTAGAGATCCTTTCATTTAGTCTCATCCTATATGACCTTATATACCTAGGTTTTTGAGTTATTGTAATCCTCTGCTAGGAGAGTCCTAGATGTGAACTAATTGTTACAAATGAGGGAAACCATTGAGCTTATGTTTCTTTGGGTCTGGCTTGCTTCACTTAATATGAATTTTTCCAAGTCTTTCCATTTCCTTACAAATGGGGCGATGTCTTTCCTTCTGATGGCAGCATAGCATTCCATTGTGTATAAGTACCACATCTTCTTGATTCAGTCATCTACTGAGTGGCATCTGGGTTGGTTTCATAGCTTTGCTATGGTAAATAGTGCTGCAATGAGCATCATTGTGCTAGTGGCTTTAGTATGTCCTTTTTTCTGGACATTTGGGTAGATGGCAAGTAATGGATTTGCTGGATCATAGGGGAGCTCTATGTTCAGTCTTTTGAGGAACCACCACACTGCTTTCCCTAGTGGTTGAACGAGTTTACACTCACACCAACAGTGTAGGTGTGATCCCCCCTGGTCACTTCCCCACCAGTATCTCTTATTAGTTTTTTTGATAATGACCATTCTGACTGGAGTCAGGTGGAATCTCGAGGTTGTTTTGATTTTCATTTCCCTTATTGCTAGAGATATGGAGCATTTCTTCATGTGTCTAAAGCCCATTTTAATTTTTTCTTCAGAGAATACTCTTTTAAGTCTTTAGCCCACCTTTTAATAGGATGGTTGTTTCTTTGAAGATTTGTTTGGGAGAGATTCATTTTTTTCAGCTATAGATATATTTTAGATAACTACATATATTTTTCTAGAAAAAAGAATGGAAGCCATCATGCTGGCTCACAACTTAATTTCAGGTACTTAGGAGGCTCAGGGCTTAGAATCACAGGTCAAAGCCAACCAGGGCCCTACAGTGTGTGAGATCAAACTCTGTGAACATACAATGACTGTAAGAGGAATCTCCCTGCCTGGGAATGTAGCCTAATGGTAGAGTGCTCACCTAGAATGCATGAAGACCTAGGTTCTATTCACCGGTACCGCATCCTCAGAAAAAAGCTAGAAGTGGCGCTGTGTCTCAAGAGGCAGAGCACTCACCTTGGGCAAGCGAGTCCAATGAAAATGTCTAGGCCCTGAGTCCAAGCCGTAGGACTGGCAAAAAGAAAAAAAAAGAGCAATCTTACTTAAGTAACAAGGAATGTACCCTATATTTATACAGACTGAAAACTTCATTAAGAAATTAGAAAATATGTATAAAGTGCATAATTTCTTTTGTGTGTTGGTACTGGGTCTTCAACTGAGTGCTTCAGCTCTATCCCTGACCTTTTCTGCTCAAGGCTAGCACTCTACCAATGCAGCCCCAAATCAACTATCTTCAATTGAGATATAAGCGATGAATATTTCAGGGTGCTTCATGAAAAACATTTTTATAAATTGAAACTTTCAACACAGTCTTATTTTAGTATGAATGTTGAGATGGGAGGAGACAGAAAAAGTGAAATGTTTCCTGATCCCCATAGAGAAGAGACTCAGCAGAACCTCTGTGGTCTGCAGGCTTCTTTGTGAGTTTTGTTTGCTTGTTTGATTTTTGTCAATTGTGGGGCTTGAACTCTGGGCCTGGGCACTGTCCCTGAGCTCTTCAGCTCAAGGCTAGTGCTTTAATCTGTGAGCCACAGTGCCACTTCTGGTTTTTCTGGCAGTTAACTGGGTACTTTGGCTGGCTTTAAACTTTGATTCTCAGATCTTAACCTCCTGAGTAGCTAAGATTATAGGTGTGAGGTACAATCACCAGGCTGTTGCTCTGTTACTATGCAGGTTCTGGATCAAGAACTTCAAGTTCTTACTTCAATTTTTTCTTCTCTTGCCTGATACTCTGCCATTTGAACGAAGCCCCATTTCCTGGTCTTTGTTGGTTAATCAGAGATATTATGATTTTCTAATATTCAGAGCAACGATTATAAAACCCAGCATTTTACTTACTTGAATAAATTAAGAGACAGGACCTAGTGAGATGGAAAACAAATTTTTTTTTCAAGTTGCTTCCTGTTCTAATGCATAAGTCTGGCTATTTTGCTTACACACAAATATGTATTTTACCAGTTTCTACTCTATTTTTGCTTAGCTTAAAACCACCACTGCCATTTCATAGATTTTGTTGTTGTTGTTTGCGGTGCTTGAACTCTGTGCCTGGGCTGTTCCTCAGATCTTCAGTTCAATGCCAGTGCCCTACTACTTTTGATTTGGCCAGTCCTGGGCTTGAACTCAGGGACTGAGTACTGTCCTTATATGTTCTCAAATCTAGGGCTCTACCATTTCAGCCTCAGTACCACTTCCAGCATTTTTCTATATATGTGGTATTGAGGAATTGAACCCAGGTCTTCGTGCATGCTAGGCAAGCACTCTACCACTAGGCCAAACTCCCAGCCCAAAATTATTCATCATTACTATTAGCTATCTTCTTTTTTTATTATTGATTCATCATGGTGCTTGGACTTTGGGCCTGGACACTGTCCCTGAGCTCTTCAGCTCAAGGCTAGCACTCTTCCTCTACAGCTCCATTTTTGGTTTCTGGTAGTTAATTGGTGATGTAAGTCTCACAAACATATGTGTCCAGGCTGGCTTTGGGCTTTGAACAAAGATCCTCCAATCTCAGCCTCCATAGTAGCTAGAATTACACGCTTCAGCCAGCAGTGCCTGACTGTTTGATGTCTCTGTCTCTGTCTCTCTGTCTCTGTCTGTCTCTGTCTGTCTCTGTCTGTCTGTCTGTCTCTCTCTGTCTGTCTCTGTGTCTCTGTGTCTCTGTCTCTGTCTCTCTCTGTCTCTCTCTCTCTGTCTCTGTCTCTCTCTCTCTCTCTCTCTCTCTCTCTCTCTCTCTCTCTCTCTCTCTCTCTCTCTTTTGGTTGTAAGACTTTAATTGTGCACCTGGGCAGTGTCCCTGGGATCTTCAGCTCAAGGCTACAACCTTAAACACCTTGAGCCACAGTGTCACTTCTGGTTTTCTGGTGCTCAATTGGAAGTAACAGTTTCATGAACTTTAGTGTCTGGCCTGGCTTTGAACTGTGATCCTCAGAACCCAACCTTCTGAGATCATTTCCACCTTTTTTTTTTTTAGTGTAAGTGGTACAGTGTAATTGAACACAGGGCTTTGTGCATACTAGGCAAGCAAACTACCACTAGTTTGCACTCCAGCCTTAGATAAGGGCTTTCTTTTTCTTTTTCTTTTTCTTTTTTTCACTCATGGGGCTTGAACTCTGGGCCTGGATGTTTACCTTAAGCTCTTCAGCTCAAGGCAAGAGCTCTACCACTTGAGGCACATTGTCATTTTGAATTTTCTGGATTATTTGGAAATAAGCTTCTCACAGATTTTTATGCCTGGGCCGTCTTTGAACCTCGATCCTCCAGGGTAGCTAGGATTACCAGGGTGAGCCACCAGTCACGGGCATTAAATTATTATTTTTTGCATGTCCTATGGCTTCAACTCATGGCCAGAGCACTGTCCTAGGGCTTGCTCAAGGATAGCACTTTACTTCAGCCAGTCAACTCCCGGCCCAAATAGGCCACTCTTGAAGCTAGAATTACAGAGATCTGCCATAATACTGGCATGTCGTTATCTAAGTATATAATTTTTCTTCTATTTTTGATGGCTTTTCCTTAGTGTACATATTTCCTACATATTTTATGGAAAACTTCCTTCCCACTGGGGCCATAAGTTAAGCCTAGTGGAAGAGTTCTTGCAGAGCATGAATGAAGACCTAAGTTCAATTCCTCAGCACAACATTCATAAAAAAAGATAAAAGTGGTGCTGTGGCACATGTGATAGAACTTGCGCCTTAAGAATAAACAAAAACAAAAACAAGGATCGTGCTCAGGTCCTGAGTCTAAGCCCAGTACTGGCAAAAAAAATTCTGCCCAAAGTAGACATTTAAACTTATTGTACTTTTCAAAAAATGTGTTGTCAAGGTGATATACAAAGAGATTGCTGTTACATATGTAATGAGTACATTTCTTGTAAACACTGTTACCCCCTTCCCCTTTTCTCTTTCCCATCCCCCAAGTCATACATTTCATTTACAACAAATATGTATGTATTTTCATTCCTGAAAAAAATAGTTTAAAATGTGTTCAAATAAATGATGTAGGTTGATATATTTATCAAAATGGATTACTTGAACTCTAAAATAAACATTCTAGGTAATTTTTCTCATAAAATTGTAGTAATACTATCAAAATAATAAAAAAGGTATTTTAGTTATTAATTTCTTATGTTTTACCTTTAACATTATTACACTAAGCATACTGTTTATGGTATTAATACAGACAGCATGAAATATGATTATGTTAAAAAAATTAAATGATTAAAAATAGTAAGGTTGGGGGCCAGTAGTTTAGCTTGGTGGCACACACCCTGGACTGGCAAAAAAGAAGTAGGGTTAGATAAAACAGATTTATTTCCAAATGTGTGGAAAATGGTATGATTTCTTGTTTGGCTAGTCCTGGGGCTTGAACTGAGGGACCAGGAACTGTCCTTGGCCACATTTGTTCAAGGGTGGCACTCTGACACCTGAGCCACAGTGCCCCATCTGCTTTTTCTGTGTATGCAGGGTCGAGGAATTGAATCAAGGTCTTCTTGTATACTAGGTGAGCACTCTACAACTAGGCCACATTCAAAGCCAAAGTAGATTTTTGATGCTATTGTGGAGTTTTAATTTTCTTAAATATTTGTACAAAGCACAATGGATATATAAACAGACTTGAACTCACAGAACAGAGTCCCACATAATATTACAGTTACTCTGGCACTTCTCCCGATTGACAAAACACATTTCCAGGCATCTGCTCTGTCCTTAAGCTTTGGTAGCTGACTTGTGTTTCCATGGAGGCCTGGCCTGGATTCCTGGTGATTCCATGCATTTCATAGTTCCCTGTATATCCAGTAAGGTTGTCTTCTATGGGACCAGACCTCTCTGGTTTTTGGCCCACCCAGGACCTATGTGTCTGAGGTCTCACATTATAAGTGGAAAATAAAACACAGTATAATAAGCACTGAAGAACTGCACACCATAATATTAACAATGAGAGTTTAGTAGTTAGCAAAGTAAATACAATGAATACTTGACAAGAATCATGAGAGAAAGATAAAGAGATGTCTTTTTAGGAAAGGGACAGGGAAGCTCTAAATCCAGACTGGCCTCCAAGTTGCCTTCAGACAGTAATTCTACTTCAGAGTCCTCAGAAGGGTCTCCTTCCTCATGAGAAACAGAATGTCCTTCCTGAGTTAAGACGGGGATGGATTCTGGTTTGTCGAATGGAGATTGAGTCTCTTTTAGTGAGATGGATGGGTCTGGATATTCTGTGAGGATGGATTCATTTTCCTCCAATGAATCCAGTATTGAGAGTACACTTGCTGCTTCCCATGGGGACATTTTCCATGAGCCCAGCGTGTGCCCCTTCAGCTTGCACAATAAGTGGAGTGTTACTCTGACTCAGATGGACTGACTCTGGGACGAGTGTGAAAGGAAACGGAAGGAAATCTGGCTGCTCTTTTTCTTCCTCCATAGTATCTGCAGGTTCAACTGTGTCACACATGGGGTTCAGAGCAAAAGGTATATCCACAGGACTCTAAACCCATTTGGTAATTTCTACAGAAGGCCCATGCTTTCTGGAATGCAGTGATGATTCTCAGTCTCCATCAGTCACCAGCTCCATTGGTGGGTTTTTCATCCGGAGTTCAGGATAAGCTCTTCCACGATGACCCAAACCTAAGAATGGAAATACGTACAGAGTGGACAGAGTGGACTCTGCAAGTTAAAGTGTCACTCAACTTCCATGAGGATCTAATGGAGGAACCTGTAGAACTGGAGTTTGGACTGAAAACTGAGGAGGTGTAGGGTCTTTCTAATGAGTGCTTATTCCCGAGTCCTTTCAGAGGACAGACATTACCTGGCTGACACCACCCATAAAGGGCATTTTGCCAAGCTCTGTAGAAGTAAGGGCCAACCAATATCTAGACCACATGGGCTTCCTACTCACAGGCTCTGAGGCACCCACACCAGGACTTCTACTTTTTCTTGGTCTTACTGGTCGCATATTCCTCCAGCTGGTCAAAAAGTATGTGTTTAGAAGAGCAGGTCCAAAGCCGGCATGTGGAGCCTCATATAGAGGTTGAGTTGTGTCAGGGTGTGGCAGTTCTTGAACTCGTAGGAATCACTGGGGTAGAAGTCCATTCACATCGTATAGATGGAACACATGATGTTGTGGGCACATTTGGTACAAGGAAAGTGAGAGCCTTCTCTCTACATCCTGAGCCTTCTACAAAAGCCCCTTTCTTGCAGGACTCTAATGCTGTGGCTGTCCTGCAGAGATGTGCACTTATGTGCTGGGAGGGGGGTAAGAGACACTCGAGAACAGGATGACTTTTACACCCCACTTCCAGAAGCTTCTGAGAGAGGCCTCTATGCATCTGTCCAAAGTAAACGCACCTTAAATTAACTAAGTAAATGCTCTAAATAAATCAATAAGTGAATGCTCTAAATAAAGAACTAAATGCTCATTCCTCTAATCTTAGCCACCCAGAAGGCTGAGCTCTGAAGATTACAGTGGAAAGCCAGTCTAGTCAGTAAGAGTCTAAAGGCACTTGTCTTCAATTAGGCAGCAAAGAGCCAGAACTTGACCTATGACTCAAATGGTACAGTGCTAATTTTTGAACACCAAGGGGATGGCATTTAGACCTGGGTTCAGGTTCAAGTGGCAGCACTGGACCACACACCAAAATGTAAATGCTTTCAGGTTCTAAGAGGCAAAGCTATCACAATCCCTCCCTGATGGCTCAAAAGTGATTCAGCCTCCAGCTTTTCCTCTGACTCCAGTATTTCACAGGCCTCCGCCATTAGTACTGACACCTCATTTCTTACTGGGAAATGGGATTTCCTAGGATGTCACCTAGGTGAGGGCTGCAGTTGGGAGCCACTTACTCATGCCTGAAATCCAACTTCTCAGTAAGCACACTGTTGAGACTCCAGTAGCTTGTGAGGGAAATGAAATGGCATGGTGTCCCAGTCATAATAAAGTAGTTTGTGCACTTGTATCATGCTTAGCTCCCCTGTGAACACCCCAGTGAAACAAACAGGCTCAGAGAGGAGCCAAGTATTCCAAGACTTGGCCAGGAGGGGTGAGTAAACCTGGGTTTGGAGGGGGAACACTCACTTTTTCAAGAGAATTTCCAGCAACTACTACATTGTCCTCCACTATTTGAAATTGTGCAGGAAGTTTCCCACATAAAAGAGATCACCTTTCTGGTAGGCAGGGATCAGCTTTGTCAGCAGCATCTCCAACAGGCCTTCCTCCAGGATCCATAGGTTACAAGGCTCATTCAGAGTCTGAGCTGACTTACCATCACACTATGTTGGCAAAACAGTGGATATTTCAAACGTAGGAATGGGACCACACTTCACACAGACGAACTGGAATAGAGTAGATTGGAAATGACACACTCTAATCTCAGTAGAGTCACTTGAAAGCACACAAGAAGGTTGTAGTGTGTGGGCAGGATAATGGGTTCAAATAGGTTTCCTCTCAATATACCTCATCTGAGTTGCCCTGGAGTTTCCTGGCTTTCTTCCTAGAGAAATGCCTGATATACTGGAATTTTGGCTTGGCACTGATCCAGCATCTACTTCTTCAAGTGAGACATCCATATCTCTCATGCCTGAGATCCGAGCCTCCTGACCTTTGGCAACAGCACAGCAACATCTTTCTGGTTCCTGAGCCACAGGCCAAGGGAGCTGGCTTGAGCTGGTTGTCACAAACGGTGTCTTGGTTACCAGGGTTCCATATTCTGTTCCATTGTGAGGGAGGTAGGGTCACCTTTCAAGGCCCAATGATCAAAGCTCCTTGCTCACAGAAGACCTCCCCAAAGACATACTGGAGGCTGAATCTCCCTTCCCACCTCACATATGGATGTAGTAAACAGCACACCTTTTTGTTCAAATCCCAAGTCATTAACTAGGCGTAAGTGCTAGCCTGGTCTCAGACTCAAGGAGCGTTTCTTAGGTAACATCCAAACTTAACTGTCACTATTCCCCTTACCCTTCACAAGACATTTTGCTTCACAGTGCCTACTCACCTTGCATTTTGCCTCTTGCACATTTTTTTTGCTAGTCCTGGGACTTGACCTCAGAGCCTGACCATTGTTCTTAGGCTTTCTTTAGGCTGTAGCTGTCCCACCAAGCCACAGCACCACTTCCAGCGTTTTCTATGTATATGGTACTGCAGAATCAAACCGGAGTCTTTTTGTGTGGTAGCCCAGCACTCTACAAATAGATGAAACACCCAGGCCATCTTGCACATATTTTTCACCTCAATCTACTAGGACGTTGTTAGGTTTCTGTATCCTAATCTATTTTTCTTCCTGATGAATATCTGTGCTGTCATCTGTAAAAATGCAAGTGGGAAAATCACAGAAGCATTGGTGACATAAAAATGTCTTCCAGACATAGATAAGTGTTCATTCTTTGTAGGAGAAAGGATATTTTGATATGATGATGATGACTATTTATAAATACTTTATCGGGGTTTAGAGTTTGGCCCAGTGGTAGAGTGCTTGACTAGCATCCATGAAGATCTAGGTTTGAGTCCTTAATATCACACAGATATAAAAATCCATATGGCAATGTGGCTCAAGTGGCAGAGGGCTAGACTTGGGAAAAGCCAAGAGCAGTGTTCAGGCCCTGAGTTCAAGCCCCAGGAATGGCAGAAAAAACAAAACAAAAGAAAAGAAATGTGCTTTTTACAAGTTATTCACTCACAGCATTTGCCTCTGAATTCTTCGCTTCTGCATCTTGTGACTTATCCCTTTCCCTCAATGTAGACAAGAAAAACAGATTTTATTACTTGCTATCCTGTTGTCCAATCTTTGGATATTAATTCAAAATACAATATTGCCTGAGATATTGTGTGTGTGCATGTGTGTGTGTATCTGCCAATGTGTGCATGCACACATGTGTACAGGGTTTAGGGCTTACTCATAGGGCCTGTGTGATAACCCTCAGCATCTTTTCCTCAAAGGTATTGGTCTTTCACTTGTAGCTTATTATAGCTAATTGGAGTTGAGAGATTCACTCAATTTCTTGCCCTGTGCATTGGAACCCAGTGCTGGGTTCTCATATTGTTAATTGTAGCTATAGAGAAGGCTGAGGTCTGGGGATCCTCGTTAGAATCCAGCCCCTGAAAGAAAGTCACTGATAGAAATCTTTATCTTCAGTTAAGCAAGAATAAATAAGGCAAAAGTGGAACTGTGGCTCAGTTCCTCTTGTAGCAGCCATGAGAAAATTAGTAATTGGCAGCACCTGGTCCCTGAGAGAAATCCTTAGCACTGGTTCAAAAAAAGAAAGAAAATAATGAAAAAAATTAGAACTTGCTGAGGAATCCATAAGGATAAACGTGCCTGTGAATAATCTTGTCATTTCAGATTCCCTCAAGAGCTTATGTCTCTCTATATTTTATCAAGTTTTTTAAAAGATATTTACATATTTTCTATCTTTCTTAAACAGAGATAGCCATCCACAAAACACACAAACTCTCACACAGTATACCACCCACCCATAAGTGTCTGGCTATGTATATATGTATAGTCATATGTATTGATCTGTCTCTCTATACTAATATATAAATGCATAAACATATGTATTTAGACAAACAGGAAACATACATAGATAGGTCTCAGGCATTTCCAGATTTTGTGCAAGTCTTCTGAGTGCAACTTACCATTGTATTGTTTGTCAAGATAGAGTCCCTCTAACTTTTGGCCAGCTTCTTGTCCTTTGATACTTTTTTCTGCCAGTCCTGGGTTTTGAACGCTAGGCCTGGATGCTGTCACTGAGCTTGAGCTTCTTGCATTCAGTAGTTTATTGCAGATAAGAGTCTCATGGAGTTTCTGTCCTGGGCTGGTTTTGAATTGTGATCCTCAGATCTCAAACTCCTGAGTAGCTAGGATGACAGTCTTGAGCTACCAGTACCTGGTTCCTTTGCCTCTTTTACCCTTTTTTTGGCCCCACCACAGCCATGGTATCTACCTTCCTATGTTCTCTCCACCTGCCCCCAGACAGGGGTCTGACAGATGCTTTCCACCCACTTATTCATGTCCTCCTCTGTATTGGCTGACAGCTAAGACATGCACTCACTTGTCTGGATGCCAAACACAAAGCCATGTGATTGTTTCTCAGTCTGGAACATCCTATCAGATTTATAGCACCACAGAGGGTCAAGTTGATGCTCCTCCAGGGCTTCTTAAATTGTTCTCATATTAATCCACAACACGTTTGTCATCACTTGTCCAGCTAATTCATGGACTAAAGCAGCATTCCCTACAAACTTAGATCCCAATACCATGAGGACACTCAAGGGTGCATTAGGAGTGTGACCTGCAAGTGGATGTGAGCCTGTTTAACTTGGAGGGGATTTCTCCACCACAGGAAATGGAATACAAATTTAGAATCTGCTTTCATGAGGTGACAATCTCTGGCAAATGTTCTTATCAAATGTGGCACTGCCTACTTCCAGCTTAAAATATGGGTTGATGACCCAGCATAACAGAGAATGTATTCACCCCGGCCCAACACATAGGCTGGGACCCTGAACTTTCAGGTAGCATTTGGCTTTGAAGGTCATGAGATCTTAGCCTACAAATGATGAGCCCCCTCCCATGAGGTATAGCAAACGGAGCCAAAGTGCAACCCAGTTAAGCACCAGATCAAGCTTCCCTTCTTGAGTAGGGTATGGTTTGAAAACTGTGCATAGCTTCTGTTTGAAGCCAGTCCAGAAAGGAAAGTCCATGAAACTCTCATTTCCAGTTAACTGCCAAGAAAAAGCCAAAGATAGAGATGAAGCTGAAGAGAGCTAGAGAGCCATCTGAAAAGAATGGTTACACCCTGCAACATCCTCATTATCTGATCTTGAAAACATCTCTGCGTGCATCCCAGCATGCAGCCAGCATCTGGGGGTGACAGTGACCCCTGAGCCCATTGGCAATCTGCACTGTCTCTGACATCTGTAATGTGAACCTCATTCAGTTGGGTTTGTGAAGTGGTGTCAACCCTGCAGAAGGAACCAACTGTGCCCTAACTCCCACTGTCCCCTGGGGCCCCTAGCATTCCCCCTTCTGCACCCCTCCTGTGCCTTCTGATCCTAGGGAGCCCTCCTGCCCTGTCCAACACTCACATGAAGTGCATATTTCTTCTCCTGGGGCAACTTCTCCACAGAGAGTACATGACATCCCCACTCTCCAGGCACGGGGAGATCCTGCCCAAGTAGCAAATCAGTGATAAGGACATAAAGTGATGAATAGAATTTTAGATCCTGATGGTAGACAGTCTGCAAAATCCAAGGGAGAATGGAATTGGAGGGGACCAGGGATCAGGATGTTGGCATGGAGCTTCCCTGCCAAGGGGGTGGGGGAAGTCACAGGCTGGGGGATGCACAGGATGATCCATGGGCCCTGTGCAGCTACTGGGTCACCCCCTTCTGCATCTCAGCCTTTGGCTTTGAGCTCTGTGATCATCAAGATGTGCACAGTCTGTACTCTGGCTGGAAGAAGAAAGGACCCTGGGAAGACAATTGTAGACCCTTTGTGAGTGTAGGAAGGGGTAGGCTGGACACCCAGTCCAAGAGGAGCTAAAACTGGAGTCTAGGGGTGTGCAAGGAGTGGGTGTGAGGGTTGTGGGCAGTCACAGTCATGGCAGAGGTGGCTCTGTCTGTGGGGTGAGTGCCTCCCTGCAGGCACAGCACTGGACATATCAGAGATCCACATGAAAAGGAAAAGCTGGAAATGGCACTATGGTTCAAATGGTAGAGCATCAACCTTGAGCAAAAGAGCTCAGGGACAGTACCCAGGACCTGAGTTCAAGCCTCATGACTGTAAAAGAAAAAGAACCAGGACTATGAGAGGGAACCTGGTACTCTCTTGGTCTAATCAGACACAAGAAGAGGCCGGGATAGGCTGTGGAAAAACACAGAGAACATCTTACCCCAGCTCATCCTGTCCTGCATGCAGGGACAGCCATGTAACTAGGGCTACGGTGAGATCATTTTCACCCCTGTGCTGCCATCTGAATTGTAGGCCTCTGTCCTGGCATGGGGTGTCCTGATGGCTGAGCAGGTGCCCTAACCCTAGATGGAGAGCAGCCACTGACTGTGGTAGCTAAGGAGAGATCTGTTCCATAGCTATCAGGCCACCCAGCATGGGAGCCATAACCACCCCTCACCCAGGTAGAGGCCAATGGTTCTCCAGGTGCTACTAACATTGCCCCACCCATAGCTCTGGGTACACGTGACATTCCCTCCACAAGGAGCAGGACTAAGTGAAGGATCAGGAAGCTGCCTATTGGCTTCAGATGATGGCCAGGCTGGCACTACAGATGGCCTCACTCTGTCACCACCTTCCCCTGCCTCCATCATTCCTCCATCTTGCCTCTCTACCTCCCACCCATTAATCTTGGAAACCAATGAACTGGGCTCTCATCATTCCTCTCATCTCTTCACCCACCTTGCCATGCGTCCATTCCTCTGTCACTTCCACCCCACACACATCCCACCACCAGCCATCCTGTAGCTTATGATGATCCCAGAGGAAGCTCTTGGTGAAGGGCTTGTGACCACAAAACAGTTACTATCACCCGCTCCGGCCTGATCCACCACAGAATAAGAACAGCCAAGCAGGCACACACCGCAGCAGAGTTGCTCTGCTGCCACCCTGATTTCTTCATGGCCAGGACTTGGCTCTCCTCAGCCTCCCAGCTCAGTAACCAGAACATTGTGCTTTCACAGAGCCATGGCTTCCAGTCCCCATGGACACAATGACATCAAGGTGATGCCAACTTCCCCATCTCTATATACTTCTAACTATGGGATGGGAGCTGAGGTTCTCTTCTGTGACTCCATCCGCTAAGAGGCTCATGCAGATTTCTATCCTTTGCTCATCATGGTGACTCTTTGGTTAACAAGTCACTGCTGGGCTTCCAGTTCACCACATATAGAACCCATACTCCAACACTTTTCTTAGAAGGACTGATGACTTTTAAATATTCTCTAGTTTTAAATTTCTAGTTCCTTCTCTCTTTCATTTATATATTTCCCTTCCTCACATACTTCCCTTTTTTACCTTCCTTCTTTCATTCCTGGCCTTGAACTCAAGACCTGGAGCTTTTTCTTAGCTTTTCTTTGCTCAAGGTAGCACTCTAGCTCTTGAGCCACAGCTCTACTTCAATCTTTGTTCTTGCTCTAAACTGGGAGTATGAGTCTCATGCATTTTTCCCTTTGCTGGGTTGCTTTTAAACCACAATACTAAGATCAGGATCCTGAATATGCCTCGGATTACAGGTATTATCTAATCAAAACAAATTCCTGATTTCTTTTTTAGACATAATTAGTTCTTTCAGGTGAGCCACCAGCCACTCATGCAAGAGCATTGCAGGATCCCAGCATTCATCTTGTCTCCAGTCTTATTCCATCCATCTCACAATGGTCATCTAAAACACCCTGCTGCATGCCTGAAGTCGCAAGGAAGGTTCTCAACGCCATGAGAGGCCCCCTTAAGCTCTGCCTCAGACATGCCCAGCCCCCATCCCACTTCCACATGAGCATTTGTTTAGGAGAAATTTCCTGAGTACATCATCATCTTGTCCTCACCATTCAAATTTCATCTTTGGAGTCATTTCTCCCAGACAAAGAGGAACATGATCCATGGTTTGATAGCAGCTCCAGCTTCATAGTCCCAGCCACCAACACCCCCCCATTACCCTGCCAGACAACTGAATTCAAGAACAATGTTTTCACTACCCCTGACTCATCAAATGTTTTAACTTATACAGTGCATTAAAATAATTTTACTAAATGGAATAAACACATGGCATCAAGCTTCAGAATCTTTGCACCTGAACTTTTAGTGAATCACAGACACACCAGCATTTCTGTAGCCAACAGAAATCTTAGCTTTGAGATTTCAGCATTCCTGGTATCCAAGTTTGGATGTGCTAACACTGCCCTTAATGGGGCACTTCAATCACACAATCCCACAACAATCAATGTCATTTGACATTCACTGGTAGGTGGTGCTAGGAAAAAGACTGATGTGCCAACTCCATGCTGGCTGGACCTATGCCATCTTCAAACCTGGAGCAAGTGGGGCTCCTCTCTCCATGACACCTTTTGTGTACTACCCCAGGAGGACCTTTACCTTGAGACAAAATTATGAAGACTATCTCTACCAGCAAAGATTCCAGTGAGATGTGCCTACATGGATAAAGCTAAAATCTCACTAAAGTGAGGTTGTTGGCAGTGCTGGAGCCTGAACTCGGGACCTGGGCACTAAGCATTTGTACTCAAGACTAGCCCTTTACCACTTGAGCACAAACTCCATTCCCAGCTGTTTTTATTTTTGGTAGTAAGAATCTATCAGACTTTCCTGTTCTAGGTGACTTGGAACTTCCATACTCAGATCTCAGCCTCCTGACCAGCCTGGATTAAAAGTGTGCATCAGCCATGCGCCACACCTGAGGACTTCTGCCAGCATATTTTTTCCCAAAAATTGGAAGAGGAAGATGAGGGAGGGTTGGGCTCATCCTGCCCTGCATATGAAGGAGAGCATCCGCGAGTGAACTTCATTCCCTGTTGTAGGCTGCTGGAGGAAAAGGAAGCAAATAGGCACAGGCTGGCAGCAGATGCCACAGAACAACTTGTGACCAAGACTCCCAGAGCAGACCTCAGAATCGATGACAGAGTTGGATCTACCCAGTAACAGATGCAGTGGTGACACCTGAAAATGCGCGTTTGAGCCTTTGCTGCTAGTAAACAGGGCCACCTATGTCTCAATGAGAAAGGTGAGATTTTGGTGGAGAAGGTGAGATTAAACATTATGTATCATGCAAGAAGACAGACTATAAGGGGTCTTTTATTATTCCAAGTGAAATTTTGGATTTCCTCTTCTGTTTCTTTAAAGAATGACATTGGGATCTTGATGAATCTTGCACTGAATTTGTAGATAGTCCTTATCAAGATTGCCATTTTTACAATATTACTTCTTCCAAACCAGGAGCATAGGTTTTTGCATTTCCTCAGTTCTGCGTTAATTTCCTTCTCCAGGGTTTATAGTTCCATCAAAAAGGTGCTTTAAATTCTAAGTTAATTCCTAGGTATTTATTTTCTTTGATAGCAAAATGAGTTGCTATCCTGATTCTTGCCTCATTCCTCTCATTTGTTGGCATATAGGAAGGCAGTTGACATTGAGGGTTAATTTTATACCCTGCTACCTTACCAAAGTTTTATATCAGCTCAAGCAGCTTCGGAGTAGAGTCTATAGGGTTCTTTAAATACAGAATCATGTCATCTGTAAGGAGAGAAAGTTTCAGTTCCTCTTTCCCTTTTCCTCCTCACTCCAGTTAGAATGGCCAAGATCCAGAAATCTAATAACGTATGCTGGAGGGGATGTGGCCAGGAGGGATCACTACTACACTGCTGGTGGGATTGCAAACTCGTTCAACCACTATGGAAAGCACTATGGCAGTATCCCAAAAAGACTAAACATAGAGCTCCCCTGTGATCCAGTAATTTCACTACTTGCCAATCGTCCAGATAGGACATATTAATTCACTAGAACAATAACATTTATCACAGCACTATTTACTATAGCAAAGGTATGGAACCAACCCAGATGCCCGTCAGTTGATGAGTAGATCAAATATGGTATTTTTACACAATGGAATTCTGTGCTTCTGTCAGAAAGAATGACATAGACGAATTTGTAAGGAAATAGAAAGACTGTAAAGTTTAGAAAATAGTTTCTGTCTCCTTCTCTCTCTCCTTCTCTATCTCTGTAAAATTTAGAAGTTCCTGTTTCTCTTTCTCTCTCTTTTCTCTCTTTCTCTCTCTCTCTGTCTCTCTGTCTCTCTCTCTCTGTCTCTCTGTCTCTCTGTCTCTCTGTCTCTCTTTCTCTCTCTCTCTGTCTAGCTCTGTCTCTATGTCTCTGTCTCTGTCTCTGTCTCTCTCTCTCTCTCTCTCTCTCTCTCTCTCTCTCTCTCTCTCTCTCTCTCTCTCTCTCTCTCTCCAATCCTTAGGCTTGAACTCAGGGCCTGAGCTACCTTTGCTCAAGGTTAGCACTCTACCATTTGAACCACAGTGCTGCTTCTGGCTTGCTCTTTTCACGTAGTATTGAGGAATCTAACCCAGGCCTTCATCCTTGATAGGTTAGCACTCTACCACTAAGCCACACAGTCAGCTTTTAGAGGTTTCTGACAAAGGTTTTCCTACATGCTATTATTTCTTCTGTGAGTGCTCTTAATGCTTGCTGACGGTTGACTTTGTTTAGAAGACTTACCCTAATGCTCCCATATACAGAGATTCTATATATAGCTAAATGTTTTTCATTACTCAGAATTTCTCTATTGTGTATGTTCTGAAATGTACTGAAGACTGACTTCTGATTAAAAGTCATTGCACATTTGTTCTATTCATTAGTTTTCTTTTCTTCTATGGGAATCAGGTTTGTGATGAACACAGAAGTATGCCTTCCAGGTCAAACACTTTCCACATTTGTAATATTCATAAGGTTTTTCTCTCCTATGTGCATTTTATACTTAGTCATGCGTTCATGATGGATTTTTCATATTCTTATATTCATACGATTTTTATCCTGTGTCTGTGTGGTATCATGCAAACTCAACTATGAGTTCTTCAAAAAAATTTCCCTTTCATTTTATTCATAGGATTCTATCCTGTGGGTGTTTAGTGATAAATCTTGACTTGTGCCTTCTGGGGAAAAGACTGAACATTTGCTACATTCATTAAGGGTTTTATCTTGTGTTGGTTCTGTGACACAAGCTGAGTTTTCTTCCACAGACTAAAAAGTCTTTCCTATTTATTACATTGCTAAGGCTTCTCATATGTGTGAACTCTCTTACGCTTCCTGAAGGGTGAATACTGCACGAAAGACTTTCAACTTTGGTTATATTCCTAAGGTTTCTAATATGTGTGAATTCTGTTATGCCTCCTGTAATGTGACTTCCATCTGAAGGTCTTACCACATTTGATGCACTCATACAGTTTCTCTCCTGTGTGTGTTCTCTGATGCAATTTGAGGGAAGACTTCCATTTGAAAGACATTCCACATCGGTTACATTCATAAGGTTTTTCTCCTGTTTGAATTGTCTTATGCATGTTGAGGTTTGGCTTCTGTGTGAAGGACTTTCCACATATGTTACACTCATAAGGTGTTTCTCCTGAGTATATTCTCTGATGAACATGGAGTTTTACCTTCCATGTGAAAGACTTTCCGCATTCACTACATGCATAATTTTCTCTCCTGTGTGTGTTCTATTATGCCCATCAAGATATGACTTCCACTTGAAGGTCTTTCCACATTTGTTGCACACATAAGGTTTCTCTCCTGTGTGTGTTCTTTGATGCAATTTGAGGGAAGATTTCTGTCGGAAAAACTTTACACATTGGTTACGTTCATAAGGTTTCACTCCTGTGTGTATTCTCTGATGAACACGAAGTTTTCCCTTCCCTTGGAAAGACTTTCCACATTCATTACACTTATAAGATTTCTCTCCTGTGTGTGTTATTTGATGAACTCGAAGGTGTATCTTCTGGGTGAAAGACTTTTCACATTTGTTACATTCATAAGGTTTCTCTTCTGTGTGTCTTCTCTGGTGCAAAGTGAGGTATTATTTCAGTCTAAAAGTCTTCCCACATTTATCCCATTAAAGATTTCTCTTCTGTGTGAGATCTCTGATGTGTGCTGAGAGCTGAATTCTGGGCAGAAATTTTATTACGTTCCTCATATTCATAAAGTTTGTCTTCTCTTGGAGATCGAGGTTGGAGCGTCAGGTCTGACTTCTCAGAAATTAATTTTCACACTTGATGTACGCATCACATATCTCAGGATATTTGCTCTGAGGTATTGTAAGGCGTATTTCATTACTGAAAGATTTCTCACATTCACTACATGTATGAGGAGTCTCTCCTGTGTACATTTTCGGATGTGTACTGATGCTCGGTGTTAAGTACAATAGTTTTCATCACACAGTACATTTAGCAGTTTTCCTCCCTCCCTGAAGAATTTCTTGGGCAGGGAGAACAGAATTATGATACTGCAGATCTTTTGGACTGTCACAATCATGAATAAAATGCTCTGAATATCCGATGGATTTTTTAAGAACAGGAGACATACGAGATCTATATGCAGCATGCATCTCATCAGGCTTAGGAGACAGAAGCATGTTCTAACACTTAATGAACTCCTCAATCCTCACCCCTACGTTGTTACCGTTATTACTAATCAGCTCTGGATTATGTGTAGAGCTCAAATTTAAAGTTGTTGCTAATCTCACGTTTTCCTCCACTTCGATACTACTTGCAACTGCTACTTCACAAAGACATTCATGTGGACTTTCCTGGCAGGTCTTGAACACATTTTCCATTACCTGGACATCTAAAATGAGTCATAGAAAAAAAGACACAAACATACATGAGATACAAATATTCCTTACTGTAAAGGTAATGACTTTACTTTCCCATCCTAAGTGTTAGATATTTTAAAATATAAAAGTGGAAATTGATTTGTGAGAAATATATGCTTTTCTCCCTAACATACTAAGAAAATGATATTTTACAATGACCAATAATGTTTTTCTGTGTTTTAGTTCTCTTTTTATATCACAGGAAATATTTATTGAAATTACCCAACTATGTATTGCTACAGTTTTAAGCTGAGTACTTCCTATGCTATACCTGCAGCTGTTTTTTTTCAAATACTGTTTTGTTTATACATTGAGGAATAGCTGCATTTCTTTAATTTTTGAGAAATAATCTAAATATTGTGCTGTTTTGCATCTTTTTAAAACTTTCTTTTCTTTTCTTTTCTTTTCTTTTTTTTGTAGTTCATAGGCTTCGGCCCTGTCCCTGAACAATTCAGCAGAAGACTATAACCCCTATCCTTGAGCTACAGACCCACTTCCTGTTTCTAGAGTTAACTACAGATAAGAGTCTCAGGTCCTGAGTAGCAGATAGGATTACCTTACCCAGTTTCAATGCTGTTTGCTTATTAAGCATTAAGTGAGGAACACGAATTTTCTCTAGATTCAGCGGCCACAAATTTGGTTTATATGTCTGTTTGCCTTTGATCCAAGCAAGAACGATTCTTGAGAGTAAGGACTTACACCTATATCCCTTCAGTTACAACTTCTCACTAAAGTCTCAATTTAGGTATTTGTGGGAATTTTGAAATTTGTTTCTTTCCATTTGAAGTCTTATAAAAATTCCTTTTCTAACACTCCTGTCCCTCAGTACCATGGAAGACCAGAAAATCCCCAGCTCATTGTCTAGTTAATTTTCTTATGTTGATTGAAACTTTGTTGTTTTTTTTTTCCTTCCATTCCTGGGTTTGAACTTAGGACCTAACCACTGTCCTTGGGTTTTCTCAAGACTAGAACCCTACCAATGAAGTCATTACTTCTGGCTTTTTCTATGTATGTGGTAATAAGGAATCAAACCTGTGTCTTTGTGCATGCTAGGCAAGCACTCTACCACTAGGCTCAATTTCTGGTGGAAAGGTCTGGTTCTGAATACCAGTCTTCCTACCAGCATAAAGATATTATCCTTATCAGAGAATAATGCCCTGACTTATACCTTGTTTGCTCAATCATTTATAGTCTTAGTTTTAAAGAAATGAAATATCATTCTTTCTTTCTTTCTTTCTTTCTTTCTTTCTTTCTTTCTTTCTTTCTTTCTTTCTTTCTTCCTTCCTTTCCTTCCTTCCCTCTTTCTTCCCTCTTTCTTCTTTCTTTCTTTCTTTCTTTCTTTCTTTCTTTCTTTCTTTCTTTCTTTCTTTCTTTCTTGTTTTGCTTTCATGGACTTGAATTCTAGACCTGGCTGTTCTTCCTGAGCTCTTCAGCTCAAGGCTACTGCCCTATGTCTTTAGCCTCAACCCCACTTCTCATTTTCTATTGGTTCATTGGAAAGAAGAGTCTAAGGTGTTTTTGTGATAGGTAAGTCTTTGAACCTTGATCCTCAGATCTCAGCCTCCTAAGTAGCTAGGATAACAGGCATGAGACACGGGCTCATGGCTTTCTCATTTTATTTTGTTTCACAGTGATTTCTACAGAGAAATCTAACTTTAACTCTACTGCCACATAGAATTCGTCATATCCCTCTATGATTCTTGGTGCCGGGGGTTTGGGCTAGCATGCACAAAGACCTGGTTCAGTTCCTTGGTACTACATACAAAGAAAAAGCCAGAAGTGGTGCTATGACTCAAGAAGTAGAGAGCTAGCCTTGAGAATTCCCAAGGACCATGCTCAGGCCCTGAGACCAGGCATAGGGTTGGGAAAAGAAAATGATTCTTGATTCATTCACAAAGAATTCCATAGGTTCCACACAGGATTTAGGGTAACTAAGAATATTATTGCTCAGTACATCACAACATGAACTTACCAATGGGGCTCAGGCTCCAACATCAATATGAAGATGCATTCACTCTCCTGTGATATTCTTGTCAGAGGAATTTCCTATCCAGAGTTCTGCACAGTGCTCTAGCTTGTCAATTAATACAGGTTTGGGAACACAGGGCCCTGTAAATTAGAAACAGTAGAGAATTATTGCTTATGCTGTGTCATCATTGCTTTAAGTTCGCAGACATCCTACTCACAAGTTATCTATTACATCTTTTTTCTCATTTCTCACTGGCTCGATGGTTGACTTTTCCCTAGCTCTGGACTCATTTTGTATGGCATAAACTTAGCTGTCTTGCTCAAGGCTAGAAAAATACCAGTTTGAGTCCCAGCTCCACTTACATGCATAGGTCTTCATGCATGCTAGGCAAGCACTCAACCACAAAGTCAAAGTCTTGACACTCCACTAACATTTTTGAGGGGTTACTTGGAGTTATAGAGTTTCATGGCAATTTTTATGCCATTGCTGGCTTCAAATTAGAATTCTTAGATTTCTTCCTCCTGAATATTTTAAGATTACAGGCATGAAACATTGCACCTAGTGCCAGGTTTCCATTATAAACTCACTGTTTAGTGATTTGTAGATCCTATTTCCAATAATGATATTTATTCTATTCTGGATTGTTTATCCACTTACGATTCCTGTGTAAGTTTGGAATGTCGTCTCCATTAGAGGAAACATAATTTAGAACTGTTGTCAAAGTATCCTGATGGTATCCTGAAGAATGAGTACAAAATTACCTTAGGTTTTCTTTAGAAAGTAATGATACTTCTCAGGGCCTGGAATCTTTCATTTAAATAGTATTGAAAGTTTGATAAACATTCACGTATCTGCAAAATAACAAGGCACTTGGCCTTGCAAGTGAATTTGACTTTTGCTCACCTAAGGACACCAGGTTGCTGTAGGTCTCCAGCATTACATCTCTGTACAGGGTCCTCTGAGCATTGTCCAGATGCTGCCACTCCTCCCAGCTGAAATCCACAGCTACATCATCAAATGACACCAGCTTCTGGAATGGCACATTTTCATCAAGTAATTAGCAATGAGTTATAAACACACCATGTCTGGAATTTTATTCTTTTTTTGTTGGAATTGTATTCCTTTACTTAAATGTTTAGACTTACATGAAATATTGACCTGAAAAGCTTGGGGATGGTGCCTAGGCCCAGAGTTCAAGTCCCAAGACCCACAAAAGAATAAAAAGGCAAGCCAGGTGTTGGTGGCTCACGCCCGTCATCCTAGCTACTCAGGAGACTGAGATCTGAGGACCATGGTTCAAAGCCAGCCTGGCATAAAATTCTATGACACTCTTTCCAATTACCCACCATAAAATGTTTAATGGCTTGTGGCATATCATGGTAGAGCAATTGTGGTATAGACAAAAATAAGTCGGGGGAGTAGATTTAGGTTATACATTGAAAAGGAACTACATTATATGATGACATATGCTGGTACTGTGAGAATATTGCAAAATCTTAGGGTATCAAGTAATAATACTGTGAAGTACACCCAGAATGTTAATGTTCTATGTCTGGCATAGTAATCACTTGGGGAAGAAACTTTTTTTTTCTTTTTTTTGCCTGGGGGATTTGTAAGGCTTGAACTCTGGGCCTGGGCACTGTTCCTGAGCTCTTCAACTCAAGGCTATCACCCTACCTATGAAGCCACAGTGCCATTTCCCATATTCTAGTGGTTAACTGTAGATGAGAGTCTCATAGACTTTCTAATGCCCAGGCTGGCTTTGAACCAAATCTTTAGATATCAGCCTGATATCTGAGTAGCTAGGATTACAGCTATAAGTCACTGCACCTGGCAAGAAATTTATTTCTTGCTGTTTTGTAGTACAAATTTACTGTATGTTTTACTTTTTCAAAAAGACTGAGGATGACCTTTGTTCTGTATATAATGGGAAGAGGGGTAGGGAGCTGTGAGCAGAAGAACTGAGGGGCAATACTCAGGGTAGGACAATAGCCTTAAACTAGAGAGCTCACGGCCCAAGGTCCAAGCCCCATGACTTTCCCCACTACCCCACAAAAAAAAGGGAAAAAAATTGGAGATTGGAGAGGATTTTCTAAAAAGAATATATAGAAATAGTAGTTCAAAATGTAGAAAGAAGTTCAATATTAACAGTCATGAGAAAAATTAAAATTACAATGAAATCATTGCTTTAAATATGTTAATATAAATATAGTTTTAAACAAAAAGATCCACATACACACACACAAACACACACACACACACACGCATACAAAAAATAGCTTTCAAAGTCTAACTATTACTGGGAAGGTAGTGAGAAAAAGTAGAACTTTGGAATAGTTCTTCAAGGAATATAAAACAATCAAAAATTGCGTGGAGAGTGCTAAAAAAGTACTAAATATAGAATTACATAGAAATATGGTCCAACACTTCTATTTCTAGATTTGTACCTAAAGGAAGAGAAAGCAGAGACTAGAACAAATATGTGGAGAATCCATTCACAACTATTAATAATAATCAAAAGATAGAAATATGCAAAACAATGCATTGAAAAGGAAGAACATTTTACTATATTTTACAGATGAATCTTGATTACAGTAAACTAAAAATACAGCAGTCATAAAGGAAGAGCTAGGGTATGTTTTCCCTTCCAGAGCTTTCAAGGATCAACAAACCCTTAGAGCCAAAAAGCATGATGGTTCCAGAGAATGGAGTAGAGAGGAACAGGAGCTGAATGTTTAATGATTATACATGGAAGATGAAAATTGCTCTAGATGGGTAGAATGAAGAGAGAACTGTACCCTAAACAATGGTTATGTAGCCACACAAGATGGGACACACCTATAGTCCCTGATCTTGGGAAACTCAAGAAGGATTTCTTGCCAACCTGGATGCATGGAAAGATCTATCATAAAAACTAATGTGGAGGGGCTGGGAGTTTGGCATAGTTGTAGAGTGCTTGTATGAAGACGAAGGTTCAATTCCGCAGTACCACATACACAGAAAAAACCAGAAGTAGTGCTGTGGCTCAAGTAGAACATCACTAGGCTTGAGGAAAGCTGAAGGACAGTGCTCAGACCGAGTTCCAGCAAAAGGGCTTGTTTTAAAAAAACCATAAAGCTGAGCATGATGGGGTTGTGGCTCACTTCTATAATCCTAGTTACTCAGGAGGCTGAGATCTGAGGATCAAGGTTTAAAGCCATCCTGGCACAAAAAGACCTGAGAATCTTATCTCCAATTTACTTTTAGAAAATGGGAAGTGGGGCTTGGCTCCAGGGTAAGGTGGTGGCCTGGACCTGAAGAGCTCAGGGATAGTGCCCAGGCGAGTTCAAGATCTATGACCCACCAAAAAAAAATAATATGGAAAAATTTGGATTCTGTGAATTTTATCAGGCATATAAATGTCTTTTTTTTGCTGTTGAAATAACAAATTGTTTGGAAACATTTTAAAAGTTTTTACCTAGAAATGTACACTACAAATGGAAATAATAACAAACACAAAATAAGCAAAAGATACAAATTATCACAATATGGGTATCCTGCTTCTGTATCTTTTCACTGACTCCTGTTCAAATGAGTCACATATTCTGAATCATTTCTCCCAGTCGATATATGCCACACATGTTGGCTTGTACTGAAGTTCTTGGGAAATCAAAAGCAAATACTAAGCAAATGTGTGTTAGATTTTGTCAACAGAGATATTTCAAATATAAATCCCTACTCATTGAATTATTTAATATCAATGCCGGAATCTAATTACACTGGCAGAATCTTCAATCATTTGAGAATCTTCAAAAGGGTGTGTAAATATTTAGGATCGTTATGTCTTCCTGGAGGAAAGATCCCTTTAGTAGTATGTACTAACCTTCTTTGTCTTTTCTTACTAATTTTAGTTTGAAGTCTATTTTATCTGATATGAGGATGGCAACTCCAGCCTGTTTATGGGGGCAGTTAGCTTGATAGAGTTTATTCCAACCTCTCACTTTCAAAAGATGAATGTTTTTGGGTAAGATGTGTCTCTTGAAGACAGCAGAACAATGGCTCTTGCTTTTTGATCCAACTAGACAGCCTATGCCGTTTAATTGGAGAGTTAAGTCCATTGATATTGAGAGTTAGGATTGAGAGATATTTATTAGTTCCTACCATTTTTAAAAGCTTTTAGTAGGGCCTGTGTCTTGACAGTTCTTGTAGTCCTTAGATGGTATGCTGTTTAGGTGCCATTTCTTTCCCTATATTGCATTTATTTTGGTTTTCTATGTATAGAGCATCTTTGAGAATTCTCTGTAGTGTTGGTTTTGTTTCGACATATTGTTACAGCTTTTCCCTGGAATGGAATGTTTTTATTGTTCCCTCAGTTTGAATGAGAGCTTAGCTGGCTACAGTATTCTTGGTTGGTAGTTATTTGATTTAAGGGCGTGACATATATGCTTCCAGTCACTTCGTGCTAGCATGGTCTCTGCTGAGAAATCTTTGGTTATTCTGATTGGTTTGCCTTTATAGGTTACTGATCCCTTTTCCCTGGCTGCCTTTACGATCTTTTCTTTCGTTTCTATTGATCCAGTTTGGATCACAATTTGGTGGTGGGATCTTCTTTTCCGGTCAGGTCTGTTTGGGGTTCTAAAAGCTTCTCGTATCTGGATGGGCCTGCCCTTCTGGATATTTGGGAAATTCTCTGAGATGATTCCCTGAAGTATATTTCCAATACCATTGACCTCTTTCTCCACACCCTCCTCAATACCAACTAGCCTTAAATTAGGCTTCCTAATTGCATTTTGGACCTCTTGAAGCGCTCTCTCATATTTCCTAGATTTGGATTGACTCATTTTCTGTTCTTTCTATATAATAACTAAATTATCTTCAGCCCCGGAAATTCTCTCCTCTGCATTGTCTATCTTGCTATCAAAACTATCTACATTATTTTTCATCACCCTTGCTTCTAATTGCTCATTTTTGATGCCTTGCATCTCCTGTTTTAGATCATGTATGGATTTCTTTATCTCCTTGATTTCCTTTTGAGTGGTTAGCTTTATTTTCTTTGGACATTTGTTGGAGTTTGGTAACGTTTTTATTTGTGGATTCTATGAATTCATCCATCTTTCTTTGAAAAACCTTTATTAAGGCCTCCTTTATGGCTTCTTCTTTTTCACTTATCACCTTGTTTATGCTTTCCTCTTGTTCAGCTATGGCTTCCTCCATTATCTCTTTCTGTATATTTTCACATTTTCCATTAATGATGTTTATCAATTGCATTTGTGTAGCACTTGGAAGTCTCTCCTTTAGGTTTGCCAGTGACTGTTCCATTGTCTGTTTACATTGGGTGGGGGATGTTTTTTCTTGATTTGACATTTTTCTTGAGTTTCTTGTTCTGCCCATTTGAAAATGGGAGCAAGATTACTACTAAATGCGATTATACTTTTTCAGATAAAACCAACCTAGACCTCTGTAGCTGGCAGACACTAGATGTTCACAAGTTTTGATTGGTATTATCACTCTTTATTTTGTGCACTTACAGACCAGTCTAATACAACCAATGATAAGCGATTTATACCCAAAACAATAAGCCTCTCAATCCAATCTCTATTGTCTTTATGTCCCTCTGAGCCTAGAGAATAATTAACCACCTGCATATACAATATTGCTCAACAGTCATCAAGTGTAGATCCGTGCAGTATAAGGGTTGAAAGACGAGCAGAGGTCCAGAGATAGAAAAAAAAATAATGAGAGAGGTCAGGGGAGGTTCAAGAGGATTAACGCAGGAGTGTAAGAATATTGTAGTAATGAAGAAAAGGTATGCATAAGGATAACTGACCTAAGTTGGTAAGTAAGTAGCATATTTGAGTACAAAGTTTGGAAAGTATTAGAATAAAACTTATGTGTTGCTGCACGAGTAGCTCTTAGCCCAACCAGTGGCCTCACAGTGAACCATGGGATGGATCTGTTTTTCTTGTCTACGTTGAGGGAAAGGGGTATTTCACAAGATGCAGAAGCGAAGATTTCAGAAGCAAATGCTGTGAGTGAATTAGCTCGTAAAAAGCATTTTTATTTTCTTTTATCTTTCTGCCAGTCTTGGGGTTGAATTCAGGGCCTGAGCACTGTCCTCGGGTTTTCTCAAGTCTAGCCCTCTGCCACTTGAGCCACAGTGCCACATCTAGATTTTCTATCTATGTGATACTGAGCAATCAAACCCAGATCTTCATGGATGCTAGGCAAGCACTCTACCACTATGCAAACTCTCAACCCTGACATAGTAATTATAAAGTCATCATCATCACATCAAAATATCCTTTCTCCTACAAAGAAAGAACACTTATCTATGTGTGTAATGCTTTTTTTTAATTTCACTAATTCTTCTGTGTTCTTCCCTCTGCATTTTTTACACATGACAGCAAAGCTAATCATCAGGAAAAAATTGATTAGGATACAGAAACCTAATAATATCCTAGTATATCCTAGTAGATTGACGTCAAAAATATGTGCAAGATGCCCTGTGTGTTTGACCTAGTGGTAGAGCCCTTGGCTACCACGCAAAAAGACTCTGGTTTGATTCCTCATTATCACATACATAGAAAACGCTCCAAGTGGTGCTGTGGCTCGGTGGGACAGCTAAAGCCTAAAGAAAGCCCAAGAACAATGTTCACACTCTGAGGTCAAGTCCCAAGACTAGCAAAAACAAAAAAAATTCGACAAGGGGCAAAATGCAGGCAGAGAAGGCACTGTGAAGCAAATGTTTTGTAAAGGATGAGGGCAATATTGACCCTTAAGTTTGGATCTTACCTAAGAAAGGCTCCTTGAGCCTGAGACCTGACTGGTAGTTGGGCCTAGTGGAAGACATTGGGATTGGACAAATAAGGTGTGCTGTTTACTACATCCACATGTATATTGTGAGACTGGAGGAGAGATTCAGCCTCCAGTATGTCTTTGGTGAGGTCTTCTGTGAGCAAGGATCTTTGGTCATTGGGCCCTGAAAGGTGACACTGCCTCCCTCACAATGGAACAGATTATGGAACCCTGGTAACCAAGCCACTGTAACTAACAACCAACTCAAGCCAGCTCACTTGGCCTGTGGCTCAGGAGGAAGAAAGGTGTTGCTGTGCTGTTGCCAAAGGTCAGGAAACTCGAGTCTCAGGCATGGAAATTGTGGATGTCTTACTCAAAGATGTACATGCTAGATCATTGCCCAGCCACAAATCCAGTATAACAGGCCTTTCTCTAAGAAGAAGGCCAGGAAAATCCAGGGCAACCAGATGAGGTATATTTCTAAGAAGAAATGTATTTCACCCCATCCTCCTCCCCACACACTACAACTTTCTTTTTTTAATAATTCTTTTTATTGTAATTAGTAAAAGGCTTACATGATATTTGCCAGATAGAAGGTGCATTAATTCACATACTTTGATACCCTTTCACATGTCTTGGTACCCATTTCCCCCCAACCCCACACCCCCCACCCGTCTTGGTTTTCCCCCCTTCCCTTTCAAATTTCAAATACACAAATACAAATAAATTCAATATATCAGATAACAAAGTGAGATACCATACCAATATCGGATAACCGAGGGACAGCAAAGGAGGTGAGAGACAACATAGTACATTAAGGACAACAATCATTTATTATGTGGCCTTTGTTTCAATATCCTGGAGGTCCTTTCAATTAACTTCACATTATATGGCCTTATATATGGCCTTTTGCTCTATTGCAAATCTCTGCTAGTAGAGCCCAAGGTTTCTACTGATTATGACGAATGAGGGAAACCACTGAGCCTAAGTTCCTTTGAGTCTGGCTTACTTCACTTAATATGATTTGTTCTAAGTCTTTCCATTTCCTAACAAATGGGGCGATGTCATTCTTTCTGACAGCAGCATAGAATTCCATTGTGTACAAATACCACAACTTGTTGATCCACTCATCAACTGAGGGACATCTGGGTTGGTTCCATATCTTTGCTATGGTGAATAGTGCTGCAATGAACATTGTTGTGCTAGTGGGATTAGTATGCCCTTGCTTCTGGATTGTTGGGTAAATGCCAAGTAGTGGAATTGCTGGGTTATAGGGGAGTTCTATATTTAGCCTTTTGAGGCACTGCCACACTGCTTTCCACAGTGGTTGAACGAGTTTGCACTCCCACCAACAGTGAAGTAATGATCCCTCCTGGCCACATCCCCTCCAGCATCTGTTGTCATTCGTCTTCCTGATCCTGGCCATTCTAACTGGAGTGAGGTTGAATCTTAGAGCTGTTTTGATTGGTATTTCTTTTATGACCAGAGATGTGGAGCATTTCTTCATGTGTCTATAGGCCATTTCTGTTTCTTCTTCAGAGAAGACTCTCTTTAATTCTTTGGCCCATTTTTAATGGGATGGGTGTTACTTTGGAGGTTAGTTTTAGAGTGATTCAATTTTTTGAGTTGTTGATATATTTTAGATATGAGGCGTTTGTCCGTTGTTTGGTTGGTGAAGATCTTCTCCCACTCTGTAGGCTTCCTGGTTAGTTTACTAGCTATATCTGTTGCCATACAAAAGCTCTGCAGTTTAATGCAGTGCCACTTATCCAGTCTTTCTCTGATTTGTTGTGACTCTTGGTCCTTATTAAGAAAGATTCGACCTGTGCCAAGAGGCCTAGTGTATCTCCTATTCTTTCCTGTACACTTTTCAGTGTGTCAGCTTTTACCTCCAGGTCTTTGATCCATTTGGAGTTAATTCTAGTGCAAGGTGACAAAGAAGGACCCACCTTTATTTTTCTGCAGGTGCTTAACCAGTTCTGCCAGCACAACTTGTTGAAGAGGCTATCTTTCTTCCATTCTATTTTTTTGGCTCCCTTGTCAAAGATTAGGTGGCCATAGGTCTGTGGTTTAATATCTGGGTCCGCAGTTCTATTCCATTGGACTTCAGGCCTGTTCTTGTGCCAGTACCAAGCTGTTTTGAGAATTATAGCTCTGTAATAGAGTCTAAAGTTTGGAATTGAAATTCCTCCAGCGCTGTTCTTTCTGCTAAGAAGTGTTTTTGCTATACGGGGTCTTTTATTATTCCATATGAAATTTTGAATTGCCTCTTCTATTTCTTTAAAGAATGACATTGGGATGTTCATGGGTATTGCACTGAATTGGTAGATAGCCCTTGGCAAAATTGTCATTTTCACAAGGTTGATTCTTCCAATCCAGGAGTATGGGAGGTATTTCCATTTCCTTAGTTCTGCTTTAATTTCCTTTTTTAGGGTTTTAAACTTTTCATCTAAACAGTCCTTTACATTCTTAGTTAAGCTAATTCCTAGGTACTTTATTTTCTTTGAGGCTATTGTGAAAGGAGTTTCTTTCCTGATTATTGCCTCGTTCCTCTCACTGTTGGCGTAAAGGAAGGCAGTAGATTTGTGAGGGTTGATTTTATGGCCTGCTACGCTTCCAAAGCTTTGAATCAGCTCAAGAAGCTTGGGAGTAGAGTCTAAACGATTCTTTAAATACAGAATCATGTCATCTGCAAAGAGGGATAGTTTTATTTCCTCTTTCCCTACTTGGATCCCCTTTATGCTTGCTTCTTGCCTTATTGCACTGCCTAGGAATTCTAGTACTATGTTAAAAAGGAGTGGAGAGAGTGGGCATCCTTGTCTCGTTCCTGATTTTAGAGGGAATGGCTTTAGGTTTTCACCATTAACTATAATTCTAGCAGTGGGTTTCTCATACACAGCCTTTATTACATTGAGAAATGTTCCATGGATTCCTAGTTTCTCCACATCTTTTAACATAAAGGGGTTTTGGATCTTGTCAAATGCCTTTTCCGCATCTATTGAGAAAATCATGTGATTTTTGTCCTTGCTCCTGTTGATGTGTTGAATTATATTAATTGATTTGTGTATGTTGAACCAGCTTTGCCTCCCTGTGATGAATCCAGTTTGATCATAGTGTATAATTTTTTTGATGAGTTTTGTAGACGGTTGGCCAGTATTTTGTTGAGAAGTTTTGCATCGATGTTCATCAAAGAAATGGGTCTATAGTTCTCTTTCTTTGATGAATCTCTGTCTGATTTGGGGATGAGGGATACACTGGCTTCACAGAATGAGTTTGGTAAAGAACCTTCATTTTCAATTTCGTTGAAGAGCTTGAGGAGTATTGGTGTGAGCTCTGCTTTGAAGACCTTATACAATTCAGCTGTGAATCCATGTGGCCCTGGACTCTTTTAGGTGGAAGTTGTCTAATTGCCATTTCTATTTCAGAGCGTGAAATAATCCTGTTGAGTTGGGATAGCTCTTCTGGGTTCTCTGTGGGTATGTTAATATTGTCTAGGAATTCATCCATTTCTTCTAGATTCTCAAATTTGTTGGCGTAAAGGTTTGAGAAGTATTCGTCATGATATTGTGGATCTTGGTAATTTCTGTCGTGATATTTCCATTTTCATCTGCGATTTTATTTATTTCGATATGCTCTCTTCTTTTTTTGGTAAGATTTGCTAAGGGGTTGTCAATTTTGTTAATTCTTTCAAAGAACCAACTCCTTGTTTGGTTGATTCTTTCTATAGAATTTTTTTATTCCAAATCATTTAATTCTGCTTTGATTTTAATAATTTGCTTTCTCCTAATGGGTTTAGGGTTGCTTTGTTGCTCTTTTTCCAGGAGGTTAAGGTGAGACATTAACTAGTTGGTTTGCCATTTTTCCAACTTGCTGTTGTAGGCACTCCGCGCTATAAATTTTCCTGTGAGTACTGCCTTTGTTCTGTCCCTAAGGAGTTGATATTTGTGTGCTCCTTATTGTTAAATTTCATGAACATTCACACACCTCCATTCTATGAGTTCACACACCTCCAATTTTACTTCACACACCTCCATTCAATGCCTTCACACACCTTCATTCTTACTTCAGAAACATCCATTCTCTCTTCACACACCTCCATTCTATGACTTCACAAACCTCCATTATGTAACTTCACACACCTCCATTCAGAGTTCACACACCTCCATTCTGTGACTTCACACACCTCCATTCTGCCTTCACACACCTCCATTCTATGACTTCACACACCTCCATTTTGTGACTTCACCCACCTCCATTCTATGACTTCACACACTTCCATTGGGACTTCACAAATCTCCATTCCATGAGTTCACAAACCACCATTCTGACTTCACACACCTCCATTCTATGACTTCACATACCTCCGTTCTGACTTCAGACAGCTCCATTCTGTGACTTCACAAAACTCCATTCTGTGATTTCACACACCTCCATACTATGACTTCACACACCTCCATCTATGACTTCACACACCTCCATTGTGAGTTCACACACCTCCATTCTGTGACTTCACACACCTCCATTCTGACTTCATACACCTTCATTTTATGACTTCACACACCTCCATTCTGTGACTTCTCACACCTCCATTCTATGACTTCACACACTTCCATTGTGTCGTCACACAATTACATTCTATGAGTTCACACTTCTCCATTCTATGATTTCACACACCTCCATTCTGACTTCACACATCTCCATTCTATGACATCACAGACCTCGAATCTGTGACTTCACTCACCTCCACTCTATGACTTCACACTCCTCCATTCTATGACTTCCCACACCTCCTTTCTATGACTTCACCCACCTCAGTCTATGACTTCACACACCTCAATTCTGACTTCACACACCTCCATTCTGTGACTTCACACACCTCCATTCTATGACTTCAAACACCTCAATTCTATGACTTCACACACCTCCATTCTATGACTTCAAACACCTACATTTTTACTTCACAAACATCCATTCTGTGACTTCACACACCTCCTTTCTGTCACGTCACACACCTTCATTCTGACTTCACACACCTCCATTCTCTGACTTCACACACCTCAATTCTGTGACTTGACACACCTGCATTCTGACTTCACACACCTCCATTCTATGATTTCACACACCTCCATTCTATGACTTCACACACCTCCATTCTGTGACTTCACAGACTTCCATTGTAACTTCACACCCCTCCATTCTGACTTCACACACCTCCATTCTGACTTCACACAGCTCCATCCTATGAATTCACACACCTCCATTCTGTGACTTCACACACCAGCTTTTTGACTTCACACACCTCCATTCTGTGACTTCACACGCATCCATTCTGTGACTTCACACACCTCCGTTTTGACTTCACACACTTTCAATCTGTGACTTCACACACCTCCATTCTGTGACTTCACACACCTCTATTGTTTCACTTCACACACCTCCATTCTTTGACTTCACACACCGCCATTCCATGACTTCACAAACCTCCATTCTATGAGTTCACACACCTCCATTCTATGAGTTCACCCACCTCCAATTTGACTTCACACACCTCCATTCTATGACTTCACACACCTTCATTCTTACTTCAGAAACATCCATTCTCTGACTTCACACACCTCCATTCTATGACTTCACACACCTTCATTCTGACTTCACACACCTCCATTCTGTGACTTCACACACCTCAATTCTGTGACTTCACACACCTCCATTCTGACTTCACACACCTCCATTCTATGACTTCACACACCTCCATTCTGTGATTTCACACACCTCCATTTTGTGACTTCACACACCTCCATTTTATGACTTCACACACCTCCATTGTGACTTCACACACCTCCATTCTATGAGTTCACACACCTCCATTCTGACTTCACACACCTCCATTCTATGACTTCACACACCTCCGTTCTGACTTCACACAGCTCCATTCTGTGACTTCACAAAACTCCATTCTGTGTTTTCACACACCTCCATACTATGACTTCACACACCTCCATCTATGACTTCACACACCTCCATTGTGAGTTCACACACCTCCATTCTGTGACTTCACACACCTCCATTCTGACTTCACACACCTTCATTTTATGACTTCACAAACCTCCATTCTGTGACTTCTGACACCTCCATTCTATGACTTCACACACTTCCATTGTGATGTCACACAACTCCATTCTATAAGTTCACACATCTCCATTCTATGATTTCACACACCACCATTCTGACTTCACACACCTACATTTTATGACATCACAGACCTGGAATCTGTGACTTCACTCACCTCCACTCTATGACTTCACACTCCTCCATTCTATGATTTCCCACACCTCCTTTCTATGACTACACCCACCTAAGTCTATGAGTTCACACACCTCCATTCTGACTTCACACACCTCCATTCTGTGACTCCACACACCTCCATTCTATGACTTCACACACATCAATTCTATGACTTCACACACCTTCATTCTATGACTTCACGCAACTCCACTCTGTGACTTCACACACCTCCATTCGTTGGCATCAAAAACCACCATTCTATGCCTTCACAAGTCCATTTTTACTTCACACACCTCCATTCTATGATTTCACACACCTCCATTCTATGACTTCACACACCTCCATTCTCTGACTTCACACACCTCCATTCGTTGACATCAAAGCCAACATTCTAT
The DNA here is from genome assembly GCA_024803745.1 of Megascapheus bottae. Classification (NCBI taxonomy): domain Eukaryota; kingdom Metazoa; phylum Chordata; class Mammalia; order Rodentia; family Geomyidae; genus Megascapheus; species Megascapheus bottae. The sequence continues at coordinate 425,834 of JANJXV010000147.1, read as the reverse complement.
GACTTCACACAACTCCATTTTGACTTCACACACCTCCATTCTATGAATTCACACACCTCCATTTTATGACTTCACACACCTTCATTCTATGACTTCACACACCTCCATTCTATGACTTCACACACCTCCATTCTGTGACTTCACACACCTCCACTCTATGACTTCAAACACCTTCATTCTTACTTCACAAATATCCATTCTGTGACTTCACACACCTCCATTCTGTGACTTCACACACCTTCATTCTGACTTCACACACATCCATTCTGTGACTTCACACACCTCAATTCTGTGACTATACACACCTCCATTCTGAGTTCACACACCTCCATTCTATGACTTCACACACCTCCATTCTATGACTTCACACACCTCCATTTTGTGACTTCACACACCTAAATTCTATGACTTCACACATCTCCATTGTGACTTCACACACCTCCATTCTATGAGTTCACACACCTCCATTCTAACTTCACACACCTCCATTCTATGACTTCACACACCTCCGTTATGACTTCACACAGCTTCATTCTGTGACTTCACAAAACGCCATTCTGTGACTTCACACACCTCCTTTTGGTGACATCACACACCTTCATTCTGTCTTCACACACCTCCATTCTTTGAATTCACACACATCAATTCTGTGACTTGACATACCTCCATTCTGACTTCACACACCTCCATTCTATGTTTTCACACACCTCCATTCTGTGACTTCACACACCTCAATTTTGACTTCACACCCCTCCATACTGACTTCACACACCTCCATTCTGTGACTTCACACACCACCTTTTTGACTTCACACACCTCCATTCTGTGACTTCACACACCTCTTTTGTTTCACTTCACACACCTCCATTCTTTGACTTCACACACCGCCATTCCATGACTTCACAAACCTCCATTCTATGACTTCACACACTTCCATTGTATGACTTCACACACCTCCATTCTTTGACTTCAAACACCTCCATTTTGAGTACACAAACCTCCATTCTGTGACTTCACACACCTCCATTCTATGAATTCACACACCTCCATTCTATGACTTCACACACCTCCATTCTATGACTTCGCACACCTCCATTCTATGAATTCACACATCTCCATTCTGTGACTTCACACACCTCCATTCTATGACTTCACACACCTTGATTCTATGATTTCACATACCTCCATTCTGACTTCACACACCTCCATTCTATGACTTCACACACCTCCATTCTGACTTCACACAGCTCCATTGTGTGACTTCACAAAACTCCATTCTATGATTTCACACACCTCCATACTATGACTTCACACACCTCCATCTATGACTTCACACACCTCCATTCTGAGTTCACACACCTCCATTCTGTGACTTCACACACCTCCATTCTGAGTTCACACACCTCCATTCTATGACTTCACACACCTCCATTCTGACTTCACACACCTTCATTTTATGACTTCACAAACATCCATTCTGTGACTTCACACACCTCCTTTTTGTGACATCACAAACCTTCATTCTGTCTTCACACACCTCCATTCTTTGAATTCACACACATCAATTCTGTGACTTGACACACCTCCATTCTGACTTCACACACCTCCATTCTATGTTTTCACACACCTCCATTCTGTGACTTCACACACCTCAATTTTGACTTCACACCCCTCCATACTGACTTCACACACCTCCATTCTGTGACTTCACACACCACCTTTTTGACTTCACACACCTCCATTCTGTGACTTCACACACCTCTTTTGTTTCACTTCACACACCTCCATTCTTTGACTTCACACACCGCCATTCCATGACTTCACAAACCTCCATTCTATGACTTCACACACTTCCATTGTATGACTTCACACACCTCCATTCTTTGACTTCAAACACCTCCATTTTGAGTACACAAACCTCCATTCTGTGACTTCACACACCTCCATTCTATGAATTCACACACCTCCATTCTATGACTTCACACACCTCCATTCTATGACTTCGCACACCTCCATTCTATGAATTCACACATCTCCATTCTGTGACTTCACACACCTCCATTCTATGACTTCACACACCTTGATTCTATGATTTCACATACCTCCATTCTGACTTCACACACCTCCATTCTATGACTTCACACACCTCCATTCTGACTTCACACAGCTCCATTGTGTGACTTCACAAAACTCCATTCTATGATTTCACACACCTCCATACTATGACTTCACACACCTCCATCTATGACTTCACACACCTCCATTCTGAGTTCACACACCTCCATTCTGTGACTTCACACACCTCCATTCTGACTTCACTCACCTCCATTGTATGACTTCACACACCTCCATTCTGTGACTTCACACACCTCCATTCTATGACTTCACACACTTCAATTGTGACGTCACACACCTCCATTCTATGAATTCACAAATCTCCATTCTATGACTTCACACACCTACATTCTGACTTTACACACCTCCATTCTACCACTTCACAGACCTCGAATCAGTGTCTTCATTCACCTCCACTGTATGACTTCACACTCCTCCATTCTAAGACTTCCCACACCTCCTTTCTATGACTTCACCCACCTCCCTTCTATGACCGCACACCTCCATTCGAGAATTCACACACCTCCATTGTGTGACTTCACACACCTCCATTCTGTGACTTCACACACCTCCATTCTTTGACTTCACACACCTCTATTCTATGACTTCACACACCTTCATTCTTACTTCACAAACATCCATTCTATGACTTCACACATCTCCATTCTGATTTCACACACCTCTATTCTGTGATTCACACACCTGCATTATGTGTTCACACACCTGAATTCTGTGACTTCACACACCTCCATTCTGACTTCACATACCTCCATTCTATGACTTCACACACCTCCATTCTATGACTTCACACACATCAATTCTGTGACTTCACACACCTCCATTCTGAGTTGACACACCTCCATTCTGTGACTTCACACACCTCCATTCTGACTTCACACACCTCCATTCTATGACTTCACACACCTCCATTCTATGACTTCACACAACTCAATTTTGTGACTTCACACCCTAAATTCTATGACTTCACACATCTCCATTGTGACTTCACACACCTCCATTCTATGAGTTCACACACCTCCATTCTAACTTCACACACCTCCATTCTATGACTTCACACACCTCCGTTATGACTTCACACAGCTTCATTCTGTGACTTCACAAAACTCCATTCTGTGATTTCACACACCTCCATACTATGACTTCACACACCTCCATTCTATGACTTCACACACCTCCAATCTGAGTTCACACACCTCCATTCTGTGACTTCACACACCTCCATTCTGACATCACACACCTTCATTTTATGACTTCACAAACATCCATTCTGTGACTTCACACACCTCCTTTCTGTGACTTCACACACCTTCATTCTGTCTTCACAGACCTCCATTCTCTGAATTCACACACCTCATTTCTGTGACTTGACACACCTCCATTCTGACTTCACACACCTCCATTCTATGATTTCACACACCTCCATTCTATGACTTCACACACCTCCATTCTGTGACTTCACACACCTCCATTCTGACTTCACACCCCTCCATTCTGACTTCACACACCTCCATTCTGACTTCACACAGCTCCATTCTATAAATTCACACACCTCCATTCTGTGACTTCACACACCACCTTTTTGACTTCACACACATCCATTCTCTGACTTGACACACCTCCATTCTGTGACTTCACACACCGCCGTTTTCACTTCACACACTTCCAATCTGTGACTTCACACACCTCCATTCTGTGACTTCACACACCTCTATTGTTTCACTTCACACACCTCCATTCTTTGACATCACACACCGCCATTCCATGACTTCACAAACGTCCATTCTATGAGTTCACACACCTCCATTATATGAGTTCACACACCTCCAATTTGACTTCACACACCTCCATTCTATGACTTCACACACCTTCATTCTTACTTCAGAAACATCCATTCTCTGACGTCACACACCTACATTCTATGACTTCACACACCTCCATTCTGTGACTTCACACACCTCCATTCTGAGTTCACACACCTCCTTTCTATGACTTCACACACTTCCATTCTATGACTTCACACACCTCCATTCTGTGGCTTAACACACCTACATTCTGAGTTCACACACCTCCATTCTGTGACTTCACTCACCTCCATTCTGTGACTTCACACACCTCGATCCTATGACTTCACACACCTCCATTCTATGAATTAACACACCTCCATTCTGTGATTTGACACACTCCACTCTATGACTTCACACACCTCCATTCTGTGACTTCACAAACCTCCATATTGAGTTCACACACCTCCATTCTATGACTTCACAAACCTCCATTCTGAGTTCACAGACCTCCATTCTATGACTTCACACACCTCCATTCTATGACTTCACTCACCTCCATTCTGACTTCACACACCTCCATTCTGACTTCACACACCTCAATTCTTTGACTTCACACACCTCCATTCTATGATTTCACACACCTCCAATCTGACTTCACACACCTCCATTCTATGACTTCACACACCTCCAATCGTTGACATCAAAAACCACCATTCTATGACATCACACAACTCCATTTTGACTTCACACACCTCCATTCTATGAGTTCACACACCTCCATTTTATGACCTCACACACCTCCATTCTATGACTTCACACACCTCAATTCTATGACTTCACACACCTCCATTCTATGACTTCACACACCTCCATTCTGTGACTTCACACACCTCCACTCTATGACTACAAACACCTTCATTCTTACTTCACAAATATCCATTCTGTGACTTCACACACCTCCATTTTGTGACTTCACACACCTTCATTCTGACTTCACACACCTCCATTCTGTGACTTCACACACCTCAATTCTGTGACTTCACACACCTCCATTCTGACTTCACACACCTCCATTCTATGATTTCAGACACCTCCATTCTATGACTTCACACACCTCCATTCTGTGACTTCACACACCACCTTTTTGACTTCACACACCTCCATTCTGTGACTTCACCCACCTCCGTTTTGACTTCACACACTTCCATTCTGTGACTTCACACACCTCCATTCTGTGACTTCATACACCTCTATTGTTTCACTTCACACACCTCCATTCTTTGACTTCACTTACCTCCATTCCATGACTTCACACACCTCCATTCTATGACTTCACACACCTCCATTCTGTGACTTCACACACCTCCATTCTATGACTTCACAAACCTCCATTCTGAGTTCACAGTCCTCCGTTCTATGACTTCACACACCTCCATTCTATGACTTCACACACCTCCATTCTGTGACTTCACACACCTTCATTCTATGACTTCACACACCTCCATTCTGTGACTTCACACACCTCCATTTTGACTTCACACACTTCAATTCTGTGACTTCACACCCCTCCTGTTGTGAGCCAGAGTGGAATCAATCTGTACCTTGGCTTGCATCAGACGATGGCTTTATTGTCTTATTGCTTTCTGGCCCTATTCTATGTAAATGACCTGAGAATTACCATATGAATGTAACACCTGGAAGTTCCTGGGTCAGGAGGAGGGAAGAATGGGGAGTGGAAAATAAACAGGCAGTCTCGGCAGTCTTTACCTGGACTGCGGACATCCGGACCCGCTGTGTCTGTCTCTCTTCTCTTTCTTGCTAGTCCTTGCCCCCGATTTCAGGAACCCCAATCTGCGAACCCTGGTTTGCCGCCGGTTGGCCCCGGCAACCTCCATTCTGTGAGTTCACACACCTCCATTCTTTGACTTCACACACCTCCATTCTTGGACTTCACACACCTCCATTCCATGACTTCACACACCTCAATTCTATGAGTTCACACACCTCCATTCTATGAGTTCACACACCTCCATTCTGACTTCACACACCTCCATTCTATGACTTCACACACCTCCATTGTATGACTTCACAAATCTCCATTCTGTGACTTCACACACCTCCATTCTGGGTTCACACACCTCAATTCTGTGACTTCACACATGTCCATTCTGACTTCACACACCTCCATTCTATGACTTCACACACTTCCATTCTATGACATCACACACCTCCATTCTTTGACTTCAAACACCTCCATTTTGAGTACACAAACCTCCATTCTGTGACTTCACACACCTCCATTCTATGAATTCACACACCTCCATTCTATGACTTCACACACCTCCATTCTGTGACTTCACACACCTTCATTCTGTGACTTCACACACCTCCATTCTATGACTTCACACACCTCCATTCTGTGACTTCATACACCTCCATTCTGTGACTTCACACACCTCCATTCTATGACTTCACACAACTCCATTGTGACTTCACACACCACAATTCTATGATTTCACACACCTCCATTCTGACTTCACACACCTCCATTTTATGACTTCACACACCTCCCTTCTGACTTCACACAGCTCCATTCTTTGACTGCAAAAAAATACATTCTATGATTTGACACACCTCCATACTATGACTTCACACACCTCCATCTATGACTTCACACACCTCCATTCTGAGTTCACACACCTCCATTCTGTGACTTCACACACCTCCATTCTTACTTCACACACCTCCATTGTATGACTTCACACACCTCCATTCTGTGACTTCACACACCTGCATTCTGACTTCACACACCTCCATTCTATGACTTCACAGACCTCGAATCTGTGACTTCACTCACCTCCACTCTATGACTTCACACTCCTCCATTCTATGACTTCCCACACCTCCTTTCTATGACTTCACCCAACCCCATTCTATGACTTCACACCTCCATTCTGACTTCACACACCTCCATTCTGTGACTTCACACACCTCCCTTCTATGACTTCACACACCTCCATTCTTTGACTTCACACACCTTCATTCTTACTTCAGAAACATCCATTCTCTGACTTCACACACCTCCATTCTATGACTTCACAAAACTCCATTCTGTGACTTCACACACCTCCATTCTGAGTTCACACACCTCCTTTCTATGACTTCACACACTTACATTCTATGACTTCACACACCTCCATTCTTTGGCTTCACACACATACATTCTGAGTTCACACACCTCCATTCTGTGACTTCACACACCTCCATTCTGTGACTTCACACACCTCCATTCTGTGACTTCACACACCTCGATCCTATGACTTCACACTTCCATTTTATGACTTCACACACATCCATTCTGTGATTTGACACAACTCCATTCTATGATTTCACACACCTCCATTCTGTGACTTCACACACCTCCATTCTGAGTTCACACATCTCCATTCTATGACTTCACAAACCTCCATTCTGAGTTCACAGACCTCCATTCTATGACTTCACACATCTCCATTGTGTGACTTCACTCACCTCCATTCTGACTTCACATACCTCCATTCTGACTTCACACACCTCAATTCTGTGACTTCCCACACCTCCATTCTATGATTTCACACACTTCCATTCTATGACTTCACACACCTCCATTCTATGACTTCTCACACCTGATTTCTGAGTTGACACACCTCCATTCTGTGATTTCACACACCTCCAATCTGACTTCACACACCTCCATTCTATGACTTCACACACCTCCATTCGTTGACATCAAAAACCACCATTCTATGACTTCACACAACTCCATTTTGACTTCACACACCTCCATTCTATGAGTTCACACACCTCCATTTTATGACTTCACACACCTCCATTCTATGACTTCACACACCTCAATTCTATGACTTCACACACCTCCATTCTATGACTTCACACACCTCCATTCTGTGACTTCACACACCTCCACTCTATGACTTCAAACACCTTCATTCTTACGTCACAAACATCCATTCTGTGACTTCACACATCTCCATTCTGTGATTTCACACACCTTCATTCTGACTTCACACACCTCCATTCTATGACATCACACACCTCCATTCTATGACTTCACACACCTCCATTTTGTGACTTCACACACCTAAATTCTATGACTTCACACACCTCCATTGTGACTTCACACACCTCCATTCTATGAGTTCACACACCTCCATTCTGACTTCACACACCTCCAATCTATGACTTCACACACCTCCGTTCTGACTTCACACAGCTCCATTCTTTGACTTCACAAAACTGCATTCTGTGATTTTACACACCTCCATACTATGACTTCACACACCTCCCTCTATGACTTCATTCACCTCCATTCTGAGTTCACACACCTCCATTCTGTGACTTCACACACCTACATTCTGATTTCATACACCTTCATTTTATGACTTCATACACCTCCATTCTGTGACTTCTCACACCTCCATTCTATGACTTCACACACTTCCACTGTGACGTCACACAACTCCATTCTATGTGTTCACACATCTCCTTTCTATGATTTCACACACCTCCATTCTGACTTCACACACCTCCATTCTATGACATCACAGACCTCGAATCTGTGACTTCACTCACCTCCACTCTATGACTTCACACTCCTCCATTCTATGACTTCCCACACCTACTTTCTATGACTTCACCCACCTCAGTCTATGACTTCACACACCTCCATTCTGTCTTCACACACCTCCATTCTGTGACTTCACACACCTCCATTCTATGACTTCACACACCTCAATTCTATGACTTCACACACCTCCATTCTATGACTTCACACACCTCCATTCTTTGACTTCACACACCTCCATTCTATGACTTCAAACACCTTCATTCTTACTTCACAAACATCCATTCTGTGACTTCACACACCTCCTTTCTGTGACTTCACACACCTTCATTCTGACTTCACACACCTCCATTCTCTGACTTCACACACCTCAATTCTGTGACTTGACACACCTCCATTCTGACTTCACACACCTCCATTCTATGATTTCACACACCTCCATTCTATGACTTTACACACCTCCATTCTGTGACTTCACACACCTCCATTCTGATTTCACACCCCTCCATTCTGACTTCACACACCTCCATTCTGACTTCACACATCTCCATTCTATGAATTCACACACCTCCATTCTGTGACTTCACACACCACCTTTTTGACTTCACACACCTCCATTCTGTGACTTCACACACCTCTATTCTTTGACTTCACACACCTCCATTTTGACTTCACACACTTCCAACCTGTGACTTCACACACCTCCATTCTGTGACTTCACACACCTCTATTGTTTCACTTCACACACCTCCATTCTTTGACTTCACACACCGCCATTCCATGACTTCACAAACCTCCATTCTATGAGTTCACACACCTCCATTCTATGAGTTCACACACCTCCAATTTGACTTCACACATCTCCATTCTATGACTTCACACACCTTCATTCTTACTTCAGAAACATCCATTCTCTGACTTCACACACCTCCATTCTATGACTTCACACACCTCCATTCTGTGGCTTCACACACCTACATTCTGAGTTCACACACCTCCATTCTGTGCCTTCACACACCTCCATTCTGTGACTTCACACACCTCGATCCTATGACTTCACACACCTCCATTTTATGAATTAACACACCTCCATTCTGTGAGTTCACAAACTTCCATTCTATGACTTCACACACCTCCATTCTGTGACTTCACACACCTCCATTCTGAGTTCACACACCTCCATTCTATGACTTCACAAACCTCCATTCTGAGTTCACAGACCTCCATTTTATGACTTCACACACCTCCATTCTATGACTTCACTCACTTCCATTCTGACTTCACACACCTCCATTCTGACTTCACACACCTCAATTCTGTGACTTCACACACCTCCATTCTATGATTTCACACACTTCCATTCTATGACTTCACACACCTACATTCTGTGGCTTCACACACCTACATTCTGAGTTTACACACCTCCATTCTGTGACTTCACACACCTCCATTCTGACTTCACACACCTCCATTCTATGACTTCACACACCTCCATTCTATGACTTCACACAACTCAATTTTGTGACTTCACACCCTAAATTCTATGACTTCACACATCTCCATTGTGACTTCACACACCTCCATTCTATGAGTTCACACACCTCCATTCTAACTTCACACACCTCCATTCTATGACTTCACACACCTCCGTTATGACTTCACACAGCTTCATTCTGTGACTTCACAAAACTCCATTCTGTGATTTCACACACCTCCATACTATGACTTCACACACCTCCATTCTATGACTTCACACACCTCCAATCTGAGTTCACACACCTCCATTCTGTGACTTCACACACCTCCATTCTGACATCACACACCTTCATTTTATGACTTCACAAACATCCATTCTGTGACTTCACACACCTCCTTTCTGTGACTTCACACACCTTCATTCTGTCTTCACAGACCTCCATTCTCTGAATTCACACACCTCATTTCTGTGACTTGACACACCTCCATTCTGACTTCACACACCTCCATTCTATGATTTCACACACCTCCATTCTATGACTTCACACACCTCCATTCTGTGACTTCACACACCTCCATTCTGACTTCACACCCCTCCATTCTGACTTCACACACCTCCATTCTGACTTCACACAGCTCCATTCTATAAATTCACACACCTCCATTCTGTGACTTCACACACCACCTTTTTGACTTCACACACATCCATTCTCTGACTTGACACACCTCCATTCTGTGACTTCACACACCGCCGTTTTCACTTCACACACTTCCAATCTGTGACTTCACACACCTCCATTCTGTGACTTCACACACCTCTATTGTTTCACTTCACACACCTCCATTCTTTGACATCACACACCGCCATTCCATGACTTCACAAACGTCCATTCTATGAGTTCACACACCTCCATTATATGAGTTCACACACCTCCAATTTGACTTCACACACCTCCATTCTATGACTTCACACACCTTCATTCTTACTTCAGAAACATCCATTCTCTGACGTCACACACCTACATTCTATGACTTCACACACCTCCATTCTGTGACTTCACACACCTCCATTCTGAGTTCACACACCTCCTTTCTATGACTTCACACACTTCCATTCTATGACTTCACACACCTCCATTCTGTGGCTTAACACACCTACATTCTGAGTTCACACACCTCCATTCTGTGACTTCACTCACCTCCATTCTGTGACTTCACACACCTCGATCCTATGACTTCACACACCTCCATTCTATGAATTAACACACCTCCATTCTGTGATTTGACACACTCCACTCTATGACTTCACACACCTCCATTCTGTGACTTCACAAACCTCCATATTGAGTTCACACACCTCCATTCTATGACTTCACAAACCTCCATTCTGAGTTCACAGACCTCCATTCTATGACTTCACACACCTCCATTCTATGACTTCACTCACCTCCATTCTGACTTCACACACCTCCATTCTGACTTCACACACCTCAATTCTTTGACTTCACACACCTCCATTCTATGATTTCACACACCTCCAATCTGACTTCACACACCTCCATTCTATGACTTCACACACCTCCAATCGTTGACATCAAAAACCACCATTCTATGACATCACACAACTCCATTTTGACTTCACACACCTCCATTCTATGAGTTCACACACCTCCATTTTATGACCTCACACACCTCCATTCTATGACTTCACACACCTCAATTCTATGACTTCACACACCTCCATTCTATGACTTCACACACCTCCATTCTGTGACTTCACACACCTCCACTCTATGACTACAAACACCTTCATTCTTACTTCACAAATATCCATTCTGTGACTTCACACACCTCCATTTTGTGACTTCACACACCTTCATTCTGACTTCACACACCTCCATTCTGTGACTTCACACACCTCAATTCTGTGACTTCACACACCTCCATTCTGACTTCACACACCTCCATTCTATGATTTCAGACACCTCCATTCTATGACTTCACACACCTCCATTCTGTGACTTCACACACCACCTTTTTGACTTCACACACCTCCATTCTGTGACTTCACCCACCTCCGTTTTGACTTCACACACTTCCATTCTGTGACTTCACACACCTCCATTCTGTGACTTCATACACCTCTATTGTTTCACTTCACACACCTCCATTCTTTGACTTCACTTACCTCCATTCCATGACTTCACACACCTCCATTCTATGACTTCACACACCTCCATTCTGTGACTTCACACACCTCCATTCTATGACTTCACAAACCTCCATTCTGAGTTCACAGTCCTCCGTTCTATGACTTCACACACCTCCATTCTATGACTTCACACACCTCCATTCTGTGACTTCACACACCTTCATTCTATGACTTCACACACCTCCATTCTGTGACTTCACACACCTCCATTTTGACTTCACACACTTCAATTCTGTGACTTCACACCCCTCCTGTTGTGAGCCAGAGTGGAATCAATCTGTACCTTGGCTTGCATCAGACGATGGCTTTATTGTCTTATTGCTTTCTGGCCCTATTCTATGTAAATGACCTGAGAATTACCATATGAATGTAACACCTGGAAGTTCCTGGGTCAGGAGGAGGGAAGAATGGGGAGTGGAAAATAAACAGGCAGTCTCGGCAGTCTTTACCTGGACTGCGGACATCCGGACCCGCTGTGTCTGTCTCTCTTCTCTTTCTTGCTAGTCCTTGCCCCCGATTTCAGGAACCCCAATCTGCGAACCCTGGTTTGCCGCCGGTTGGCCCCGGCAACCTCCATTCTGTGAGTTCACACACCTCCATTCTTTGACTTCACACACCTCCATTCTTGGACTTCACACACCTCCATTCCATGACTTCACACACCTCAATTCTATGAGTTCACACACCTCCATTCTATGAGTTCACACACCTCCATTCTGACTTCACACACCTCCATTCTATGACTTCACACACCTCCATTGTATGACTTCACAAATCTCCATTCTGTGACTTCACACACCTCCATTCTGGGTTCACACACCTCAATTCTGTGACTTCACACATGTCCATTCTGACTTCACACACCTCCATTCTATGACTTCACACACTTCCATTCTATGACATCACACACCTCCATTCTTTGACTTCAAACACCTCCATTTTGAGTACACAAACCTCCATTCTGTGACTTCACACACCTCCATTCTATGAATTCACACACCTCCATTCTATGACTTCACACACCTCCATTCTGTGACTTCACACACCTTCATTCTGTGACTTCACACACCTCCATTCTATGACTTCACACACCTCCATTCTGTGACTTCATACACCTCCATTCTGTGACTTCACACACCTCCATTCTATGACTTCACACAACTCCATTGTGACTTCACACACCACAATTCTATGATTTCACACACCTCCATTCTGACTTCACACACCTCCATTTTATGACTTCACACACCTCCCTTCTGACTTCACACAGCTCCATTCTTTGACTGCAAAAAAATACATTCTATGATTTGACACACCTCCATACTATGACTTCACACACCTCCATCTATGACTTCACACACCTCCATTCTGAGTTCACACACCTCCATTCTGTGACTTCACACACCTCCATTCTTACTTCACACACCTCCATTGTATGACTTCACACACCTCCATTCTGTGACTTCACACACCTGCATTCTGACTTCACACACCTCCATTCTATGACTTCACAGACCTCGAATCTGTGACTTCACTCACCTCCACTCTATGACTTCACACTCCTCCATTCTATGACTTCCCACACCTCCTTTCTATGACTTCACCCAACCCCATTCTATGACTTCACACCTCCATTCTGACTTCACACACCTCCATTCTGTGACTTCACACACCTCCCTTCTATGACTTCACACACCTCCATTCTTTGACTTCACACACCTTCATTCTTACTTCAGAAACATCCATTCTCTGACTTCACACACCTCCATTCTATGACTTCACAAAACTCCATTCTGTGACTTCACACACCTCCATTCTGAGTTCACACACCTCCTTTCTATGACTTCACACACTTACATTCTATGACTTCACACACCTCCATTCTTTGGCTTCACACACATACATTCTGAGTTCACACACCTCCATTCTGTGACTTCACACACCTCCATTCTGTGACTTCACACACCTCCATTCTGTGACTTCACACACCTCGATCCTATGACTTCACACTTCCATTTTATGACTTCACACACATCCATTCTGTGATTTGACACAACTCCATTCTATGATTTCACACACCTCCATTCTGTGACTTCACACACCTCCATTCTGAGTTCACACATCTCCATTCTATGACTTCACAAACCTCCATTCTGAGTTCACAGACCTCCATTCTATGACTTCACACATCTCCATTGTGTGACTTCACTCACCTCCATTCTGACTTCACATACCTCCATTCTGACTTCACACACCTCAATTCTGTGACTTCCCACACCTCCATTCTATGATTTCACACACTTCCATTCTATGACTTCACACACCTCCATTCTATGACTTCTCACACCTGATTTCTGAGTTGACACACCTCCATTCTGTGATTTCACACACCTCCAATCTGACTTCACACACCTCCATTCTATGACTTCACACACCTCCATTCGTTGACATCAAAAACCACCATTCTATGACTTCACACAACTCCATTTTGACTTCACACACCTCCATTCTATGAGTTCACACACCTCCATTTTATGACTTCACACACCTCCATTCTATGACTTCACACACCTCAATTCTATGACTTCACACACCTCCATTCTATGACTTCACACACCTCCATTCTGTGACTTCACACACCTCCACTCTATGACTTCAAACACCTTCATTCTTACTTCACAAACATCCATTCTGTGACTTCACACATCTCCATTCTGTGATTTCACACACCTTCATTCTGACTTCACACACCTCCATTCTATGACATCACACACCTCCATTCTATGACTTCACACACCTCCATTTTGTGACTTCACACACCTAAATTCTATGACTTCACACACCTCCATTGTGACTTCACACACCTCCATTCTATGAGTTCACACACCTCCATTCTGACTTCACACACCTCCAATCTATGACTTCACACACCTCCGTTCTGACTTCACACAGCTCCATTCTTTGACTTCACAAAACTCCATTCTGTGATTTTACACACCTCCATACTATGACTTCACACACCTCCCTCTATGACTTCATTCACCTCCATTCTGAGTTCACACACCTCCATTCTGTGACTTCACACACCTACATTCTGATTTCATACACCTTCATTTTATGACTTCATACACCTCCATTCTGTGACTTCTCACACCTCCATTCTATGACTTCACACACTTCCACTGTGACGTCACACAACTCCATTCTATGTGTTCACACATCTCCTTTCTATGATTTCACACACCTCCATTCTGACTTCACACACCTCCATTCTATGACATCACAGACCTCGAATCTGTGACTTCACTCACCTCCACTCTATGACTTCACACTCCTCCATTCTATGACTTCCCACACCTACTTTCTATGACTTCACCCACCTCAGTCTATGACTTCACACACCTCCATTCTGTCTTCACACACCTCCATTCTGTGACTTCACACACCTCCATTCTATGACTTCACACACCTCAATTCTATGACTTCACACACCTCCATTCTATGACTTCACACACCTCCATTCTTTGACTTCACACACCTCCATTCTATGACTT
Organism: Megascapheus bottae; assembly: GCA_024803745.1. NCBI lineage: Eukaryota > Metazoa > Chordata > Mammalia > Rodentia > Geomyidae > Megascapheus > Megascapheus bottae. The sequence continues at coordinate 410,051 of JANJXV010000147.1, read as the reverse complement.
CAAACACCTTCATTCTTACTTCACAAACATCCATTCTGTGACTTCACACACCTCCTTTCTGTGACTTCACACACCTTCATTCTGACTTCACACACCTCCATTCTCTGACTTCACACACCTCAATTCTGTGACTTGACACACCTCCATTCTGACTTCACACACCTCCATTCTATGATTTCACACACCTCCATTCTATGACTTTACACACCTCCATTCTGTGACTTCACACACCTCCATTCTGATTTCACACCCCTCCATTCTGACTTCACACACCTCCATTCTGACTTCACACATCTCCATTCTATGAATTCACACACCTCCATTCTGTGACTTCACACACCACCTTTTTGACTTCACACACCTCCATTCTGTGACTTCACACACCTCTATTCTTTGACTTCACACACCTCCATTTTGACTTCACACACTTCCAACCTGTGACTTCACACACCTCCATTCTGTGACTTCACACACCTCTATTGTTTCACTTCACACACCTCCATTCTTTGACTTCACACACCGCCATTCCATGACTTCACAAACCTCCATTCTATGAGTTCACACACCTCCATTCTATGAGTTCACACACCTCCAATTTGACTTCACACATCTCCATTCTATGACTTCACACACCTTCATTCTTACTTCAGAAACATCCATTCTCTGACTTCACACACCTCCATTCTATGACTTCACACACCTCCATTCTGTGGCTTCACACACCTACATTCTGAGTTCACACACCTCCATTCTGTGCCTTCACACACCTCCATTCTGTGACTTCACACACCTCGATCCTATGACTTCACACACCTCCATTTTATGAATTAACACACCTCCATTCTGTGAGTTCACAAACTTCCATTCTATGACTTCACACACCTCCATTCTGTGACTTCACACACCTCCATTCTGAGTTCACACACCTCCATTCTATGACTTCACAAACCTCCATTCTGAGTTCACAGACCTCCATTTTATGACTTCACACACCTCCATTCTATGACTTCACTCACTTCCATTCTGACTTCACACACCTCCATTCTGACTTCACACACCTCAATTCTGTGACTTCACACACCTCCATTCTATGATTTCACACACTTCCATTCTATGACTTCACACACCTACATTCTGTGGCTTCACACACCTACATTCTGAGTTTACACACCTCCATTCTGTGACTTCACACACCTCCATTCTGTGATTTCACACACCTCCAATCTGACTTCACACACCTCCATTCTATGACTTCACACACCTCCATTCGTTGACATCAAAAAACACCATTCTATGACTTCACACACCTCCATTCTATGAGTTCACACACCTCCATTTTATGACTTCACACACCTCCATTCTATGACTTCACACACCTCCATTCTGTGATTTCACACACTTCCAATCTGACTTCACACACCTCCATTCTGTGACTTCACACACCTCCACTCTATGACTTCAAACTCCTTCATTCTTACTTCACAAACATCCATTCTGTGACTTCACACACCTCCATTCTGACTTCACACACCTCCAATCTGTGACTTCACACACCTCAATTCTGTGACTTCACACACCTCCATTCTGACTTCACACAACTCCATTCTATGATTTCACATACCTCCATTCTATGACTTCACACACCTCCATTCTTTGATTTCACACACCACCTTTTTGACTTCACACACCTCCATTCTGTGACTTCACAAACCTCCATTCTCTGACTTCACACACCTCCGTTTTGACTTCAAACACTTCCATTCTGTGACTTCACACACCTCCATTCTGTGACTTCACACACCTCCATTCTGTGACTTCACACACCTCCATTCTGAGTTCACACACCTCCATTCTGTGACTTCACACACCTCCATTCTATGACTTCACACACCTTCATTCTTACTTCAGAAACATCCATTCTCTGACTTCACACACCTCCATTCTATGACTTCACAAATCTCCATTCTGTGACTTCACACACCTCCATTCTGAGTTCACACACCTCCATTCTGTGACTTCACACACCTCCATTCGTTGACATCAAAAACCACCATTCTATGACTTCACACAACTCCATTTTAACTTCACACAACTCCATTCTATGACTTCACATACCTCCATTCTATGACTTCACACACCTCCATTCTGTGACTTCACACACCTCCACTCTATGACTTCAAACACCTTCATTCTTACTTCACAAACATCCATTCTGTGACTTCACACACCTCCATTCTGTGATTTCACAAACCTTCATTGTGACTTCACACACCTCCATTCTGTGACTTCACACACCTCAATTCTGTGACTTCACACACCTCCATTCTGACTTCACACACCTCCATTCTATGAGTTCACACACCTCCATTCTGACTTCACACACCTCCATTCTATGACTTCACACACCTCCGTTCTGACTTCACACAGCTCCATTCTGTGACTTCACAAAGCTCCATCCTGTGATTTCACACACCTCCATACTATGACTTCACACACTTCCATCTATGACTTTACACACCTCCTTTCTGAGTTCACACACCTCCATTCTGTGACTTCACACACCTCCATTCTGACCTCACACACCTTCATTTAATGACTTCACACACCTCTATTCTGTGACTTCTCACACCTCCATTCTATGACTTCACACTCTTCCTTTGTGACGTCACACAACTCCATTCTATGAGTTCACACATCTCCATTCTATGATTTCACACACCTCCCTTCTGACTTCACACACCTCCATTCTATGACATCACAGACCTCGAATCTGTGACTTCACTCACCTCCACTCTATGACTTCACACTCCTCCTTTCTATGACTTCACCCACCTCAGTCTATGACTTCACACACCTCCATTCTGACTTCACACACCTCCATTCTGTGACTTCACACACCTCAATTCTATGACTTCACACACCTCCATTCTATGACTTCACACACCTCCATTCTGTGACTTCACACACCTCCATTCTATGACTTCAAGCACCTTCATTCTGACTTCACACACCTCCATTCTCTGACTTCACAGACCTCAATTCTGTGACGTGACACACATCCATTCTGACTTCACACACCTTCATTCTATGATTTCACACACTTCCATTCTATGACTTCACACACCTCCATTCTGTGACTTCACAAACCTCCATTCTGACTTCACACCCCTCCATTCTGACTTCACACACCTCCATTCTGACTTCACACAGCTCCATTCTATGAATTCACACACCTACATTCTGTGACTTCACACACCACATTTTTGACTTCACACACCTCCATTCTGTGACTTCACACACCTCCATTCTGTGACTTCACACACCTCCGTTTTGACTTCACACACTTCCAATCTGTGACTTCACACACCTCCATTCTGTGACTGCACACACCTCTATTGTTTCACTTCACACACCTCCATTCCATGACTTCACAAACCTCCATTCTATGAGTTCACACACCTCCATTCTTTGAGTTCAAACTCCTCCAATTTGACTTCACACATGTCCATTCTATGACTTCACACACCTTTATTCTTACTTCAGAAACATCCATTCTCTGACTTCACACACCTCCATTCTATGACTTCACAAACCTCCATTCTGTGACTTCACACACCTCCATTCTGAGTACACACATCTCCTTTCTATGACTTCACACACTTGCATTCTATGACTTCACACACCTCCATTCTGTGGCTTCACACACATACATTCTGAGTTCACACACCTACATTCTATGACTTCACTCACCTCCATTCTGTGACTTCACACACCTCCATTTTGTGACTTCACACACCTAAATTCTATGACTTCACACACCTCAATTGTGACATCACACACCTCCATTGTATGAGTTCACACACCTCCATTCTGACTTCACACACCTCCATTCTATGACTTCACACACCTCCTTTGTGACTTCACACAGCTCCATTCTGTGACTTCACAAAAGTCCATTCTGTGATTTCACACACCTCCATACTATGACTTCACACACCTCCATCTATGACTTTACACACCTCCAGTCTGACTTCACACACTTTCATTTTATGACTTCATGCACCTCCAATCTGTGACTTCTCACCCCTCCATTCTATGACTTCACACTCTTCCATTGTGACGTCACACAACTCCATTCTATGAGTTCACACATCTCCATTCTATGAGTTCACACACCTCCATTCTGACTTCACACACCTCCATTCTATGACATCACAGACCTCGAATCTGTGACTACACTCACCTCCACTCTATGACTTCACACTCCTCCATTCTATGACTTCCCACACCTCCTTTCCATGACTTCACCCAACTCAGTGTATGACTTCACACACCTCCATTCTGACTTCACACACCTCCATTCTGTGACTTCACACACCTCCGTTCTATGACTTCACACACCTCAATTCTATGACTTCACACACCTCCATTCTATGACTTCACACACCTCCATTCTGTGACTTCACACACCTCTATTGTTTCACTTCACACACCTCCATACTTTGACTTCACACACCTCCATTCCATGTCTTCACACACCTCCATTCTATGAGTTCACACACCTCCATTCTATGAGTTCACACACCCCCAATTTGACTTCACACACCTCCATTCTATGACTTCACACACCTTCATTCTTACTTCAGAAACATCCATTCTCTGACTTCACACACCTCCATTCTATGACTTCACAAACCTCAATTCTGTGACTTCACACACCTCCATTCTGAGTTCACACTCCTCCATTCTGTGACTTCAAACTCCTCCATTCTTCCTTCACACACCTCCATTCTATGACTTCACACACTTCCATTCTAGGACTTCACACACCTCCATTCTGTGGCTTCACACACGTCCATTCTGTGACTTCACACACCTCCATTCTGTGACTTCATACACCTCGATCCTATGACTTCACACACCTCCATTCTATGAGTTCACACACCTCCATTCTGTGACTTCACACACCTCCATTCTGACTTCACACACCTTCATTTTATGACTTCACAAACCTCCATTCTGTGACTTCTGACACCTCCATTCTATGACTTCACACACTTCCATTGTGACGTCACACAACTCCATTCTATAAGTTCACACATCTCCATTCTATGATTTCACACACCACCATTCTGACTTCACACACCTCCATTTTATGACATCACAGACCTGGAATCTGTGACTTCACTCACCTCCACTCTATAACTTCACACTCCTCCATTCTATGATTTCCCACACCTCCTTTCTATGACTACACCCACCTAAGTCTATGAGTTCACACACCTCCATTCTGACTTCACACACCTCCATTCTGTGACTCCACACACCTCCATTCTATGACTTCACACACATCAATTCTATGACTTCACACACCTTCATTCTATGACTTCACGCACCTCCACTCTGTGACTTCACACACCTCCATTCGTTGACATCAAAAACCACCATTCTATGCCTTCACAAGTCCATTTTTACTTCACACACCTCCATTCTATGATTTCACACACCTCCATTCTATGACTTCACACACCTCCATTCTCTGACTTCACACACCTCCATTCGTTGACATCAAAGCCAACATTCTATGACTTCACACAACTCCATTTTGACTTCACACACCTCCATTCTATGAATTCACACACCTCCATTTTATGACTTCACACACCTTCATTCTATGACTTCACACACCTCCATTCTATGACTTCACACACCTCCATTCTGTGACTTCACCCACCTCCACTCTATGACTTCAAACACCTTCATTCTTACTTCACAAATATCCATTCTGTGACTTCACACACCTCCATTCTGTGATTTCACACACCTTCATTCTGACTTCACACACATCCATTCTGTGACTTCACACACCTCAATTCTGTGACTATACACACCTCCGTTCTGAGTTCACACACCTCCATTCTATGACTTCACACACCTCCATTCTATGACTTCACACACCTCCATTTTGTGACTTCACACACCTAAATTCTATGACTTCACACATCTCCATTGTGACTTCACACACCTCCATTCTATGAGTTCACACACCTCCATTCTAACTTCACACACCTCCATTCTATGACTTCACACACCTCCGTTATGACTTCACACAGCTTCATTCTGTGACTTCACAAAACTCCATTCTGTGATTTCACACACCTCCATACTATGACTTCACACATCTCCATCTATGACTTCACACACCTCCATTCTGAGTTCACACACCTCCATTCTATGACTTCACACACCTCCATTCTGACTTCACACACCTTCATTTTATGACTTCACAAACATCCATTCTGTGACTTCACACACCTCCTTTTTGTGACATCACAAACCTTCATTCTGTCTTCACACACCTCCATTCTTTGAATTCACACACATCAATTCTGTGACTTGACACACCTCCATTCTGACTTCACACACCTCCATTCTATGTTTTCACACACCTCCATTCTGTGACTTCACACACCTCAATTTTGACTTCACACCCCTCCATACTGACTTCACACACCTCCATTCTGTGACTTCACACACCACCTTTTTGACTTCACACACCTCCATTCTGTGACTTCACACACCTCTTTTGTTTCACTTCACACACCTCCATTCTTTGACTTCACACACCGCCATTCCATGACTTCACAAACCTCCATTCTATGACTTCACACACTTCCATTGTATGACTTCACACACCTCCATTCTTTGACTTCAAACACCTCCATTTTGAGTACACAAACCTCCATTCTGTGACTTCACACACCTCCATTCTATGAATTCACACACCTCCATTCTATGACTTCACACACCTCCATTCTATGACTTCGCACACCTCCATTCTATGAATTCACACATCTCCATTCTGTGACTTCACACACCTCCATTCTATGACTTCACACACCTTGATTCTATGATTTCACATACCTCCATTCTGACTTCACACACCTCCATTCTATGACTTCACACACCTCCATTCTGACTTCACACAGCTCCATTGTGTGACTTCACAAAACTCCATTCTATGATTTCACACACCTCCATACAATGACTTCACACACCTCCATCTATGACTTCACACACCTCCATTCTGAGTTCACACACCTCCATTCTGTGACTTCACACACCTCCATTCTGACTTCACTCACCTCCATTGTATGACTTCACACACCTCCATTCTGTGACTTCACACACCTCCATTCTATGACTTCACACACTTCAATTGTGACGTCACACACCTCCATTCTATGAATTCACAAATCTCCATTCTATGACTTCACCCACCTCCCTTCTATGACCGCACACCTCCATTCGAGAATTCACACACCTCCATTGTGTGACTTCACACACCTCCATTCTGTGACTTCACACACCTCCATTCTTTGACTTCACACACCTCTATTCTATGACTTCACACACCTTCATTCTTACTTCACAAACATCCATTCTATGACTTCACACATCTCCATTCTGATTTCACACACCTCTATTCTGTGATTCACACACCTGCATTATGTGTTCACACACCTGAATTCTGTGACTTCACACACCTCCATTCTGACTTCACATACCTCCATTCTATGACTTCACACACCTCCATTCTATGACTTCACACACATCAATTCTGTGACTTCACACACCTCCATTCTGAGTTGACACACCTCCATTCTGTGACTTCACACACCTCCATTCTGACTTCACACACCTCCATTCTATGACTTCACACACCTCCATTCTATGACTTCACACAACTCAATTTTGTGACTTCACACCCTAAATTCTATGACTTCACACATCTCCATTGTGACTTCACACACCTCCATTCTATGAGTTCACACACCTCCATTCTGACTTCACACACCTCCATTCTATGACTTCACACACCTCCGTTATGACTTCACACAGCTTCATTCTGTGACTTCACAAAACTCCATTCTGTGATTTCACACACCTCCATACTATGACTTCACACACCTCCATTCTATGACTTCACACACCTCCAATCTGAGTTCACACACCTCCATTCTGTGACTTCACACACCTCCATTCTGACATCACACACCTTCATTTTATGACTTCACAAACATCCATTCTGTGACTTCACACACCTCCTTTCTGTGACTTCACACACCTTCATTCTGTCTTCACAGACCTCCATTCTCTGAATTCACACACCTCATTTCTGTGACTTGACACACCTCCATTCTGACTTCACACACCTCCATTCTATGATTTCACACACCTCCATTCTATGACTTCACACACCTCCATTCTGTGACTTCACACACCTCCATTCTGACTTCACACCACTCCATTCTGTCTTCACACACCTCCATTCTGACTTCACACAGCTCCATTCTATAAATTCACACACCTCCATTCTGTGACTTCACACACCACCTTTTTGACTTCACACACATCCATTCTCTGACTTGACACACCTCCATTCTGTGACTTCACACACCGCCGTTTTCACTTCACACACTTCCAATCTGTGACTTCACACACCTCCATTCTGTGACTTCACACACCTCTATTGTTTCACTTCACACACCTCCATTCTTTGACATCACACACCGCCATTCCATGACTTCACAAACGTCCATTCTATGAGTTCACACACCTCCATTATATGAGTTCACACACCTCCAATTTGACTTCACACACCTCCATTCTATGACTTCACACACCTTCATTCTTACTTCAGAAACATCCATTCTCTGACGTCACACACCTACATTCTATGACTTCACACACCTCCATTCTGTGACTTCACACACCTCCATTCTGAGTTCACACACCTCCTTTCTATGACTTCACACACTTCCATTCTATGGCTTCACACACCTCCATTCTGTGGCTTAACACACCTACATTCTGAGTTCACACACCTCCATTCTGTGACTTCACTCACCTCCATTCTGTGACTTCACACACCTCGATCCTATGACTTCACACACCTCCATTCTATGAATTAACACACCTCCATTCTGTGATTTGACACAACTCCATTCTATGACTTCACACACCTCCATTCTGTGACTTCACAAACCTCCATATTGAGTTCACACACCTCCATTCTATGACTTCACAAACCTCCATTCTGAGTTCACAGACCTCCATTCTATGACTTCACACACCTCCATTCTATGACTTCACTCACCTCCATTCTGACTTCACACACCTCCATTCTGACTTCACACACCTCAATTCTTTGACTTCACACACCTCCATTCTATGATTTCACACACCTCCAATCTGACTTCACACACCTCCATTCTATGACTTCACACACCTCCAATCGTTGACATCAAAAACCACCATTCTATGACATCACACAACTCCATTTTGACTTCACACACCTCCATTCTATGAGTTCACACACCTCCATTTTATGACCTCACACACCTCCATTCTGTGACTTCACACACCTCAATTCTATGACTTCACACACCTCCATTCTATGACTTCACACACCTCCATTCTGTGACTTCACACACCTCCACTCTATGACTACAAACACCTTCATTCTTACTTCACAAATATCCATTCTGTGACTTCACACACCTCCATTTTGTGACTTCACACATCTGCATTCTGACTTCACACACCTCCATTCTGTGACTTCACACACCTCAATTCTGTGACTTCACACACCTCCATTCTGACTTAACACACCTCCATTCTATGATTTCACACACCTCCATTCTATGACTTCACACACCTCCATTCTGTGACTTCACACACCACCTTTTTGACTTCACACACCTCCATTCTGTGACTTCACACACCTCCGTTTTGACTTCACACACTTCCATTCTGTGACTTCACACACCTCCATTCTGTGACTTCATACACCTCTATTGTTTCACTTCACACACCTCCATTCTTTGACTTCACTTACCTCCATTCCATGACTTCACACACCTCCATTCTATGACTTCACACACCTCCATTCTGTGACTTCACACACCTCCATTCTATGACTTCACAAACCTCCATTCTGAGTTCACAGTCCTCCGTTCTATGACTTCACACACCTCCATTCTATGACTTCACACACCTCCATTCTTTGACTTCACACACCTCCATTCTTGGACTTCACACACCTCCATTCCATGACTTCACACACCTCAATTCTATGAGTTCACACACCTCCATTCTATGAGTTCACACACCTCCATTCTGACTTCACACACCTCCATTCTATGACTTCACACACCTCCATTGTATGACTTCACAAACCTCCATTCTGTGACTTCACACACCTCCATTCTGGGTTCACACACCTCAATTCTGTGACTTCACACATGTCCATTCTGACTTCACACACATCCATTCTATGACTTCACACACTTCCATTCTATGACATCACACACCTCCATTCTTTGACTTCAAACACCTCCATTTTGAGTACACAAACCTCCATTCTGTGACTTCACACACCTCCATTCTATGAATTCACACACCTCCATTCTATGACTTCACACACCTCCATTCTGTGACTTCACACACCTTCATTCTGTGACTTCACACACCTCCATTCTATGACTTCACACACCTCCATTCTGTGACTTCATACACCTCCATTCTGTGACTTCACACACCTCCATTCTATGACTTCACACAACTCCATTGTGACTTCACACACCTCAATTCTATGATGTCACACACCTCCCTTCTGACTTCACACAGCTCCATTCTTTGACTGCAAAAAACTACATTCTATGATTTGACACACCTCCATACTATGACTTCACACACCTCCATCTATGACTTCACACACCTCCATTCTGAGTTCACACACCTCCATTCTGTGACTTCACACACCTCCATTCTTACTTCACACACCTCCATTGTATGACTTCACACACCTCCATTCTGTGGCTTCACACACCTGCATTCTGACTTCACACACCTCCATTCTATGACTTCACAGACCTCGAATCTGTGACTTCACTCACCTCCACTCTATGACTTCACACTCCTCCATTCTATGACTTCCCACACCTCCTTTCTATGACTTCACCCAACCCCATTCTATGACTTCACACCTCCATTCTGACTTCACACACCTCCATTCTGTGACTTCACACACCTCCCTTCTATGACTTCACACACCTCCATTCTTTGACTTCACACACCTTCATTCTTACTTCAGAAACATCCATTCTCTGACTTCACACACCTCCATTCTATGACTTCACAAAACTCCATTCTGTGACTTCACACACCTCCATTCTGAGTTCACACACCTCCTTTCTATGACTTCACACACTTACATTCTATGACTTCACACACCTCCATTCTTTGGCTTCACACACATACATTCTGAGTTCACACACCTCCATTCTGTGACTTCACACACCTCCATTCTGTGACTTCACACACCTCCATTCTGTGACTTCACACACCTCGATCCTATGACTTCACACTTCCATTCTATGACTTCACACACATCCATTCTGTGATTTGACACAACTCCATTCTATGATTTCACACACCTCCATTCTGTGACTTCACACACCTCCATTCTGAGTTCACACATCTCCATTCTATGACTTCACAAACCTCCATTCTGAGTTCACAGACCTCCATTCTATGACTTCACACATCTCCATTGTATGACTTCACTCACCTCCATTCTGACTTCACATACCTCCATTCTGACTTCACACACCTCAATTCTGTGACTTCCCACACCTCCATTCTATGATTTCACACACTTCCATTCTATGACTTCACACACCTCCATTCTATGACTTCTCACACCTCATTTCTGAGTTGACACACCTCCATTCTGTGATTTCACACACCTCCAATCTGACTTCACACACCTCCATTCTATGACTTCACACACCTCCATTCGTTGACATCAAAAACCACCATTCTTTGACTTCACACAACTCCATTTTGACATCACACACCACCATTCTATGAGTTCACACACCTCCATTTTATGACTTCACACACCTCCATTCTATGACTTCACACACCTCAATTCTATGACTTCACACACCTCCATTCTATGACTTCACACACCTCCATTCTGTGACTTCACACACCTCCACTCTATGACTTCAAACACCTTCATTCTTACTTCACAAACATCCATTCTGTGACTTCAAACATCTCCATTCTGTGATTTCACACACCTTCATTCTGACTTCACACACCTCCATTCTATGACATCACACACCTCCATTCTATGACTTCACACACCTCCATTTTGTGACTTCACACACCTAAATTCTATGACTTCACACACCTCCATTGTGACTTCACACACCTCCATTCTATGAGTTCACACACCTCCATTCTGAATTCACACACCTCCAATCTATGACTTCACACACCTCCGTTCTGACTTCACACAGCTCCATTCTGTGACTTCACAAAACTCCATTCTGTGATTTTACACACCTCCATACTATGACTTCACACACCTCCCTCTATGACTTCACACACCTCCATTCTGAGTTCACACACCTCCATTCTGTGACTTCACACACCTACATTCTGACTTCACACACCTTCATTTTATGACTTCATACACCTCCATTCTGTGACTTCTCACACCTCCATTCTATGACTTCACACACTTCCACTGTGACGTCACACAACTCCATTCTATGTGTTCACACATCTCCTTTCTATGATTTCACACACCTCCATTCTGACTTCACACACCTCCATTCTATGACATCACAGACCTCGAATCTGTGACTTCACTCACCTCCACTCTATGACTTCACACTCCTCCATTCTATGACTTCCCACACCTCCTTTCTATGACTTCACCCACCTCAGTCTATGACTTCACACACCTCCATTCTGACTTCACACACCTCCATTCTGTGACTTCACACACCTCCATTCTATGACTTCACACACCTCAATTCTATGACTTCACACACCTCCATTCTATGACTTCACACACCTCCATTCTTTGACTTCACACACCTCCATTCTATGACTTCAAACACCTTCATTCTTACATCACAAACATCCATTCTGTGACTTCACACACCTCCTTTCTGTGACTTCACACACCTTCATTCTGAGTTCACACACCTCCATTCTCTGACTTCACACACCTCAATTCTGTGACTTGACACACCACCATTCTGACTTCACACACCTCCATTCTATGATTTCACACACCTCCATTCTATGACTTTACACACCTCCATTCTGTGACTTCACACACCTCCATTCTGATTTCATACCCCTCCATTCTGACTTCACACACCTCCATTCTGACTTCACACATCTCCATTCTATGAATTCTCACACCTCCATTCTGTGACTTCACACACCACCTTTTTGACTTCACACACCTCCATTCTGTGACTTCACACACCTCTATTCTTTGACTTCACACACCTCCATTTTGACTTCACACACTTCCAACCTGTGACTTCACACACCTCCATTCTGTGACTTCACACACCTCTATTGTTTCACTTCACACACCTCCATTCTTTGACTTCACACACCGCCATTCCATGATTTCACAAACCTCCATTCTATGAGTTCACACACCTCCATTCTATGAGTTCACACACCTCCAATTTGACTTCACACATCTCCATTCTATGACTTCACACACCTTCATTCTTACTTCAGAAACATCCATTCTCTGACTTCACACACCTCCATTCTATGACTTCACACACCTCCATTCTGTGGCTTCACACACCTACATTCTGAGTTCACACACCTCCATTCTGTGCCTTCACACACCTCCATTCTGTGACTTCACACACCTCGATCCTATGACTTCACACACCTCCATTTTATGAATTAACACACCTCCATTCTGTGAGTTCACAAACTTCCATTCTATGACTTCACACACCTCCATTCTGTGACTTCACACACCTCCATTCTGAGTTCACACACCTCCATTCTATGACTTCACAAACCTCCATTCTGAGTTCACAGACCTCCATTTTATGACTTCACACACCTCCATTCTATGACTTCACTCACTTCCATTCTGACTTCACACACCTCCATTCTGACTTCACACACCTCAATTCTGTGACTTCACACACCTCCATTCTATGATTTCACACACTTCCATTCTATGACTTCACACACCTACATTCTGTGGCTTCACACACCTACATTCTGAGTTTACACACCTCCATTCTGTGACTTCACACACCTCCATTCTGTGATTTCACACACCTCCAATCTGACTTCACACACCTCCATTCTATGACTTCACACACCTCCATTCGTTGACATCAAAAAACACCATTCTATGACTTCACACACCTCCATTCTATGAGTTCACACACCTCCATTTTATGACTTCACACACCTCCATTCTATGACTTCACACACCTCCATTCTGTGATTTCACACACTTCCAATCTGACTTCACACACCTCCATTCTGTGACTTCACACACCTCCACTCTATGACTTCAAACACCTTCATTCTTACTTCACAAACATCCATTCTGTGACTTCACACACCTCCATTCTGACTTCACACACCTCCAATCTGTGACTTCACACACCTCAATTCTGTGACTTCACACACCTCCATTCTGACTTCACACAACTCCGTTCTATGATTTCACATACCTCCATTCTATGACTTCACACACCTCCATTCTTTGACTTCACACACCACCTTTTTGACTTCACACACCTCCATTCTGTGACTTCACAAACCTCCATTCTCTGACTTCACACACCTCCGTTTTGACTTCACACACTTCCATTCTGTGACTTCACACACCTCCATTCTGTGACTTCACACACCTCCATTCTGTGACTTCACACACCTCCATTCTGAGTTCACAGACCTCCATTCTGTGACTTCACACACCTCCATTCTATGACTTCACACACCTTCATTCTTACTTCAGAAACATCCATTCTCTGACTTCACACACCTCCATTCTATGACTTCACAAATCTCCATTCTGTGACTTCACACACCTCCATTCTGAGTTCACACACCTCCATTCTGTGACTTCACACACCTCCATTCGTTGACATCAAAAACCACCATTCTATGACTTCACACAACTCCATTTTAACTTCACACAACTCCATTCTATGACTTCACATACCTCCATTCTATGACTTCACACACCTCCATTCTGTGACTTCACACACCTCCACTCTATGACTTCAAACACCTTCATTCTTACTTCACAAACATCCATTCTGTGACTTCACACACCTCCATTCTGTGATTTCACAAACCTTCATTCTGACTTCACACACCTCCATTCTGTGACTTCACACACCTCAATTCTGTGACTTCACACACCTTCATTCTGACTTCACACACCTCCATTCTATGAGTTCACACACCTCCATTCTGACTTCACACACCTCCATTCTATGACTTCACACACCTCCGTTCTGACTTCACACAGCTCCATTCTGTGACTTCACAAAACTCCATCCTGTGATTTCACACCCCTCCATACTATGACTTCACACACTTCCATCTATGACTTTACACACCTCCATTCTGAGTTCACACACCTCCATTCTGTGACTTCACACACCTCCATTCTGACTTCACACACCTTCATTTAATGACTTCACACACCTCTATTCTGTGACTTCTCACACCTCCATTCTATGACTTCACACTCTTCCTTTGTGACGTCACACAACTCCATTCTATGAGTTCACACATCTCCATTCTATGATTTCACACACCTCCATTCTGACTTCACACACCTCCATTCTATGACATCACAGACCTCGAATCTGTGACTTCACTCACCTCCACTCTATGACTTCACACTCCTCCTTTCTATGACTTCACCCACCTCAGTCTATGACTTCACACACCTCCATTCTGACTTCACACACCTCCATTCTGTGACTTCACACACCTCAATTCTATGACTTCACACACCTCCATTCTATGACTTCACACACCTCCATTCTGTGACTTCACACACCTCCATTCTATGACTTCAAACACCTTCATTCTGACTTCACACACCTCCATTCTCTGACTTCACAGACCTCAATTCTGTGACGTGACACACATCCATTCTGACTTCACACACCTTCATTCTATGATTTCACACACTTCCATTCTATGACTTCACACACCTCCATTCTGTGACTTCACAAACCTCCATTCTGACTTCACACCCCTCCATTCTGACTTCATACACCTCCATTATGACTTCACACAGCTCCATTCTATGAATTCACACACCTCCATTCTGTGATTTCACACACCACCTTTTTGACTTCACACACCTCCATTCTGTGACTTCACACACCTCCATTCTGTGACTTCACACACCTCCGTTTTGACTTCACACACTTCCAATCTGTGACTTCACACACCTCCATTCTGTGACTTCACACACCTCTATTGTTTCACTTCACACACCTCCATTCCATGACTTCACAAACCTCCATTCTATGAGTTCACACACCTCTATTCTATGAGTTCACACTCCTCCAATTTGACTTCACACATGTCCATTCTATGACTTCACACACCTTTATTCTTACTCCAGAAACATCCATTCTCTGACTTCACACACCTCCATTCTATGACTTCACAAACCTCCATTCTGTGACTTCACACACCTCCATTCGGAGTACACACATCTCCTTTCTATGACTTCACACACTTGCATTCTTTGACTTCACACACCTCCATTCTGTGGCTTCACACACATACATTCTGAGTTCACACACCTCCATTCTATGACTTCACTCACCTCCATTCTATGACTTCACACACCTCCATTTTGTGACTTCACACACCTAAATTCTATGACTTCACACACCTCAATTGTGACATCACACACCTCCATTGTATGAGTTCACACACCTCCATTCTGACTTCACACACCTCCATTCTATGACTTCACACACCTCCGTTGTGACTTCACACAGCTCCATTCTGTGACTTCACAAAAGTCCATTCTGTGATTTCACACACCTCCATACTATGACTTCACACACCTCCATCTATGACTTTACACACCTCCAATCTGACTTCACACACTTTCATTTTATGACTTCATGCACCTCCAATCTGTGACTTCTCACCCCTCCATTCTATGACTTCACACTCTTCCATTGTGACGTCACACAACTCCATTCTATGAGTTCACACATCTCCATTCTATGATTTCACACACCTCCATTCTGACTTCACACACCTCCATTCTATGACATCACAGACCTCGAATCTGTGACTACACTCACCTCCACTCTATGACTTCACGCTCCTCCATTCTATGACTTCCCACACCTCCTTTCTATGACTTCACCCAACTCAGTCTATGACTTCACACACCTCCATTCTGACTTCACACACCTCCATTCTGTGACTTCACACACCTCCGTTCTATGACTTCACACACCTCAATTCTATGACTTCACACACCTCCATTCTATGACTTCACACACCTCCATTCTGTGACTTCACACACCTCTATTGTTTCACTTCACACACCTCCATTCTTTGACTTCACACACCGCCATTCCATGACTTTACAAACCTCCATTCTATGAGTTCACACACCTCCATTCTATGAGTTCACACACCTCCAAATTGACTTCACACATCTCCATTCTATGACTTCACACACCTTCATTCTTACTTCAGAAACATCCATTCTCTGACTTCAAAAACCTCCATTCTATGACTTCACATACCTCCATTCTGTGAATTCACACACCTCCATTCTGAGTCCACACACCTCCTTTCTATGACTTCACACACTTCCATTCTATGACTTCACACACCTCCATTCTGTGGCTTCACACACCTACATTCTGAGTTCACACACCTCAATTCTGTGACTTCACACACCTCCATTCTGTGACTTCACACACCTCCATTCTGTGACTTCACACACCTGTATCCTATGACTTCACACACCTCCATTCAATGAATTAACACACCTCCATTCTGTGATTTCACAAACCTCCATTCTATGACTTCACACACCTCCATTCTGTGACTTCACACTCCACCATTCTGAGTTCACACACCTCCATTCTATGACTTCACAAACCTCCATTCTGAGTTCACAAACCTCCATTCTATGACTTCACACACCTCCATTCTATGACTTCACTCACCTCCATTCTGACTTCACACACCTCCCTTCTGACTTCACACACCTTAATTCTGTGACTTCACACACCTCCATTCTATGATTCCACACACTTTCATTCTACGACTTCACACACCTCCATTCTGTGGCTTCACACACCTACATTCTGAGTTCACACACCTCCATTCCGTGACTTCACACACCTCCATTCTGTGATTTCACACACCTCCAATCTGACTTCACACACCTCCATTCTATGACTACACACACCTCCATTCGTTGACATCAAAAAACACCATTCTATGACTTCACACAACTCCATTTTGATTTCACACACCTCCATTCTATGAGTTCACACACCTCCATTTTATGACTTCACACACTCCATTCTATGACTTCACACACCTCAATTCTATGACTTCACACACCTCCAGTCTATGACTTCACACACCTCCATTCTGTGACTTCACACACCTCCACTCTATGACTTCAAACACCTTCATTCTTACTTCACAAACATCCATTCTGTGACTTCACACACCTCCATTCTGTGACTTCACACACCTTCATTCTGACTTCTCACACATCCATTCTGTGACTTCACACACCTCCATTCTATGACTTCACACACCTCCATTTTGTGACTTCACACACCACCTTTTTGACTTCACACACCTCCATTCTGTGACTTCACACACCTCCATTCTGTGACATCACACACCTCCATTTTGACTTCACACACTTCCATTCTGTGACTTCACCCACCTCCCTTCTGTGACTTCACACACCTCTATCGTTTCACTTCACACACCTCCATACTTTGACTTCACACACCTCCATTCCATGTCTTCACACACCTCCATTCTATGAGTTCACACACCTCCGTTCTATGAGTTCACACACCCCCAATTTGACTTCACACACCTCCATTCTATGACTTCACACACCTTCATTCTTACTTCAGAAACATCCATTCTCTGACTTCACACACCTCCATTCTATGACTTCACAAACCTCCATTCTGTGACTTCACACACCTCCATTCTGAGTTCACACTCCTCCATTCTGTGACTTCACACTCCTCCATTCTTCCTTCACACACCTCCATTCTATGACTTCACCCACTTCCATTCTAGGACTTCACACACCTCCATTCTGTGGCTTCACACACCTCCATTCTGAGTTCACACACCTCCACTCTGTGACTTCACACACGTCCATTCTGTGACTTCACACACCTCCATTCTGTGACTTCACACACCTCGATCCTATGACTTCACACACCTCCATTCTATGAATTCACACACCTCCATTCTGTGATTTCACAAACCTACATTCTATGACTTCACACACCTCCATTCTGTGACTTCACATACCTCCATTCTGAGTTCACACACCTCCATTCTATGACTTCACAAACCCCCATTCTGAGTTCACAGACCTCCATTCTGTGACTTCACACACTTCCATTCTATGACTTCACACACCTCCATTCTGACTTCACACACCTCAATTCTTTGACTTCACACACCTCCATTCTATGATTTCACACACCTCCATTCTATGACTTCACACACCTCCATTCTATGACTTCACACACCTCATTTCTGAGTTGACACACCTCCATTCTGTGATTTCACACACCTCCAATCTGACTTCACACACCTCCATTCTATGACTTCACACACTTCCATTCGTTGACATCAAAAACAACAATTCTATGACTTCACACAACTCCATTGTTACTTCACACACCTCCATTCTGTGACTTCACACAGCTCGATCCTATGACTTCACACACCTCCATTCTATGAATTCACACACCTCCATTTTATGACTTCACACACCTCCATTCTATGACTTCACACACCTCCATTCTGTGACTTCACACACCTCCATTCTATGACTTCACAAACCTCCATTCTGAGTTCACAGTCCTCCATTCTATGACTTCACACACCTCCATTCTATGACTTCACACACCTCCATTCTATGACTTCACACACCTCCATTCTGTGACTTCACACACCTCCATTCTATGACTTCACACACCTCCATTTTGTGACTTCACACACCTCCATTCTATGACTTCACACACCTCCATTCTATGACTTCACACACCTGCAATTTTCCTTCACACACCTTCATTCCATGAGTTCACACACCTGCGTTGTGGCTTCACACACCTCCATTCTATGATTTCACACACCTCCATTCTATGACTTCACACACCTCCATTCTGACTTCACACACCTCCATTCTGTGTCTTCACAGACCTCCATTCTGTGACTTCACACACCTCCACACACTTCAATTCTGTGATTTCACACACCTCCTGTTGTGAGCCAGAGTGGAATCAAACTGTACCTTGGCTTGCATCAGACGATGGCTTTATTGTCTTATTGCTTTCTGACCCTATTCTATGCAAATGACCTGAGAATTACCATATGAATGTAACACCTGGAGGTTCCCTGGGTCAAGAGGAGGGAAGAAGGGGGAGTGGAAAATAAACCGGCAGTCTCGGCAGTCTTTACCTGGACTGCGGCCATCCCGGACCCGCTGTGTCTGTCTCTCTTCTATTTCTTGCTAGTCCTTGCCCCCGATTTCAGGAACCCCAATATGCGAACCCTGGTTTGCCGCCGATTGGCCCCGGCAACCTCCGTTCTGTGACTTCACACACCTCCATTCTTTGACTTCACACAGCTCCATTCTGTGACTTCACAAAACTCCATTCTATGATTCCACACACCTACATACTATGTCTTCACACACCTCCATCTATGACTTCACACACCTCCCTTCTGAGTTCACACACCTCCACTCTGTGACTTCACACACCTCCATTCTGACTTCACACACCTTTATTGTATGACTTCACACACCTCAATTCTATGATTTCACACACCTCCATTCCATAACTTCACACACCTCCATACTGTGACGTCACACACCTCCATTCTATGACTTCAAACACCTTCATTCTTACTTCACAAACATCCATTCTGTGACTTCACACAACTCCCTTCTGTGACTTCACACATGCATTCTGACTTCACACACCTCTATTCTGTGAATTCACACACCTCAATTCTGTGACTTCACACACCTCCATTCTGACTTCACACACCTCCATTCTGTGACTTCAGACACTTCCGTTTTATGATTTCACACACCTCCATTCTATGAATTCACACACCTCCATTCTGTGACTTCACACACCTCCATTCTATGACTTCACACACGTCCATTCTGTGACTTCACCCACCTCCATCCTGAGTAAACACACCTCCATTCTGTGACTTCACACACCTTCATTCTGTGACTTCACACACCTCCATTCTGTGACTTCACACACCTCCATTCTGTGACTTCACACACCTCCATTCTATGACTTCACACAACTCCATTGTGATTTCACACACCTCAATTCTATGATTTCACACACCTCCATTCTGACTTCACACACCTCCATTCTGTGACTTTACACACCTCCATTGTGACTTCAAACAGGTCCATTCTGTGATTTCACAAAACTCCATTCAATGATTTGACACACCTCCATACTATGACTTCACACACCTCCATTTATGACTTCACACACCTCCATTCTGAATTCAAACACCTCCATTCTGTGACTTCACACACCTCCATTCTGACTTCACACACCTCCGTTGTATTACTTCACACACCTCCATTCTATGACTTCACAAACCTCCATTCTGTGACTTCACACACCTCCATTCTATGACTCCACACACCTTCATTCTTTCTTCACAAACATCCATTCTGTGACTTCACACCTGCATTCTGACTTCACACACCTCTATTCTGTGACTTCACACACCTCAATTCTGTGACTTCACACACCTCCATTCTGACTTCACACACCTCCATTCTGTGACTTCACACACCTCCATTCGATGCCTTCACACACCTCCATTTTGTGACTTCACACACCTAAATTCTATGACTTCACACACCTCCATTCTGTGACTTCACGCACCTCCATTCTATGACTTCACACACCTCCATTCTGTGACTTCACACACCTTGATTCTATGATTTCACATACCTCCATTCTGACTTCACACACCTCCATTCTATGACTTCACACACCTCCATTCTGACTTCACACAGCTCCATTGTGTGACTTCACAAAACTCCATTCTATGATTTCACACACCTCCATACTATGACTTCACACACCTCCATCTATGACTTCACACACCTCCATTCTGAGTTCACACACCTCCATTCTGTGACTTCACACACCTCCATTCTGACTTCACTCACCTCCATTGTATGACTTCACACACCTCCATTCTGTGACTTCACACACCTCCATTGTATGACTTCACACACTTCAATTGTGACGTCACACACCTCCATTCTATGAATTCACAAATCTCCATTCCATGACTTCACACACCTCCATTCTGACTTTACACACCTCCATTCTATGACTTCACAGACCTCGAATCTGTGTCTTCAGTCACCTCCAGTGTATGACTTCACACTCCTCCATTCTATGACTTCCCACACCTCTTTCTATGACTTCAATACCTCCCTTCTATGACCGCACACCTCCATTCGAGACTTCACACACCTCCATTGTGTGACTTCACACACCTCCATTCTGTGACTTCACACACCTCCATTCTTTGACTTCACACACCTCTATTGTATGACTTCACACACCTTCATTCTTTCTTCACAAACATCCTTTCTATGACTTCACACACCTCCATTCTATGATTTCACACACCTCCATTCTGTGATTCACACACCGGCATTCTGTGTTCACACACCTCAATTCTGTGACTTCACACACCTCCATTCTGACTTCACACACCTCCATTCTATAACTTCACACACCTCCATTCTATGACTTCACACACCTCCATTCTGTGACTTCACACACCTCCATTCTGTGTTGACACACCTCCATTCTGTGACTTCACACCCCTCCATTCTGACTTCACACAGCTCCATTCTATGACTTCACACAACTCCATTCTGTGACGTCACACACCTCCATTCTATGACTTCGCACACCTTCATTCTTATTTCACAAAAATCCATTCTATGACTTCACACACCTCCATTCTATGATTTCACACACCTCCATTTTTTGACTTCACACACCTCCATTCTAAGATATCACACACCTCCATTGTGACTTCACACACATCCATTCTATGAGTTCACACACCTCCATTCTGACTTCACACAGCTCCATTCTGTGACTTCACAAAACTCCATTCTATGATTCCACACACCTACATACTATGTCTTCACACACCTCTATCTATGACTTCACACACCTCCCTTCTGAGTTCACACACCTCCACTCTGTGACTTCACACACCTCCATTCTGACTTCACACACCTTCATTGTATGACTTCACACACCTCAGTTCTATGATTTCACACACCTCCATTCCATAACTTCACACACCTCCATACTGTGACGTCACACACCTCCATTCTATGACTTCAAACACCTTCATTCTTACTTCACAAACATCCATTCTGTGACTTCACACAACTCCCTTCTGTGACTTCACACATGCATTCTGACTTCACACACCTCTATTCTGTGAATTCACACACCTCAATTCTGTGACTTCACACACCTCCATTCTGACTTCACACACCTCCATTCTGTGACTTCAGACACTTCCGTTTTATGATTTCACACACCTCCATTCTATGAATTCACACACCTCCATTCTGTGACTTCACACACCTCCATTCTATGACTTCACACACGTCCATTCTGTGACTTCACCCACCTCCATCCTGAGTAAACACACCTCCATTCTGTGACTTCACACACCTTCATTCTGTGACTTCACACACCTCCATTCTGTGACTTCACACACCTCCATTCTGTGACTTCACACACCTCCATTCTATGACTTCACACAACTCCATTGTGATTTCACACACCTCAATTCTATGATTTCACACACCTCCATTCTGACTTCACACACCTCCATTCTGTGACTTTACACACCTCCATTGTGACTTCAAACAGGTCCATTCTGTGATTTCACAAAACTCCATTCTATGATTTGACACACCTCCATACTATGACTTCACACACCTCCATTTATGACTTCACACACCTCCATTCTGAATTCAAACACCTCCATTCTGTGACTTCACACACCTCCATTCTGACTTCACACACCTCCGTTGTATTACTTCACACACCTCCATTCTATGACTTCACAAACCTCCATTCTGTGACTTCACACACCTCCATTCTATCACTTCACACACTTCCATTCTAGGACTTCACACACCTCCATTCTATGACTTCACACACCGCATTTCTGAGTTGACACACCTCCATTCTGTGATTTCACACACCTGCAATCTGACTTCACACACCTCCATTCTGAATTCACATACCTCCTTTCTATGACTTCACACACTTCCATTCTATGACTTCACACACCTCCATTCTGAATTCACACACCTCCTTTCTATGACTTCACACACTTCCATTCTATGACTTCACACACCTCCATTGTGTGGCTTCACACACCTATATTCTGTGACTTCACATACCTCGATCCTATGACTTCACACAACTCCATTCTATGAATTCACTCACCTCCATTCTATGAATTCACACACCTCTATTCTGTGATTTCACACAGCTCCATTCTATGACTTCACACACCTCCATTCTGTGACTTCACGCACCTCCATTCTATGACTTCACACACCTCCATTCTATGACTTCACAAATCTCCATTCTGAGTTCACAGACCTCCATTTTATGACTTCACACACCTCCATTCTATGACTACACTAACCTCCATTCTGACTTCACACACCTCCATTCTGGCTTCACACACCTCAATTCTGTGACTTCACACACCTCCATTCTATGATTTCACACACTTCCATTCTAGGACTTCACACATCTCCATTCTATGACTTCACACACCTCATTTCTGAGTTGACACACCTCCATTCTGTGATTTCACACACCTCCAATCTGACTTCACACACCTCCATTCTATGACTTCACACACCTCCTTTCGTTGACTTCAAAAACCACCATTCTATGACTTTACACAACTCCATTTTGACTTCACACACCTCCATTCTATGAGTTCACACACCTCCATTCTATGACTTCACACACCTCAATTCTATGACTTCACACACCTCCATTCTATGACTTCACACACCTCCATTCTGTGACTTCATACACCTCCACTCTGTGACTTCAAACACTTTCATTCTTACTTCACAAACATCCATTCTGTGACTTCACACACCTCCATTCTGTGACTTCACACACCTCCATTCTGACTTCACACACCTCCATTCTGTGACTTCACACACCTCCATTCGATGCCTTCACACACCTCCATTTTGTGACTTCACACACCTAAATTCTATGACTTCACACGCCTCCATTTTGTCTTCAAACACCTCCATTCTATGACTTCACACACCTCCATTCTATTACTTCACACACCTCCATTTTGTGACTTCACACACTTCCATTCTATGACTTAACACACCTCCATTCTATGACTTCACACACCTTCATTGTGACTTCACATACCTCCATTCTATGACTTCACACAGCTCCATTCTGATTCACACAGCTCCATTCTGTGACTCCACAAAACTCCATTCTATGATTTCACACACCTCCATACTATAACTTCAAACGCCTCCATCTATGACTTCACACACCTCCATTTTGAGTTCTCACACCTCCATTCTGTGACTTCACACACCTCCATTCTGACTTAACACACCTCCGTTGTATGACTTCACACATCTCCATTCTATGACTTCACCCACTTCCATTGTGACATCACACACCTCCATTCTATGAGTTCACACATGTCCATTCTATGACTTCACACAACTCCATTGTGATTTCACACACCTCAATTCTAAGATTTCCCACACCTCCATTCTGACTTCACACACCTCCATTCTGTGACTTTACACACCTCCATTGTGACTTCAAACAGGTCCATTCTGTGATTCCACAAAACTCCATTCTATGATTTGACACACCTCCATTCTGTGACTTCACACACCTCCATTCTGAGTTCACACAACTCCATTCTATGACTTCCCACACCTTCTTTCTATGACTTCACCCACCTACATTCTGCGACTTCTCACCTCCATTATGACTTCACACACCTCTATTCTCTGACTTCAATCACCTCCATTCTATGACTTCACACACTTCCATTCTATAACTACACACACCTCCATTCTTTGACTTCACACACCTCCATTCTATGACTTTACACACCTTCATTCTTCACAAACATCCATTCTATGACTTCACACACCTCCATTCTATGACTTCACACACCTCCATTCTGTAACTTCACAAACCTCCATTCTGTGTTCACGCACCTCAATTCTGTGACTTCACACACCTCCATTCTGACTTCACACACCTCCATTCTATAACTACACACACCTCCTTTCTGTGATTTCACACACCTCCAATCTGACTTCACACACCTCCATTCTATGACTTCACACAACTCCATTGTCTGACGTCACACACCTCCATTCTATCACTTCACACACCTTCATTCTTACTTCAAAAACATCAATTCTATGACTTCACACACCTCCATTCTATGACTTCACACACCTCGATTTTGTGACTTCACACACCTCCATTATATTATTTCACACACCTCCATTGTGACTTCACACACCTCCATTCTATGAGTTCACACACCTCCATGCTGACTTCACACACCTCCATTCTAAGACTTCACACACCTCCCTTCTGACTTCACACAGCTCCATTCTGTGACTTCACAAAACTCCATTCTATGATTTCACACACGTCCATACTATGACTTCACACACCGCCATCTATGACTTCACACAACTCCATTCAGAGTTCACAAACCTCCATTCTCTGACTTCAAACACCTCCATTCTGACTTCACACACCTTCATTGCATGACTTCACACACCTCCATTCTGTGACTTCACACACCTCCCTTCTATGACTTCACACACTTCCATTGTGACGCACACACCTCCATTCTGTGACTTCACACACCTCCATTCTGTGACTTCACACACCTCCGTTTTGACTTCACACACTTCCAATCTGTGACTTCACACACCTCCATTCTGTGACTTCACACACCTCTATTGTTTCACTTCACACACCTCCATTCCATGACTTCACAAACCTCCATTCTATGAGTTCACACACCTCCATTCTATGAGTTCACACTCCTCCAATTTGACTTCACACATGTCCATTCTATGACTTCACACACCTTTATTCTTACTCCAGAAACATCCATTCTCTGACTTCACACACCTCCATTCTATGACTTCACAAACCTCCATTCTGTGACTTCACACACCTCCATTCTGAGTACACACATCTCCTTTCTATGACTTCACACACTTGCATTCTATGACTTCACACACCTCCATTCTGTGGCTTCACACACATACATTCTGAGTTCACACACCTCCATTCTATGACTTCACTCACCTCCATTCTATGACTTCACACACCTCCATTTTGTGACTTCACACACCTAAATTCTATGACTTCACACACCTCAATTGTGACATCACACACCTCCATTGTATGAGTTCACACACCTCCATTCTGACTTCACACACCTCCATTCTATGACTTCACACACCTCCGTTGTGACTTCACACAGCTCCATTCTGTGACTTCACAAAAGTCCATTCTGTGATTTCACACACCTCCATACTATGACTTCACACACCTCCATCTATGACTTTACACACCTCCAATCTGACTTCACACACTTTCATTTTATGACTTCATGCACCTCCAATCTGTGACTTCTCACCCCTCCATTCTATGACTTCACACTCTTCCATTGTGACGTCACACAACTCCATTCTATGAGTTCACACATCTCCATTCTATGATTTCACACACCTCCATTCTGACTTCACACACCTCCATTCTATGACATCACAGACCTCGAATCTGTGACTACACTCACCTCCACTCTATGACTTCACACTCCTCCATTCTATGACTTCCCACACCTCCTTTCTATGACTTCACCCAACTCAGTCTATGACTTCACACACCTCCATTCTGACTTCACACACCTCCATTCTGTGACTTCACACACCTCCGTTCTATGACTTCACACACCTCAATTCTATGACTTCACACACCTCCATTCTATGACTTCACACACCTCCATTCTGTGACTTCACACACCTCTATTGTTTCACTTCACACACCTCCATTCTTTGACTTCACACACCGCCATTCCATGACTTTACAAACCTCCATTCTATGAGTTCACACACCTCCATTCTATGAGTTCACACACCTCCAAATTGACTTCACACATCTCCATTCTATGACTTCACACACCTTCATTCTTACTTCAGAAACATCCATTCTCTGACTTCAAAAACCTCCATTCTATGACTTCACATACCTCCATTCTGTGAATTCACACACCTCCATTCTGAGTCCACACACCTCCTTTCTATGACTTCACACACTTCCATTCTATGACTTCACACACCTCCATTCTGTGGCTTCACACACCTACATTCTGAGTTCACACACCTCAATTCTGTGACTTCACACACCTCCATTCTGTGACTTCACACACCTCCATTCTGTGACTTCACACACCTGTATCCTATGACTTCACACACCTCCATTCAATGAATTAACACACCTCCATTCTGTGATTTCACAAACCTCCATTCTATGACTTCACACACCTCCATTCTGTGACTTCACACTCCACCATTCTGAGTTCACACACCTCCATTCTATGACTTCACAAACCTCCATTCTGAGTTCACAAACCTCCATTCTATGACTTCACACACCTCCATTCTATGACTTCACTCACCTCCATTCTGACTTCACACACCTCCCTTCTGACTTCACACACCTTAATTCTGTGACTTCACACACCTCCATTCTATGATTCCACACACTTTCATTCTATGACTTCACACACCTCCATTCTGTGGCTTCACACACCTACATTCTGAGTTCACACACCTCCATTCCGTGACTTCACACACCTCCATTCTGTGATTTCACACACCTCCAATCTGACTTCACACACCTCCATTCTATGACTACACACACCTCCATTCGTTGACATCAAAAAACACCATTCTATGACTTCACACAACTCCATTTTGACTTCACACACCTCCATTCTATGAGTTCACACACCTCCATTTTATGACTTCACACACTCCATTCTATGACTTCACACACCTCAATTCTATGACTTCACACACCTCCAGTCTATGACTTCACACACCTCCATTCTGTGACTTCACACACCTCCACTCTATGACTTCAAACACCTTCATTCTTACTTCACAAACATCCATTCTGTGACTTCACACACCTCCATTCTGTGACTTCACACACCTTCATTCTGACTTCTCACACATCCATTCTGTGACTTCACACACCTCCATTCTATGACTTCACACACCTCCATTTTGTGACTTCACACACCACCTTTTTGACTTCACACACCTCCATTCTGTGACTTCACACACCTCCATTCTGTGACATCACACACCTCCATTTTGACTTCACACACTTCCATTCTGTGACTTCACCCACCTCCCTTCTGTGACTTCACACACCTCTATTGTTTCACTTCACACACCTCCATACTTTGACTTCACACACCTCCATTCCATGTCTTCACACACCTCCATTCTATGAGTTCACACACCTCCGTTCTATGAGTTCACACACCCCCAATTTGACTTCACACACCTCCATTCTATGACTTCACACACCTTCATTCTTACTTCAGAAACATCCATTCTCTGACTTCACACACCTCCATTCTATGACTTCACAGACCTCGAATCTGTGACTTCACTCACCTCCACTCTATGACTTCACACTCCTCCATTCTATGACTTCCCACACCTCCTTTCTATGACTTCACCCAACCCCATTCTATGACTTCACACCTCCATTCTGACTTCACACACCTCCATTCTGTGACTTCACACACCTCCCTTCTATGACTTCACACACCTCCATTCTTTGACTTCACACACCTTCATTCTTACTTCAGAAACATCCATTCTCTGACTTCACACACCTCCATTCTATGACTTCACAAAACTCCATTCTGTGACTTCACACACCTCCATTCTGAGTTCACACACCTCCTTTCTATGACTTCACACACTTACATTCTATGACTTCACACACCTCCATTCTTTGGCTTCACACACATACATTCTGAGTTCACACACCTCCATTCTGTGACTTCACACCTCCATTCTGTGACTTCACACACCTCCATTCTGTGACTTCACACACCTCGATCCTATGACTTCACACTTCCATTCTATGACTTCACACACATCCATTCTGTGATTTGACACAACTCCATTCTATGATTTCACACACCTCCATTCTGTGACTTCACACACCTCCATTCTGAGTTCACACATCTCCATTCTATGACTTCACAAACCTCCATTCTGAGTTCACAGACCTCCATTCTATGACTTCACACATCTCCATTGTATGACTTCACTCACCTCCATTCTGACTTCACATACCTCCATTCTGACTTCACACACCTCAATTCTGTGACTTCCCACACCTCCATTCTATGATTTCACACACTTCCATTCTATGACTTCACACACCTCCATTCTATGACTTCTCACACCTCATTTCTGAGTTGACACACCTCCATTCTGTGATTTCACACACCTCCAATCTGACTTCACACACCTCCATTCTATGACTTCACACACCTCCATTCGTTGACATCAAAAACCACCATTCTATGACTTCACACAACTCCATTTTGACATCACACACCACCATTCTATGAGTTCACACACCTCCATTTTATGACTTCACACACCTCCATTCTATGACTTCACACACCTCAATTCTATGACTTCACACACCTCCATTCTATGACTTCACACACCTCCATTCTGTGACTTCACACACCTCCACTCTATGCCTTCAAACACCTTCATTCTTACTTCACAAACATCCATTCTGTGACTTCACACATCTCCATTCTGTGATTTCACACACCTTCATTCTGACTTCACACACCTCCATTCTATGACATCACACACCTCCATTCTATGACTTCACACACCTCCATTTTGTGACTTCACACACCTAAATTCTATGACTTCACACACCTCCATTGTGACTTCACACACCTCCATTCTATGAGTTCACACACCTCCATTCTGACTTCACACACCTCCAATCTATGACTTCACACACCTCCGTTCTGACTTCACACAGCTCCATTCTGTGACTTCACAAAACTCCATTCTGTGATTTTACACACCTCCATACTATGACTTCACACACCTCCCTCTATGACTTCACACACCTCCATTCTGAGTTCACACACCTCCATTCTGTGACTTCACACACCTACATTCTGACTTCACACACCTTCATTTTATGACTTCATACACCTCCATTCTGTGACTTCTCACACCTCCATTCTATGACTTCACACACTTCCACTGTGACGTCACACAACTCCATTCTATGTGTTCACACATCTCCTTTCTATGATTTCACACACCTCCATTCTGACTTCACACACCTCCATTCTATGACATCACAGACCTCGAATCTGTGACTTCACTCACCTCCACTCTATGACTTCACACTCCTCCATTCTATGACTTCCCACACCTCCTTTCTATGACTTCACCCACCTCAGTCTATGACTTCACACACCTCCATTCTGACTTCACACACCTCCATTCTGTGACTTCACACACCTCCATTCTATGACTTCACACACCTCAATTCTATGACTTCACACACCTCCATTCTATGACTTCACACACCTCCATTCTTTGACTTCACACACCTCCATTCTATGACTTCAAACACCTTCATTCTTACATCACAAACATCCATTCTGTGACTTCACACACCTCCTTTCTGTGACTTCACACACCTTCATTCTGAGTTCACACACCTCCATTCTCTGACTTCACACACCTCAATTCTGTGACTTGACACACCACCATTCTGACTTCACACACCTCCATTCTATGATTTCACACACCTCCATTCTATGACTTTACACACCTCCATTCTGTGACTTCACACACCTCCATTCTGATTTCACACCCCTCCATTCTGACTTCACACACCTCCATTCTGACTTCACACATCTCCATTCTATGAATTCTCACACCTCCATTCTGTGACTTCACACACCACCTTTTTGACTTCACACACCTCCATTCTGTGACTTCACACACCTCTATTCTTTGACTTCACACACCTCCATTTTGACTTCACACACTTCCAACCTGTGACTTCACACACCTCCATTCTGTGACTTCACACACCTCTATTGTTTCACTTCACACACCTCCATTCTTTGACTTCACACACCGCCATTCCATGATTTCACAAACCTCCATTCTATGAGTTCACACACCTCCATTCTATGAGTTCACACACCTCCAATTTGACTTCACACATCTCCATTCTATGACTTCACACACCTTCATTCTTACTTCAGAAACATCCATTCTCTGACTTCACACACCTCCATTCTATGACTTCACACACCTCCATTCTGTGGCTTCACACACCTACATTCTGAGTTCACACACCTCCATTCTGTGCCTTCACACACCTCCATTCTGTGACTTCACACACCTCGATCCTATGACTTCACACACCTCCATTTTATGAATTAACACACCTCCATTCTGTGAGTTCACAAACTTCCATTCTATGACTTCACACACCTCCATTCTGTGACTTCACACACCTCCATTCTGAGTTCACACACCTCCATTCTATGACTTCACAAACCTCCATTCTGAGTTCACAGACCTCCATTTTATGACTTCACACACCTCCATTCTATGACTTCACTCACTTCCATTCTGACTTCACACACCTCCATTCTGACTTCACACACCTCAATTCTGTGACTTCACACACCTCCATTCTATGATTTCACACACTTCCATTCTATGACTTCACACACCTACATTCTGTGGCTTCACACACCTACATTCTGAGTTTACACACCTCCATTCTGTGACTTCACCCACCTCCATTCTGTGATTTCACACACCTCCAATCTGACTTCACACACCTCCATTCTATGACTTCACACACCTCCATTCGTTGACATCAAAAAACACCATTCTATGACTTCACACACCTCCATTCTATGAGTTCACACACCTCCATTTTATGACTTCACACACCTCCATTCTATGACTTCACACACCTCCATTCTGTGATTTCACACACTTCCAATCTGACTTCACACACCTCCATTCTGTGACTTCACACACCTCCACTCTATGACTTCAAACACCTTCATTCTTACTTCACAAACATCCATTCTGTGACTTCACACACCTCCATTCTGACTTCACACACCTCCAATCTGTGACTTCACACACCTCAATTCTGTGACTTCACACACCTCCATTCTGACTTCACACAACTCCATTCTATGATTTCACATACCTCCATTCTATGACTTCACACACCTCCATTCTTTGACTTCACACACCACCTTTTTGACTTCACACACCTCCATTCTGTGACTTCACAAACCTCCATTCTCTGACTTCACACACCTCCGTTTTGACTTCACACACTTCCATTCTGTGACTTCACACACCTCCATTCTGTGACTTCACACACCTCCATTCTGTGACTTCACACACCTCCATTCTGAGTTCACAGACCTCCATTCTGTGACTTCACACACCTCCATTCTATGACTTCACACACCTTCATTCTTACTTCAGAAACATCCATTCTCTGACTTCACACACCTCCATTCTATGACTTCACAAATCTCCATTCTGTGACTTCACACACCTCCATTCTGAGTTCACACACCTCCATTCTGTGACTTCACACACCTCCATTCGTTGACATCAAAAACCACCATTCTATGACTTCACACAACTCCATTTTAACTTCACACAACTCCATTCTATGACTTCACATACCTCCATTCTATGACTTCACACACCTCCATTCTGTGACTTCACACACCTCCACTCTATGACTTCAAACACCTTCATTCTTACTTCACAAACATCCATTCTGTGACTTCACACACCTCCATTCTGTGATTTCACAAACCTTCATTCTGACTTCACACACCTCCATTCTGTGACTTCACACACCTCAATTCTGTGACTTCACACACCTTCATTCTGACTTCACACACCTCCATTCTATGAGTTCATACACCTCCATTCTGACTTCACACAGCTCCATTCTGTGACTTCACAAAACTCCATCCTGTGATTTCACACCCCTCCATACTATGACTTCACACACTTCCATCTATGACTTTACACACCTCCATTCTGAGTTCACACACCTCCATTCTGTGACTTCTCACACCTCCATTCTATGACTTCACACTCTTCCTTTGTGACGTCACACAACTCCATTCTATGAGTTCACACATATCCATTCTATGATTTCACACACCTCCATTCTGACTTCACACACCTCCATTCTATGACATCACAGACCTCGAATCTGTGACTTCACTCACCTCCACTCTATGACTTCACACTCCTCCTTTCTATGACTTCACCCACCTCAGTCTATGACTTCACACACCTCCATTCTGACTTCACACACCTCCATTCTGTGACTTCACACACCTCAATTCTATGACTTCACACACCTCCATTCTATGACTTCACACACCTCCATTCTGTGACTTCACACACCTCCATTCTATGACTTCAAACACCTCCATTCTCTGACTTCACAGACCTCAATTCTGTGACGTGACACACATCCATTCTGACTTCACACACCTTCATTCTATGATTTCACACACTTCCATTCTATGACTTCACACACCTCCATTCTGTGACTTCACAAACCTCCATTCTGACTTCACACCCCTCCATTCTGACTTCACACACCTCCATTCTGACTTCACACAGCTCCATTCTATGAATTCACACACCTCCATTCTGTGACTTCACACACCACCTTTTTGACTTCACACACCTCCATTCTGTGACTTCACACACCTCCATTCTGTGACTTCACACACCTCCGTTTTGACTTCACACACTTCCAATCTGTGACTTCACACACCTCCATTCTGTGACTTCACACACCTCTATTGTTTCACTTCACACACCTCCATTCCATGACTTCACAAACCTCCATTCTATGAGTTCACACACCTCCATTCTATGAGTTCACACTCCTCCAATTTGACTTCACACATGTCCATTCTCTGACTTCACACACCTCCATTCTATGACTTCACAAACCTCCATTCTGTGACTTCACACACCTCCATTCTGAGTACACACATCTCCTTTCTATGACTTCACACACTTGCATTCTATGACTTCACACACCTCCATTCTGTGGCTTCACACACATACATTCTGAGTTCACACACCTCCATTCTATGACTTCACTCACCTCCATTCTATGACTTCACACACCTCCATTTTGTGATTTCACACACCTAAATTCTATGACTTCACACACCTCAATTGTGACATCACACACCTCCATTGTATGAGTTCACACACCTCCATTCTGACTTCACACACCTCCATTCTATGACTTCACACACCTCCGTTGTGACTTCACACAGCTCCATTCTGTGACTTCACACACCTCCATTCTATGATTTCACACACTTCCATTCTATGACTTCACACACCTACATTCTGTGGCTTCACACACCTACATTCTGAGTTTACACACCTCCATTCTGTGACTTCACCCACCTCCATTCTGTGATTTCACACACCTCCAATCTGACTTCACACACCTCCATTCTATGACTTCACACACCTCCATTCGTTGACATCAAAAAACACCATTCTATGACTTCACACACCTCCATTCTATGAGTTCACACACCTCCATTTTATGACTTCACACACCTCCATTCTATGACTTCACACACCTCCATTCTGTGATTTCACACACTTCCAATCTGACTTCACACACCTCCATTCTGTGACTTCACACACCTCCACTCTATGACTTCAAACACCTTCATTCTTACTTCACAAACATCCATTCTGTGACTTCACACACCTCCATTCTGACTTCACACACCTCCAATCTGTGACTTCACACACCTCAATTCTGTGACTTCACACACCTCCATTCTGACTTCACACAACTCCATTCTATGATTTCACATACCTCCATTCTATGACTTCACACACCTCCATTCTTTGACTTCACACACCACCTTTTTGACTTCACACACCTCCATTCTGTGACTTCACAAACCTCCATTCTCTGACTTCACACACCTCCGTTTTGACTTCACACACTTCCATTCTGTGACTTCACACACCTCCATTCTGTGACTTCACACACCTCCATTCTGTGACTTCACACACCTCCATTCTGAGTTCACAGACCTCCATTCTGTGACTTCACACACCTCCATTCTATGACTTCACACACCTTCATTCTTACTTCAGAAACATCCATTCTCTGACTTCACACACCTCCATTCTATGACTTCACAAATCTCCATTCTGTGACTTCACACACCTCCATTCTGAGTTCACACACCTCCATTCTGTGACTTCACACACCTCCATTCGTTGACATCAAAAACCACCATTCTATGACTTCACACAACTCCATTTTAACTTCACACAACTCCATTCTATGACTTCACATACCTCCATTCTATGACTTCACACACCTCCATTCTGTGACTTCACACACCTCCACTCTATGACTTCAAACACCTTCATTCTTACTTCACAAACATCCATTCTGTGACTTCACACACCTCCATTCTGTGATTTCACAAACCTTCATTCTGACTTCACACACCTCCATTCTGTGACTTCACACACCTCAATTCTGTGACTTCACACACCTTCATTCTGACTTCACACACCTCCATTCTATGAGTTCATACACCTCCATTCTGACTTCACACAGCTCCATTCTGTGACTTCACAAAACTCCATCCTGTGATTTCACACCCCTCCATACTATGACTTCACACACTTCCATCTATGACTTTACACACCTCCATTCTGAGTTCACACACCTCCATTCTGTGACTTCTCACACCTCCATTCTATGACTTCACACTCTTCCTTTGTGACGTCACACAACTCCATTCTATGAGTTCACACATATCCATTCTATGATTTCACACACCTCCATTCTGACTTCACACACCTCCATTCTATGACATCACAGACCTCGAATCTGTGACTTCACTCACCTCCACTCTATGACTTCACACTCCTCCTTTCTATGACTTCACCCACCTCAGTCTATGACTTCACACACCTCCATTCTGACTTCACACACCTCCATTCTGTGACTTCACACACCTCAATTCTATGACTTCACACACCTCCATTCTATGACTTCACACACCTCCATTCTGTGACTTCACACACCTCCATTCTATGACTTCAAACACCTCCATTCTCTGACTTCACAGACCTCAATTCTGTGACGTGACACACATCCATTCTGACTTCACACACCTTCATTCTATGATTTCACACACTTCCATTCTATGACTTCACACACCTCCATTCTGTGACTTCACAAACCTCCATTCTGACTTCACACCCCTCCATTCTGACTTCACACACCTCCATTCTGACTTCACACAGCTCCATTCTATGAATTCACACACCTCCATTCTGTGACTTCACACACCACCTTTTTGACTTCACACACCTCCATTCTGTGACTTCACACACCTCCATTCTGTGACTTCACACACCTCCGTTTTGACTTCACACACTTCCAATCTGTGACTTCACACACCTCCATTCTGTGACTTCACACACCTCTATTGTTTCACTTCACACACCTCCATTC
This sequence comes from Megascapheus bottae, assembly GCA_024803745.1. Classification (NCBI taxonomy): domain Eukaryota; kingdom Metazoa; phylum Chordata; class Mammalia; order Rodentia; family Geomyidae; genus Megascapheus; species Megascapheus bottae. Next base: position 372,057 of record JANJXV010000147.1, on the reverse strand, counting down.
CATGACTTCACAAACCTCCATTCTATGAGTTCACACACCTCCATTCTATGAGTTCACACTCCTCCAATTTGACTTCACACATGTCCATTCTCTGACTTCACACACCTCCATTCTATGACTTCACAAACCTCCATTCTGTGACTTCACACACCTCCATTCTGAGTACACACATCTCCTTTCTATGACTTCACACACTTGCATTCTATGACTTCATACACCTCCATTCTGTGGCTTCACACACATACATTCTGAGTTCACACACCTCCATTCTATGACTTCACTCACCTCCATTCTATGACTTCACACACCTCCATTTTGTGATTTCACACACCTAAATTCTATGACTTCACACACCTCAATTGTGACATCACACACCTCCATTGTATGAGTTCACACACCTCCATTCTGACTTCACACACCTCCATTCTATGACTTCACACACCTCCGTTGTGACTTCACACAGCTCCATTCTGTGACTTCACAAAAGTCCATTCTGTGATTTCACACACCTCCATACTATGACTTCACACACCTCCATCTATGACTTTACACACCTCCAATCTGACTTCACACACTTTCATTTTATGACTTCATGCACCTCCAATCTGTGACTTCTCACCCCTCCATTCTATGACTTCACACTCTTCCATTGTGACGTCACACAACTCCATTCTATGAGTTCACACATCTCCATTCTATGATTTCACACACCTCCATTCTGACTTCACACACCTCCATTCTATGACATCACAGACCTCGAATCTGTGACTACACTCACCTCCACTCTATGACTTCACACACCTCCATTCTGTGACTTCACACACCTCCATTCTGTGACTTCACACACCTCCATTCTGAGTTCACAGACCTCCATTCTGTGACTTCACACACCTCCATTCTATGACTTCACACACCTTCATTCTTACTTCAGAAACATCCATTCTCTGACTTCACACACCTCCATTCTATGACTTCACAAATCTCCATTCTGTGACTTCACACACCTCCATTCTGAGTTCACACACCTCCATTCTGTGACTTCACACACCTCCATTCGTTGACATCAAAAACCACCATTCTATGACTTCACACAACTCCATTTTAACTTCACACAACTCCATTCTATGACTTCACATACCTCCATTCTATGACTTCACACACCTCCATTCTGTGACTTCACACACCTCCACTCTATGACTTCAAACACCTTCATTCTTACTTCACAAACATCCATTCTGTGACTTCACACACCTCCATTCTGTGATTTCACAAACCTTCATTCTGACTTCACACACCTCCATTCTGTGACTTCACACACCTCAATTCTGTGACTTCACACACCTTCATTCTGACTTCACACACCTCCATTCTATGAGTTCACACACCTCCATTCATACTTCACACACCTCCATTCTATGACTTCACACACCTCCGTTCTGACTTCACACAGCTCCATTCTGTGACTTCACAAAACTCCATCCTGTGATTTCACACCCCTCCATACTATGACTTCACACACTTCCATCTATGACTTTACACACCTCCATTCTGAGTTCACACACCTCCATTCTGTGACTTCACACACCTCCATTCTGACTTCACACACCTTCATTTAATGACTTCACACACCTCTATTCTGTGACTTCTCACACCTCCATTCTATGACTTCACACTCTTCCTTTGTGACGTCACACAACTCCATTCTATGAGTTCACACATCTCCATTCTATGATTTCACACACCTCCATTCTGACTTCACACACCTCCATTCTATGACATCACAGACCTCGAATCTGTGACTTCACTCACCTCCACTCTATGACTTCACACTCCTCCTTTCTATGACTTCACCCACCTCAGTCTATGACTTCACACACCTCCATTCTGACTTCACACACCTCCATTCTGTGACTTCACACACCTCAATTCTATGACTTCACACACCTCCATTCTATGACTTCACACACCTCCATTCTGTGACTTCACACACCTCCATTCTATGACTTCAAACACCTTCATTCTGACTTCACACACCTCCATTCTCTGACTTCACAGACCTCAGTTCTGTGACGTGACACACATCCATTCTGACTTCACACACCTTCATTCTATGATTTCACACACTTCCATTCTATGACTTCACACACCTCCATTCTGTGACTTCACAAACCTCCATTCTGACTTCACACCCCTCCATTCTGACTTCACACACCTCCATTCTGACTTCACACAGCTCCATTCTATGAATTCACACACCTCCATTCTGTGACTTCACACACCACCTTTTTGACTTCACACACCTCCATTCTGTGACTTCACACACCTCCATTCTGTGACTTCACACACCTCCGTTTTGACTTCACACACTTCCAATCTGTGACTTCACACACCTCCATTCTGTGACTTCACACACCTCTATTGTTTCACTTCACACACCTCCATTCCATGACTTCACAAACCTCCATTCTATGAGTTCACACACCTCCATTCTATGAGTTCACACTCCTCCAATTTGACTTCACACATGTCCATTCTCTGACTTCACACACCTCCATTCTATGACTTCACAAACCTCCATTCTGTGACTTCACACACCTCCATTCTGAGTACACACATCTCCTTTCTATGACTTCACACACTTGCATTCTATGACTTCACACACCTCCATTCTGTGGCTTCACACACATACATTCTGAGTTCACACACCTCCATTCTATGACTTCACTCACCTCCATTCTATGACTTCACACACCTCCATTTTGTGACTTCACACACCTAAATTCTATGACTTCACACACCTCAATTGTGACATCACACACCTCCATTGTATGAGTTCACACATCTCCATTCTGACTTCACACACCTCCATTCTATGACTTCACACACCTCCGTTGTGACTTCACACAGCTCCATTCTGTGACTTCACAAAAGTCCATTCTGTGATTTCACACACCTCCATACTATGACTTCACACACCTCCATCTATGACTTTACACACCTCCAATCTGACTTCACACACTTTTATTTTATGACTTCATGCACCTCCAATCTGTGACTTCTCACCCCTCCATTCTATGACTTCACACTCTTCCATTGTGACGTCACACAACTCCATTCTATGAGTTCACACATCTCCATTCTATGATTTCACACACCTCCATTCTGACTTCACACACCTCCATTCTATGACATCACAGACCTCGAATCTGTGACTACACTCACCTCCACTCTATGACTTCACACTCCTCCATTCTATGACTTCCCACACCTCCTTTCTATGACTTCACCCAACTCAGTCTATGACTTCACACACCTCCATTCTGACTTCACACACCTCCATTCTGTGACTTCACACACCTCCGTTCTATGACTTCACACACCTCAATTCTATGACTTCACACACCTCCATTCTATGACTTCACACACCTCCATTCTGTGACTTCACACACCTCTATTGTTTCACTTCACACACCTCCATTCTTTGACTTCACACACCGCCATTCCATGACTTTACAAACCTCCATTCTATGAGTTCACACACCTCCATTCTATGAGTTCACACACCTCCAAATTGACTTCACACATCTCCATTCTATGACTTCACACACCTTCATTCTTACTTCAGAAACATCCATTCTCTGACTTCAAAAACCTCCATTCTATGACTTCACATACCTCCATTCTGTGAATTCACACACCTCCATTCTGAGTCCACACACCTCCTTTCTATGACTTCACACACTTCCATTCTATGACTTCACACACCTCCATTCTGTGGCTTCACACACCTACATTCTGAGTTCACACACCTCAATTCTGTGACTTCACACACCTCCATTCTGTGACTTCACACACCTCCATTCTGTGACTTCACACACCTGTATCCTATGACTTCACACACCTCCATTCAATGAATTAACACACCTCCATTCTGTGATTTCACAAACCTCCATTCTATGACTTCACACACCTCCATTCTGTGACTTCACACTCCACCATTCTGAGTTCACACACCTCCATTCTATGACTTCACAAACCTCCATTCTGAGTTCACAAACCTCCATTCTATGACTTCACACACCTCCATTCTATGACTTCACTCACCTCCATTCTGACTTCACACACCTCCCTTCTGACTTCACACACCTTAATTCTGTGACTTCACACACCTCCATTCTATGATTCCACACACTTTCATTCTATGACTTCACACACCTCCATTCTGTGGCTTCACACACCTACATTCTGAGTTCACACACCTCCATTCCGTGACTTCACACACCTCCATTCTGTGATTTCACACACCTCCAATCTGACTTCACACACCTCCATTCTATGACTACACACACCTCCATTCGTTGACATCAAAAAACACCATTCTATGACTTCACACAACTCCATTTTGACTTCACACACCTCCATTCTATGAGTTCACACACCTCCATTTTATGACTTCACACACTCCATTCTATGACTTCACACACCTCAATTCTATGACTTCACACACCTCCAGTCTATGACTTCACACACCTCCATTCTGTGACTTCACACACCTCCACTCTATGACTTCAAACACCTTCATTCTTACTTCACAAACATCCATTCTGTGACTTCACACACCTCCATTCTGTGACTTCACACACCTTCATTCTGACTTCTCACACATCCATTCTGTGACTTCACACACCTCCATTCTATGACTTCACACACCTCCATTTTGTGACTTCACACACCACCTTTTTAACTTCACACACCTCCATTCTGTGACTTCACACACCTCCATTCTGTGACATCACACACCTCCATTTTGACTTCACACACTTCCATTCTGTGACTTCACCCACCTCCCTTCTGTGACTTCACACACCTCTATTGTTTCACTTCACACACCTCCATACTTTGACTTCACACACCTCCATTCCATGTCTTCACACACCTCCATTCTATGAGTTCACACACCTCCGTTCTATGAGTTCACACACCCCCAATTTGACTTCACACACCTCCATTCTATGACTTCACACACCTTCATTCTTACTTCAGAAACATCCATTCTCTGACTTCACACACCTCCATTCTATGACTTCACAAACCTCCATTCTGTGACTTCACACACCTCCATTCTGAGTTCACACTCCTCCATTCTGTGACTTCACACTCCTCCATTCTTCCTTCACACACCTCCATTCTATGACTTCACCCACTTCCATTCTAGGACTTCACACACCTCCATTCTGTGGCTTCACACACCTCCATTCTGAGTTCACACACCTCCACTCTGTGACTTCACACACGTCCATTCTGTGACTTCACACACCTCCATTCTGTGACTTCACACACCTCGATCCTATGACTGCACACACCTCCATTCTATGAATTCACACACCTCCATTCTGTGATTTCACAAACCTACATTCTATGACTTCACACACCTCCATTCTGTGACTTCACATACCTCCATTCTGAGTTCACACACCTCCATTCTATGACTTCACAAACCCCCATTCTGAGTTCACAGACCTCCATTCTGTGACTTCACACACTTCCATTCTATGACTTCACACACCTCCATTCTGACTTCACACACCTCCATTCTGACTTCACACACCTCAATTCTTTGACTTCACACACCTCCATTCTATGATTTCACACACCTCCATTCTATGACTTCACACACCTCCATTCTATGACTTCACACACCTCATTTCTGAGTTGACACACCTCCATTCTGTGATTTCACACACCTCCAATCTGACTTCACACACCTCCATTCTATGACTTCACACACTTCCATTCGTTGACATCAAAAACAACAATTCTATGACTTCACACAACTCCATTGTTACTTCACACACCTCCATTCTGTGACTTCACACAGCTCGATCCTATGACTTCACACACCTCCATTCTATGAATTCACACACCTCCATTTTATGACTTCACACACCTCCATTCTATGACTTCACACACCTCCATTCTGTGACTTCACACACCTCCATTCTATGACTTCACAAACCTCCATTCTGAGTTCACAGTCCTCCATTCTATGACTTCACACACCTCCATTCTATGACTTCACACACCTCCATTCTATGACTTCACACACCTCCATTCTGTGACTTCACACACCTCCATTCTATGACTTCACACACCTCCATTTTGTGACTTCACACACCTCCATTCTATGACTTCACACACCTCCATTCTATGACTTCACACACCTGCAATTTTCCTTCACACACCTTCATTCCATGAGTTCACACACCTGCGTTGTGGCTTCACACACCTCCATTCTATGATTTCACACACCTCCATTCTATGACTTCACACACCTCCATTCTGACTTCACACACCTCCATTCTGTGTCTTCACAGACCTCCATTCTGTGACTTCACACACCTCCACACACTTCAATTCTGTGATTTCACACACCTCCTGTTGTGAGCCAGAGTGGAATCAAACTGTACCTTGGCTTGCATCAGACGATGGCTTTATTGTCTTATTGCTTTCTGACCCTATTCTATGCAAATGACCTGAGAATTACCATATGAATGTAACACCTGGAGGTTCCCTGGGTCAAGAGGAGGGAAGAAGGGGGAGTGGAAAATAAACCGGCAGTCTCGGCAGTCTTTACCTGGACTGCGGCCATCCCGGACCCGCTGTGTCTGTCTCTCTTCTATTTCTTGCTAGTCCTTGCCCCCGATTTCAGGAACCCCAATATGCGAACCCTGGTTTGCCGCCGATTGGCCCCGGCAACCTCCGTTCTGTGACTTCACACACCTCCATTCTTTGACTTCACACACCTCCATTCTTGGACGTCACACACCTCCATTCCATGACTTAACACACCTCCATTCTAAGAGTTCACACACCTCCATTCTATGAGTTCACACACCTCAATTTTGACTTCACACACCTCCATTCTATGACTTCACACACCTTCATTCTTACTTTAGAAACATCCATTCTATGACTTCACACACCTCCATTGTATGACTTCACAAACCTCCATTCTGTGACTTCACAAACCTGCATTCTGGGTTCACACACCTCCATTCTATGACTTCACACACTTCCATTCTATGACTTCACACACCTCCATTCTTTGACTTCAAACACCTCCATTTTGAGTACACAAACCTCCATTCTGTGACTTCACACACCTCCATTCTATGAATTCACACACCTCCATTCTATGACTTCACACACCTCCATTCTATGACTTCACACACCTCCATTCTATGAATTCACACACCTCCATTCTGTGACTTCACACACCTCCATTCTATGACTTCACACACCTACATTCTGTGACTTCACACACATCCATTGTGAGTTCACATACCTCCATTCTGTGATTCACACACCTTCATTCTGTGACTTCACACACCTCCATTCTATGACTCCACACACCTTCATTCTTTCTTCACAAACATCCATTCTGTGACTTCACACACCTCCCTTCTGTGACTTCACACCTGCATTCTGACTTCACACACCTCTATTCTGTGACTTCACACACCTCAATTCTGTGACTTCACACACCTCCATTCTGACTTCACACACCTCCATTCTGTGACTTCACACACCTCCATTCGATGCCTTCACACACCTCCATTTTGTGACTTCACACACCTAAATTCTATGACTTCACACACCTCCATTCTGTGACTTCACGCACCTCCATTCTATGACTTCACACACCTCCATTCTGTGACTTCACACACCTTGATTCTATGATTTCACATACCTCCATTCTGACTTCACACACCTCCATTCTATGACTTCACACACCTCCATTCTGACTTCACACAGCTCCATTGTGTGACTTCACAAAACTCCATTCTATGATTTCACACACCTCCATACTATGACTTCACACACCTCCATCTATGACTTCACACACCTCCATTCTGAGTTCACACACCTCCATTCTGTGACTTCACACACCTCCATTCTGACTTCACTCACCTCCATTGTATGACTTCACACACCTCCATTCTGTGACTTCACACACCTCCATTGTATGACTTCACACACTTCAATTGTGACGTCACACACCTCCATTCTATGAATTCACAAATCTCCATTCCATGACTTCACACACCTCCATTCTGACTTTACACACCTCCATTCTATGACTTCACAGACCTCGAATCTGTGTCTTCAGTCACCTCCAGTGTATGACTTCACACTCCTCCATTCTATGACTTCCCACACCTCTTTCTATGACTTCAATACCTCCCTTCTATGACCGCACACCTCCATTCGAGACTTCACACACCTCCATTGTGTGACTTCACACACCTCCATTCTGTGACTTCACACACCTCCATTCTTTGACTTCACACACCTCTATTGTATGACTTCACACACCTTCATTCTTTCTTCACAAACATCCTTTCTATGACTTCACACACCTCCATTCTATGATTTCACACACCTCCATTCTGTGATTCACACACCGGCATTCTGTGTTCACACACCTCAATTCTGTGACTTCACACACCTCCATTCTGACTTCACACACCTCCATTCTATAACTTCACACACCTCCATTCTATGACTTCACACACCTCCATTCTGTGACTTCACACACCTCCATTCTGTGTTGACACACCTCCATTCTGTGACTTCACACCCCTCCATTCTGACTTCACACAGCTCCATTCTATGACTTCACACAACTCCATTCTGTGACGTCACACACCTCCATTCTATGACTTCGCACACCTTCATTCTTATTTCACAAAAATCCATTCTATGACTTCACACACCTCCATTCTATGATTTCACACACCTCCATTTTTTGACTTCACACACCTCCATTCTAAGATATCACACACCTCCATTGTGACTTCACACACCTCCATTCTATGAGTTCACACACCTCCATTCTGACTTCACACAGCTCCATTCTGTGACTTCACAAAACTCCATTCTATGATTCCACACACCTACATACTATGTCTTCACACACCTCCATCTATGACTTCACACACCTCCCTTCTGAGTTCACACACCTCCACTCTGTGACTTCACACACCTCCATTCTGACTTCACACACCTTTATTGTATGACTTCACAAACCTCAATTCTATGATTTCACACACCTCCATTCCATAACTTCACACACCTCCATACTGTGACGTCACACACCTCCATTCTATGACTTCAAACACCTTCATTCTTACTTCACAAACATCCATTCTGTGACTTCACACAACTCCCTTCTGTGACTTCACACATGCATTCTGACTTCACACACCTCTATTCTGTGAATTCACACACCTCAATTCTGTGACTTCACACACCTCCATTCTGACTTCACACACCTCCATTCTGTGACTTCAGACACTTCCGTTTTATGATTTCACACACCTCCATTCTATGAATTCACACACCTCCATTCTGTGACTTCACACACCTCCATTCTATGACTTCACACACGTCCATTCTGTGACTTCACCCACCTCCATCCTGAGTAAACACACCTCCATTCTGTGACTTCACACACCTTCATTCTGTGACTTCACACACCTCCATTCTGTGACTTCACACACCTCCATTCTGTGACTTCACACACCTCCATTCTATGACTTCACACAACTCCATTGTGATTTCACACACCTCAATTCTATGATTTCACACACGTCCATTCTGACTTCACACACCTCCATTCTGTGACTTTACACACCTCCATTGTGACTTCAAACAGGTCCATTCTGTGATTTCACAAAACTCCATTCTATGATTTGACACACCTCCATACTATGACTTCACACACCTCCATTTATGACTTCACACACCTCCATTCTGAATTCAAACACCTCCATTCTGTGACTTCACACACCTCCATTCTGACTTCACACACCTCCGTTGTATTACTTCACACACCTCCATTCTATGACTTCACAAACCTCCATTCTGTGACTTCACACACCTCCATTCTATGACTCCACACACCTTCATTCTTTCTTCACAAACATCCATTCTGTGACTTCACACACCTCCCTTCTGTGACTTCACACCTGCATTCTGACTTCACACACCTCTATTCTGTGACTTCACACACCTCAATTCTGTGACTTCACACACCTCCATTCTGACTTCACACACCTCCATTCTGTGACTTCACACACCTCCATTCGATGCCTTCACACACCTCCATTTTGTGACTTCACACACCTAAATTCTATGACTTCACACACCTCCATTCTGTGACTTCACGCACCTCCATTCTATGACTTCACACACCTCCATTCTGTGACTTCACACACCTTGATTCTATGATTTCACATACCTCCATTCTGACTTCACACACCTCCATTCTATGACTTCACACACCTCCATTCTGACTTCACACAGCTCCATTGTGTGACTTCACAAAACTCCATTCTATGATTTCACACACCTCCATACTATGACTTCACACACCTCCATCTATGACTTCACACACCTCCATTCTGAGTTCACACACCTCCATTCTGTGACTTCACACACCTCCATTCTGACTTCACTCACCTCCATTGTATGACTTCACACACCTCCATTCTGTGACTTCACACACCTCCATTGTATGACTTCACACACTTCAATTGTGACGTCACACACCTCCATTCTATGAATTCACAAATCTCCATTCCATGACTTCACACACCTCCATTCTGACTTTACACACCTCCATTCTATGACTTCACAGACCTCGAATCTGTGTCTTCAGTCACCTCCAGTGTATGACTTCACACTCCTCCATTCTATGACTTCCCACACCTCTTTCTATGACTTCAATACCTCCCTTCTATGACCGCACACCTCCATTCGAGACTTCACACACCTCCATTGTGTGACTTCACACACCTCCATTCTGTGACTTCACACACCTCCATTCTTTGACTTCACACACCTCTATTGTATGACTTCACACACCTTCATTCTTTCTTCACAAACATCCTTTCTATGACTTCACACACCTCCATTCTATGATTTCACACACCTCCATTCTGTGATTCACACACCGGCATTCTGTGTTCACACACCTCAATTCTGTGACTTCACACACCTCCATTCTGACTTCACACACCTCCATTCTATAACTTCACACACCTCCATTCTATGACTTCACACACCTCCATTCTGTGACTTCACACACCTCCATTCTGTGTTGACACACCTCCATTCTGTGACTTCACACCCCTCCATTCTGACTTCACACAGCTCCATTCTATGACTTCACACAACTCCATTCTGTGACGTCACACACCTCCATTCTATGACTTCGCACACCTTCATTCTTATTTCACAAAAATCCATTCTATGACTTCACACACCTCCATTCTATGATTTCACACACCTCCATTTTTTGACTTCACACACCTCCATTCTAAGATATCACACACCTCCATTGTGACTTCACACACCTCCATTCTATGAGTTCACACACCTCCATTCTGACTTCACACAGCTCCATTCTGTGACTTCACAAAACTCCATTCTATGATTCCACACACCTACATACTATGTCTTCACACACCTCTATCTATGACTTCACACACCTCCCTTCTGAGTTCACACACCTCCACTCTGTGACTTCACACACCTCCATTCTGACTTCACACACCTTCATTGTATGACTTCACACACCTCAATTCTATGATTTCACACACCTCCATTCCATAACTTCACACACCTCCATACTGTGACGTCACACACCTCCATTCTATGACTTCAAACACCTTCATTCTTACTTCACAAACATCCATTCTGTGACTTCACACAACTCCCTTCTGTGACTTCACACATGCATTCTGACTTCAAACACCTCTATTCTGTGAATTCACACACCTCAATTCTGTGACTTCACACACCTCCATTCTGACTTCACACACCTCCATTCTGTGACTTCAGACAGTTCCGTTTTATGATTTCACACACCTCCATTCTATGAATTCACACACCTCCATTCTGTGACTTCACACACCTCCATTCTATGACTTCACACACGTCCATTCTGTGACTTCACCCAACTGCATCCTGAGTAAACACACCTCCATTCTGTGACTTCACACACCTTCATTCTGTGACTTCACACACCTCCACTCTGTGACTTCACACACCTCCATTCTGTGACTTCACACACCTCCATTCTATGACTTCACACAACTCCATTGTGATTTCACACACCTCAATTCTATGATTTCACACACCTCCATTCTGACTTCACACACCTCCATTCTGTGACTTTACACACCTCCATTGTGACTTCAAACAGGTCCATTCTGTGATTTCACAAAACTCCATTCTATGATTTGACACACCTCCATACTATGACTTCACACACCTCCATTTATGACTTCACACACCTCCATTCTGAATTCAAACACCTCCATTCTGTGACTTCACACACCTCCATTCTGACTTCACACACCTCCGTTGTATTACTTCACACACCTCCATTCTATGACTTCACAAACCTCCATTCTGTGACTTCACACACCTCCATTCTATCACTTCACACACTTCCATTCTAGGACTTCACACACCTCCATTCTATGACTTCACACACCGCATTTCTGAGTTGACACACCTCCATTCTGTGATTTCACACACCTGCAATCTGACTTCACACACCTCCATTCTGAATTCACATACCTCCTTTCTATGACTTCACACACTTCCATTCTATGACTTCACACACCTCCATTCTGAATTCACACACCTCCTTTCTATGACTTCACACACTTCCATTCTATGACTTCACACACCTCCATTGTGTGGCTTCACACACCTATATTCTGTGACTTCACATACCTCGATCCTATGACTTCACACAACTCCATTCTATGAATTCACTCACCTCCATTCTATGAATTCACACACCTCTATTCTGTGATTTCACACAGCTCCATTCTATGACTTCACACACCTCCATTCTGTGACTTCACGCACCTCCATTCTATGACTTCACACACCTCCATTCTATGACTTCACAAATCTCCATTCTGAGTTCACAGACCTCCATTTTATGACTTCACACACCTCCATTCTATGACTACACTAACCTCCATTCTGACTTCACACACCTCCATTCTGGCTTCACACACCTCAATTCTGTGACTTCACACACCTCCATTCTATGATTTCACACACTTCCATTCTAGGACTTCACACATCTCCATTCTATGACTTCACACACCTCATTTCTGAGTTGACACACCTCCATTCTGTGATTTCACACACCTCCAATCTGACTTCACACACCTCCATTCTATGACTTCACACACCTCCTTTCGTTGACTTCAAAAACCACCATTCTATGACTTCACACAACTCCATTTTGACTTCACACACCTCCATTCTATGAGTTCACACACCTCCATTCTATGACTTCACACACCTCAATTCTATGACTTCACACACCTCCATTCTATGACTTCACACACCTCCATTCTGTGACTTCACACACCTCCACTCTGTGACTTCAAACACTTTCATTCTTACTTCACAAACATCCATTCTGTGACTTCACACACCTCCATTCTGTGACTTCACACACCTCCATTCTGACTTCACACACCTCCATTCTGTGACTTCACACACCTCCATTCGATGCCTTCACACACCTCCATTTTGTGACTTCACACACCTAAATTCTATGACTTCACACGCCTCCATTTTGTCTTCAAACACCTCCATTCTATGACTTCACACACCTCCATTCTATTACTTCACACACCTCCATTTTGTGACTTCACACACTTCCATTCTATGACTTAACACACCTCCATTCTATGACTTCACACACCTTCATTGTGACTTCACATACCTCCATTCTATGACTTCACACAGCTCCATTCTGATTCACACAGCTCCATTCTGTGACTCCACAAAACTCCATTCTATGATTTCACACACCTCCATACTATAACTTCAAACGCCTCCATCTATGACTTCACACACCTCCATTTTGAGTTCTCACACCTCCATTCTGTGACTTCACACACCTCCATTCTGACTTAACACACCTCCGTTGTATGACTTCACACATCTCCATTCTATGACTTCACCCACTTCCATTGTGACATCACACACCTCCATTCTATGAGTTCACACATGTCCATTCTATGACTTCACACAACTCCATTGTGATTTCACACACCTCAATTCTAAGATTTCCCACACCTCCATTCTGACTTCACACACCTCCATTCTGTGACTTTACACACCTCCATTGTGACTTCAAACAGGTCCATTCTGTGATTCCACAAAACTCCATTCTATGATTTGACACACCTCCATTCTGTGACTTCACACACCTCCATTCTGAGTTCACACAACTCCATTCTATGACTTCCCACACCTTCTTTCTATGACTTCACCCACCTACATTCTGCGACTTCTCACCTCCATTATGACTTCACACACCTCTATTCTCTGACTTCAATCACCTCCATTCTATGACTTCACACACTTCCATTCTATAACTACACACACCTCCATTCTTTGACTTCACACACCTCCATTCTATGACTTTACACACCTTCATTCTTCACAAACATCCATTCTATGACTTCACACACCTCCATTCTATGACTTCACACACCTCCATTCTGTAACTTCACAAACCTCCATTCTGTGTTCACGCACCTCAATTCTGTGACTTCACACACCTCCATTCTGACTTCACACACCTCCATTCTATAACTACACACACCTCCTTTCTGTGATTTCACACACCTCCAATCTGACTTCACACACCTCCATTCTATGACTTCACACAACTCCATTGTCTGACGTCACACACCTCCATTCTATCACTTCACACACCTTCATTCTTACTTCAAAAACATCAATTCTATGACTTCACACACCTCCATTCTATGACTTCACACACCTCGATTTTGTGACTTCACACACCTCCATTATATTATTTCACACACCTCCATTGTGACTTCACACACCTCCATTCTATGAGTTCACACACCTCCATGCTGACTTCACACACCTCCATTCTAAGACTTCACACACCTCCCTTCTGACTTCACACAGCTCCATTCTGTGACTTCACAAAACTCCATTCTATGATTTCACACACGTCCATACTATGACTTCACACACCGCCATCTATGACTTCACACAACTCCATTCAGAGTTCACAAACCTCCATTCTCTGACTTCAAACACCTCCATTCTGACTTCACACACCTTCATTGCATGACTTCACACACCTCCATTCTGTGACTTCACACACCTCCCTTCTATGACTTCACACACTTCCATTGTGACGCACACACCTCCATTTTATGAGTTCACACATATCCATTCTATGATTTCACACACCTCCATTCTGACTTCACACACCTCCATTCTATGACTTCACACACCTCCATTCTATGACTTCACACACCTCCATTCTGACGTCACAAACCTCCATTCTGTGACTTCACACACCTCCATTTTATGAGTTCACACATATCCATTCTATGATTTCACACACCTCCATTCTGACTTCACACACCTCCATTCTATGACTTCACACACCTCCATTCTATGACTTCACACACCTCCATTCTGACGTCACAAACCTCCATTCTGTGACTTCACACACCTCCATTCTATGAGTTCACACACCTAAATTCAATGACTTCACACAACTCCATTCTATGACTTCCCACACCTCCATTCTGTGACTTCACACACCTCCATTCTATGACTTCAAAAACCTAAATTCTATGACTTCACACAACTCCATTCTATGACTTCACACACCTCCATTCTGTGACTTCACACACCTGCATTCTGACTTCACACACCTCTATTCTGTGTCTTCACATACCTCAATTCTGTGACTTCACACACTTCAATTCTGACTTCACACACCTCCATTCTATGATTTCACACACGTCCATTCTATGACTTCACCCAGCTCCATTCTATGACTTCACACACCTCCATTCTGTGACTTCAGACACCTCAATTCTATGACTTCACACACCTCAATTCTGACTTCACACACCTCCATTCTGTGACTTCAAACACCTCCATTCTATGATTTCAGACACCTCCATTGTATGATTTCACACACCTCCATTCTATGACTTCACACACCTCCATTGTATGACTTCACTCACATCCATTCTGAATTCACACACGTCCATTCTGTGACTTCTCACACCTCCATTCTGACTTCAAACACCTCCATTCTATGACTTCACTCACCTTCATTCTGAATTCACACACCTCCATTCTGTGACTTCTCACACCTCCATTCTGACTTCACACACCTCCATTCTATGACTTCACTCACCTCCATTCTGAATTCACACACCTCCATTCTGTGACTTCTCACACCTCCATTCTGACTTCACACACATCCATTCCATGACTTCACACACCTCCGTTCTGTGAATTCACACCCCTCCATTCTATGAGTTCACACACCTTCATTTTGACTTCACACAACTCCATTCTATGACTTCACACACCCTCATTCTTACTTCAGAAACATCCATTCTATGACTTCACACACCTCCATTATATGACTTCACAAACCTCCATTCTGTGACTTCAAACACCTCCATTCTGAGTTCACACACCTCCATTCTGTGACTTCACACACCTCCATTTTGACTTCACACACCTACATTCTATGACTTCACACACTTCAATTCTATGAATTCTCACACCTCCATTCTGTGACTTCACGCCCCTCCATTGTGAGTTCACACACCTCCATTCTGTGACTTCACACACCTCCATTCTGTGACTTCACACACCTCCATTCTATGACTTCACACACCTCCATTCTATGACTTCACACACCTCCATTCTGTCACTTCACGCACCTACATTCCATGACTTCACACACCTCCATTGTGACTTCACACACCATGATACTATGATTTCACACACCTCCATTCTGACTTCACACACCTCCATTCTATACCTTCACACACCGCCATTCTGACTTCACACAACTCCATTCTGTGACTTCACAAACCTCCATTCTATGACTTCACACACATCCATTCTGTGACTTCACACACCTCCATTCTATTTCTTCACACACTTCCATTGTGACGTGACACACCTCCATTTTATGAGTTCACACATCTCCATTCTATGATTTCACACACCTCCATTCTGACTTCACACACCTCCATTCTATGACTTCACAGACCTCGAATCTGTGACTTCACTCATCTCAACCCTATGACTTCACACTTCTCCATTCTGTGACTTCCCACACCTCCTTTCTATGACTTCACCCACCTCCATTCAGCGAATTCACACCTCCATTCTGACTTCACACACCTCCATTCTGTGACTTCACACACCTCCATTCTATGACTTCACACACCTTCATTCTATGACTTCACACACATCCATTCTATGACTTGACACACCTCCATTCTTTGCTTTCACACACCTCTATTCTATGACTTCACACACCTTCATTCTTTATTCACAAACATCCATTCTATTACTTCACACACATCCATTCTATGACTTCACACACATCCATTATGTGACTTCACAAACCTCCATTCTGTGTTCACACACCTCAATTCTGTGACTTCACACACCTCCATTCTGACTTCACACACCTCCATTCTATGACTTCACACACCTCCATTCTATGACTTCACACACCTGCATTCTGTGACTTCACACACCTCCATTCTATGACTTCACACACCTCCATTGTGATTTCACACACCTCCGTTCTATGAGTTCACACACCTCCATTCTGATTTCAAACACCTCAATTCTATGACTTCACACACCTCCATTCTGACTTCACACACATCCATTCTGTGACTTCACACACCTCCATTATATGTCTTCACACACCTCCATTCTATGTCTTCACATACCTCCATTCTATGACTTCACACACCTCCATTCTGTGACTTCACACACCTCCATTCTATGACTTCACAAACCTCCATTCTGTGACTTCACACACCTCCATTCTGAGTTCACACACTTCCATTGGGTGACTTCACACACCTCCATTCTGACTTCACACACCTCCATTCTATGACTTCACACACTTCCATTCTATGACTTCACACACCTCCATTCTGTGACTTCACACAACTCTATTGTGAGTTCAAACACCTCCATTCTGTGACTTCACACACCTCCATTCTGTGATTTCACACACCTCCATTCTATGAATTCACACACCTCCGTTCTATGACTTCACACACCTCAATTCTGTGACTTCACACACATTCATTCTATGACTTCACACACCTCCATTTTGACTTCACACACTTCTATTCTATGACTTCACACACCTCCATTCTGACTTCACACAGCTCCATTCTGTGACTTCACAAAACTCCATTCTATGATTTCACACACCTCCATACTATGACTTCACACACCTACATCTATGACTTCACACACCTCCTTCTATGACTTCACACACCTCCATTCTGAGTTCACACACCTCCATTCTGTGACTTCACAGAACTCCATTCGGACTTCACTCACCTCCATTGTATGACTTCACACACCTCCATTCTGTGACTTCACACACCTCCATCCTATGACTTCACACACTTCCATTGTGACATCACACACCTCCATTCTATGAGTTCACTTATCTCCATTCTATGACTTCACACACCTCCATTCTTAATTCACAAACCTCAATTCCATGACTTCACAGACCTCGTATCTTTGAATTCACTCAACTCCACTCTACGACTTCACACTCCTCCATTCTATGGCTTCCCACACCTCCTTTCTAAGACTTCACCCACCTCCATTCTGCGATTTCACACCTCCATTCTGACTTCACACACCTCCATTCTGTGACTTCACACACCTCCATTCTGAATTGACACACCTCCATCTTGTGACTTTACAAACCTCCATTCTGACTTCACAACGCTCCATTCTATGACTTGACACAACTCCATTCTGTGACGTCACACACCTCTATTCTATGACTTCACACACCTTCATTCTTACTTCAAAAACATCCATTCTATGACTTCTAACACCTCCATTCTATGACTTCACACACCTCCATTCTGACTTCACTCACCTCCATTCTATGACTTCACACTCCTCCATTCTGGCTTCACACAGCTCCATTCTGTGACTCAACAAAAATCCATTCTATGATTTCAGACACCTCCATACTATGACTTCGCACACCTCCATGTATGACTTCACACACCTCCATTCTGAGTTCACACACCTCCATTCTGTGACTTCACACACCTCCATTCTGACTTCACACACCTCCATTGTATGACTTCACACACCTCCATTCTGTGACTTCACACACCTCCCTTCTATGACTTCACACACTTCCATTGTGACGCACACACCTCCATTTTATGAGTTCACACATATCCATTCTATGATTTCACACACCTCCATTCTGACTTCACACACCTCCATTCTATGACTTCACACACCTCCATTCTATGACTTCACACACCTCCATTCTGACGTCACAAACCTCCATTCTGTGACTTCACACACCTCCATTTTATGAGTTCACACATATCCATTCTATGATTTCACACACCTCCATTCTGACTTCACACACCTCCATTCTATGACTTCACACACCTCCATTCTATGACTTCACACACCTCCATTCTGACGTCACAAACCTCCATTCTGTGACTTCACACACCTCCATTCTATGAGTTCACACACCTAAATTCAATGACTTCACACAACTCCATTCTATGACTTCCCACACCTCCATTCTGTGACTTCACACACCTCCATTCTATGACTTCAAAAACCTAAATTCTATGACTTCACACAACTCCATTCTATGACTTCACACACCTCCATTCTGTGACTTCACACACCTGCATTCTGACTTCACACACCTCTATTCTGTGTCTTCACATACCTCAATTCTGTGACTTCACACACTTCAATTCTGACTTCACACACCTCCATTCTATGATTTCACACACGTCCATTCTATGACTTCACCCAGCTCCATTCTATGACTTCACACACCTCCATTCTGTGACTTCAGACACCTCAATTCTATGACTTCACACACCTCAATTCTGACTTCACACACCTCCATTCTGTGACTTCAAACACCTCCATTCTATGATTTCAGACACCTCCATTGTATGATTTCACACACCTCCATTCTATGACTTCACACACCTCCATTGTATGACTTCACTCACATCCATTCTGAATTCACACACGTCCATTCTGTGACTTCTCACACCTCCATTCTGACTTCACACACCTCCATTCTATGACTTCACTCACCTTCATTCTGAATTCACACACCTCCATTCTGTGACTTCTCACACCTCCATTCTGACTTCACACACCTCCATTCTATGACTTCACTCACCTCCATTCTGAATTCACACACCTCCATTCTGTGACTTCTCACACCTCCATTCTGACTTCACACACATCCATTCCATGACTTCACACACCTCCGTTCTGTGAATTCACACCCCTCCATTCTATGAGTTCACACACCTTCATTTTGACTTCACACAACTCCATTCTATGACTTCACACACCCTCATTCTTACTTCAGAAACATCCATTCTATGACTTCACACACCTCCATTATATGACTTCACAAACCTCCATTCTGTGACTTCAAACACCTCCATTCTGAGTTCACACACCTCCATTCTGTGACTTCACACACCTCCATTTTGACTTCACACACCTACATTCTATGACTTCACACACTTCAATTCTATGAATTCTCACACCTCCATTCTGTGACTTCACGCCCCTCCATTGTGAGTTCACACACCTCCATTCTGTGACTTCACACACCTCCATTCTGTGACTTCACACACCTCCATTCTATGACTTCACACACCTCCATTCTATGACTTCACACACCTCCATTCTGTCACTTCACGCACCTACATTCCATGACTTCACACACCTCCATTGTGACTTCACACACCATGATACTATGATTTCACACACCTCCATTCTGACTTCACACACCTCCATTCTATACCTTCACACACCGCCATTCTGACTTCACACAACTCCATTCTGTGACTTCACAAACCTCCATTCTATGACTTCACACACATCCATTCTGTGACTTCACACACCTCCATTCTATTTCTTCACACACTTCCATTGTGACGTGACACACCTCCATTTTATGAGTTCACACATCTCCATTCTATGATTTCACACACCTCCATTCTGACTTCACACACCTCCATTCTATGACTTCACAGACCTCGAATCTGTGACTTCACTCATCTCAACCCTATGACTTCACACTTCTCCATTCTGTGACTTCCCACACCTCCTTTCTATGACTTCACCCACCTCCATTCAGCGAATTCACACCTCCATTCTGACTTCACACACCTCCATTCTGTGACTTCACACACCTCCATTCTATGACTTCACACACCTTCATTCTATGACTTCACACACATCCATTCTATGACTTGACACACCTCCATTCTTTGCTTTCACACACCTCTATTCTATGACTTCACACACCTTCATTCTTTATTCACAAACATCCATTCTATTACTTCACACACATCCATTCTATGACTTCACACACATCCATTATGTGACTTCACAAACCTCCATTCTGTGTTCACACACCTCAATTCTGTGACTTCACACACCTCCATTCTGACTTCACACACCTCCATTCTATGACTTCACACACCTCCATTCTATGACTTCACACACCTGCATTCTGTGACTTCACACACCTCCATTCTATGACTTCACACACCTCCATTGTGATTTCACACACCTCCGTTCTATGAGTTCACACACCTCCATTCTGATTTCAAACACCTCAATTCTATGACTTCACACACCTCCATTCTGACTTCACACACCTCCATTCTGTGACATCAAACACCTCCATTCTATGATTTCAGACACCTCCATTGTATGATTTCACACACCTCCATTCTATGACTTCACACACCTCCATTCTATGACTTCACTCACCTCCATTCTGAATTCACACACCTCCATTCTGTGACTTCTCACACCTCCATTCTGACTTCACACACCTCCATTCTATGACTTCACTCACCTCCATTCTGAATTCACACACCTCCATTCTGTGACTTCTCACACCTCCATTCTGACTTCACACACCTCCATTCCATGACTTCACACCCCTCCATTGTATGAGTTCACCCACCTCCATTCTATGAGTTCACACACCTTCATTTTGACTTCACACACTTCCATTCTATGACTTCACACACCTTCATTCTTACTTCACAAACATCCATTCTATGACTTCACACACATCCATTCTATGACTTCACACACTTCAATTCTATGACTTCACACACCTCCATTCTGTGACTTCACACACCTCCATTCTATGAGTTCACCCACCTCCATTCTATGAGTTCACACACCTTCATTTTGACTTCACACACTTCCATTCTATGACTTCACACACCTTCATTCTTACTTCACACACCTCCATTCTGTGACTTCACACACCTCCATTCTGTGACTTCACACACCTCCATTCTATGACTTCACACACCTCCATTCTATGACTTCACACACCTCCTTTCTATGAATTCACACACCTCCATTCTCTGAGTTCAAACACCTCCATTCTGTGACTTCACACACCTCCATTCTATGAGTTAACACATCTCCATTCTATAACATCACACACCGCCATTCTGACTTCACACACCTCCATTCTTTGACTTCATAGACCTCGAATGTGACTTCACTCACCTCCACTCTATGACTTCACACTCCTCCATTCTATGACTTCCCACATCTCCTTTCTATGACTTCACCCAACTCCATTCAGCGACTTCACACCTTCATTCTGACTTCACACACCTCCATTCTATGACTTCACACACCTCCATTCTATGACTTCACACACCTCCATTCTATGACTTCACACACCTCCATTCTTTGACTTCACACACCACTATTCTATGACTTCACACACCTTCATTCTTACTTCACAAACATCCATTCTATGACTTCACACACCTCCATTCTACGACTTCACCCACCTCCATTATGTGACTTCACACACCTCCATTCTGTGTTCACACACCTCAATTCTGTGACTTCACACACCTCCAATCTCACTTCACACACCTCCATTCTATGACATCACACACCTCCATTCTGTGACTTCACACACCTCCATTCTATGACTTCACACACCTTCATTCTTACTTCACAAACATCCATTCTATGACTTCACACACATACATTCTATCATTTCACAGACCTCCATTTTGTGACTTCACACACCACCATTCTATGATTTCACACACCTCCATTGTGACTTCACACACCTCCATTCTATGAGTTCACACACCTCCATTCTGACTTCACACAGTCCCTTCTGTGAATTCACAAAACTCCTTTCTATAATTTCACACACCTCCATAGTATGACTTCCCACACCTCCATCAATGACTTCACACACCTACATTCTGAGTTCACAAACCTCCATTCTGAGACTTCACACACCTCCATTTGTGACGTCACACACCACCTTTTTGACTTCACACACCTCCGATTTGACTTCACACACTTCCAATCTGTGACTTCACACACCTCCATTCTGTGACTTCACACACCTCTATTGTTTGACTTCACACACCTCCATTCTTTGACTTCACACACCTCCATTAAATGACTTCACACCTCCAATCTATGAGTTCACACACCTCCATTCTATGAGTTCACACACCTTAATTTTGACTTCACACACCTCCATTCTATGACTTCACACACATTCAGTCTTTCTTTAGAAACATCCATTCTATGACTTCACACACCTCCATTGTATGACTTCACAAACCTCCATTCTGTGACTTCACACACCTCAATTCTGTGACTTCACACGTCCACTCTGACTTCACACACCTCCATTCTATGACTTCACACACTTCCATTCTATGACTTCACACACCTCCATTCTGTGACTTCAGACACCTCTATTGTGAGTTCAAACACCTCCATTCTGTGACTTCACACACCTCCATTCTGTGATTTCACACACCTCCATTCTATGACTTCACACACCTCCATTCTTTGACTTCACACACATCCATTCTATGACTTCACACACCTCCATTGTATGACTTCACACACTTCCATTATATGACTTCACACACCTCCATTCTGTGACTTCACACACCTCTATTGTGAGTTCAAACACCTCCATTCTGTGACTTCACACACCTCCATTATGTGATTTCACACACCTCCATTCTATGAATTCACACACCTCCATTCTATGACTTCACACACCTCAATTCTGTGACTTCACACACATCCATTCTATGACTTCACACACCTTCATTTTGACTTCACACACTTCTATTCTATGACTTCACACACCTCCATTCTGACTTTACACAGCTCCATTCTGTGACTTCACAAAACTCCATTCTATGATTTCACACACCTCCATACTATGACTTCACACACCTACATCTATGACTTCACACACCTCCTTCTATGACTTCACACACCTCCATTCTGAGTTCACACACCTCCATTCTGTGACTTCACACACCTCCATTCTATGACTTCACACACTTCCATTGTGACGTCACACACCTCCATTCTATGAATTCACTTATCTCCATTCTATGACTTCACACACCTCCATTCTTAATTCACAAACCTCGATTCCATGACTTCACAGACCTCGTATCTTTGACTTCACTCACCTCCACTCTACGACTTCACACTCCTCCATTTAATGGCTTCTCACACCTCCTTTCTATGACTTCACCCACCTCCATTCTGCGATTTCACACCTCCATTCTGACTTCACACACCTCCATTCTGTGACTTCACACACCTCCATTCTGAATTGACACACCTCCATCCTGTGACTTTACATACCTCCATTCTGACTTCACAACGCTCCATTCTATGACTTGACACAACTCCATTCTGTGACGTCACACACCTCCATTCTATGACTTCACACACCTTCATTCTTACATAAAAAACATCCATTCTATGACTTCAAACACCTCCATTCTATCACTTCACACACCTCCATTCTGACTTCACTCACCTCCATTCTATGACTTCACTCTCCTCCATTCTGGCTTCACACAGCTCCATTCTGTGACCCAACAAAAATCCATTCTATGATTTCACACACCTCCATACTATGACTTCGCACACCTCCATCTATGACTTCACACACCTCCATTCTGAGTTCACACACCTCCATT
The DNA here is from genome assembly GCA_024803745.1 of Megascapheus bottae. Taxonomy (NCBI): domain Eukaryota; kingdom Metazoa; phylum Chordata; class Mammalia; order Rodentia; family Geomyidae; genus Megascapheus; species Megascapheus bottae. The sequence continues at coordinate 346,822 of JANJXV010000147.1, read as the reverse complement.
CTGTGACTTCACACACCTCCATTCTGACTTCACACACCTTCATTGTATGACTTCACACACCTCCATTCTATGACTTCACACACTTCCATTGTGACGTCACACACCTCCATTCTATGAGTTAACACATCTCCATTCTATGACTTCACACACCTCCATTCTGACTTCACACACCTCCATTCTATGACTTCACACACCTCCATTCTAACTTCACACTCCTCCATTCTATGATTTCACACACCTCCATTCTATGACTTCCCCCAGCTCCATTCTATGACTTCACACACCTCCATTCTGTGACTTCACACACCTCCATTCTTTGACTTCTACACCTCCATTGTGATTTCACACACCTGCATTCTATGAGTTCACACACCTCCATTCTGATTTCACACCTCAATTCTATGACTTTACACACCTCCACTCTGACTTCACACACCTCCATTCTGTGAATTCAAACACCTCCATTCTATGATTTCACACACCTCCATTGTATGACTTCACACACATCCATTCTATGATTTCACACACCTCCATTCGATGACTTCACACACCTCCATTCTATAAGTTCACACACGTCCATTCTATGAGTTCACACACCTTCATTTTGACTTCACACACCTCCATTCTATGACTTCACTCACCTTCATTCTTACCTCAGAAACATCCATTCTATGACTTCAAACACCTCCATTATATGACTTCACAAACCTCCATTCTGTGACTTCACACACCTCCATTCTGAGTTCACACACCTCCATTCTGTGACTTCACACACCTCCATTCTGACTTCACACACCTTCATTGTATGACTTCACACACCTCCATTCTATGACTTCACACACTTCCATTGTGACGTCACACACCTCCATTCTATGAGTTAACACATCTCCATTCTATGACTTCACACACCTCCATTCTGACTTCACACACCTCCATTCTATGACTTCACACACCTCCATTCTAACTTCACACTCCTCCATTCTATGATTTCACACACCTCCATTCTATGACTTCCCCCAGCTCCATTCTATGACTTCACACACCTCCATTCTGTGACTTCACACACCTCCATTCTATGACTTCACACACCTCCATTGTGATTTCACACACCTGCATTCTATGAGTTCACACACCTCCATTCTGATTTCACACCTCAATTCTATGACTTTACACACCTCCACTCTGACTTCACACACCTCCATTCTGTGAATTCAAACACCTCCATTCTATGATTTCACACACCTCCATTGTATGACTTCACACACCTCCATTGTATGACTTCACACACCTCCATTATATGACTTCACTAACCTCCATTCTGAATTCACACGTCTCCATTCTGTGACTTCTCATACCTCCATTCTGACTTCACACACCTCCATTCTATGACTTCACTCACATCCATTCTGAATTCACACACCTCCATTCTGTTACTTCTCACACCTCTATTCTGACTTCACACACCTCCATTCAATGACTTCACACACCTCCATTCTATAAGTTCACACACGTCCATTCTATGAGTTCACACACCTTCATTTTGACTTCACACACCTCCATTCTATGACTTCACTCACCTTCATTCTTACCTCAGAAACATCCATTCTATGACTTCAAACACCTCCATTGTATGACTTCACAAACCTCCATTCTGTGACTTCACACACCTCCATTCTGAGTTCACACACCTCCATTCTGTGACTTCACACACCTCAATTCTGACTTCACACACCTCCATTCTATGACTTCACACACTTCAATTCTATGATTTCACACACCTCCATTCTGTGACTTCACACACCTCCATTCTGTGACTTCACACACCTCCATTCTATGACTTCACACACCTCCATTCTATGACTTCACACACCTCCATTCTGTGCCTTCACCTACCTCCATTCTGAGTTCACACACCTCCATTCTGTGACTTCACACACCTTCATTCTGTGACTTCACACATCTCCATTCTATGACATCACACTCCTCCATTCTATGACTTCACAAACCTCAATTCTGTGACTTCACACACCTCCATTCTATGACTTCACACACCTCAATTGTGACTTCACACACCTCGATTCTATGATTTAACACACATCCATTTTGACTTCACACAGCTCCATTCTATGACTTCACGCACCTCCATTCTGACTTCACACAGCTCCATTCTGTGACTTCACAAAACTCCATTCTATGATTTCACACACCTCCATTCCATGACTTCACACACCTCCATCAATGACTTCACACACCTCCATTCTGAGTTCACACACCTGCATTCTATGACTTCACACACCTCCATTCTGAATTTACACACCTCCAATGTATGACTTGACACACCTCCATTCTGTGACTTCACACACCTCCATTCTATGACTTCACACACTTCCATTCTGTGTCTTCAAACACCTCCATTCTATGATTTCACACACCTCCATTGTATGACTTCACAACCTCCATTGTATGACTTCACACACCTCCATTCTATGACTTTACTCACCTTCATTCTGAATTCACACACCTCCGTTCTGTGACTTCTCACACCTCCATTCTGACTTTACACACCTCCATTCTATGACTTCACTCACCTCCATTCTGAATTCACACACCTCCATTCTGTGACTTCTCACACCTCCATTCTGACTTCACACACCTCCATTCCATGACTTCACACCCCTCCATTCTATGAGTTCACCCACCTCCATTCTATGAGTTCACACACCTTCATTTTGACTTCACACACTTCCATTCTATGACTTCACAACCTTCATTCTTACTTCACAAGCATCCATTCTATGACTTCACACACCTCCATTCTATGACTTCACACACTTCAATTCTATGACTTCACACACCTCCATTCTGTGACTTCACACACCTCCATTGTGAGTTCACACACCTCCCTTCTGTGACTGCACACACCTCCATTCTGTGACTTCACACACCTCCATTCTATGACTTCACACACCTCCATTCTATGACTTCACACACCTCCATTCTATGAATTCACACACCTCCATTCTGTGAGTTCAAACACCTCCATTCTGTGACTTCACACACCTCCATTGTGAGTTCACACACCTCCATTCTATGACTTCACACACCTCCATTCTGTGATTTCACACACCTCCATTCTATGCCTTCACTCACTGCCATTCTGACTTCATAGACCTCCATTGTATGACTTCACACACCACCATTCTGTGACTTCACACACCTCCATTCTATGACTTCACACACTTCCATTGTGACGTCACACACCTCCATTCTATGAGTTAACACATCTCCATTCTATAACATCACACACCGCCATTCTGACTTCACACACCTCCATTCTTTGACTTCAGAGACCTCGAATGTGACTTCACTCACCTCCACTCTATGACTTCACACTCCTCCATTCTATGACTTCCCACATCTCCTTTCTATGACTTCACCCAACTCCATTCAGCGACTTCACACCTTCATTCTGACTTCACACACCTCCATTCTATGACTTCACACACCTCCATTCTATGAGTTCACACACCTCCATTCTATGACTTCACACACCTCCATTCTTTGACTTCACACACCACTATTCTATGACTTCACACACCTTCATTCTTACTTCACAAACATCCATTCTATGACTTCACACACCTCCATTCTACGACTTCACCCACCTCCATTATGTGACTTCACACACCTCCATTCTGTGTTCACACACCTCAATTCTGTGACTTCACACACCTCCAATCTCACTTCACACACCTCCATTCTATGACATCACACACCTCCATTCTGTGACTTCACACAGCTCCATTCTATGACTTCACACACCTTCATTCTTACTTCACAAACATCCATTCTATGACTTCACACACATACATTCTATCATTTCACACACCTCCATTTTGTGACTTCACACACCACCATTCTATGATTTCACACACCTCCATTGTGACTTCACACACCTCCATTCTATGAGTTCACACACCTCCATTCTGACTTCACACAGTCCCTTCTGTGAATTCACAAAACTCCTTTGTATAATTTCACACACCTCCATAGTATGACTTCCCACACCTCCATCAATGACTTCACACACCTCCATTCTGAGTTCACAAACCTCCATTCTGAGACTTCACACACCTCCATTTGTGACGTCACACACCACCTTTTTGACTTCACACACCTCCGTTTTGACTTCACACACTTCCAATCTGTGACTTCACACACCTCCATTCTGTGACTTCACACACCTCTATTGTTTGACTTCACACACCTCCATTCTTTGACTTCACACACCTCCATTCCATGACTTCACACCTCCAATCTATGAGTTCACACACCTCCATTCTATGAGTTCACACACCTTAATTTTGACTTCACACACCTCCATTCTATGACTTCACACACATTCAGTCTTACTTTAGAAACATCCATTCTATGACTTCACACACCTCCATTGTATGACTTCACAAACCTCCATTCTGTGACTTCACACACCTCAATTCTGTGACTTCACACGTCCATTCTGACTTCACACACCTCCACTCTATGACTTCACACACTTCCATTCTATGACTTCACACACCTCCATTCTGTGACTTCAGACACCTCTATTGTGAGTTCAAACACCTCCATTCTGTGACTTCACACACCTCCATTCTGTGATTTCACACACCTCCATTCTATGACTTCACACACCTCCATTCTTTGACTTCACACACATCCATTCTATGACTTCACACACCTCCATTCTATGACTTCACACACTTCCATTATATGACTTCACACACCTCCATTCTGTGACTTCACACACCTCTATTGTGAGTTCAAACACCTCCATTCTGTGACTTCACACACCTCCATTATGTGATTTCACACACCTCCATTCTATGAATATACACACCTCCATTCTATGACGTCACACACCTCAATTCTGTGACTTCACACACATCCATTCTATGACTTCACACACCTCCATTTTGACTTCACACACTTCTATTCTATGACTTCACACACCTCCATTCTGACTTCACACAGCTCCATTCTGTGACTTCACAAAACTCCATTCTATGATTTCACACACCTCCATACTATGACTTCACACACGTACATCTATGACTTCACACACCTCCTTCTATGACTTCACACACCTCCATTCTGAGTTCACACACCTCCATTCTGTGACTTCACACACCTCCATTCTATGACTTCACACACTTCCATTGTGACGTCACACACCTCCATTCTATGAGTTCACTTATCTCCATTCTATGACTTCACACACCTCCATTCTTAATTCACAAACCTCGATTCCATGACTTCACAGACCTCGTATCTTTGACTTCACTCACCTCCACTCTACGACTTCACAATCCTCCATTTAATGGCTTCTCACACCTCCTTTCTATGACTTCACCCACCTCCATTCTGCGATTTCACACCTCCATTCTGACTTCACACACCTCCATTCTGTGACTTCACACACCTCCATTCTGAATTGACACACCTCCATCCTGTGACTTTACATACCTCCATTCTGACTTCACAACGCTCCATTCTATGACTTGACACAACTCCATTCTGTGACGTCACACACCTCCATTCTATGACTTCACACACCTTCATTCTTACATAAAAAACATCCATTCTATGACTTCACACACCTCCATTCTATCACTTCACACACCTCCATTCTGACTTCACTCACCTCCATTCTATGACTTCACACTCCTCCATTCTGGCTTCACACAGCTCCATTCTGTGACCCAACAAAAATCCATTCTATGATGTCACACACCTCCATACTATGACTTCACACACCTCCATCTATGACTTCACACACCTCCATTCTGAGTTCACACACCTCCATTCTGTGACTTCACACACCTCCATTCTGACTTCACACACCTTCATTGTATGACTTCACACACCTCCATTCTATGACTTCACACACTTCCATTGTGACGTCACACACCTCCATTCTATGAGTTAACACATCTCCATTCTATGACTTCACACACCTCCATTCTGACTTCACACACCTCCATTCTATGACTTCACACACCTCCATTCTAACTTCACACTCCTCCATTCTATGATTTCACACACCTCCATTCTATGACTTCCCCCAGCTCCATTCTATGACTTCACACACCTCCATTCTGTGACTTCACACACCTCCATTCTATGACTTCACACACCTCCATTGTGATTTCACACACCTGCATTCTATGAGTTCACACACCTCCATTCTGATTTCACACCTCAATTCTATGACTTTACACACCTCCACTCTGACTTCACACACCTCCATTCTGTGAATTCAAACACCTCCATTCTATGATTTCACACACCTCCATTCTATGACTTCACACACCTCCATTCTATGACTTCACACACCTCCATTATATGACTTCACTAACCTCCATTCTGAATTCACAAGTCTCCATTCTGTGACTTCTCATACCTCCATTCTGACTTCACACACCTCCATTCTATGACTTCACTCACATCCATTCTGAATTCACACACCTCCAATCTGTTACTTCTCACACCTCCATTCTGACTTCACACACCACCATTCTATGACTTCACACACCTCCATTCTATGAAGTCACACAGCTCCATTCTGTGACTTCACACACCTCCATTCTATGATTTCACACACCTCCATTCTATGAAGTCACACACCTCCATTCTGTGACTTAACACACCTCCATTCTATAACTTCACACACCTCCATTCTGTGACTTCACCTACCTCCATTCTGAGTTCACACACCTCCATTCTGTGACTTCACACACCTTCATTCTGTGACTTCACACATCTCCATTCTATGACATCACACTCCTCCATTCTATGACTTCACAAACCTCAATTCTGTGACTTCACACACCTCCATTCTATGACTTCACACACCTCAATTGTGACTTCACACACCTCGATTCTATGATTTAACACACCTCCATTTTGACTTCACACAGCTCCATTCTATGACTTCACGCACCTCCATTCTGACTTCACACAGGTCCAATCTATGAATTCACAAAACTCCATTCTATGATTTCACACACCTCCATTCCATAACTTCACACACCTCCATCAATGACTTCACACACCTCCATTCTGAGTTCACACACCTGCATTCTATGACTTCACACACCTCCATTCTGAATTTACACACCTCCAATGTATGACTTGACACACCTCCATTCTGTGACTTCACACACCTCCATTCTATGACTTCACACACCTCCATTCTTTGACTTCACACACCACTATTCTATGACTTCACACACCTTCATTCTTACTTCACAAACATCCATTCTATGACTTCACACACCTCCATTCTACGACTTCACCCACCTCCATTATGTGACTTCACACACCTCCATTCTGTGTTCACACACCTCTATTCTGTGACTTCACACACCTCCAATCTCACTTCACACACCTCCATTCTATGACATCACACACCTCCATTCTGTGACTTCACACAGCTCCATTCTATGACTTCACACACCTTCATTCTTACTTCACAAACATCCATTCTATGACTTCACACACATACATTCTATCATTTCACACACCTCCATTTTGTGACTTCACACACCACCATTCTATGATTTCACACACCTCCATTGTGACTTCACACACCTCCATTCTATGAGTTCACACACCTCCATTCTGACTTCACACAGTCCCTTCTGTGAATTCACAAAACTCCTTTGTATAATTTCACACACCTCCATAGTATGACTTCCCACACCTCCATGAATGACTTCACACACCTCCATTCTGAGTTCACAAACCTCCATTCTGAGACTTCACACACCTCCATTTGTGACGTCACACACCACCTTTTTGACTTCACACACCTCCGTTTTGACTTCACACACTTCCAATCTGTGACTTCACACACCTCCATTCTGTGACTTCACACACCTCTATTGTTTGACTTCACACACCTCCATTCTTTGACTTCACACACCTCCATTCCATGACTTCACACCTCCAATCTATGAGTTCACACACCTCCATTCTATGAGTTCACACACCTTAATTTTGACTTTACACACCTCCATTCTATGACTTTACACACATTCAGTCTTACTTTAGAAACATCCATTCTATCACTTAACACACCTCCATTGTATGACTTCACAAACCTCCATTCTGTGACTTCACACACCTCAATTCTGTGACTTCACACGTCCATTCTGACTTCACAGACCTCCATTCTATGACTTCACACACTTCCATTCTATGACTTCACACACCTCCATTCTGTGACTTCAGACACCTCTATTGTGAGTTCAAACACCTCCATTCTGTGACTTCACACACCTCCATTCTGTGATTTCACACACCTCCATTCTATGACTTCACACACCTCCATTCTTTGATTTCACACACATCAATTCTATGACTTCACACACCTCCATTCTATGACTTCACACACTTCCATTATATGACTTCACACACCTCCATTATGTGACTTCACACACCTCTATTGTGAGTTCAAACACCTCCATTCTGTGACTTCACACACCTCCATTATGTGATTTCACACACCTCCATTCTATGAATTCACACACATCCATTCTATGACTTCACACACCTCCATTTTGACTTCACACACTTCTATTCTATGACTTCACACACCTCCATTCTGACTTCACACAGCTCCATTCTGTGACTTCACAAAACTCCATTCTATGATTTCACACACCTCCATACTATGACTTCAGACACCTACATCTATGACTTCACACACCTCCTTCTATGACTTCACACACCTCCATTCTGAGTTCACACACCTCCATTCTGTGACTTCACACACCTCCATTCTATGACTTCACACACTTCCCTTGTGACGTCACACACCTCCATTCTATGAGTTCACTTATCTCCATTCTATGACTTCACACACCTCCATTCTTAATTCACAAACCTCGATTCCATGACTTCACAGACCTCGTATCTTTGACTTCACTCACCTCCACTCTACGACTTCACACTCCTCCATTTAATGGCTTCTCACACCTCCTTTCTATGACTTCACCCACCTCCATTCTGCGATTTCACACCTCCATTCTGACTTCACACACCTCCATTCTGTGACTTCACACACCTCCATTCTGAATTGACACACCTCCATCCTGTGATTTACATACCTCCATTCTGACTTCACAACGCTCCATTCTATGACTTGACACAACTCCATTCTGTGACGTCACACACCTCCATTCTATGACTTCACACACCTTCATTCTTACATAAAAAACATCCATTCTATGACTTCACACACCTCCATTCTATCACTTCACACACCTCCATTCTGACTTCACTCACCTCCATTCTATGACTTCACACTCCTCCATTCTGGCTTCACACAGCTCCATTCTGTGACCCAACAAAAATCCATTCTATGATGTCACACACCTCCATACTATGACTTCACACACCTCCATCTATGACTTCACACACCTCCATTCTGAGTTCACACACCTCCATTCTGTGACTTCACACACCTCCATTCTGACTTCACACACCTTCATTGTATGACTTCACACACCTCCATTCTATGACTTCACACACTTCCATTGTGACGTCACACACCTCCATTCTATGAGTTAACACATCTCCATTCTATGACTTCACACACCTCCATTCTGACTTCACACACCTCCATTCTATGACTTCACACACCTCCATTCTAACTTCACACTCCTCCATTCTATGATTTCACACACCTCCATTCTATGACTTCCCCCAGCTCCATTCTATGACTTCACACACCTCCATTCTGTGACTTCACACACCTCCATTCTATGACTTCACACACCTCCATTGTGATTTCACACACCTGCATTCTATGAGTTCACACACCTCCATTCTGATTTCACACCTCAATTCTATGACTTTACACACCTCCACTCTGACTTCACACACCTCCATTCTGTGATTTCAAACACCTCCATTCTATGATTTCACACACCTCCATTGTATGACTTCACACACCTCCATTGTATGACTTCACACACCTCCATTATATGACTTCACTAACCTCCATTCTGAATTCACACGTCTCCATTCGGTGACTTCTCATACCTCCATTCTGACTTCACACACCTCCATTCTATGACTTCACTCACATCCATTCTGAATTCACACACCTCCATTCTGTTACTTCTCACACTTCCATTCTGACTTCACACACCACCATTCTATGACTTCACACACCTCCATTCTATGAAGTCACAAACCTCCATTCTGTGACTTCACACACCTCCATTCTATGACTTCACACACCTGCATTCTATGAAGTCACACACCTCCATTCTGTGACTTCACACACCTCCATTCTATGACTTCACACACCTCCATTCTGTGACTTCACCTACCTCCATTCTTACTTCACACACCTCCATTCTGTGACTTCACACACCTTCATTCTGTGACTTCACACATCTCCATTCTATGACATCACACTCCTCCATTCTATGACTTCACAAACCTCAATTCTGTGACTTAACACACCTCCATTCTATGACTTCACACACCTCAATTGTGACTTCACACACCTCGATTCTATGATTTAACACACCTCCATTCTGACTTCACACACCTCCATTCTATGACTTCACGCACCTCCATTCTGACTTCACACAGGTCCATTCTGTGACTTAACAAAACTCCATTCTATGATTTCACACACCTCCATTCCATGACTTCACACACCTCCATGAATGACTTCACACACCTCCATTCTGAGTTCACACACCTGCATTCTATGACTTCACACACCTCCATTCTGAATTTACACACCTCCAATGTATGACTTGACACACCTCCATTCTGTGACTTCACACACCTCCATTCTATGACTTCACACACTTCCATTCTGTGTCTTCAAACACCTCCATTCTATGATTTCACACACCTCCATTGTATGACTTCACAACCTCCATTGTATGACTTCACACACCTCCATTCTATGACTTTACTCACCTTCATTCTGAATTCACACACCTCCGTTCTGTGACTTCTCACACCTCCATTCTGACTTCACACATCTCCATTCTATGACTTCCACACCTCCATTCTGTGACTTCACACACCACCATTCTATGACTTCACACACCTCCATTGTGACTCCACACGCGTCCATTCTATGAGTTCACTCGCCTCTATTCTGACTTCACACACCTCCATTCTATGGCTTCACACACCTCCACTCAGACTTCACACACCTCCATTCTATGACTTCGCACACCTCTATTCTGACTTCACACACATCCATTCGATGACTTCACACACCTCCATTCTCTGACTACACACACCTCTATTGTTTGACTTCACACACCTCTATTGTTTGACTTCACACACCTCAATTCTTTGACTTCACACATCTCCATTCCATGACTTCACACACCTCCATTCTATGAGTTCACATACCTCCATTCTATGAGTTCACACACCTTCATTTTGACTTCACACACCTCCATTCTATGACTTCACACACCTTCATTCTTACTTCAGAAACATCCGTTCTATGACTTCATATACCTCCATTATATGACTTAACAAACCTCCATTCTGTGACTTCACACACCTCCATTCTGTGACTTCACACACCTCCATTCTATGAGTTCATACCATCCATTCTGTGACTTCACACACCTCCATTCTATGACTTCACACACTTCCATTCTATGACTTCACACACCTCCATTCTGTGACTTCACACACCTCCATTCTGACTTCACACACCTCCATTCTGTGACTTCACACACCTCCATTCTGTGACTTCACACACTTCCATTCTATGACTTCACACACCTCCATTCTATGACTTCACACATCCCCATTCTGGGACTTCACACACCTCCATTCTATGAGTTCATACCATCCATTCTGTGAATTCACACACCTCCATTCTATGACTTCACACACTTCCATTCAATGACTTCACACACCTCCATTCTGTGACTTTACATACCTCCATTCTGAGTTCACACATCTCCATTCTGTGACTTCACACAACGCCATTCTTTGACTTCCCACACCTCCATTCTGTGACTTCACATACCTCCATTCTATGACTTCGCACACCTTTATTCTGACTTCACACACCTCCATTCTGTGATTTCACACACCTCCATTCGATGACCTCACACACCTATATTCTTTGACTTCACACACCTCCATTTTGACTTCACACACCTCCATTCTGTGACTACACACACTTACATTTGTGACTTCTCACACCACCTTTTTGACTTCACACATCTCCATTCTGTGATTTCACACACCTCCATTCTGTGACTTCACACACCTCCATTCTGTGACTTCACACACATCCAATCTGTGACTTCACGTACCTCCCTTCCGTGACTTCACCCACCTCCATTCTATGACTTCACACACCTCCATTGTATGACATCACACACCTCCATTCTATGACTTCACACACTTCCATTCTATGACTTCACACACCTTCATTCTATGACTTCACACACATCCATTCTATGACTTCACACACCTCCCTTTTGACTTCACACACCTCCATTCTCTGACTTCACACACCTCCATTTTTGATTTCACACACCACCATTTTGATTTCACACACCTCCATTCTGTGACTTCACACACCTCCATTCTTTGACTTCACACACCTCCGTTTTGACTTCACACACTTCCATTCTGGGACTTAACACACCTCCATTCTGTGCCTTCACACACCACCATTGTTTGACTTCACACACCTCCATTCTTTGACTTCATACACCTCCATTCCACGACTTCACACACCTTCATTCTATGAGTTCAGAAACATCCAGTCTATGAATTCACACACCACAATTTTGTCTTCACACACCTCCATTCTATGACTTCACACACCGTCATTCTTAATTCAGAAACATCCATTCTATGACTTCACACACCTCCATTCTATGACTTCACAAACCTCCATTCTGTGACTTCACACACCTCCATTCTGAGTTCACACACCTCCATTCGGTGACTTCACACACCTCCATTCTGACTTCACACACCTCCATTCTATGACTTTACACCCTTCCATTCTATGACTTCACACACCTCCATTCTGTGACTTCACACAACTCCATTCTGAGACTTCACACACCTTCATTCTATGAATTCACACACCTCCATTCTATGACTTCACACACCTCTATTCTATGATTTCACACATCCATTTTGACTTCACACACATAAAATATATGACTTCAAACACCTCAATTCTCTGACTTCACACACCTCCATTCTATGACTTCATACCCGTCCATTCTGTGACTTCACACACCTCCATTCTATGACTTCACACACCTCCATTCTGAGACTTCACCCACCTCCATTCTGTGACTTCACACACCTCCATTCTGTGACGTCACACACCTCCAATCTGTGACTTTACACACCTCCATTCTATGATTTCACACACCTCCATTCTATGACTTCACACACATCCATTTTTTGACGTCACACACCTCCATTTTGACTTAACACACCTCCATTATGGGACTTCACACACCTCCCTTCTGTGTCTTCACACACCTCCATTCTATGAATTCACACACCTTCATTCTGTGATTCACACACCTCCATTCAATGACTTCACACACTTCCATTCTATGATTTCACATACCTCCATGCTGTGACTTCACACACCTCCATTCTGAGTTCACACACCTCCATTCTGTGACTTCACAAACCTCCATTCTTTGATTTCACACAGCTCCATTCTATGACTTCACACACCTCCATTTTATGACGTCACACACCTACATTTTGACTTCTCACACCTCCATTCTGTGACTTCACACACTTCCATTCTATGACTTCACACACTTCCTTTGTGACGTCACACACCTCCATTCTATGAGTTCACACCCCTCCATTCTATGACTTCACACACCTCAATTCTGACTTCACACACCTCCATTCTATGACTTCACAGACCTCGAATATGTGACGTCACTCACCTCCACTCTATGACTTCACACTCCTCCATTCTATGACTTCCCACATCTCCTTTCTATCACTTCACCCACCTCCATTTTATGACTTCACACACCTCCATTCTGTATTCACACAGCTCCATTCTGTGACTTCACAAAACTCCATTCTATGATTTCACACACCTCCATTCTATGACTTCACACACCTCCATTTTATGACGTCACCCACCTCCATTTTGACTTCACACACCTCCATTATGTGACTTCACACACTCCCTTCTGTGTCTTCACACACATCCATTCTATGCCTTCACACACCTTCATTCTGTGACTTCACACACCTGCATTCTATGACTTCTCACACTTCCATTCTATGATTTCACATACCTCCATGCTGTGACTTCACACACCTCCATTCTGTGACTTCACACACCTCCATTCTGAGTTCACACACCTCCATTCTGTGACTTCACAAACCTCCATTCTATGATTTCACACAGCTCCATTCTATGAATTCACACACCTCCATTTTATGACGTCACACACCTCCATTTTGACTTCTCACACCTCCATTCTGTGACTTCACACACCTCCATTCTATGACATCAAACACTTCCTTTGTGACGTCACACACCTCCATTCTATGAGTTCACACACCTCCATTCTATGACTTCACACAGCTCCATTCTGACTTCACACACCTCCATTCTATCACTTCACAGACCTCGAATATGTGACGTCACTCACCTCCACTCTATGTCTTCACACTCCTCCATTCTATGACGTCCCACATCTCTTTCTATGGCTTCACCCACCTCCATTTTATGACTTCACACACCTCCATTCTTTATTCACACAGCTCCATTCTGTGACTTCACAAAACTTCATTCTGTGATTTCACACACCTCCATTCTATGACTTCACACACCTCCATTTTATGACGTCACACACCTCCATTTTGACTTCACACACCTCCATTATGTGACTTCACACACTCCCTTCTGTGTCTTCACACACATCCATTCTATGCCTTCACACACCTCAATTCTGTGACTTCACACACATCCATTCTATGACTTCACACACCTCCATTTTGACTTCACACACTTCTATTCTATGACTTCACACACCTCCATTCTGACTTCACACAGCTCCATTCTGTGACTTCACAAAACTCCATTCTATGATTTCACACATCTCCATACTATGACTTCACACACCTACATCTATGACTTCACACACCTCCTTCTATGACTTCACACACCTCCATTCTGAGTTCACAGACCTCCATTGTCTGACTTCACAGAACTCCATTCGGACTTCACTCACCTCCATTGTATGACTTCACACACCTCCATTCTGTGACTTCACACACCTCCATTCTGTGACTTCACACACTTCCATTGTGACGTCACACACCTCCATTCTATGAGTTCACTTATCTCCATTCTATGACTTCACACACCTCCATTCTTAATTCACAAACCTCCATTCCATGACTTCACAGACCTCGTATCTTTCACTTCACTCACCTCCACTCTACGACTCCACACTCCTCCATTCTATGGCTTCTCACACCTCCTTTCTATGACTTCACCCACCTCCATTCTGCGATTTCACACCTCCATTCTGACTTCACACACCTCCATTCTGTGACTTCACACACCTTCATTCTGAATTGACACACCTCCATCCTGTGACTTTACATACCTCCATTCTGACTTCACAACGCTCCATTCTATGACTTGACACAACTCCATTCTGTGACGTCACACACCTCCATTCTATGACTTCACACACCTTCATTCTTAAATAAAAAACATCCATTCTATGACTTCACACACCTCCATTCTATCACTTCACACACCTCCATTCTGACTTCACTCACCTCCATTCTATGACTTCACACTCCTCCATTCTGGCTTCACACAGCTCCATTCTGTGACTCAACAAAAATCCATTCTATGATTTCACACACCTCCATACTATGACTTCACACACCTCCATCTATGACTTCACACACCTCCATTCTGAGTTCACACACCTCCATTCTGTGACTTCACACACCTCCATTCTGACTTCACACACCTTCATTGTATGACTTCACACACCTCCATTCTATGACTTCACACACTTCCATTGTGACGTCACACACCTCCATTCTATGAGTTAACACAACTCCATTCTATGACTTCACACACCTCCATTCTAACTTCACACTCCTCCAGTCTATGGTTTCACACACCTCCATTCTATGACTTCACCCAGCTCCATTCTATGACTTCACACACCTCCATTCTGTGACTTCACACACCTCCATTCTATGACTTCACACACCTCCATTGTGATTTCACACACCTGCATTCTATGAGTTCACACACCTCCATTCTGATTTCACACCTCAATTCTATGACTTCACACACCTCCACTCTGACTTCACACACCTCCATTCTGTGAATTCAAACACCTCCATTCTATGATTTCACGCACCTCCATTGTATGACTTCACACACCTCCATTGTATGACTTCACACACCTCCATTATATGACTTCACTAACCTCCATTCTGAATTCACACATCTCCATTCTGTGACTTCTCTTACCTCCATTCTGACTTCACACACGTCCATTCTATGACTTCACTCACATCCATTCTGAATTCACACACCTCCATTCTGTTACTTCTCACACCTCCATTCTGACTTCACACACCTCCATTCGATGACTTCACACACCTCCATTCTATGAGTTCACACACGTCCATTCTATGAGTTCACACACCTTCATTTTGACTTCACACACCTCCATTCTATGACTTCACTCACCTTCATTCTTACCTCAGAAACATCCATTCTATGACTTCAAACACCGCCATTATATGACTTCACAAACCTCCATTCTGTGACTTCACACACCTCCATTCTGAGTTCACACACCTCCATTCTGTGACTTCACACACCTCAATTCTGACTTCATACACCTCCATTCTATGACTTCACACACTTCAATTCTATGACTTCACACACCTCCATTCTGTGACTTCACACACCTCCATTCTGTGACTTCACACACCTCCATTCTATGACTTCACACACCTCCATTCTATGACTTCACACACCTCCATTCTATGACTTCACACACCTCCATTCTATGAAGTCACACACCTCCATTCTGTGACTTCACACACCTCCATTCTATGACTTCACACACCTCCATTCTGTGACTTCACCTACCTCCATTCTTAGTTCACACACCTCCATTCTGTGACTTCACACACCTTCAATCTGTGACTTCACACATCTCCATTCTATGACATCACACACCTCCATTCTATGACTTCACAAACCTCAATTCTGTGACTTCACACACCTCCATTCTATGACTTCACACACCTCAATTGTGACTTCACACACCTCGATTCTATGATTTAACACACCTCCATTCTGACTTCACACACCTCCATTCTCTGACTTCACGCACCTCCATTCTGACTTCACACAGCTCCATTCTGTGACTTCACAAAACTCCATTCTATGATTTCACACACCTCCATTCCATGACTTCACACACCTCCATCTATGACTTCACACACCTCCATTCTGAGTTCACACACCTGCATTCTATGACTTCACACACCTCCATTCTGAATTTACACACCCCCATTTTATGACTTGACACACCTCCATTCTGTGACTTCACACACCTCCATTCTATGACTTCACACACTTCCATTCTGTGACTTCAAACACCTCCATTCTATGATTTCACACACCTCCATTGTATGACTTCACAACCTCCATTGTATGACTTCACACACCTCCATTCTATGACTTTACTCACCTTCATTCTGAATTCACACACCTCCGTTCTGTGACTTCTCACACCTCCATTCTTACTTCACACATCTCCATTCTATGACTTCCACACCTCCTTTCTGTGACTTCACACACCAACATTCTATGACTTCACACACCTCCATTGTGACTCCACACACCTCCATTCTATGAGTTCACTCGCCTCTATTCTGACTTCACACACCTCCATTCTATGGCTTCACACACCTCCACTCTGACTTCACACACCTCCATTCTATGACTTCGCACATCTCTATTCTGACTTCACACACATCCATTCGATGACTTCACACACTTCCATTCTGTGACTTCACACACCTCCATTTGTGACTTCACACACCATTTTTTGACTTCACACACCTCCATTCTGTGTCTTCACAGAACTCCATTCTGTGACTTGACACACCTCCGTTTTGGCTTCACACACCTCCATTCTCTGACTACACACACCTCTATTGTTTGACTTCACACACCTCAATTCTTTGACTTCACACATCTCCATTCCATGACTTCACACACCTCCATTCTATGAGTTCACACACCTCCATTCTATGAGTTCACACACCTTCATTTTGACTTCACACACCTCCATTCTATGACTTCACACACCTTCATTCTTACTTCAGAAACATCCGTTCTATGACTTCATATACCTCCATTATATGACTTCACAAACCTCCATTCTGTGACTTCACACACCTCCATTCTGTGAGTTCATACCATCCATTCTGTGACTTCACACACCTCCATTCTATGACTTCACACACTTCCATTCTATGACTTCACACACCTCCATTCTGTGACTTCACACACCTCCATTCTGAGTTCACACACCTCCATTCTGTGACTTCACACACCTCCATTCTGTGACTTCACACACTTCCATTCTATGACTTCACACACCTCCATTCTATGTCTTCACACACCCCCATTCTGGGACTTCACACACCTCCAGTCAATGAGTTCATACCATCCATTTTGTGACTTCACACACCTCCATTCTATGACTTCACGCACTTCCATTCTATGACTTCACACACCTCCATTCTGTGACTTTACATACCTCCATTCTGAGTTCACACATCTCCATTCTGTGACTTCACACAACGCCATTCTTTGACTTCCCACACCTCCATTCTGTGACTTCACACACCTCCATTCTATGACTTCGCACACCTTTATTCTGACTTCACACACCTCCATTCGATGACCTCACACACCTATATTCTTTGACTTCACACACCTCCATTTTGACTTCACACACCTCCATTCTGAGACTACACACACTTACATTTGTGACTTCTCACACCACCTTTTTGACTTCACACATCTCCATTCTGTGATTTCACACACCTCCATTCTGTGACTTCACACACCTCCGTTCTGTGACTTCACACACATCCAATCTGTGACTTCACGTACCTCCCTTCCGTGACTTCACCCACCTCCATTCTATGACTTCACACACCTCCATTGTATGACATCATACACCTCCATTCTATGACTTCACACACTTCCATTCTATGACTTCACACACCTTCATTCTATGACTTCACACACATCCATTCTATGACTTCACACACCTCCATTCTATGAGTTCACACACCTCCATTCTTTGACTTCACACACCTCCATTTTGACTTCACACACCTCCATTCTGTGACTTCACACACCTCCATTTTTGACTTCACACACCACCATTTTGATTTCACACACCTCCATTCTGTGACTTCACACACCTCCATTCTTTGACTTCACACACCTCCGTTTTGACTTCACACACTTCCATTCTGGGATTTAACACACCTCCATTCTGTGACTTCACACACCACCATTGTTTGACTTCACACACCTCCATTCTTTGACTTCATACACCTCCATTCCACGACTTCACACACCTTCATTCTATGAGTTCAGAAACATCCAGTCTATGAGTTCACACACCACAATTTTGTCTTCACACACCTCCATTCTATGACTTCACACACCTTCATTCTTAATTCAGAAACATCCATTCTATGACTTCACACACATCCATTCTATGACTTCACAAACCTCCATTCTGTGACTTCACACACCTCCATTCTGAGTTCTCACACCTCCATTCGGTGACTTCACAAACCTCCATTCTGACTTCACACACCTCCATTCTATGACTTTACACACTTACATTCTATGACTTCACACACCTCCATTCTGTGACTTCACACACCTCCATTCTATGACTTCACACACCTTCATTCTATGAATTCACACACATCCATTCTATGACTTCACACACCTCTATTCTATGATTGCACACATCCATTTTGACTTCACACACATAAAATATATGACTTCACACACCTCCATTCTATGACTTCACACACCTCCAATCTGTGACTTCACCCACCTCCATTCTGTGACTTCACACACCTCCATTCTCCGACTTCACACCCCTCCAATTTGACTTCACATACCTCCATTCTATGACTTCACAAACCTCCATTCTGTGACGTCACACATCTCCAATCTGTGACTTTACAAACCTCCATTCTATGATTTCACACACCTCCATTCTATGACTTCACACACCTCCATTTTATGACGTCACACACCTCCATTTTGACTTAACACACCTCCATTATGTGACTTCACACACCTCCCTTCTGTGTCTTCACACACCTCCATTCTATGAATTCACACACCTTCATTCTGTGATTCACACACCTCCATTCAATGACTTCACACACTTCCATTCTATGATTTCACATACCTCCATGCTGTGACTTCACACACCTCCATTCTGAGTTCACACACCTCCATTCTGTGACTTCACAAACCTCCATTCTATGACTTCACACACCTCCATTTTATGACGTCACACACCTCCATTTTGACTTCTCACACCTCCATTCTGTGACTTCACACACTTCCATTCTATGACTTCACACATTTCCTTTGTGACCTCACACACCTCCATTCTATGAGTTCACACACCTCCATTCTATGACTTCACACACCTCCATTCTGACTTCACACACCTCCATTCTATGACTTCACAGACCTCGAATATGTGACGTCACTCACCTCCATTCTATGACTTCACACTCCTCCATTCTATGATTTCCCACATCTCCTTTCTATGACTTCACCCACCTCCATTTTATGACTTCACACAGCTCCATTCTGTGACTTCACAAAACTCCATTCTATGATTTCACACACCTCCATTCTATGACTTCACACACCTCCATTTTATGACGTCACACACCTCCATTTTGACTTCACACACCTCCATTATGTGACTTCACACACTCCCTTCTTTGTCTTCACACAAATCCATTCTATGCCTTCACACACCTTTATTCTGTGACTTCACACACCTCCATTCTATGACTTCACACACTTCCATTCTATGATTTCTCATACCTCCATACTGTGATTTCACACACCTCCATTCTGTGACTTCACACACCTCCATTCTGAGTTCACACACCTCCATTCTGTGACTTCACAAACCTCCATTCTATGATTTCACACAGCTCCATTCTATGAATTCACACACCTCCATTTTATGACGTCACACACTTCCATTTTGACTTCTCACACCTCCATTCTGTGACTTCACACACCTCCAATCTATGACTTCACACACTTCCTTTGTGACGTCACACACCTCCATTCTATGAGTTCACACACCTCCATTCTATGACTTCACACACCTCCATTCTGACTTCACACACCTCCATTCTATGACTTCACAGACCTCGAATATGTGACCTCACTCACCTCCACTCTATGACTTCACACTCCTCCATTCTATGACGTCCCACATCTCCTTTCTATGACTTCACCCACCTCCATTTTATGATTTCGCACACCTCCATTCTGTGACTTCACACACCTCCATTGTATGACTTCACACACTTCCATTGTGACGTCACTCACCTCCATTCTATGAGTTCACACACCTCCGTTCTGACTTCAAACACCTACATTGTATGACTTCACACACCTCCATTCTTTATTCACACAGCTCCATTCTGTGACTTCACAAACCTCCCTTCTATGATTTCACACACCTCCATTCTATGACTTCACACAACTCCATCTATGGCTTCACACACCTGCATTCTGTCATCACGCACCTCCATTCTATTACTTCACAGACCTCGAATCTGTGACTTTACTCACCCGCACTCTATGACTTCACACTCCTCCATTCTATGACTTTCCACACCTCCTTTCTATGACTTCACCACCTCCAATCTATGACTACACACCTCCATTCTGACTTCACACACCTTCATTCTGTGAATTCACACACCTCCATTCTATGTGTTCACATACCTCCATTCTATGACTTCACACACCTTCATTCTGTGACTTCACACTCCTCCATTCTGAGTTCACACAACTCCATTTGGTGACTTCACACCTCCATTCTGACTTCACACACCGCCTTTCTATGACTTCACACACTTCCATTCTATGACTTCACACACCTCCATTCTGTGACTTCACACACCTCCATTCTGTGCTCACACACCTCCATTCTATGACTTCACCGACCTCGAATATGTGACTTCACTCACCTTCACTCTAGGACTTCACACTCCTCCATTCTGTGACTTCCCACATCTCCTTTCTATGACTTCACCCACCTCCATTTTATGATTCACACACCTCCATTCTGTGACCTCACACACCCTCATTCTGTGATTTCACACACCTCCATTCTATTACTTCACACATCCATTTTGACTTCACACACCTCCAATATATGACTTCAAACACCTCAATTCTGTGATTTCACACACCTCCATTCTACGACTTCACACACTTCAATTCTATGACTTCACACACCTGCATTATGTGACTTTACACACCTCCATTCTGACTTCACACACCTCCATTCTGTGATGTCACACACCTCCATTCTGTGACTTCCCACATCTCCATTCTGTGACTTCACACACCTCCATTCTATGATTTCACACACCTCCATTCTATGACTTCACCCACCTCCATTCTATGACTTCACACCTCCATTCTGACTTCACACACATCCATTCTGTGACTTCACACACCTCCATTATATGATTTCACACACCTCCATTCTATGTCTTCACACACCTCCAATCTATGACTTCACACACCTCCATTCTGTGACTTCAAACACCTCCATTCTATGACTTCACACACCTTCATTCTTACTTCACAAACATACATTCTATGACTTCACACACCTCCATTCTATGATTTCACACACCTACATTCTGACTTCACACACCTCTATTTTATGACTTCGCACACCTCCATTCTGATATCACACACCTCCATTCTATGACTTCACAGACCTCGAATCTGTGACTTCACTCGCCTGCATTCTATGACTTTACACTCCTCCATTCTATGACTTCCCACACCTCTTTCTATGACTTCACACACCTTCATTTTTAATTCAGAAACATCCATTCTATGACTTCACACACCTCCATTCTATGACTTCACAAACCTCCATTCTGTGACTTCACACACCTCCATTGTGAGTTCACACAACTCCATTCGGTGACTTCACACTTCTCCATTCTGACTTCACGCACCTCCATTCTATGACTTCACACACTTCCATTCTATGACTTCACACACCTCTATTCTGTGACTTCACAAACCTCCATTCTGAGTTCACACACCTCCATTCTGTGACTTCACACATCTCTATTCTGTAACTTCACACACCTCCATTGTGTGACTACACACACTTCCATTCTATGACTTCATAAACCTCCCTTTTATAATTTCACACACCTCCATTCTGTGACTTCACACACCTCCATTCTATGACCTCACACACCCTCATTCTATGATTTCACACACCTCCATTCTATGATTTCACACATCCATTTTGACTTCACACACCTCTAATATATGACTTCAAACACCTCAATTCTGTGACTTCACACACCTTCATTCTATGACTTCATACCGTCCATTCTGTGACTTCAAACACCTCCATTCTATGACGTCACACACTTCCATTCTATGACTTCATACACCTCCATTCTTGGACTTCACACACCTCCATTCTATGATTTCACACACTCCATTCTGAGTTTACACACCTCCATTCTATGACTTCACACACTTCCATTGTGACGTCACTCACGTCCATTCTATGAGTTCACACACCTCCGTTCTGACTTCAAACACCTACATTCTATGACTTCACAAACCTCCATTCTGTATTCACACAGCTCTATTCTGTGACTTCACAAAACTCCATTCTATGATTTCACACACCTCCATACTCTGACTTCACACAACTCCATCTATGACTTCACACACCTGCATTCTGACATCACACACCTCCATTCTATGACTTCACAGACCTCGAATCTGTGACTTCACTTACCTGCACTCTATGACTTCACACTCCTAATTCTATGACTTTCCACACCTCCTTTCTATGACTTCACCACCTCCAATCTATGACTACACACCTCCATTCTGACTTCACACACCTTCATTCTGTGAATTCACACACCTCCATTCTATGTTTTCACATACCTCCATTCTATGACTTCACACTCCTTCATTCTTACTTCAGAAACATCCATTGTATGACTTCACACAACCCCATTCTATGACTTCACAAACCTCCATTCTGTGACTTCACACACCTCCATTCTGAGTTCACACAACTCCATTCGGTGACTTCACACACCTCCATTCTGACGTCACACACCTCCATTCTATGACTTCACACACTTCCATTCTATGACTTCACACACCTCCATTCTGAGACTTCACACACCTCCATTCTGTGTTCACACACCTCCATTCTATGACCTCACACACCCTCATTCTGTGATTTCACACACCTCCATTCTATGACTTCACAGACCTCGAATCTGTGACTTCACTCGCCTGCATTCTATGACTTTACACTCCTCCATTCTATGACTTCCCCCACCTCTTTCTATGACTTCACACACCTTCATTTTTACTTCAGAAACATCCATTCTATGACTTCACACACCTCCATTCTATGACTTCACAAACCTCCATTCTGTGACATCACACACCTCCATTGTGAATTCACACAACTCAATTCGGTGACTTCACACATCTCCATTCTGACTTCACACACCTCCATTCTATGACTTCACACACTTCCATTCTATGACTTCACACACCTCTATTCTGTGACTTCACAAACCTCCATTCTGAGTTCACACACCTCCATTCTGTGACTTCACACACCTCTATTCTGTGACTTCACACCCCTCCATTGTGTGACTTCACACACTTCCATTCTATGACTTCATAAACCTCCCTTTTATAATTTCTCACACCTCCATTCTGTGACTTCACACACCTCCATTCTATGAATTCACACACCCTCATTCTATGATTTCACAAACCTCCATTCTATGATTTCACACATCCATTTTGACATCACACACCTCTAATATATGACTTCAAACACCTCAATTCTGTGACTTCACACACCTTCATTCTATGACTTCATACACTCCATACTGTGACTTCAAACACCTCCATTCTATGACTTCACACGCTTCCATTCTATGACTTCACACACCTAAATTTTATAACTTCACACTCCTCCATTCTATGATTTCACACACCTCCATTCTGAGTTTACACACCTCCATTCTATGACTTCACACACTTCCATTGTGACGTCACTCACCTCCATTCTATGAGTTCACACACCTCCGTTCTGACTTCAAACACCTACATTCTATGACTTCACACACCTCCATTCTGTATTCACACAGCTCCATTCTGTGACTTCACAATACTCCATTCTATGATTTCACACACCTCCATACTATGACTTCACACAACTCCATCTATGACTTCACACACCTGCATTCTGACATCACACACCTCCATTCTATGACTTCACAGATCTCGAATCTGTGACTTCACTGACCTGCACTTTATGACTTCACACTCCTAATTCTATGACTTTCCACACCTCCTTTCTATGACTTCACCACCTCCAATCTATGACTACACACCTCCATTCTGACTTCACACACCTTCATTTTGTGAATTCACACACCTCCATTCTATGTGTTCACATACCTCCATTCTATTACTTCACACACCTTCATTCTTACTTCAGAAACATCTATTCTATGATTTCACACAACCCCATTCTATGACTTCACAAACCTCCATTCTGTGACTTCACACACCTCCATTCTGAGTTCACACAACTTCATTCGGTGACTTCACACACCTCCATTCTGACTTCACACACCTCCATTCTATGATTTCACACACTTCCATTCTATGACTTCACACACCTCCATTCTGTGACTTTACACACCTCCAATCTGACTTCACACACCTCCATTCTGTGACGTCACACACCTCCATTCCGTAACTTCCCACACCTCCATTCTGTGACTTCACACACCTCCATTCTATGATTTCACACACCTCCATTCTATGACTTCACCCACCTCCATTCTATGACTTCACACCTCCATTCTGACTTCACACACATCCATTCTGTGACTTCACACACCTCCATTATATGTCTTCACACACCTCCATTCTATGTCTTCACATACCTACATTCTATGACTTCACACACCTCCATTCTGTGACTTCACACACCTCCATTCTATGACTTAACACACCTTCATTCTTACTTCACAAACATACATTCTATGACTTCACACACCTACATTCTATGACTTCACAAACCTCCATTCTGTGACTTCACACACCTCCATTCTGAGTTCACACACCTCCATTCGTTGACTTCACACACCTCCATTCTGACTTCAAACACCTCCATTCTATGACTTCACACACTTCCATTCTATGACTTCACACACCTCCATTCTGTGACTTCACACACCTCTATTGTGAGTTCAAACACCTCCATTCTCTGACTTCACACACCTCCATTCTGTGATTTCACACACCTCCATTCTATGAATTCACAAACCTCCATTCTATGACTTCACACACCTCAATTCTGTGACTTCACACACATTTGTTCTATGACTTCACACACCTCCATTTTGACTTCACACACTTCTATTCTATGACTTCACACACCTCCATTCTGACTTCACACAGCTCCATTCTGTGACTTCACAAAACTCCATTCTATGATTTCACACACCTCCATTCTATGACTTCATAGATCTCGAATCTGTGACTTCACTGACCTGCACTTTATGACTTCACACTCCTAATTCTATGTCTTTCCACACCTCCTTTCAATGACTTCACCACCTCCAATCTATGACTACACACCTCCATTCTGACTTCACACACCTTCATTCTGTGAATTCACACACCTCCATTCTATGTGTTCACATACCTCCATTCTATTACTTCACACACCTTCATTCTTACTTCAGAAACATCCATTCTATGACTTCACACAACCCCATTCTATGACTTCACAAACCTCCATTCTGTGACTTCACACACCTCCATTCTGAGTTCACACAACTTCATTCGGTGACTTCACACACCTCCATTCTGACTTCACACACCTCCATTCTATGACTTCACACACTTCCATTCTATGACTTCACACACCTCCATTCTGTGACTTCACACACCTCCATTCTGTGTTCACATCCTCCATTCTATGACCTCACACACCCTCATTCTGTGATTTCACACACCTCCATTCTATGACTTCACACAACCATTTTGACTTCACACACCTCCAATATATGACTTCAAACACCTCAATTCTGTGACTTCACACACCTCCATTCTATGACTTCATACCGTCCATTCTGTGACTTCACACACCTCCATTCTATGACTTCACACACTTCAATTCTATGACTTCACACACCTCCATTCTGTGACTTTACACACCTCCAATCTGACTTCACACACCTCCATTCTGTGAAGTCACACACCTCCATTCCGTGACTTCCCACACCTCCATTCTGTGACTTCACACACCTCCATTCTATGATTTCACACTCCTCCATTTTATGACTTCACCCACCTCCATTCTATGACTTCACACCTCCATTCTGACTTCACACACATCCATTCTGTGACTTCACACACCTCCATTATATGTCTTCACACACCTCCATTCTATGTCTTCACATACCTCCATTCTATGACTTCACACACCTCCATTCTGTGACTTCACACACCTCCATTCTATGACTTAACACACCTTCATTCTTACTTCACAAACATACATTCTATGACTTCACACACCTACATTCTATGACTTCACAAACCTCCATTCTGTGACTTCACACACCTCCATTCTGAGTTCACACACTTCCATTGGGTGACTTCACACACCTCCATTCTGACTTCACACACCTCCATTCTATGACTTCACACACTTCCATTCTATGACTTCACACACCTCCATTCTGTGACTTCACACAACTCTATTGTGAGTTCAAACACCTCCATTCTGTGACTTCACACACCTCCATTCTGTGATTTCACACACCTCCATTCTATGAATTCACACACCTCCGTTCTATGACTTCACACACCTCAATTCTGTGACTTCACACACATTCATTCTATGACTTCACACACCTCCATTTTGACTTCACACACTTCTATTCTATGACTTCACACACCTCCATTCTGACTTCACACAGCTCCATTCTGTGACTTCACAAAACTCCATTCTATGATTTCACACACCTCCATACTATGACTTCACACACCTACATCTATGACTTCACACACCTCCTTCTATGACTTCACACACCTCCATTCTGAGTTCACACACCTCCATTCTGTGACTTCACAGAACTCCATTCGGACTTCACTCACCTCCATTGTATGACTTCACACACCTCCATTCTGTGACTTCACACACCTCCATCCTATGACTTCACACACTTCCATTGTGACATCACACACCTCCATTCTATGAGTTCACTTATCTCCATTCTATGACTTCACACACCTCCATTCTTAATTCACAAACCTCAATTCCATGACTTCACAGACCTCGTATCTTTGAATTCACTCAACTCCACTCTACGACTTCACACTCCTCCATTCTATGGCTTCCCACACCTCCTTTCTAAGACTTCACCCACCTCCATTCTGCGATTTCACACCTCCATTCTGACTTCACACACCTCCATTCTGTGACTTCACACACCTCCATTCTGAATTGACACACCTCCATCTTGTGACTTTACAAACCTCCATTCTGACTTCACAACGCTCCATTCTATGACTTGACACAACTCCATTCTGTGACGTCACACACCTCTATTCTATGACTTCACACACCTTCATTCTTACTTCAAAAACATCCATTCTATGACTTCTAACACCTCCATTCTATGACTTCACACACCTCCATTCTGACTTCACTCACCTCCATTCTATGACTTCACACTCCTCCATTCTGGCTTCACACAGCTCCATTCTGTGACTCAACAAAAATCCATTCTATGATTTCAGACACCTCCATACTATGACTTCGCACACCTCCATGTATGACTTCACACACCTCCATTCTGAGTTCACACACCTCCATTCTGTGACTTCACACACCTCCATTCTGACTTCACACACCTCCATTGTATGACTTCACACACCTCCATTCTATGACTTCACACACTTCCATTGTGACGTCACACACCTCCATTCTATGAGTTAACACATCTCCATTCTATGACTTCACACACCTCCATTCTGACTTCACACACCTCCATTCTATGACTTCACACACCTCCATTATAACTTCACACTCCTCCATTCTATGATTTCACACACCTCCATTCTATGACTTCACCCAGCTCCATTCTGTGACTTCACACACCTCCATTCTGTGACTTCACACAACTCCATTGTGATTTCACACACCTGCATTCTACGAGTTCACACACCTCCATTCTGATTTCACACCTCAATTCTATGACTTCACACACCTCCACTCTGACTTCACACACCTCCATTCTGTGAATTCAAACACCTCCATTCTATGATTTCACACACCTCCATTGTATGACTTCACACACCTCCATTCTATGACTTCACACACCTCCATTATATGACTTCACTAACCTCCATTCTGAATTCACACATCTCCATTCAGTGACTTCTCATACCTCCATTCTGACTTCACACACCTCCATTCTATGACTTCACTCACATCCATTCTGAATTCACACACCTCCATTCTGTTACTTCTCACACCTCCATTCTGACTTCACACACCTCCATTCGAT
The DNA here is from genome assembly GCA_024803745.1 of Megascapheus bottae. Lineage (NCBI taxonomy): Eukaryota > Metazoa > Chordata > Mammalia > Rodentia > Geomyidae > Megascapheus > Megascapheus bottae. Next base: position 316,756 of record JANJXV010000147.1, on the reverse strand, counting down.
GACTTCACACACATCCATTCTATGAGTTCACACACGTCCATTCTATGAGTTCACACACTTTCATTTTGACTTCACACACCTCCATTCTATGACTTCACTCACCTTCATTCTTACCTCAGAAACATCCATTCTATGACTTCAAACACCTCCATTATATGACTTCACAAACCTCCATTCTGTGACTTCACACACCTCCATTCTGTGACTTCACAAACCTCCATTCTATGACTTCACACACTTCAATTCTATGACTTCACACACCTCCATTCTGTGACTTCACACACCTCCATTCTGTGACTTCACACACCTCCATTCAATGACTTCACACACATTCATTCTATGACTTCACACATCTCCATTCTATGTAGTCACACACCTCCATTCTTTGACTTCACACACCTCCATTCTATGACTTCACACACCTCCATTCTGTGACTTCACCAACCTCCATTCTGAGTTCACACACCTCCATTCTGTGACTTCACACACCTTCATTCTGTGACTTCACACATCTACATTCTATGACATCACACTCCTCCATTCTATGACTTCACACACCTCCATACTATGTCTTCACACACCTCCATTCTATGACTTCACACACCTTCATTCTGTGACTTCACCCACCTCCATTCTATGACTTTACACACCTTCATTCTTACTTCACAAACATACATTCTATGACTTCACACACCTCCATTCTATGACTTCACACACCTACATTCTTTGACTTCACACACCTCCATTCTGTGTTCACACACCTCAATTCTGAGACTTCACACACCTCCATTCTGACTTCACACACCTCCATTCTATGACTTCACACACCTCCATTCTATGACTTCACACACTTCCATTGTGACGTCACACACCTACGTTCTATGAGTTCACACACCTCCATTCTGACTTCACACACCTCCATTCTATGACTTCACACACCTCCATTCTGACTTCACACACCTCTATTTTATGACTTCGCACACCTCCATTCTGATATCACACACCTCCATTCTATGACTTCACAGACCTCGAATCTGTGATTTCACTCGCCTGCATTCTATGACTTTACACTTTTCCATTCTATGCCTTCCCACACCTCTTTCTATGACTTCACACATCTTCATTTTTACTTCAGAAACATCCATTCTATGACTTCACACACCTCCATTCTGTGACTTCACACACCTTCATTCTGTGACTTTACCTACCTCCATTCTGAGTTCACACACCTCCATTCTATGACTTCACACACCTCCATTCTGTGACTTCACCTACCTCCATTCTGAGTTCACACACCTCCATTCTGTGACTTCACACACCTTCATTCTGTGACTTCACACATCTCCATTCTATGACATCACACTCCTCCATTCTATGACTTCACACACCTCCATACTATGTCTTCACACACCTCCAATCTATGACTTCACACACCTCCATTCTGTGACTTCACACACCTCCATTCTATGACTTCACACACCTTCATTCTTACTTCACAAACATACATTCTATGACTTCACACACCTCCATTCTATGACTTCACACACCTACATTCTTTGACTTCACACACCTCCATTCTGTGTTCACACACCTCAATTCTGAGACTTCACACACCTCCATTCTGACTTCACACACCTCCATTCTATGACTTCACACACCTCCATTCTATGACTTCACACACTTCCATTGTGACGTCACACATCACCATTCTATGAGTTCACACACCTCCATTCTGACTTCACACACCTCCATTCTATGACTTCACACACCTCCATTCTGACTTCACACACCTCTATTTTATGACTTCCCACACCTCCATTCTGATATCACACACCTCCATTCTATGACTTCACAGACCTCGAATCTGTGACTTCACTCGCCTGCATTCTATGACTTTACACTCCTCCATTCTATGACTTCCCACACCTCTTTCTATGACTTCACACACCTTCATTTTTACTTCAGAAACATCCATTCTATGACTTCACACACCTCCACTCTATGATTTCACAAACCTCCATTCTGTGACATCACACACCTCCATTGTGAGTTCACACAACTCCATTCGGTGACTTCACACATCTCCATTCTGACTTCACACACCTCCATTCTATGACTTCACACACTTCCATTCTATGACTTCACACACCTCTATTCTGTGACTTCACAAACCTCCATTCTGAGTTCACACACCTCCATTCTGTGACTACACACACCTCTATTCTGTGACTTCACACCCCTCCATTTTGTGACTTTACACACTTCCATTCTATGACTTCATAAACCTCCCTTTTATAATTTCACACACCTCCATTCTGTGACTTCACACACCTCCATTCTATGACTTCACACAACCTCATTCTGTGATTTCACTCACCTCCATTCTATGATTTCACACATCCATTTTGACTTCACACACCTCTAATATATCACTTCAAACACCGCAATTCTGTGACTTCACACACCTTCATTCTATGACTTCATACTGTCCATTCTGTGACTTCAAACACCTCCATTCTATGACTTCACAAACTTCCATTCTATGACTTCACACACCTCCATTTTATAACTTCACACACCTCCATTTTATGATTTCACACACCTTCATTCTATGACTTCATACCGTCCATTCTGTGACTTCAAACACCTCCATTCTATGACTTCACAAACTTCCATTCTATGACTTCACACACCTCCATTTTATAACTTCACACACCTCCATTCTATGATTTCACACACCTCAATTCTGAGTTTACACACCTCCATTCTATGACTTCACACACCTCCATTCTATGACTTCACACACTTCCATTCTATGACTTCACACACCTCCATTCTGTGACTTCACACACCTCCATTCTGTGTTCACACACCTCCATTCTATGACCTCACACACCCTCATTCTGTGATTTCACAAACCTCCATTCTATGACTTCACACATCCATTTTGACTTCACACACCTCCAATATATGACTTCAAACACCTCAATTCTGTGACTTCACACACCTCCATTCTATGACTTCATACCGTCCATTCTGTGACTTCACACACCTCCATTCTATGACTTCACACACTTCAATTCTATGACTTCACACACCTCCATTCTGTGATTTTACACACCTCCAATCTGACTTCACACACCTCCATTCTGTGACGTCACACACCTCCATTCCGTGACTTCCCACACCTCCATTCTGTGACTTCACACACCTCCATTCTATGATTTCACACACCTCCATTCTATGACTTCTCCCACCTCCATTCTATGACTTCACACCTCCATTCTGACTTCACACACATCCATTCTGTGACTTCACACACCTCCATTATATGTCTTCACACACCTCCATTCTATGTCTTCACATACCTCCATTCTATGACTTCCCACACCTCCATTCTGTGACTTCACACACCTCCATTCTATGACTTAACACACCTTCATTCTTACTTCACAAACATACATTCTATGACTTCACACACCTACATTCTATGACTTCACAAACCTCCATTCTGTGACTTCACACACCTCCATTCTGAGTTCACACACCTCCATTCGGTGACTTCACACACCTCCATTCTGACTTCACACACCTCCATTCTATGACTTCACACACTTCCATTCTATGACTTCACACACCTCCATTCTGTGACTTCACTCACGTCCATTCTATGACTTCACACTCCTCCATTCTATGACTTCACACACCTCCATTCTGACTTCACTCACCTCCATTCTATGACTTCACACTCCTCCATTCTGGCTTCACACAGCTCCATTCTGTGACTCAACAAAAATCCATTCTATGATTTCACACACCTCCATACTATGACTTCACACACCTCCATCTATGACTTCACACACCTCCATTCTGAGTTCACACACCTCCATTCTGTGACGTCACACACCTCCATTCTATGAGTTAACACATCTCCATTCTGTGACTTCACACACCTCCATTCTGACTTCACACACCTCCATTCTATGACTTCACACACCTCCATTCTAACTTCACACTCCTCCATTCTATGATTTCACACACCTCCATTCTATGACTTCCCCCAGCTCCATTCTATGACTTCACACACCTCCATTCTGTGACTTCACACACCTCCATTCTATGACTTCACACACCTCCATTGTGATTTCACACACCTGCATTCTATGAGTTCACACACCTCCATTCTGATTTCACACCTCCATTCTATGACTTCACACACCTCCACTCTGACTTCACACACCTGCATTCTGTGAATTCAAACACCTCCATTCTCTGATTTCACACACCTCCATTCTATGACTTCACACACCTCCATTCTATGACTTCACACACCTCCATTATATGACTTCACTAACCTCCATTCTGAATTCACACATCTCCATTCTGTGACTTCTCATACCTCCATTCTGACTTCACACACCTCCATTCTATGACTTCACTCACATCCACTCTGAATTCACACACCTCCATTCTGTTACTTCTCACACCTCCATTCTGACTTCACACACCTCCATTCGATGACTTCACACACCTCCATTCTAGGGGTTCACACACGTCCATTCTATGAGTTCACACACCTTCATTTTCACTTCACACACTTCCGTTCTATGACTTCACTCACTTTCATTCTTACCTCAGAAACATCCATTCCATGACTTCAAGCACCTCCATTATATGACTTCACAAACGTCCATTCTGTGACTTCACACACCTTCATTCTGAGTTCACACACCTCCATTCTGTGACTTCACACACCTCAATTCTGACTTCACACACCTCCATTCTATGACTTCACACACTTCAATTCTATGACTTCACACACCTCCATTCTGTGACTTCACACACCTCCATTCTGTGACTTCACACACCTCCATTCTGTGACTTCACACACCTCCATTCTATGACTTCACACACCTCCATTCTATGAAGTCACACACCTCCATTCTGTGACTTCACACACCTCCATTCTATGACTTCACACACCTCCATTCTGTGACTTCACCTACCTCCATTCTGAGTTCACACACCTCCATTCTGTGTCTTCACACACCTTCATTCTGTGACTTCACACATCTCCATTCTATGACATCACACTCCTCCATTCTATGACTTCACACACCTCAATTCTGTGACTTCACACACCTCCATTCTATGACTTCACACACCTCAATTGTGACTACACACACCTCGATTCTATGATTTAACACACTTCCATTCTGACTTCACACACCTCCATTCTATGACTTCATGCACCTCCATTCTGACTTCACACAGCTCCATTCTGTGTCTTTACAAAACTCCATTCTATGATTTCACACACCTCCATTCCATGACTTCACACACCTCCATCTATGACTTCACACACCTCCATTCTGAGTTCACACACCTCCATTCTATGACCGCACACACCTCCATTCTGAATTTACACACCTCCATTGTATGACTTGACACACCTCCATTCTGTGACTTCACACACCTCCATTCTCTGACTTCACACACTTCCATTCTGTGACTTCAAACACCTCCATTCTATGATTTCACACACCTCCATTGTATGACTTCACAACCTCCATTTTATGACTTCACACACCTCCATTCTATGACTTTACTCACCTTCATTCTGAATTCACACACCTCCGTTCTGTGACTTCTCACACCTCCATTCTGACTTCACACAGCTCCATTCTTTGACTTCCACACCTCCATTCTGTGACTTCACACACCACCATTCTATGACTTCACACACCTCCATTGTGACTTCACACACCTCCATTCTCTGACTACACACCCCTCTATTGTTTGACTTCACACACCTCAATTCTTTGACTTCACACATCTCCATTCCATGACTTCACACATTTCCATTCTATGACTTCATGCACCTCCATTCCACGACTTCACACACCTTCATTCTATGAGTTCAGAAACATCCAGTCTATGAGTTCACATACCACAATTTTGTCTTCACACACCTCCATTCTATGACTTCACACACCTTCATTCTTAATTCAGAAACATCCATTCTATGACTTCACACACATCCATTCTATGACTTCACAAACCTCCATTCTGTGACTTCACACACCTCCATTCTGAGTTCACACACCTCCATTCGGTGACTTCACACACCTCCATTCTGACTTCACACACCTCCATTCTATGACTTTACACACTTCCATTCTATGACTTCACACACCTCCATTCTGTGACTTCACACACCTCCATTCTGTGACTTCACACACCTTCATTCTATGAATTCACACACCTCCATTCTATGACTTCACACACCTTTATTCTATGATTTCACACATCCATTTTGACTTCACACACATAAAATATATGACTTCAAACACCTCAATTCTGTGACTTCACACACCTCCATTCTATGACTTCATACCTGTCCATTCTATGACTTCACAAACCTCCATTCTGTGACGGCACACACCTCCAATCTGTGACTTTACAAACCTCCATTCTATGATTTCACACACCTCCATTCTATGACTTCACACACCTCCATTCTGAGTTTACACACCTCCATTCTATGACTTCACACACCTCCATTCTTTGACGTCACACCTTTATTCTATGACTTCATACAACTTCATTCTTACTTTACAAACATCCATTCTATAACTTCACACACCTCCATTCTATGACTTCAAACAGCTCCATTCTGTGACTTCACAAACCTCCATTCTATGACTTCACACACCTCCATTCTGTGACTTCACACACCTCCATTGCATGACATCACACACTTCCATTGTGACGTCACTCACCTCCATTCTATGAGTTCACACACCTCCGTTCTGACTTCAAACACCTACATTCTATAACTTCACACACCTCCATTCTGTATTCACACAGCTCCATTCTGTGACTTCACAAAACTCCATTCTATGATTTCACACACCTCCATACTATGTCTTCACAGACCTCCAATCTATGACTTCACACACCTCCATTCAGTGACTTCACACACCTCCATTCTATGACTTCACACACCTTCATTCTTAATTCACAAACATACATTCTATGACTTCACACACCTCCATTCTATGACTTCACACACCTACATTCTTTGACTTCACACACCTCCATTCTGTGTTCACACACCTCAATTCTGAGACTTCACACACCTCCATTCTGACTTCACACACCTCCATTCTATGACTTCACACACCTCCATTCTATGACTTCACACACTTCCATTGTGACGTCACACACCTACATTCTATCAGTTCACACACCTCCATTCTGACTTCACACACCTCCATTCTATGACTTCACACACCTCCATTCTGACTTCACACACCTCTATTTTATGACTTCGCACACCTCCATTCTGATATCACACACCTCCATTCTATGACTTCATAGACCTCGAATCTGTAACTTCACTCGCCTGCATTCTATGACTTTACACTCCTCCATTCTATGACTTCCCACACCTCTTTCTATGACTTCACACACCTTCATTTTTACTTCAGAAACATCCATTCTATGACTTCACACACCTCCATACTATGACTTCACAAACCTCCATTCTGTGACATCACACACCTCCATTGTGAGTTCACACAACTCCATTCGGTGACTTCACACATCTCCATTCTGACTTCACACACCTCCATTCTATGACTTCACACACTTCCATTCTATGACTTCACACACCTCTATTCTGTGACTTCACAAACCTCCATTGTGTGACTTCACACACTTCCATTCTATGACTTCATAAACCTCCCTTTTATAATTTCTCACACCTCCATTCTGTGACTTCACACACCTCCATTCTATGACCTCACACACCCTCATTCTATGATATCACACACCTCCAATCTATGATTTCACACATCCATTTTGACTTCACACACCTCTAATATATGACTTCAAACACCTCAATTCTGTGACTTCACACACCTTCATTCCATGACTTCATACCGTCCATTCTGTTACTTCAAACACCTCCATTCTATGACTTCACACACTTCCATTCAATGACTTCACACACCTCCATTTTATAACTTCACTCACCTCCATTCTATGAGTTCACACACCTCCGTTCTGACTTCAAAGACCTACATTCTATGACTTCACACACCTCCATTCTGTATTCACACAGCTCCATTCTGTGACTTCACATAACTCCATTCTATGATTTCACACACCTCCATACTATGACTTCACACAACTCCATCTATGATTTCACACACCTGCATTCTGACATCACACACCTCCATTCTCTGACTTCACAGATCTCGAATCTGTGACTTCACTCACCTGCACATTATGACTTCACACTCCTAATTCTATGACTTTCCACACCTCCTTTCTATGACTTCACCACCTCCAATCTATGACTACACACCTCCATTCTGACTTCACACACCTTCATTCTGTGAATTCACACACCTCCATTCTATGTGTTCACATACCTCTATTCTATTACTTCACACACCTTCATTCTTACTTCAGAAACATCCATTCTATGACTTCACACAACCCCATTCTATGACTTCACAAACCTCCATTCTGTGACTTCACACACCTCCATTCTGAGTTCACACAACTTCATTCGGTGACTTCACACACCTCCATTCTGACTTCACACACCTCCATTCTATGACTTCACACACTTCCATTCTATGACTTCACAAACCTCCATTTTGTGACTTCACACACCTCCATTCTGTGTTCACACACCTCCATTCTATGACCTCACACACCCTCATTCTGTGATTTCACACACCTCCATTCTATGACTTCACACATCCGTTTTGACTTCACACACCTCCAATATATGACTTCAAACACCTCAATTCTGTGACTTCACACACCTCCATTCTATGACTTCATACCGTCCATTCTGTGACTTCACACACCTCCATTCTATGACTTCACACACTTCAATTCTATGACTTCACACACCTCCATTCTGTGACTTTACACACCTCCAATCTGACTTCACACACCTCCATTCTGTGACGTCACACACCTCCATTCCGTGACTTCCCACACCTCCATTCTGTGACTTCACACACCTCCATTCTATGATTTCACACACCTCCATTCTATGACTTCACCCACCTCCATTCTATGACTTCACACCTCCATTCTGACTTCACACACATCCATTCTGTGACTTCACACACCTCCATTATATGACTTCACACACCTCCATTCTATGTCTTCACATACCTCCATTCTGTGACTTCACACACCTCCATTCTGTGACTTCACACACCTCCATTCTATGACTTAACACACCTTCATTCTTACTTCACAAACATACATTCTATGACTTCACACACCTCCATTCTATGACTTCACACACCTACATTCTATGACTTCACAAACCTCCATTCTGTGACTTCACACACCTCCATTCTGAGTACACACACCTCCATTCGGTGACTTCACACACCTCCATTCTGACTTCACACACCTCCATTCTATGACTTCCCACACTTCCATTCTATGACTTCACACACCTCCATTCTGTGACTTCACACACCTCTATTGTGAGTTCAAACACCTCCATTCTGTGACTTCACACACCTCCATTCTGTGATGTCACACATCTCCATTCTATGAATTCACACACCTCCATTCTATGACTTCACACACCTCAATTCTGTGACTTCACACACATCCATTCTATGACTTCACACACCTCCATTTTGACTTCACACACTTCTATTCTATGACTTCACACACCTCCATTCTGACTTCACACAGCTCCATTCTGTGACTTCACAAAACTCCATTCTATGATTTCACACACCTCCATACTATGACTTCACACACCTACATCTATGACTTCACACACCTCCTTCTATGACTTCACACACCTCCATTCTGAGTTCACACACCTCCATTCTGTGACTTCACAGAACTCCATTCGGACTTCACTCACCTCCATTGTATGACTTCACACACCTCCATTCTGTGACTTCACACACCTCCATTCTATGACTTCACACACTTCCATTGTGACATCACACACCTCCATTCTATGAGTTCACTTATCTCCATTCTATGACTTCACACACCTCCATTCTTAATTCACAAACCTCCATTCCATGACTTCACAGACCTCGTATCTTTGACTTCACTCACCTCCACTCTACGACTTCACACTCCTCCATTCTATGGCTTCCCACACCTCCTTTCTACGACTTCACCCACCTCCATTCTGCGATTTCACACCTCCATTCTGACTTCACACATCTCCATTCTGTGACTTCACACACCTCCATTCTGAATTGACACACCTCCATCCTGTGACTTCACATACCTCCATTCTGACTTCACAACGCACCATTCTATGACTTGCCACAACTCCATTCTGTGACGTCACACACCTCCATTCTATGACTTCACACACCTTCATTCTTTCTTCAAAAACATCCATTCTATGACTTCACACACCTCCATTCTGACTTCACTCACCTCCATTCTATGACTTCACACTCCTCCATTCTGGCTTCACACAGCTCCATTCTGTGACTCAACAAAAATCCATTCTATGATTTCAGACACCTCCATACTATGACTTCACACACCTCCATCTATGACTTCACACACCTCCATTCTGAGTTCACACACCTCCATTCTGTGACTTCACACACCTCCATTCTGACTTCACACACCTCCATTGTATGACTTCACACACCTCCATTCTATGACTTCACACACTTCCATTGTGACGTCACACACCTCCATTCTATGAGTTAACACATCTCCATTCTATGACTTCACACACCTCCATTCTGACTTCACACACCTCCATTCTATGACTTCACACACCTGCATTCTAACTTCACACTCCTCCATTCTATGATTTCATACACCTCCATTCTATGACTTCACCCAGCTCCATTCTATGACTTCACACACCTCCATTCTGTGACTTCACACACCTCCATTCTATGACTTCACACACCTGCATTCTATGAGTTCACACACCTCCATTCTGATTTCACACCTCAATTCTATGACTTCACACACCTCAACTCTGACTTCACACACATCCATTCTGTGAATTCAAACACCTCCATTCTATGATTTCACACACCTCCATTGTATGACTTCACACACCTCCATTGTATGACTTCACACACCTCCATTATATGACTTCACTAACCTCCATTCTGAATTCACACATCTCCATTCTGTGACTTCCCATACCTCCATTCCGACTTCACACACCTCCATTCTATGACTTCACTCACATCCATTCTGAATTCACACACCTCCATTCTGTCACTTCTCATACCTCCATTCTGACTTCACACACCTCCATTCGATGACTTCACACAACTCCATTCTATGAGTTCACACACGACCATTCTATGAGTTCACACACCTTCATTTTGAATTCACACACCTCCATTCTATGACTTCACTCACCTTCATTCTTACCTCAGAGACATCCATTCTATGACTTCAAACACCTCCATTATATGACTTCACAAACCTCCATTCTGTGACTTCACACACCTCCATTCTGAGTTCACACACCTCCATTCTGTGACTTCACACACCTCCATTCTGACTTCACACACCTCCATTCTATGACTTCACACACTTCAATTCTGTGACTTCACACACCTCCATTCTGTGACTTCACACACCTCCATTCTGTGACTTCACACACCTCCATTCTATGACTTCACACACCTCCATTCTATGAAGTCACACACCTCCATTCTGTGACTTCACACACCTCCATTCTATGACTTCACACACCTCCATTCTGTGACTTCACCTACCTCCATTCTGAGTTCACACACCTCCATTCTGTGTCTTCACACACCTTCATTCTGTGACTTCACACATCTCCATTCTATGACATCACACTCCTCCATTCTATGACTTCACACACCTCAATTCTGTGACTTCACACACCTCCATTCTATGACTTCACACACCTCAATTGTGACTACACACACCTCGATTCTATGATTTAACACACTTCCATTCTGACTTCACACACCTCCATTCTATGACTTCATGCACCTCCATTCTGACTTCACACAGCTCCATTCTGTGTCTTTACAAAACTCCATTCTATGATTTCACACACCTCCATTCCATGACTTCACACACCTCCATCTATGACTTCACACACCTCCATTCTGAGTTCACACACCTCCATTCTATGACCGCACACACCTCCATTCTGAATTTACACACCTCCATTGTATGACTTGACACACCTCCATTCTGTGACTTCACACACCTCCATTGTCTGACTTCACACACTTCCATTCTGTGACTTCAAACACCTCCATTCTATGATTTCACACACCTCCATTGTATGACTTCACAACCTCCATTTTATGACTTCACACACCTCCATTCTATGACTTTACTCACCTTCATTCTGAATTCACACACCTCCGTTCTGTGACTTCTCACACCTCCATTCTGACTTCACACAGCTCCATTCTTTGACTTCCACACCTCCATTCTGTGACTTCACACACCACCATTCTATGACTTCACACACCTCCATTGTGACTCCACACACCTCCATTCTATGAGTTCACTCGCCTCTATTCTGACTTCACACACCTCCATTCTATGGCTTCACACACCTCCACTCTGAATTCACACACCTCCATTCTATGACTTCGCACACCTCTATTCTGACTTCACACACATCCATTCGATGACTTCACACACCTCCATTCTGTGACTTCACACACCTCCATTTGTGACTTCACACACCATTTTTTGACTTCACACACCTCCATTCTGTGACTTCACAGAACTCCATTCTGTGACTTGACACACCTCCGTTTTGACTTCACACACCTCCATTCTCTGACTACACACCCCTCTATTGTTTGACTTCACACACCTCAATTCTTTGACTTCACACATCTCCATTCCATGACTTCACACATTTCCATTCTATGACTTCATGCACCTCCATTCCACGACTTCACACACCTTCATTCTATGAGTTCAGAAACATCCAGTCTATGAGTTCACATACCACAATTTTGTCTTCACACACCTTCATTCTTAATTCAGAAACATCCATTCTATGACTTCACACACATCCATTCTATGACTTCACAAACCTCCATTCTGTGACTTCACACACCTCCATTCTGAGTTCACACACCTCCATTCGGTGACTTCACACACCTCCATTCTGACTTCACACACCTCCATTCTATGACTTTACACACTTCCATTCTATGACTTCACACACCTCCATTCTGTGACTTCACACACCTCCATTCTGTGACTTCACACACCTTCATTCTATGAATTCACACACCTCCATTCTATGACTTCACACACCTTTATTCTATGATTTCACACATCCATTTTGACTTCACACACATAAAATATATGACTTCAAACACCTCAATTCTGTGACTTCACACACCTCCATTCTATGACTTCATACCTGTCCATTCTATGACTTCACAAACCTCCATTCTGTGACGGCACACACCTCCAATCTGTGACTTTACGAACCTCCATTCTATGATTTCACACACCTCCATTCTATGACTTCACACACCTCCATTCTGAGTTTACACACCTCCATTCTATGACTTCACACACCTCCATTCTTTGACGTCACACCTTTATTCTATGACTTCATACAACTTCATTCTTACTTTACAAACATCCATTCTATAACTTCACACACCTCCATTCTATGACTTCAAACAGCTCCATTCTGTGACTTCACACACCTCCATTCTATGACTTCACACACCTCCATTCTGTGACTTCACACACCTCCATTGCATGACATCACACACTTCCATTGTGACGTCACTCACCTCCATTCTATGAGTTCACACACCTCCGTTCTGACTTCAAACACCTACATTCTATAACTTCACACACCTCCATTCTGTATTCACACAGCTCCATTCTGTGACTTCACAAAACTCCATTCTATGATTTCACACACCTCCATACTATGTCTTCACACACCTCCAATCTATGACTTCACACACCTCCATTCAGTGACTTCACACACCTCCATTCTATGACTTCACACACCTTCATTCTTAATTCACAAACATACATTCTATGACTTCACACACCTCCATTCTATGACTTCACACACCTACATTCTTTGACTTCACACACCTCCATTCTGTGTTCACACACCTCAATTCTGAGACTTCACACACCTCCATTCTGACTTCACACACCTCCATTCTATGACTTCACACACCTCCATTCTATGACTTCACACACTTCCATTGTGACGTCACACACCTACATTCTATCAGTTCACACACCTCCATTCTGACTTCACACACCTCCATTCTATGACTTCACACACCTCCATTCTGACTTCACACACCTCTATTTTATGACTTCGCACACCTCCATTCTGATATCACACACCTCCATTCTATGACTTCATAGACCTCGAATCTGTAACTTCACTCGCCTGCATTCTATGACTTTACACTCCTCCATTCTATGACTTCCCACACCTCTTTCTATGACTTCACACACCTTCATTTTTACTTCAGAAACATCCATTCTATGACTTCACACACCTCCATACTATGACTTCACAAACCTCCATTCTGTGACATCACACACCTCCATTGTGAGTTCACACAACTCCATTCGGTGACTTCACACATCTCCATTCTGACTTCACACACCTCCATTCTATGACTTCACACACTTCCATTCTATGACTTCACACACCTCTATTCTGTGACTTCACAAACCTCCATTGTGTGACTTCACACACTTCCATTCTATGACTTCATAAACCTCCCTTTTATAATTTCTCACACCTCCATTCTGTGACTTCACACACCTCCATTCTATGACCTCACACACCCTCATTCTATGATATCACACACCTCCAATCTATGATTTCACACATCCATTTTGACTTCACACACCTCTAATATATGACTTCAAACACCTCAATTCTGTGACTTCACACACCTTCATTCCATGACTTCATACCGTCCATTCTGTTACTTCAAACACCTCCATTCTATGACTTCACACACTTCCATTCAATGACTTCACACACCTCCATTTTATAACTTCACTCACCTCCATTCTATGAGTTCACACACCTCCGTTCTGACTTCAAAGACCTACATTCTATGACTTCACACACCTCCATTCTGTATTCACACAGCTCCATTCTGTGACTTCACATAACTCCATTCTATGATTTCACACACCTCCATACTATGACTTCACACAACTCCATCTATGATTTCACACACCTGCATTCTGACATCACACACCTCCATTCTCTGACTTCACAGATCTCGAATCTGTGACTTCACTCACCTGCACATTATGACTTCACACTCCTAATTCTATGACTTTCCACACCTCCTTTCTATGACTTCACCACCTCCAATCTATGACTACACACCTCCATTCTGACTTCACACACCTTCATTCTGTGAATTCACACACCTCCATTCTATGTGTTCACATACCTCTATTCTATTACTTCACACACCTTCATTCTTACTTCAGAAACATCCATTCTATGACTTCACACAACCCCATTCTATGACTTCACAAACCTCCATTCTGTGACTTCACACACCTCCATTCTGAGTTCACACAACTTCATTCGGTGACTTCACACACCTCCATTCTGACTTCACACACCTCCATTCTATGACTTCACACACTTCCATTCTATGACTTCACAAACCTCCATTTTGTGACTTCACACACCTCCATTCTGTGTTCACACACCTCCATTCTATGACCTCACACACCCTCATTCTGTGATTTCACACACCTCCATTCTATGACTTCACACATCCGTTTTGACTTCACACACCTCCAATATATGACTTCAAACACCTCAATTCTGTGACTTCACACACCTCCATTCTATGACTTCATACCGTCCATTCTGTGACTTCACACACCTCCATTCTATGACTTCACACACTTCAATTCTATGACTTCACACACCTCCATTCTGTGACTTTACACACCTCCAATCTGACTTCACACACCTCCATTCTGTGACGTCACACACCTCCATTCCGTGACTTCCCACACCTCCATTCTGTGACTTCACACACCTCCATTCTATGATTTCACACACCTCCATTCTATGACTTCACCCACCTCCATTCTATGACTTCACACCTCCATTCTGACTTCACACACATCCATTCTGTGACTTCACACACCTCCATTATATGACTTCACACACCTCCATTCTATGTCTTCACATACCTCCATTCTGTGACTTCACACACCTC
Organism: Megascapheus bottae; assembly: GCA_024803745.1. Taxonomy (NCBI): domain Eukaryota; kingdom Metazoa; phylum Chordata; class Mammalia; order Rodentia; family Geomyidae; genus Megascapheus; species Megascapheus bottae. The sequence continues at coordinate 300,488 of JANJXV010000147.1, read as the reverse complement.
CATTCTGTGACTTCACACACCTCCATTCTATGACTTAACACACCTTCATTCTTACTTCACAAACATACATTCTATGACTTCACACACCTCCATTCTATGACTTCACACACCTACATTCTATGACTTCACAAACCTCCATTCTGTGACTTCACACACCTCCATTCTGAGTACACACACCTCCATTCGGTGACTTCACACACCTCCATTCTGACTTCACACACCTCCATTCTATGACTTCCCACACTTCCATTCTATGACTTCACACACCTCCATTCTGTGACTTCACACACCTCTATTGTGAGTTCAAACACCTCCATTCTGTGACTTCACACACCTCCATTCTGTGATGTCACACATCTCCATTCTATGAATTCACACACCTCCGTTCTATGACTTCACACACCTCAATTCTGTGACTTCACACACATCCATTCTATGACTTCACACACCTCCATTTTGACTTCACACACTTCTATTCTATGACTTCACACACCTCCATTCTGACTTCACACAGCTCCATTCTGTGACTTCACAAAACTCCATTCTATGATTTCACACACCTCCATACTATGACTTCACACACCTACATCTATGACTTCACACACCTCCTTCTATGACTTCACACACCTCCATTCTGAGTTCACACACCTCCATTCTGTGACTTCACAGAACTCCATTCGGACTTCACTCACCTCCATTGTATGACTTCACACACCTCCATTCTGTGACTTCACACACCTCCATTCTATGACTTCACACACTTCCATTGTGACATCACACACCTCCATTCTATGAGTTCACTTATCTCCATTCTATGACTTCACACACCTCCATTCTTAATTCACAAACCTCCATTCCATGACTTCACAGACCTCGTATCTTTGACTTCACTCACCTCCACTCTACGACTTCACACTCCTCCATTCTATGGCTTCCCACACCTCCTTTCTACGACTTCACCCACCTCCATTCTGCGATTTCACACCTCCATTCTGACTTCACACATCTCCATTCTGTGACTTCACACACCTCCATTCTGAATTGACACACCTCCATCCTGTGACTTCACATACCTCCATTCTGACTTCACAACGCACCATTCTATGACTTGCCACAACTCCATTCTGTGACGTCACACACCTCCATTCTATGACTTCACACACCTTCATTCTTTCTTCAAAAACATCCATTCTATGACTTCACACACCTCCATTCTGACTTCACTCACCTCCATTCTATGACCTCACACTCCTCCATTCTGGCTTCACACAGCTCCATTCTGTGACTCAACAAAAATCCATTCTATGATTTCAGACACCTCCATACTATGACTTCACACACCTCCATCTATGACTTCACACACCTCCATTCTGAGTTCACACACCTCCATTCTGTGACTTCACACACCTCCATTCTGACTTCACACACCTCCATTGTATGACTTCACACACCTCCATTCTATGACTTCACACACTTCCATTGTGACGTCACACACCTCCATTCTATGAGTTAACACATCTCCATTCTATGACTTCACACACCTCCATTCTGACTTCACACACCTCCATTCTATGACTTCACACACCTGCATTCTAACTTCACACTCCTCCATTCTATGATTTCATACACCTCCATTCTATGACTTCACCCAGCTCCATTCTATGACTTCACACACCTCCATTCTGTGACTTCACACACCTCCATTCTATGACTTCACACACCTGCATTCTATGAGTTCACACACCTCCATTCTGATTTCACACCTCATTTCTATGACTTCACACACCTCAACTCTGACTTCACACACATCCATTCTGTGAATTCAAACACCTCCATTCTATGATTTCACACACCTCCATTGTATGACTTCACACACCTCCATTGTATGACTTCACACACCTCCATTATATGACTTCACTAACCTCCATTCTGAATTCACACATCTCCATTCTGTGACTTCCCATACCTCCATTCCGACTTCACACACCTCCATTCTATGACTTCACTCACATCCATTCTGAATTCACACACCTCCATTCTGTCACTTCTCATACCTCCATTCTGACTTCACACACCTCCATTCGATGACTTCACACAACTCCATTCTATGAGTTCACACACGACCATTCTATGAGTTCACACACCTTCATTTTGAATTCACACACCTCCATTCTATGACTTCACTCACCTTCATTCTTACCTCAGAGACATCCATTCTATGACTTCAAACACCTCCATTATATGACTTCACAAACCTCCATTCTGTGACTTCACACACCTCCATTCTGAGTTCACACACCTCCATTCTGTGACTTCACACACCTCCATTCTGACTTCACACACCTCCATTCTATGACTTCACACACTTCAATTCTATGACTTCACACACCTCCATTCTGTGACTTCACACACCTCTATTCTGTGACTTCCCACACCTCCATTCGATGACTTCACACACCTCCATTCTATGACTTCACACACCTACATTCTATGAAGTCACACACCTCCATTCTGTGACTTCACACACCTCCATTCTATGACTTCACACACCTATATTCTGTGACTTCACCTACCTCCATTCTGAGTTCACACACCTCCATTCTGTGACTTCACACACCTTCATTCTGTGACTTCACACATCTCCATTCTATGACATCACACTCCTCCATTCTATGACTTCACACACCTCAATTCTGTGACTTCACACACCTCCATTCTATGACTTCACACACCTCAATTGTGACTTCACACACCTCGATTCTATGATTTAACACACCTCCATTCTGACTTCACACACCTCCATTCTATGATTTCACTCACCTCCATTCTGACTTCACACAGCTCCATTCTGTGACTTCACAAAACTCCATTCTATGATTTCACACACCTCCATTCCATGACTTCACACACCTCCATCTATGACTTCACACACCTCCATTCTATGACTTCACACAGCTCAATTGTGACTTCACACACCTCGATTCTATGATTTAACACACCTCCATTCTGACTTCACACACCTCCATTCTGTGACTTCACACACCTCCATTCTATGACTTCACACACTTCCATTCTGTGTCTTCAAACACCTCCATTCTATGATTTCACACACCTCCATTGTATGACTTCACAACCTCCATTGTATGACTTCACACACCTCCATTCTATGACTTTACTCACCTTCATTCTGAATTCACACACCTCCGTTCTGTGACTTCTCACACCTCCATTCTGACTTCACACAGCTCCATTCTATGACTTCCAGACCTTCATTCTGTGACTTCACACACCACCATTCTATGACTTCACACACCTCCATTGTGACTCCACACACCTCCATTCTATGAGTTCACTCGCCTCTATTCTGACTTCACACACCTCCATTCTATGGCTTCACACACCTCCACTCAGACTTCACACACCTCCATTCTATGACTTCGCACACCTCTATTCTGACTTCACACACATCCATTCGATGACTTCACACACCTCCATTCTGTGACTTCACACACCTCCATTTGTGACTTCACACACCATTTTTTGACTTCACACACCTCCATTCTGTGACTTCACAGAACTCCATTCTGTGACTTGACACACCTCCGTTTTGATTTCACACACCTCCATTCTCTGACTACACACACCTATATTGTTTGAATTCACACACCTCAATTCTTTGACTTCACACATCTCCATTCCATGACTTCACACACCTCCATTCTATGAGTTCACACACCTACATTCTATGAGTTCACACACCTTCATTTTGACTTCACACACCTCCATTCTATGACTTCACACACCTTCATTCTTACTTCAGAAACATCCGTTCTATGACTTCATATACCTCCATTATATGACTTCACAAACCTCCATTCTGTGACTTCACACACCTCCATTTTGTGACTTCACACACCTCCATTCTATGAGTTCATACCATCCATTCTGTGACTTCACACACCTCCATTCTATGACTTCACACACTTCAATTCTATGACTTCACACACCTCCATTCTGTGAGTTCACACACCTCCATTCTGAGTTCACACACCTCCATTCTGTGACTTCACACACCTCCATTCTGTGACTTCACACACTTCCATTCTATGAATTCACACACCTCCATTCTATGAGTTCACACACCCCCATTCTGTGACTTCACACACCTCCATTCTATGAGTTCATAGCATCCATTCTGTGACTTCACACACCTCCATTCTATGACTTCACACACTTCCATTCTATGACTTCACACACCTCCGTTCTGTGACTTTACATACCTCCATTCTGAGTTCACACATCTCCATTCTGTGACTTCACACAACGCCATTGTGTGACTTCCCACACCTCCATTCTGTGACTTCACACACCTCCATTCTATGACTTTGCACACCTTTATTCTGACTTCACACACCTCCATTCTGTGATTTCACACACCTCCATTCGATGACCTCACACACCTATATTCTTTGACTTCACACACCTCCATTTTGACTTCACACACCTCCATTCTGTGACTACACACACTTACATTTGTGACTTATCACACCACCTTTTTGACTTCACACATCTCCATTCTGTGATTTCACACACCTCCATTCTGTGACTTCACACACCTCCATTCTGTGACTTCACACAAATCCAATCTGTGACTTCACGTACCTATCTTCCGTGACTTCACCCACCTCCATTCTATGACTTCACACACCTCCATTGTATGACATCACACACCTCCATTCTATGACTTCACACACTTCCATTCTATGACTTCACACACCTTCATTCTATGACTTCACACACATCCATTCTATGACTTCACACACCTCCATTCTATGAGTTCACACACCTCCATTCTTTGACTTCACACACCTCCATTTTGACTTCACACACCTCCATTCTTTGACTTCATACACCTCCATTCCACGACTTCACACACCTTCATTCTATGAGTTCAGAAACATCCAGTCTATGAGTTCACACACCACAATTTTGTCTTCACACACCTCCATCCTAGGACTTCACACACCTTCACTCTTAATTCAGAAACATCCATTCTATGACTTCACACACCTCCATTCTATGACTTCACAAACCTCCATTTTGTGACTTCACACACCTCCATTCTGAGTTCACACACCTCCATTCGGTGACTTCACACACCTCCATTCTGACTTCACACACCTCCATTCTATGACTTTACACACTTCCATTCTATGACTTCACACACCTCCATTCTGTGACTTCACACACCTCCATTCTGTGACTTCACACACCTTCATTCTATGAATTCACACAGCTCCATTCTATGACTTCACACACCTCTATTCTATGATTTCACACATCCATTTTGACTTCACACTCATAAAATATATGACTTCAAACACCTCAATTCTGTGACTTCACACACCTCCATTCTATGTCTTCATACCCTTCCATTCTGTGACTTCACACACCTCCATTCTATGACTTCACACACCTCCATTCTGTGACTTCACCCACCTCCATTCTGTGACTTCACTCACCTCCATTCTCCGACTTCACACCCTTCCAATTTGACTTCACATACCTCCATTCTATGACTTCACAAACCTCCATTCTATGACGTCACACACCTCCAATCTGTGACTTTACAAACCTCCATTCTATGATTTCACACACCTCCATTCTATGACTTCACACACCTCCATTTTATGACGTCACACAAATCCATTTTGACTTTACACACCTCCATTATGTGACTTCACACACCTCCCTTCTGTGTCTTCACACACCTCCATTCTATGAATTCACACACCTTAATTCTGTGATTCACACACCTCCATTCAATGACTTCACACACTTCAATTCTATGATTTCACATACCTCCATGCTGTGACTTCACACACCTCCATTCTGAGTTCACACATCTCCATTCTGTGACTTCACAAACCTCCATTCTATGATTTCACACAGCTCCATTCTATGACTTCACACACCTCCATTTTATGACGTCACACACCTCCATTTTGACTTCTCACACCTCCATTCTGTGACTTCACACACTTCCATTCTATGACTTCACACACTTCCTTTGTGACGTCACACACCTCCATTCTATGAGTTCACGCACCTCCATTCTATGACTTCACACACCTCCATTCTGACTTCACACACCTCCATTCTATGACTTCACAGACCTCGAATATGTGACTTCACTCACCTCCACTCTATGACTTCACACTCCTCCATTCTATGACTTCCCACATCTCCTTTCTATGACTTCACCCACATCCATTTTATGACTTCACACACCTCCATTCTGTATTCACACAGCTCCATTCTGTGATTTCACAAAACTCCATTCTATGATTTCACACACCTCCATTCTATGACTTCACACACCTCCATTTTATGACGTCACACACCTACATTTTGACTTCACACACCTCCATTATGTGACTTCACACACCTCCCTTCTGTGTCTTCACACACATCCATTCTATGCCTTCACACACCTTCATTCTGTGACTTCACACACCTCCATTCTATGACTTCACACACTTCCATTCTATGATTTCACATACCTCCATGCTGTGACTTCACACACCTCGATTCTGTGACTTCACACACCTTCATTCTTAGTTCACACACCTCCATTCTGTGACTTCACAAACCTCCATTCTATGATTTCAAACAGCTCCATTCTATGAATTCACACACCTCCATTTTATGACGTCACACACCTTCATTCTTAGTTCACACACCTCCATTCTGTGACTTCACAAACCTCCATTCTATGATTTCAAACAGCTCCATTCTATGAATTCACACACCTCCATTCTATGACTTCACACACCTCCATTCTGACTTCACACACCTCCATTCTATGACTTCACAGACCTCGAATATGTGACTTCACTCACCTCCACCCTAGGACGTCACACTCCTCCATTCTGAGTTCACACAACTCCATTTGGTGACTTCACACACCTCCATTCTGACATCACACACCTCCTTTCTATGACTTCACACACTTCCATTCTATGACTTCACACACCTCCATTCTGTGACTTCACACACCTCCATTCTGTGTTCACACACCTCCATTCTATGACTTCACCGACCTCGAATATGTGACTTCACTCACCTCCACTCTAGGACTTCACACTCCTCCATTCTATGACTTCCCACATCTCCTTTCTATGACTTCACCCACCTCCATTTTATGACTTCACACACCTCCATTCTGTGACATCACACACCTCCATTCTATGACCTCACACACCCTCATTCTGTGATTTCACACACCTCCATTCTATGACTTCACACATTCATTTTGACTTCACACACCTCCAATATATGACTTCAAACACCTCAATTCTGTGATTTCACACACCTCCATTCTATGACTTCACACACTTCAATTCTATGACTTCACACACCTCCATTCTGTGACTTTACACACCTCAATTCTGACTTCACACACCTCCATTCTGTGACATCACACACCTCCATTCTGTGACTTCCCACACCTCCATTCTGTGACTTCACACACCTCCATTCTATGATTTCACACACCTCCATTCTATGACTTCACCCACCTCCATTCTATGACTTCACACCTCCATTCTGACTTCACACACATCCATTCTGTGACTTCACACACCTCCATTATATGACTTCACACACCTCCATTCTATGTCTTCACACACCTCGAATCTATGACTTCACACACCTCCGTTCTGTGACTTCACACACCTCCATTCTATGACTTCACACACCTTCATTCTTACTTCACAAACATACATTCTATGACTTCACACACCTCCATTCTATGACTTCACACACCTACATTCTTTGACTTCACACAACTCCATTCTGTGTTCACACACCTCAATTCTGAGACTTCACACACCTCCATTCTGACTTCACACACCTCCATTCTATGACTTCACACACCTCCATTCTATGACTTCACACACTTCCATTGTGACGTCACACACCTCCATTCTATGAGTTCACACACCTCCATTCTGACTTCACACACCTCCATTCTATGACTTCAAACACCTCCATTCTGACTTCACACACCTCTATTTTATGACTTCGCACACCTCCATTCTGATATCACACACCTCCATTCTATGACTTCACAGACCTCGAATCTGTGACTTCACTCGCCTGCATTCTATGACTTTACACTCCTCCATTCTATGACTTCACAGATCTCGAATCTGTGACTTCACTCACCTGCACTTTATGACTTCACACTCCTAATTCTATGACTTTCCACACCTCCTTTCTATGATTTCACCACCTCCAATCTATGACTACAAACCCCATTCTGACTTCACACACCTTCATTCTGTGAATTCACACACCTCCATTCTATGTGTTCACATACCTCCATTCTATTACTTCACACACCTTCATTCTTACTTCAGAAACATCCATTCTATGACTTCACACAACCCCATTCTATGACTTCACAAACCTCCATTCTGTGACTTCACACACCTCCATTCTGAGTTCACACAACTTCATTCGGTGACTTCACACACCTCCATTCTGACTTCACACACCTCCATTCTATGACTTCACACACTTCCATTCTATGACTTCACACACCTCCATTCTGTGACTTCACACACCTCCATTCTGTGTTCACACACCTACATTCTATGACCTCACACACCCTCATTCTGTGATTTCACACACCTCCATTCTATGACTTCACACATCCATTTTGTCTTCACACACCTCCAATATATGACTTCAAACACCTCAATAATGTGACTTCACACACCTCCATTGTATGACTTCATACCGTCCATTCTGTGACTTCACACACTTCAATTCTATGACTTCACACACCTCCATTCTGTGACTTTACACACCTCCAAACTGACTTCACACACCTCCATTCTGTGACGTCACACACCTCCATTCTGTGACTTCCCACACCTCCATTCTGTGACTTCACACACCTCCATTCTATGATTTCACACTCCTCCATTCTATGACTTCACCCACCTCCATTCTATGACTTCACACCTCCATTCTGACTTCACACACATCCATTCTGTGACTTCACACACCTCCATTATATGACTTCACACACCTCCATTCTATGTCTTCACATACCTCAATTCTATGACTTCACACACCTCCATTCTGTGACTTCACACACCTCCATTCTATGACTTAACACACCTTCATTCTTACTTCTCAAAAATACATTCTATGACTTCACACACCTCCATTCTATGACTTCACACACCTACATTCTATGACTTCACAAACCTCCATTCTGTGACTTCACACACCTCCATTCTGAGTTCACACACCTCCATTCGGTGACTTCACACACCTCCATTCTGACTTCACACACCTCCATTCTATGACTTTACACACTTCCATTCTATGACTTCACACACCTCCATTCTGTGACTTCACACACCTCCATTCTGTGACTTCACACACCTTCATTCTATGAATGAACACACCTCCATTATATGACTTCACACACCTCTATTCTATGATTTCACACATCCATTTTGACTTCACACACATAAAATATATGACTTCAAATACCTCAATTCTGTGACTTCACACACCTCCATTCTATGACTTCATACCCGTCCATTCTGTGACTTCACACACCTCCATTCTATGACTTCACACACCTCCATTCTGTGACTTCACACACCTCCATTCTCCGACTTCACACCCCTCCAATTTGACTTCACATACCTCCATTCTATGACTTCACAACCCTCCATTCTGTGACGTCACACACCTCCAATCTGTGACTTCACAAACCTCCATTCTATGATTTCACACACCTCCATTCTATACTTCACACACCTCCATTTTATGACGTCACACACCTCCATTTTGACTTCACACACCTATATTATTTGACTTCACACACCTCCCTTCTGTGTCTTCACACACCTCCATTCTATGAATTCACACACCTTCATTCTGTGATTCACACACCTCCATTCAATGACTTCACACACTTATATTCTATGATTTCACATACCTCCATGCTGTGACTTCACACATCTCCATTCTGAGTTCACACATCTCCATTCTGTGACTTCACAAACGTCCATTCCATGATTTCACACAGCTCCATTCTATGACTTCACACACCTCCATTTTATGACGTCACACACCTCCATTTTGACTTCTCACACCTCCATTCTGTGACTTCACACACTTTCATTCTATGACTTCACACACTACCTTTGTGACGTCACACACCTCCATTCTATGAGTTCACACACCTCCATTCTATGACTTCACACACCTCCATTCTGACTTCACACACCTCCATTCTATGACTTCACAGACCTCGAATATGTGACTTCACTCACCACTCTATGACTTCACACTCTTACATTGTATGACTTCCCACATCTCCTTTCTATGACTTCACCCACCTCCATTTTATGACTTCACACACCTCCATTCTGTATTCACACAGCTCCATTCTGTGATTTCACAAAACTCCATTCTATGATTTCACACACCTCCATTCTATGACTTCACACACCTCCATTTTATGACGTCACACACCTACATTTTGACTTCACACACCTCCATTATGTGACTTCACACACCTCCATTCTGTGTCTTCACACACATCCATTCTATGCCTTCACACACCTTCATTCTGTGACTTCACACACCTCCATTCTATGACTTCACACACTTCCATTCTATGATTTCACATACCTCCATGCTGTGACTTCACACACCTCCATTCTGTGACTTCACACACCTCCATTCTGAGTTCACACACCTCCATTCTGTGACTTCACAAACCTCCATTCTATGATTTCACACAGCTCCATTCTATGACTTCACACACCTCCATTTTATGACGTCACACACCTCCATTTTGACTTCTCACACCTCCGTTCTGTGACTTCACACACTTCCATTCTATGACTTCACACACTTCCTTTGTGACGTCACACACCTCCATTCTATGAGTTCACACACCTCCATTCTATGACTTCACACACCTCCATTCTGACTTCACACACCTCCATTCTATGACTTCACAGACCTCGAATATGTGACTTCACTCACCTCCACTCTATGACTTCACACTCTTCCATTCTATGACTTCCCACATCTCCTTTCTATGACTTCACCCACCTCCATTTTATGACTTCACACACCTCCATTCTGTACTCACACAGCTCCATTCTGTGACTTCACAAAACTCCATTCTATGATTTCACACACCTCCATTCTATGACTTCACACACCTCCATTTTATGACGTCACACACCTCCATTCTGACTTCACACACCTCCATTCTCTGACTTCACAGACCTCGAATATGTGACTTCACTCACCTCCTCTCTATGACTTCACACTCTTCCATTCTATGACTTCCCACATCTCCTTTCTATGACTTCACCCACCTCCATTTTATGACTTCACACACCTCCATTCTGTATTCACACAGCTCCATTCTGTGACTTCACAAAACTCCATTCTATGATTTCACACTCCTCCATTCTATGACTTTCCACACCTCCTTTCTATGACTTCACCACCTCCAATCTATGACTACACACCTCCATTCTGACTTCACACACCTTCATTCTTACTTCAGAAACATCCATTCTATGACTTCACACAACCCCATTCTATGACTTCACAAACCTCCATTCTGTGACTTCACACTCCTCCATTCTGACTTCACACAACTCCATTTGGTGACTTCACACACCTCCATTCTGACTTCACACACCTCCTTTCTATGACTTCACACACCTCCAATCTATGACTTCACACACCTCCATTCTGTGACTTCACACACCACCATTCTGTGTTCACACACCTCCATTCTATGACTTCACCGACCTCGAATATGTGATTTCACTCACCTCCACTCTAGGACTTCACACTCCTCCATTCTATGACTTCCCACATCTACTTTCTATGACTTCACCCACCTCCATTTTATGACTTCACACACCTCTATTCTGTGACATCACACACCTCCATTCTATGGCCTCACACACCCTCATTCTGTGATTTCACACACCTCCATTCTATGATTTCACACATCCATTTTGACTTCACACACCTCCAATATATGACTTCAAACACCTCAATTCTGTGATTTCACACACCTCCATTCTATGACTTCACACACTTCAATTCTATGACTTCACACACGTCCATTCTGTGACTTTACACACCTCCATTCTGACTTCACACACCTCCATTCTGTGACGTCACACACCTCCATTCTGTGACTTCCCACACCTCCATTCTGTGACTTCACACACTTCCATTCTATGATTTCACACACCTCTATTCTATGACTTCACCCACCTCCATTCTATGATTCACACCTCCATTCTGACTTCACACACATCCATTCTGTGTCTTCACACACCTCCATTATATGACTTCACACACCTCCATTCTATGTCTTCACACACCTCCAATCTATGACTTCACACACCTCCATTCTGTGAATTCACACACCTCCATTCTATGACTTCACACACCTTCATTCTTACTTCACAAACATACATTCTATGACTTCACACACCTCCATTCTATGACTTCACACACCTACATTCTTTGACTTCACACACCTCCATTCTGTGTTCACACACCTCAATTCTGAGACTTCACACTCCTCCATTCTGACTTCACACACCTCCATTCTATGACTTCACACACCTCCATTCTATGACTTCACACACTTCCATTGTGACGTCACACACCTCCATTCTATGAGTTCACACACCTCCATTCTGACTTCACACACCTCCATTCTATGACTTCACACACCTCCATTCTGACTTCACACATCTCTATTTTATGACTTCGCACACCTCCATTCTGATATCACACACCTCCATTCTATGACTTCACAGACCTCGAATCTGTGACTTCACTCGCCTGCATTCTATGACTTTACACTCCTCCATTCTATGACTTCCCACACCTCTTTCTATGACTTCACACACCTTCATTTTTACTTCAGAAACATCCATTCTATGACTTCACACACCTCCATTCTATGACTTCACAAACCTCCATTCTGTGACTTCACACACCTCCATTGTGAGTTCACACAACTCCATTCGGTGAATTCACACATCTCCATTCTGACTTCACACACCTCCATTCTATGACTTCACACACTTCCATTCTATGACTTCACACACCTCTATTCTGTGACTTCACAAACCTCCATTCTGAGTTCACACACCTCCATTCTGTGACTTCACACACCTCTATTCTGTGACTTCACACACCTCCATTGTGTGACTTCACACACTTCCATTCTATGACTTCATAAACCTCCCTTTTATAATTTCACACAGTTCCATTCTGTGACTTCACACACCTCCATTCTATGACCTCACACACCCTCATTCTATGATTTCACACACCTCCATTCTATGATTTCACACATCCATTTTGACTTCACACACCTCTAATATATGACTTCAAACACCTCAATTCTGTGACTTCACACACCTTCATTCTATGACTTCATACCGTCCATTCTGTGACTTCAAACACCTCCATTCTATGACTTCACACACTTCCATTCTATGACTTCACACACCTCCATTCTTGGACTTCACACACCTCCATTCTATGATTTCACACACCTCCATTCTGAGTTTATACACCTCCATGCTATGACTTCACACACTTCCATTGTGACGTCACTCACCTCCATTCTTTGAGTTCACACACCTCCGTTCTGACTTCATACACCTACATTCTATGACTTCACACACCTCCATTCTGTATTCACACAGCTCCATTCTGTGACTTCACAAAACTCCATTCTATGATTTCAACTCCTCCATTCTATGACTTTCCACACCTCCTTTCTATGACTTCACACACCTGCATTCTGACATCACACACCTCCATTCTATGACTTCACAGACCTCGAATCTGTGACTTCACCCACCTGCACTCTATGACTTCACACTCCTCATTCTATGAATTTCCACACCTCCTTTCTATGACTTCACCACCTCCAATCTATGACTACACACCTCCATTCTGACTTCACACACCTTCATTCTGTGAATTCACACACCTCCATACTATGTGTTCACATACCTCCATTCTAGACTTCACACACCTTCATTCTTACTTCAGAAACATCCATTCTATGACTTCACACAACCCCATTCTATGACTTCACAAACCTCCATTCTGTGACTTCACACACCTCCATTCTGAGTTCACACAACTCCATTCGGTGACTTCACACACCACCATTCTGACTTCACACACCTACATTCTATGACTTCACACACTTCCATTCTATGACTTCACACACCTCCATTCTGTGACTTCACACACCTCCATTCTGTGTTCACACACCTCCATTCTATGACCTCACACACCCTCATTCTGTGATTTCACACACCTCTGTTCTATGACTTCACACATCCATTTTGACTTCACACACCTCCAATATATGACTTCAAACACCTTAATTCTGTGACTTCACACTCCTCCATTCTGACTTCACACAAGTCCATTTGGTGACTTCACACACCTCCATTCTGACTTCACACACCTCCTTTCTATGACTTCACACACTTCCATTCTATGACTTCACACACCTCCATTCTGTGACTTCACACACCTCCATTCTGTGTTCACACACCTCCATTCTATGACTTCACCGACCTCGAATATGTGATTTCACTCACCTCCACTCTAGGACTTCACACTCCTCCATTCTATGACTTCCCACATCTCCTTTCTATGACTTCACCCACCTCCATTTTATGACTTCACACACCTCCATTCTGTGATATCACACACCTCCATTCTATGGCCTCACACACCCTCATTCTGTGATTTCACACACCTCCATTCTATGACTTCACACATCCATTTTGACTTCACACACCTCCAATATATGACTTCAAACACCTCAATTCTGTGATTTCACACACCTCCATTCTATGACTTCACACACTTCAATTCTACGACTTCACACACGTCCATTCTGTGACTTTACACACCTCCATTCTGACTTCACACACCTCCATTCTGTGACGTCACACACCTCCATTCTGTGACTTCCCACACCTCCATTCTGTGACTTCACACACTTCCATTCTATGATTTCACACACCTCTATTCTATGACTTCACCCACCTCCATTCTATGATTCACACCTCCATTCTGACTTCACACACATCCATTCTGTGACTTCACACACCTCCATTATATGACTTCACACACCTCCATTCTATGTCTTCACAAACCTCCAATCTATGACTTCACACACCTCCATTCTGTGAATTCACACACCTCCATTCTATGACTTCACACACCTTCATTCTTACTTCACAAACATACATTCTATGACTTCACACACCTCCATTCTATGACTTCACACACCTACATTCTTTGACTTCACACACCTCCATTCTGTGTTCACACACCTCAATTCTGAGACTTCACACACCTCCATTCTGACTTCACACACCTCCATTCTATGACTTCACACACCTCCATTCTATGACTTCACACACTTCCATTGTGACATCACACACCTCCATTCTATGAGTTCACACACCTCCATTCTGAATTCACACACCTCCATTCTATGACTTCACACACCTCCATTCTGACTTCACACACCTCCATTCTGTGACTTCACACACCTCCATTCTGTGTTCACACACCTCCATTCTATGACCTCACACACCCTCATTCTGTGATTTCACACACCTCTGTTCTATGACTTCACACATCCATTTTGACTTCACACACCTCCAATATATGACTTCAAACACCTTAATTCTGTGACTTCACACTCCTCCATTCTGACTTCACACAACTCCATTTGGTGACTTCACACACCTCCATTCTGACTTCCCACACCTCCTTTCTATGACTTCACACACTTCCATTCTATGACTTCACACACCTCCATTCTGTGACTTCACACACCTCCATTCTGTGTTCACACACCTCCATTCTATGACTTCACCGACCTCGAATATGTGATTTCACTCACCTCCACTCTAGGACTTCACACTCCTCCATTCTATGACTTCCCACATCTCCTTTCTATGACTTCACCCACCTCCATTTTATGACTTCACACACCTCCATTCTGTGACATCACACACCTCCATTCTATGGCCTCACACACCCTCATTCTGTGATTTCACACACCTCCATTCTATGACTTCACACATCCATTTTGACTTCACACACCTCCAATATATGACTTCAAACACCTCAATTCTGTGATTTCACACACCTCCATTCTATGACTTCACACACTTCAATTCTATGACTTCACACACGTCCATTCTGTGACTTTACACACCTCCATTCTGACTTCACACACCTCCATTCTGTGACGTCACACACCTCCATTCTGTGACTTCCCACACCTCCATTCTGTGACTTCACACACTTCCATTCTATGATTTCACACACCTCTATTCTATGACTTCACCCACCTCCATTCTATGATTCACACCTCCATTCTGACTTCACACACATCCATTCTGTGACTTCACACACCTCCATTATATGACTTCACACACCTCAATTCTATGTCTTCACACGCCTCTAATCTATGACTTCACACACCTCCATTCTGTGACTTCACACACCTCCATTCTGTGTTCACACATCTCCATTCTATGACTTCACCGACCTCGAATATGTGATTTCACTCACCTCCACTCTAGGACTTCACACTCCTCCATTCTATGACTTCCCACATCTCCTTTCTATGACTTCACCCACCTCCATTTTATGACTTCACACACCTCCATTCTGTGACATCACACACCTCCATTCTATGGCCTCACTCACCCTCATTCTGTGATTTCACACACCTCCATTCTATGACTTCACACATCCATTTTGACTTCACACACCTCCAATATATGACTACAAACACCTCAATTCTGTGATTTCACACACCTCCATTCTATGACTTCACACACTTCAATTCTATGACTTCACACACGTCCATTCTGTGACTTTACACACCTCCATTCTGACTTCACACACCTCCATTCTGTGACGTCACACACCTCCATTCTGTGACTTCCCACACCTCCATTCTGTGACTTCACACACTTCCATTCTATGATTTCACACACCTCTATTCTATGACTTCACCCACCTCCATTCTATGATTCACAACTCCATTCTGACTTCACACAATCCATTCTGTGACTTCACACACCTCCATTATATGACTTCACACACCTCCATTCTATGTCTTCACACACCTCCAATCTATGACTTCACACACCTCCATTCTGTGAATTCACACACCTCCATTCTATGACTTCACACACCTTCATTCTTACTTCACAAACATACATTCTATGACTTCACACACCTCCATTCTATGACTTCACACACCTACATTCTTTGACTTCACACACCTCCATTCTGTGTTCACACACCTCAATTCTGAGACTTCACACACCTCCATTCTGACTTCACACACCTCCATTCTATGACTTCACACACCTCCATTCTATGACTTCACACACTTCCATTTTGACGTCACACACCTCCATTCTATGAGTTCACACACCTCCATTCTGACTTCACACACCTCCATTCTATGACTTCACACACCTCCATTCTGACTTCACACACCTCTATTTTATGACTTCGCACACCTCCATTCTGATATCACACACCTCCATTCTATGACTTCACAGACCTCGAATCTGTGACTTCACTCGCCTGCATTCTATGACTTTACACTCCTCCATTCTATGACTTCCCACACCTCTTTCTATGACTTCACACACCTTCATTTTTACTTCAGAAACATCCATTCTATGACTTCACACACCTCCATTCTATGACTTCACAAACCTCCATTCTGTGACTTCACACACCTCCATTGTGAGTTCACACAACTCCATTCGGTGATTTCACACATCTCCATTCTGACTTCACACACCTCCATTCTATGACTTCACACACTTCCATTCTATGACTTCACACACCTCTATTCTGTGACTTCACAAACCTCCATTCTGAGTTCACACACCTCCATTCTGTGACTTCACACACCTCTATTCTGTGACTTCACACACCTCCATTGTGTGACTTCACACACTTCCATTCTATGACTTCATAAACCTCCCTTTTATAATTTCACACACCTCCATTCTGTGACTTCACACACCTCCATTCTATGACCTCACACACCCTCATTCTATGATTTCACACACCTCCATTCTATGATTTCACACATCCATTTTGACTTCACACACCTCTAATATATGACTTCAAACACCTCAATTCTGTGACTTCACACACCTTCATTCTATGACTTCATACCGTCCATTCTGTGACTTCAAACACCTCCATTCTATGACTTCACACACTTCCATTCTATGACTTCACACACCTCCATTCTTGGACTTCACACACCTCCATTCTATGATTTCACACACCTCCATTCTGAGTTTACACACCTCCATGCTATGACTTCACACACTTCCATTGTGACGTCACTCACCTCCATTCTATGAGTTCACACACCTCCGTTCTGACTTCATACACCTACTTTCTATGACTTCACACACCTCCATTCTGTATTCACACAGCTCCATTCTGTGACTTCACAAAACTCCATTCTATGATTTCACACACCTCCATACTATGACTTCACACAACTCCATCTATGACTTCACACACCTGCATTCTGACATCACACACCTCCATTCTATGACTTCACAGACCTCGAATCTGTGACTTCACTCACCTGCACTCTATGACTTCACACTCCTCATTCTATGACTTTCCACACCTCCTTTCTATGACTTCACCACCTCCAATCTATGACTACACACCTCCATTCTGACTTCACACACCTTCATTCTGTGAATTCACACACCTCCATACTATGTGTTCACATACCTCCATTCTAGACTTCACACACCTTCATTCTTACTTCAGAAACATCCATTCTATGACTTCACACAACCCCATTCTATGACTTCACAAACCTCCATTCTGTGACTTCACACACCTCCATTCTGAGTTCACACAACTCCATTCGGTGACTTCACACACCACCATTCTGACTTCACACACCTACATTCTATGACTTCACACACTTCCATTCTATGACTTCACACACCTCCATTCTGTGACTTCACACACCTCCATTCTGTGTTCACACACCTCCATTCTATGACCTCACACACCCTCATTCTGTGATTTCACACACCTCTGTTCTATGACTTCACACATCCATTTTGACTTCACACACCTCCAATATATGACTTCAAACACCTTAATTCTGTGACTTCACACTCCTCCATTCTGACTTCACACAACTCCATTTGGTGACTTCACACACCTCCATTCTGACTTCACACACCTCCTTTCTATGACTTCACACACTTCCATTCTATGACTTCACACACCTCCATTCTGTGACTTCACACACCTCCATTCTGTGTTCACACACCTCCATTCTATGACTTCACCGACCTCGAATATGTGATTTCACTCACCTCCACTCTAGGACTTCACACTCCTCCATTCTATGACTTCCCACATCTCCTTTCTATGACTTCACCCACCTCCATTTTATGACTTCACACACCTCCATTCTGTGACATCACACACCTCCATTCTATGGCCTCACACACCCTCATTCTGTGATTTCACACACCTCCATTCTATGACTTCACACATCCATTTTGACTTCACACACCTCCAATATATGACTTCAAACACCTCAATTCTGTGATTTCACACACCTCCATTCTATGACTTCACACACTTCAATTCTATGACTTCACACACGTCCATTCTGTGACTTTACACACCTCCATTCTGACTTCACACACCTCCATTCTGTGACGTCACACACCTCCATTCTGTGACTTCCCACACCTCCATTCTGTGACTTCACACACTTCCATTCTATGATTTCACACACCTCTATTCTATGACTTCACCCACCTCCATTCTATAATTCACACCTCCATTCTGACTTCACACACATCCATTCTGTGACTTCACACACCTCCATTATATGACTTCACACACCTCCATTCTATGTCTTCACACACCTCCAATCTATGACTTCACACACCTCCATTCTGTGACTTCACACACCTCCATTCTGTGTTCACACATCTCCATTCTATGACTTCACCGACCTCGAATATGTGATTTCACTCACCTCCACTCTAGGACTTCACACTCCTCCATTCTATGACTTCCCACATCTCCTTTCTATGACTTCACCCACCTCCATTTTATGACTTCACACACCTCCATTCTATGTCTTCACACACCTCCAATCTATGACTTCACACACCTCCATTCTGTGAATTCACACACCTCCATTCTATGACTTCACACACCTTCATTCTTACTTCACAAACATACATTCTATGACTTCACACACCTCCATTCTATGACTTCACACCCCTACATTCTTTGACTTCCCACACCTCCATTCTGTGTTCACACACCTCAATTCTGAGACTTCACACACCTCCATTCTGACTTCACACACCTCCATTCTATGACTTCACACAACTCCATTCTGACTTCACACACCTCCATTCTATGACTTCACACACCTCCATTCTATGACTTCACACACTTCCATTTTGACGTCACACACCTCCATTCTATGAGTTCACACACCTCCATTCTGACTTCACACACCTCCATTCTATGACTTCACACACCTCCATTCTGACTTCACACACCTCTATTTTATGACTTCGCACACCTCCATTCTGATATCACACACCTCCATTCTATGACTTCACAGACCTCGAATCTGTGACTTCACTCGCCTGCATTCTATGACTTTACACTCCTCCATTCTATGACTTCCCACACCTCTTTCTATGACTTCACACACCTTCATTTTTACTTCAGAAACATCCATTCTATGACTTCACACACCTCCATTCTATGACTTCACAAACCTCCATTCTGTGACTTCACACACCTCCATTGTGAGTTCACACAACTCCATTCGGTGATTTCACACATCTCCATTCTGACTTCACACACCTCCATTCTATGACTTCACACACTTCCATTCTATGACTTCACACACCTCTATTCTGTGACTTCACAAACCTCCATTCTGAGTTCACACACCTCCATTCTGTGACTTCACACACCTCTATTCTGTGACTTCACACACCTCCATTGTGTGACTTCACACACTTCCATTCTATGACTTCATAAACCTCCCTTTTATAATTTCACACACCTCCATTCTGTGACTTCACACACCTCCATTCTATGACCTCACACACCCTCATTCTATGATTTCACACACCTCCATTCTATGATTTCACACATCCATTTTGACTTCACACACCTCTAATATATGACTTCAAACACCTCAATTCTGTGACTTCACACACCTTCATTCTATGACTTCATACCGTCCATTCTGTGACTTCAAACACCTCCATTCTATGACTTCACACACTTCCATTCTATGACTTCACACACCTCCATTCTTGGACTTCACACACCTCCATTCTATGATTTCACACACCTCCATTCTGAGTTTACACACCTCCATGCTATGACTTCACACACTTCCATTGTGACTTCACTCACCTCCATTCTATGAGTTCACACACCTCCGTTCTGACTTCATACACCTACTTTCTATGACTTCACACACCTCCATTCTGTATTCACACAGCTCCATTCTGTGACTTCACAAAACTCCATTCTATGATTTCACACACCTCCATACTATGACTTCACACAACTCCATCTATGACTTCACACACCTGCATTCTGACATCACACACCTCCATTCTATGACTTCACAGACCTCGAATCTGTGACTTCACTCACCTGCACTCTATGACTTCACACTCCTCATTCTATGACTTTCCACACCTCCTTTCTATGACTTCACCACCTCCAATCTATGACTACACACCTCCATTCTGACTTCACACACCTTCATTCTGTGAATTCACACACCTCCATACTATGTGTTCACATACCTCCATTCTAGACTTCACACACCTTCATTCTTACTTCAGAAACATCCATTCTATGACTTCACACAACCCCATTCTATGACTTCACAAACCTCCATTCTGTGACTTCACACACCTCCATTCTGAGTTCACACAACTCCATTCGGTGACTTCACACACCACCATTCTGACTTCACACACCTACATTCTATGACTTCACACACTTCCATTCTATGACTTCACACACCTCCATTCTGTGACTTCACACACCTCCATTCTGTGTTCACACACCTCCATTCTATGACCTCACACACCCTCATTCTGTGATTTCACACACCTCTGTTCTATGACTTCACACATCCATTTTGACTTCACACACCTCCAATATATGACTTCAAACACCTTAATTCTGTGACTTCACACTCCTCCATTCTGACTTCACACAACTCCATTTGGTGACTTCACACACCTCCATTCTGACTTCACACACCTCCTTTCTATGACTTCACACACTTCCATTCTATGACTTCACACACCTCCATTCTGTGACTTCACACACCTCCATTCTGTGTTCACACACCTCCATTCTATGACTTCACCGACCTCGAATATGTGATTTCACTCACCTCCACTCTAGGACTTCACACTCCTCCATTCTATGACTTCCCACATCTCCTTTCTATGACTTCACCCACCTCCATTTTATGACTTCACACACCTCCATTCTGTGACATCACACACCTCCATTCTATGGCCTCACACACCCTCATTCTGTGATTTCACACACCTCCATTCTATGACTTCACACATCCATTTTGACTTCACACACCTCCAATATATGACTTCAAACACCTCAATTCTGTGATTTCACACACCTCCATTCTATGACTTCACACACTTCAATTCTATGACTTCACACACGTCCATTCTGTGACTTTACACACCTCCATTCTGACTTCACACACCTCCATTCTGTGACGTCACACACCTCCATTCTGTGACTTCCCACACCTCCATTCTGTGACTTCACACACTTCCATTCTATGATTTCACACACCTCTATTCTATGACTTCACCCACCTCCATTCTATGATTCACACCTCCATTCTGACTTCACACACATCCATTCTGTGACTTCACACACATCCATTATATGACTTCACACACCTCCATTCTATGTCTTCACACACCTCCAATCTATGACTTCACACACCTCCATTCTGTGACTTCACACACCTCCATTCTGTGTTCACACATCTCCATTCTATGACTTCACCGACCTCGAATATGTGATTTCACTCACCTCCACTCTAGGACTTCACACTCCTCCATTCTATGACTTCCCACATCTCCTTTCTATGACTTCACCCACCTCCATTTTATGACTTCACACACCTCCATTCTATGTCTTCACACACCTCCAATCTATGACTTCACACACCTCCATTCTGTGAATTCACACACCTCCATTCTATGACTTCACACACCTTCATTCTTACTTCACAAACATACATTCTATGACTTCACACACCTCCATTCTATGACTTCACACCCCTACATTCTTTGACTTCCCACACCTCCATTCTGTGTTCACACACCTCAATTCTGAGACTTCACACACCTCCATTCTGACTTCACACACCTCCATTCTATGACTTCACACAACTCCATTCTGACTTCACACACCTCTATTTTATGACTTCGCACACCTCCATTCTGATATCACACAACTCCATTATATGACTTCACTGACCTCGAATCTGTGACTTCAATCGCCTGCATTCTATGACTTTACACTCCTCCATTCTATGACTTCCCACACGTCTTTCTATGACTTCTCACACCTTCATTTTTACTTCAGAAACATCCATTCTATGACTTCACACACCTCCATTCTATGACTTCACAAACCTCCATTCTGTGACTTCACACACCTCCATTTTGAGTTCACACAACTCCATTCGGTGACTTCACACATCTCCATTCTGACTTCACACACCTCCATTCTATGACTTCACACACTTCCATTCTATGACTTCACACACCTCTATTCTGTGACTTCACAAACCTCCATTCTGAGTTCACACACCTCCATTCTGTGACTTCACACACCTCTATTCTTTGACTTCACACACCTCCATTGTGTGACTTCACACA
Organism: Megascapheus bottae; assembly: GCA_024803745.1. NCBI lineage: Eukaryota > Metazoa > Chordata > Mammalia > Rodentia > Geomyidae > Megascapheus > Megascapheus bottae. The sequence goes on along the minus strand of JANJXV010000147.1, from coordinate 276,324 downwards.
CTTCCATTCTATGACTTCATAAACCTCCCTTTTATAATTTCACACAGTTCCATTCTGTGACTTCACACACCTCCATTCTATGACCTCACACACCCTCATTCTATGATTTCACACACCTCCATTCTATGATTTCACACATCCATTTTGACTTCACACACCTCTAATATATGACTTCAAACACCTCAATTCTGTGACTTCACACACCTTCATTCTATGACTTCATACCGTCCATTCTGTGACTTCAAACACCTCCATTCTATGACTTCACACACTTCCATTCTATGACTTCACACACCTCCATTCTTGGACTTCACACACCTCCATTCTATGATTTCACACACCTCCATTCTGAGTTTACACACCTCCATTCTATGACTTCACACACTTCCATTGTGACGTCACTCACCTCCATTCTTTGAGTTCACACACCTCCGTTCTGACTTCAAACACCTACATTCTATGACTTCACACACCTCCATTCTGTATTCACACAGCTCCATTCTGTGACTTCACAAAACTCCATTCCATGATTTCACACACCTCCATACTATGACTTCACACAACTCCATCTATGAGTTCACACACCTGTATTCTGACATCACACACCTCCATTCTATGACTTCACAGACCTCGAATCTGTGACTTCACTCACCTGCACTCTATGACTTCACACTCCTAATTCTATGACTTTCCACACCTCATTTCTATGACTTCACCACCTCCAATCTATGACTACACACCTCCATTCTGACTTCACACACCTTCATTCTGTGAATTCACACACCTCCATACTATGTGTTCACATACCTCCATTCTAGACTTCACACACCTTCATTCTTACTTCAGAAACATCCATTCTATGACTTCACACAACCCCATTCTATGACTTCACAAACCTCCATTCTGTGACTTCACACACCTCCATTCTGAGTTCACACAACTCCATTCGGTGACTTCACACACCACCATTCTGACTTCACACACCTACATTCTATGACTTCACACACTTCCATTCTATGACTTCACACACCTCCATTCTGTGACTTCACACACCTCCATTCTGTGTTCACACACCTCCATTCTATGAGTTCACACACCTCCATTCTATGACTTCACACACCTGAATTCTGTGACTTCGCATACGTCCATTCTATGACTTCACACACCTCCATTCTGTGACTTCACACACCTCCATTCTGTGTTCACACACCTCCATTCTATGAGTTCACACACCTCCATTTTGACTTCACACACCTCCAATATATGACTTCAAACACCTCAATTCTGTGACTTCACACACCTCCATTCTATGACTTCACACACTTCAATTCTATGACTTCACACACCTCCATTCTGTGACTTTATACACCTCCAATCTGACTTTACACACCTCCATTCTGTGACGTCACACACCTCCATTCTGTTACATCCCACACCTCCATTCTGTGACTTCACACACCTCCATTCTATGATTTCACACACCTCCATTCTATGACTTCACCCACCTCCATTCTATGACTTCACACCTCCATTCTGACTTCACACACATCCATTCTGTGACTCCACACACCTCCATTATATGACTTCACACACCTCCATTCTATGTCTTCACACACCTCCATTCTATGACTTCACACACCTCCATTCTGTGACTTCACACACCTCCATTCTATGACTTCACACACCTACATTCTTTGACTTCACAAACCTCCATTCTGTGTTCACACACCTCAATTCTGTGACTTCACACACCTCCATTCTGCCTTCACACACCTCCATTCTATGACTTCACACACCTCCATTCTATGACTTCAAACACTTCCATTGTGACGTCACACACCTCCATTCTGTGAGTTCACACACCTCCATTCTGACTTCACACACCTCCATTCTATGACTTCACACACCTCCATTCTGACTTCACACACCTCTATTCTATGACTTCGCACACCTCCATTCTGATATCACACACCTCCATTCTATGACTTCACAGACCTCGAATCTGTGACTTCACTCGCCTGCATTCTATGACTTTACATTCCTCCATTCTATGACTTCCCACTCCTCTTTCTATGACTTCACACACCTTCATTTTACTTCATAAACATCCATTCTATGACTTCACACACCTCCATTCTATGACTTCACAAACCTCCATTCTGTGACTTCACACATCTCTATTCTGAGTTCACACAACTCCATTTGGTGACTTCACACATCTCCATTCTGACTTCACACACCTCCGTTCTATGACTTCACACACTTCCATTCTATGACTTCATAAACCTCCCTTTTATAATTTCACACACCTCCATTTTGTGACTTCACACACCTCCATTCTATGACCTCACACACCCTCATTCTATGATTTCACACACCTCCATTCTATGATTTCACACATCCATTTTGACTTCACACACCTCTAATATATGACTTCAAACACCTCAATTCTGTGACTTCACACACCTTCATTCTATGACTTCATACCGTCCATTCTGTGACTTCAAACACCTCCATTCTATGACTTCACACACTTCCATTCTATGACTTCACACACCTCCATTCTTGGACTTCACACACCTCCATTCTATGATTTCACACACCTCCATTCTGAGTTTACACACCTCCATTCTATGACTTCACACACTTCCATTGTGACGTCACTCACCTCCATTCTTTGAGTTCACACACCTCCGTTCTGACTTCAAACACCTACATTCTATGACTTCACACACCTCCATTCTGTATTCACACAGCTCCATTCTGTGACTTCACAAAACTCCATTCCATGATTTCACACACCTCCATACTATGACTTCACACAACTCCATCTATGAGTTCACACACCTGTATTCTGACATCACACACCTCCATTCTATGACTTCACAGACCTCGAATCTGTGACTTCACTCACCTGCACTCTATGAGTTCACACTCCTAATTCTATGACTCTCCACACCTCATTTCTATGACTTCACCACCTCCAATCTATGACTACACACCTCCATTCTGACTTCACACACCTTCATTCTGTGAATTCACACACCTCCATACTATGTGTTCACATACCTCCATTCTAGACTTCACACACCTTCATTCTTACTTCAGAAACATCCATTCTATGACTTCACACAACCCCATTCTATGACTTCACAAACCTCCATTCTGTGACTTCACACACCTCCATTCTGAGTTCACACAACTCCATTCGGTGACTTCACACACCACCATTCTGACTTCACACACCTCCATTCTGTGACTTCACACACCTCCATTCTGTGTTCACACACCTCCATTCTATGAGTTCACACACCTCCATTCTATGACTTCACACACCTGAATTCTGTGACTTCACATACGTCCATTCTATGACTTCACACACCTCCATTCTGTGACTTCACACACCTCCATTCTGTGTTCACACACCTCCATTCTATGAGTTCACACACCTCCATTCTGACTTCACACACCTCCATTCTATGACTTCACACACCTGAATTCTGTGACTTCACACACCTCCATTCTGTGACTTCACACACCTCCATTCTGTGTTCACACACCTCCATTCTATGACCTCACACACCCTCATTCTGTGATTTCACACACCTCCGTTCTATGACTTCACACATCCATTTTGACTTCACACACCTCCAATATATGACTTCAAACACCTCAATTCTGTGACTTCACACACCTCCATTCTATGACTTCACACACTTCAATTCTATGACTTCACACACCTCCATTCTGTGACTTTATACACCTCCAATCTGACTTTACACACCTCCATTCTGTGACGTCACACACCTCCATTCTGTTACATCCCACACCTCCATTCTGTGACTTCACACACCTCCATTCTATGATTTCACACACCTCCATTCTATGACTTCACCCACCTCCATTCTATGACTTCACACCTCCATTCTGACTTCACACACATCCATTCTGTGACTTCACACACCTCCATTATATGACTTCACACACCTCCATTCTATGTCTTCACACACCTCCATTCTATGACTTCACACACCTCCATTCTGTGACTTCACACACCTCCATTCTATGACTTCACACACCTACATTCTTTGACTTCACAAACCTCCATTCTGTGTTCACACACCTCAATTCTGTGACTTCACAAACCTCCATTCTGCCTTCACACACCTCCATTCTATGACTTCACACACCTCCATTCTATGACTTCAAACACTTCCATTGTGACGTCACACAGCTCCATTCTGTGAGTTCACACACCTCCATTCTGACTTCACACACCTCCATTCTATGACTTCACACACCTCCATTATATGACTTCACACACCTCTATTCTATGACTTCGCACACCTCCATTCTGATATCACACACCTCCATTCTATGACTTCACAGACCTCGAATCTGTGACTTCACTCGCCTGCATTCTATGACTTTACATTCCTCCATTCTATGACTTCCCACTCCTCTTTCTATGACTTCACACACCTTCATTTTACTTCATAAACATCCATTCTATGACTTCACACACCTCCATTCTATGACTTCACAAACCTCCATTCTGTGACTTCACACATCTCTATTCTGAGTTCACACAACTCCATTTGGTGACTTCACACATCTCCATTCTGACTTCACACACCTCCGTTCTATGACTTCACACACTTCCATTCTATGACTTCATAAACCTCCCTTTTATAATTTCACACACCTCCATTTTGTGACTTCACACACCTCCATTCTATGACCTCACACACCCTCATTCTATGATTTCACACACCTCCATTCTATGATTTCACACATCCATTTTGACTTCACACACCTCTAATATATGACTTCAAACACCTCAATTCTGTGCCTTCACACACCTCCATTCTATGACTTCGTACCGTCCATTCTGTGACTTCAAACACCTCCATTCTATGACTTCACACACCTCAATTCTTTGACTTCACACACCTCCATACTATGATTTCACACACCTCCATTCTATGACTTCACACACCTCCATTCTGAGTTTAAACACCTCCATTCTATGACTTCACACACCTCCATTCTTTGACGTCACACCTTTATTCTATGACTTCATACAACTTCATTCTTACTTTACAAACATCCATTCTATAACTTCACACACCTCCATTCTATGACTTCAAACAGCTCCATTCAGTGACTTCACACACCTCCATTCTGTATTCACACAGCTCCATTCTGTGACTTCACAAAACTCCATTCTATGATTTCACACACCTCCATACTATGTCTTCACACACCTCCAATCTATGACTTCACACACCTCCATTCTGTGACTTCACACACTTCCATTCTATGACTTCACACACCTTCATTCTTACTTCATAAACATATATTCTATGACTTCACACACCTCCATTCTATGACTTCACACACCTACATTCTTTGACTTCACAAACCTCCATTCTGTGTTCACACACCTCAATTCTGTGACTTCACACACCTCCATTCTGACTTCACACACCTCCATTCTATGACTTCACACACCTCCATTCTATGACTTCACACACTTCCATTCTGACTTCACACACCTCCATTCTATGCCTTCACACACCTCCATTCTGACCTCACACACCTCTATTCTATGACTTCGCACACCTCCATTCTGATATCACACACCTCCATTGTATGACTTCACAGACCTCGAATCTGTGACTTCACTCGCCTGCATGCTATGACTTTACATTCCTCCATTCTATGACTTCACACACCTCCATTCTATGACTTCAAAAACTTCCATTCTGTGACATCACACACCTCCATTGTGAGTTTACACAACTCCATTCGGTGACTTCACACATCTCCATTCTGACTTCACACACCTCCATTCTATGACTTCACACACTTCCATTCTATGACTTCACACACCTCTATTCTGTGACTTCACAAACCTCCATTCTGAGTTCACACACCTCCATTCTGTGACTTCACACACCTCTATTCTGTGACTTCACACACCTCTATTGTGTGACTTCACACACTTCCATTCTATGACTTCATAAACCTCCCTTTTATAATTTCTCACACCTCCATTCTGTGACTTCACACACCTCCATTCTATGACCTCACACACCCTCATTCTATGATTTCACACACCTCCATTCTATGATTTCACACATCCATTTTGACTTCACACACCTCTAATATATGACTTCAAACACCTCAATTCTGTGACTTCACACACCTTCATTCTTTGACTTCATACCGTCCATTCTGTGACTTCAAACACCTCCATTCTATGACTTCACACACTTCCATTCTATGACTTCACACACCTCCATTTTATAACTTCACACACCTCCATTCTATGATTTCACACACCTCCATTCTGCGTTTACACACCTCCATTCTATGACTTCACACACTTCCATTGTGACGTCACTCACCTCCATTCTATGAGTTCACACACCTCCGTTCTGACTTCACACAACTCCATCTATGACTTCACACACCTGCATTCTGACATCACTCACCTCCATTCTATGACTTCACAGATCTCGAATCTGTGACTTCACTCACCTGCACTCTATGACTTCACACTCCTAATTCTATGACTTTCCACACTTCCTTTCTATGACTTCACCACCTCCAATCTATGACTACACACCTCCATTCTGACTTCACACACCTTCATTCTGTGAATTCACACACCTCCATTCTATGTGCTCACATACCTCCATTCTATTACTTCACACACCTTCATTCTTACTTCAGAAACATCCATTCTATGACTTCACACAACCCCATTCTATGACTTCACACACCTCCATTCTGTGACTTCACACACCTCCATTCTGAGTTCACACAACTTCATTCGGTGACTTCACACACGTCCATTCTGACTTCACACACCTCCATTCTGTAACTTCACACACCTCCATTCTGTGTTCACACACCTCCATTCTGTGACCTCACACACCCTCATTCTGTGATTTCACACACCTCCATTCTATGACTTCATACCGTCCATTCTGTGACTTGACACACCTCCATTCTATGACTTCACACACTTCAATTCGATGACTTCACACACCTCCATTCTGTGACTTTACACACCTCCAATCTGCCTTCACACACCTCCATTCTGTGACGTCACACACCTTCATTCCGTGACTTCCCACACCTCCATTCTGTGACTTCACACACCTCCATTCTATGATTTCACACACCTCCATTCTATGACTTCACCCACCTCCATTCTATGACTACACACCTCCATTCTGACTTCACACACATCCATTCTGTGACTTCACACACCTCCATTATATGACTTCACACACCTCCATTCTATGTCTTCACACACCTCCATTCTATGAATTCACACATCCATTTTGAGTTTACACACCTCCAATATATGACTTCAAACACCTCAATTCTGTGACTTCACACACCTCCATTCTATGAATTCACACATCCATTTTGACTTCACACACCTCCTATATATGACTTCAAACACTCAATTCTGTGACTTCACACACCTCCATTCTATGAGTTCATACCATCCATTCTGTGACTTCACACACTTCCATTCTATGACTTCACACACCTCTATTCTGTGACTTCACACACCTCCATTCTATGACTTCACACACCTCTATTCTGACTTCACAAACCTCCATTCTATGACTTCACACACCTCCATTCTGACTTCACACACCTCCATTCTATGACTTCGCACACCTCTATTCTGACTTCACACACCTCCATTCTGTGACTTCACACACCTCCCTTCGATGACTTCACACACCTACATTCTTTGACTTCACACACAACCATTTTGACTTCACACCTCCATTGTGTGACTTCACACACTTACATTTGTGACTTCTCACACCACGTTTTTGACTTCACACATCTCCATTCTGTGACTTCACACACCTCCAATCTGTGACATCACACACCTCCATTCTGTGAATTCACACACCTCCCTTCCGTGACTTCACCCACTTCCATTCTATGACTTCACACACCTCCATTCTATGACTCCACACACTTCCATTCTATGACTTCACACACCTCCATTCTATGACTTCACACACCTCCATTCTATGACTTCCCACACCTGCATTCTGACTTCACACACCTCCCTTGTATGACTTAACACATCTTCTTTCTGTAACTTCCCACACTTGCAATGTTTGACTTCACAAACCTCCATTCCATGACTTCACACACCTCCATTCTATGAGTTCACACACCTCCATTCTGACTTCAAACACCTCCATTCTATGACTTCACACATCTCCATTCTGACTTCACACACCTCTATTCTATGACTTCGCACACCTCCATTCTGATATCACACACCTCCATTCTATGACTTCACAGACCTCGAATCTGTGACTTCACTCGCCTGCATTCTATGACTTTACATTCCTCCATTCTATGACTTCCCACACCTCTTTCTATGACTGCACACACCTTCATTTTTACTTCAGAAACATCCATTCTATGACTTCACACACCTCCATTCTATGACTTCACAAACCTCCATTCTGTGACTTCACACATCTCCATTCTGAGTTCACACAAATCCATTCGGTGACTTCACACATCTCCATTCTGACTTCACACACCTCCGTTCTATGACTTCACACACTTCCATTCTATGACTTCACACACCTCTATTATGTGACTTCACAAACATCCATTCTGAGGTCACACACCTCCATTCTGTGACTTCACACACCTCCATTCTGTGACTTCACACACCTCCATTCTGTGACTTCACACACCTCCATTCTATGACCTCACACACCCTCATTCTATGATTTCACACACCTCCATTCTATGATTTCACACATCCATTTTGACTTCACACACCTCTAATATATGACTTCAAACACCTCAATTCTGTGACTTCACACACCTTCATTCTTTGACTTCATACCGTCCATTCTGTGACTTCAAACACCTCCATTCTATGACTTCACACACTTCCATTCTATGACTTCACACACCTCCATTTTATAACTTCACACACCTCCATTCTATGATTTCACACACCTCCATTCTGCGTTTACACACCTCCATTCTATGACTTCACACACTTCCATTGTGACGTCACTCACCTCCATTCTATGAGTTCACACACCTCCGTTCTGACTTCACACAACTCCATCTATGACTTCACACACCTGCATTCTGACATCACTCACCTCCATTCTATGACTTCACAGATCTCGAATCTGTGACTTCACTCACCTGCACTCTATGACTTCACACTCCTAATTCTATGACTTTCCACACTTCCTTTCTATGACTTCACCACCTCCAATCTATGACTACACACCTCCATTCTGACTTCACACACCTTCATTCTGTGAATTCACACACCTCCATTCTATGTGCTCACATACCTCCATTCTATTACTTCACACACCTTCATTCTTACTTCAGAAACATCCATTCTATGACTTCACACAACCCCATTCTATGACTTCACACACCTCCATTCTGTGACTTCACACACCTCCATTCTGAGTTCACACAACTTCATTCGGTGACTTCACACACGTCCATTCTGACTTCACACACCTCCATTCTGTAACTTCACACACCTCCATTCTGTGTTCACACACCTCCATTCTGTGACCTCACACACCCTCATTCTGTGATTTCACACACCTCCATTCTATGACTTCATACCGTCCATTCTGTGACTTGACACACCTCCATTCTATGACTTCACACACTTCAATTCGATGACTTCACACACCTCCATTCTGTGACTTTACACACCTCCAATCTGCCTTCACACACCTCCATTCTGTGACGTCACACACCTTCATTCCGTGACTTCCCACACCTCCATTCTGTGACTTCACACACCTCCATTCTATGATTTCACACACCTCCATTCTATGACTTCACCCACCTCCATTCTATGACTACACACCTCCATTCTGACTTCACACACATCCATTCTGTGACTTCACACACCTCCATTATATGACTTCACACACCTCCATTCTATGTCTTCACACACCTCCATTCTATGAATTCACACATCCATTTTGAGTTTACACACCTCCAATATATGACTTCAAACACCTCAATTCTGTGACTTCACACACCTCCATTCTATGAATTCACACATCCATTTTGACTTCACACACCTCCTATATATGACTTCAAACACTCAATTCTGTGACTTCACACACCTCCATTCTATGAGTTCATACCATCCATTCTGTGACTTCACACACTTCCATTCTATGACTTCACACACCTCTATTCTGTGACTTCACACACCTCCATTCTATGACTTCACACACCTCTATTCTGACTTCACAAACCTCCATTCTATGACTTCACACACCTCCATTCTGACTTCACACACCTCCATTCTATGACTTCGCACACCTCTATTCTGACTTCACACACCTCCATTCTGTGACTTCACACACCTCCCTTCGATGACTTCACACACCTACATTCTTTGACTTCACACACAACCATTTTGACTTCACACCTCCATTGTGTGACTTCACACACTTACATTTGTGACTTCTCACACCACGTTTTTGACTTCACACATCTCCATTCTGTGACTTCACACACCTCCAATCTGTGACATCACACACCTCCATTCTGTGAATTCACACACCTCCCTTCCGTGACTTCACCCACTTCCATTCTATGACTTCACACACCTCCATTCTATGACTCCACACACTTCCATTCTATGACTTCACACACCTCCATTCTATGACTTCACACACCTCCATTCTATGACTTCCCACACCTGCATTCTGACTTCACACACCTCCCTTGTATGACTTAACACATCTTCTTTCTGTAACTTCCCACACTTGCAATGTTTGACTTCACAAACCTCCATTCCATGACTTCACACACCTCCATTCTATGAGTTCACACACCTCCATTCTGACTTCAAACACCTCCATTCTATGACTTCACACATCTCCATTCTGACTTCACACACCTCTATTCTATGACTTCGCACACCTCCATTCTGATATCACACACCTCCATTCTATGACTTCACAGACCTCGAATCTGTGACTTCACTCGCCTGCATTCTATGACTTTACATTCCTCCATTCTATGACTTCCCACACCTCTTTCTATGACTGCACACACCTTCATTTTTACTTCAGAAACATCCATTCTATGACTTCACACACCTCCATTCTATGACTTCACAAACCTCCATTCTGTGACTTCACACATCTCCATTCTGAGTTCACACAAATCCATTCGGTGACTTCACACATCTCCATTCTGACTTCACACACCTCCGTTCTATGACTTCACACACTTCCATTCTATGACTTCACACACCTCTATTATGTGACTTCACAAACATCCATTCTGAGGTCACACACCTCCATTCTGTGACTTCACACACCTCCATTCTGTGACTTCACACACCTCCATTCTGTGACTTCACACACCTCCATTCTATGACCTCACACACCCTCATTCTATGATTTCACACACCTCCATTCTATGATTTCACACATCCATTTTGACTTCACACACCTCTAATATATGACTTCGAACACCTCAATTGTGTGACTTCACACACCTCCATTCTATGATTTCGTACCGTCCATTCTGTGACTTCAAACACCTCCATTCTATGACTTCACACACCTCAATTCTTTGACTTCACACACCTCCATTCTATGATTTCATACACCTCCATTCTATGACTTCACACACCTCCATTCTGAGTTTACACACCTCCATTCTATGACTTCACACACCTCCATTCTTTGACGTCACACCTTTATTCTATGACTTCATACAACTTCATTCTTACTTTACAAACATCCATTCCATAACTTCACACACCTCCATTCTATGACTTCAACAGCTCCATTCTGTGACTTCACACACCTCCATTCTATGACTTCACACACCTCCATTCTGTGACTTCACACACCTCCATTGCATGACTTCACACACTTCCATTGTGACGTCACTCACCTCCATTCTATGAGTTCACACACCTCCGTTCTGACTTCAAACACCTACATTCTATGACTTCACACACCTCCATTCTGTATTCACACAGCTCCATTCTGTGACTTCACAAAACTCCATTCTATGATTTCACACACCTCCATACTATGACTTCACACAACTCCATCTATGACTTCACACACCTGCATTCTGACATCACTCACCTCCATTCTATGACTTCACAGATCTCGAATCTGTGACTTCACTCACCTGCACTCTATGACTTCACACTCCTAATTCTATGACTTTCCACACTTCCTTTCTATGACTTCACCACCTCCAATCTATGACTACACACCTCCATTCTGACTTCACACACCTTCATTCTGTGAATTCACACACCTCCATTCTATGTGCTCACATACCTCCATTCTATTATTTCACACACCTTCATTCTTACTTCAGAAACATCCATTCTATGACTTCACACAACCCCATTCTATGACTTCACACACCTCCATTCTGTGACTTCACACACCTCCATTCTGAGTTCACACAACTTCATTCGGTGACTTCACACACGTCCATTCTGACTTCACACACCTCCATTCTGTAACTTCACACACCTCCATTCTGTGTTCACACACCTCCATTCTGTGACCTCACACACCCTCATTCTGTGATTTCACACACCTCCATTCTATGACTTCATACCGTCCATTCTGTGACTTGACACACCTCCATTCTATGACTTCACACACTTCAATTCGATGACTTCACACACCTCCATTCTGTGACTTTACACACCTCCAATCTGCCTTCACACACCTCCATTCTGTGACGTCACACACCTTCATTCCGTGACTTCCCACACCTCCATTCTGTGACTTCACACACCTCCATTCTATGATTTCACACACCTCCATTCTATGACTTCACCCACCTCCATTCTATGACTACACACCTCCATTCTGACTTCACACACATCCATTCTGTGACTTCACACACCTCCATTATATGACTTCACACACCTCCATTCTATGTCTTCACACACCTCCATTCTATGAATTCACACATCCATTTTGAGTTTACACACCTCCAATATATGACTTCAAACACCTCAATTCTGTGACTTCACACACCTCCATTCTATGAATTCACACATCCATTTTGACTTCACACACCTCCTATATATGACTTCAAACACTCAATTCTGTGACTTCACACACCTCCATTCTATGAGTTCATACCATCCATTCTGTGACTTCACACACTTCCATTCTATGACTTCACACACCTCTATTCTGTGACTTCACACACCTCCATTCTATGACTTCACACACCTCTATTCTGACTTCACAAACCTCCATTCTATGACTTCACACACCTCCATTCTGACTTCACACACCTCCATTCTATGACTTCGCACACCTCTATTCTGACTTCACACACCTCCATTCTGTGACTTCACACACCTCCCTTCGATGACTTCACACACCTACATTCTTTGACTTCACACACAACCATTTTGACTTCACACCTCCATTGTGTGACTTCACACACTTACATTTGTGACTTCTCACACCACGTTTTTGACTTCACACATCTCCATTCTGTGACTTCACACACCTCCAATCTGTGACATCACACACCTCCATTCTGTGAATTCACACACCTCCCTTCCGTGACTTCACCCACTTCCATTCTATGACTTCACACACCTCCATTCTATGACTCCACACACTTCCATTCTATGACTTCACACACCTCCATTCTATGACTTCACACACCTCCATTCTATGACTTCCCACACCTGCATTCTAACTTCACACACCTCCCTTGTATGACTTAACACATCTTCTTTCTGTAACTTCCCACACTTGCAATGTTTGACTTCACAAACCTCCATTCCATGACTTCACACACCTCCATTCTATGAGTTCACACACCTCCATTCTGACTTCAAACACCTCCATTCTATGACTTCACACATCTCCATTCTGACTTCACACACCTCTATTCTATGACTTCGCACACCTCCATTCTGATATCACACACCTCCATTCTATGACTTCACAGACCTCGAATCTGTGACTTCACTCGCCTGCATTCTATGACTTTACATTCCTCCATTCTATGACTTCCCACACCTCTTTCTATGACTGCACACACCTTCATTTTTACTTCAGAAACATCCATTCTATGACTTCACACACCTCCATTCTATGACTTCACAAACCTCCATTCTGTGACTTCACACATCTCCATTCTGAGTTCACACAAATCCATTCGGTGACTTCACACATCTCCATTCTGACTTCACACACCTCCGTTCTATGACTTCACACACTTCCATTCTATGACTTCACACACCTCTATTATGTGACTTCACAAACATCCATTCTGAGGTCACACACCTCCATTCTGTGACTTCACACACCTCCATTCTGTGACTTCACACACCTCCATTCTGTGACTTCACACACCTCCATTCTATGACCTCACACACCCTCATTCTATGATTTCACACACCTCCATTCTATGATTTCACACATCCATTTTGACTTCACACACCTCTAATATATGACTTCGAACACCTCAATTGTGTGACTTCACACACCTCCATTCTATGATTTCGTACCGTCCATTCTGTGACTTCAAACACCTCCATTCTATGACTTCACACACCTCAATTCTTTGACTTCACACACCTCCATTCTATGATTTCATACACCTCCATTCTATGACTTCACACACCTCCATTCTGAGTTTACACACCTCCATTCTATGACTTCACACACCTCCATTCTTTGACGTCACACCTTTATTCTATGACTTCATACAACTTCATTCTTACTTTACAAACATCCATTCTATAACTTCACACACCTCCATTCTATGACTTCAACAGCTCCATTCTGTGACTTCACACACCTCCATTCTATGACTTCACACACCTCCATTCTGTGACTTCACACACCTCCATTGCATGACTTCACACACTTCCATTGTGACGTCACTCACCTCCATTCTATGAGTTCACACACCTCCGTTCTGACTTCAAACACCTACATTCTATGACTTCACACACCTCCATTCTGTATTCACACAGCTCCATTCTGTGACTTCACAAAACTCCATTCTATGATTTCACACACCTCCATACTATGACTTCACACAACTCCATCTATGACTTCACACACCTGCATTCTGACATCACACACCTCCATTCTATGACTTCACAGACCTCGAATCTGTGACTTCACTCACCTGCACTCTATGATTTCACACTCCTCCATTCTATGACTTTCCACACCTCCTTTCTATGACTTCACCACCTCCAATCTATGACTACACACCTCCATTCTGACTTCACACACCTTCATTCTGTGAATTCACACACCTCCATTCTATGTGTTCACATACCTCCATTCTATGACCTCACACACCTACATTCTTACTTCAGAAACATCCATTCTTTGACTTCACACAACCCCATTCTATGACTTCACAAACCTCCATTCTGTGACTTCACACACCTCCATTCTGAGTTCACACAACTCCATTCGATGACTTCACACACCTCCATTCTGATGTCACACACCTCCATTCTATGACTTCACACACTTCCATTATATGACTTCACACAACTCCATTCTATGTCTTCACACACCTCCATTCTATGACTTCACACACCTCCATTCTGTGACTTCACACACCTCCATTATATGACTTCACACACCTCCATTCTATGTCTTCACACACCTCCATTCTATGACTTCACACACCTCCATTCTGTGACTTCACACACCTCCATTCTATGACTTCACACACCTACATTCTTTGACTTCACAAACCTCCATTCTGTGTTCACACACCTCAATTCTGTGACTTCACACACCTCCATTCTGACTTCACACACCTCCATTCTATGACTTCACACACCTCCATTCTATGACTTCACACATCTCCATTCTGACTTCACACACCTCTATTCTATGACTTCGCACACCTCCATTCTGATATCACACACCTCCATTCTATGACTTCACAGACCTCGAATCTGTGACTTCACTCGCCTGCATTCTATGACTTTACATTCCTCCATTCTATGACTTCCCACACCTCTTTCTATGACTGCACACACCTTCATTTTTACTTCAGAAACATCCATTCTATGACTTCACACACCTCCATTCTATGACTTCACAAACCTCCATTCTGTGACTTCACACATCTCCATTCTGAGTTCACACAAATCCATTCGGTGACTTCACACATCTCCATTCTGACTTCACACACCTCCGTTCTATGACTTCACACACTTCCATTCTATGACTTCACACACCTCTATTATGTGACATCACAAACATCCATTCTGAGGTCACACACCTCCATTCTGTGACTTCACACACCTCCATTCTGTGACTTCACACACCTCCATTCTGTGACTTCACACACCTCCATTCTATGACCTCACACACCCTCATTCTATGATTTCACACACCTCCATTCTATGATTTCACACATCCATTTTGACTTCACACACCTCTAATATATGACTTCGAACACCTCAATTGTGTGACTTCACACACCTCCATTCTATGACTTCGTACCGTCCATTCTGTGACTTCAAACACCTCCATTCTATGACTTCACACACCTCAATTCTTTGACTTCACACACCTCCATTGTATGATTTCATACACCTCCATTCTATGACTTCACACACCTCCATTCTGAGTTTACACACCTCCATTCTATGACTTCACACACCTCCATTCTTTGACGTCACACCTTTATTCTATGACTTCATACAACTTCATTCTTACTTTACAAACATCCATTCTATAACTTCACACACCTCCATTCTATGACTTCAACAGCTCCATTCTGTGACTTCACACACCTCCATTCTATGACTTCAGACACCTCCATTCTGTGACTTCACACACCTCCATTGCATGACTTCACACACTTCCATTGTGACGTCACTCACCTCCATTCTATGAGTTCACACACCTCAGTTCTGACTTCAAACACCTACATTCTATGACTTCACACACCTCCATTCTGTATTCACACAGCTCCATTCTGTGACTTCACAAAACTCCATTCTATGATTTCACACACCTCCATACTATGACTTCACACAACTCCATCTATGACTTCACACACCTGCATTCTGACATCACACACCTCCATTCTATGACTTCACAGACCTCGAATCTGTGACTTCACTCACCTGCACTCTATGATTTCACACTCCTCCATTCTATGACTTTCCACACCTCCTTTCTATGACTTCACCACCTCCAATCTATGACTACACACATCCATTCTGACTTCACACACCTTCATTCTGTGAATTCACACACCTCCATTCTATGTGTTCACATACCTCCATTCTATGACCTCACACACCTACATTCTTACTTCAGAAACATCCATTCTTTGACTTCACACAACCCCATTCTATGACTTCACAAACCTCCATTCTGTGACTTCACACACCTCCATTCTGAGTTCACACAACTCCATTCGGTGACTTCACACACCTCCATTCTGATGTCACACACCTCCATTCTATGACTTCACACACTTCCATTATATGACTTCACACAACTCCATTCTATGTCTTCACACACCTCCATTCTATGACTTCACACACCTCCATTCTGTGACTTCACACACCTCCATTATATGACTTCACACACCTCCATTCTATGTCTTCACACACCTCCATTCTATGACTTCACACACCTCCATTCTGTGACTTCACACACCTCCATTCTATGACTTCACACACCTACATTCTTTGACTTCACAAACCTCCATTCTGTGTTCACACACCTCAATTCTGTGACTTCACACACCTCCATTCTGACTTCACACACCTCCATTCTATGACTTCACACACCTCCATTCTATGACTTCACACACTTCCATTGTGACTTCACACACCTCCATTCTGTGAGTTCACACACCTCCATTCTGACTTCACACACCTCTATTCTATGACTTCGCACACCTCCATTCTGATATCACACACCTCCATTCTATGACTTCACAGACCTCGAATCTGTGACTTCACTCGCGTGCATTCTATGACTTTACATTCCTCCATTCTATGACTTCCCACACCTCTTTCTATGACTTCACACACCTTCATTTTTACTTCAGAAACATCCATTCTATGACTTCACACACCTCCATTCTATGACTTCACAAACCTCCATTCTGTGACTTCACACATCTCTATTCTGAGTTCACACAACTCCATTCGGTGACTTCACACATCTCCATTCTGACTTCACACACCTCCGTTCTATGACTTCACACACTTCCATTCTATGACTTCATAAACCTCCCTTTTATAATTTCACACACCTCCATTCTGTGACTTCACACACCTCCATTCTATGACCTCACACACCCTCATTCTATGATTTCACACACCTCCATTCTATGATTTCACACATCCATTTTGACTTCACACACCTCTAATATATGACTTCAAACACCTCAATTCTGTGACTTCACACACCTCCATTCTATGACTTCGTACCGTCCATTCTGTGACTTCAAACACCTCCATTCTATGACTTCACACACCTCAATTATTTGACTTCACACACCTCAATTCTTTGACTTCACACACCTCCATTCTATGATTTCACACACCTCCATTCTATGACTTCACACACCTTCATTCTGAGTTTAAACACCTCCATTCTATGACTTCACACACCTCCGTTCTTTGACGTCACACCTTTATTCTATGACTTCATACAACTTCATTCTTACCTTACAAACATCCATTCTATAACTTCACACACCTCCATTCTATGACTTCAAACAGCTCCATTCAGTGACTTCACACACCTCCATTCTATGACTTCAAACACCTCCATTCTGTGACTTCACACACCTCCATTGCATGACTTCACACACTTCCATTGTGACGTCACTCACCTCCATTCTATGAGTTCACACACCTCCGTTCTGACTTCAAACAGCTACATTCTATGACTTCACACACCTCCATTCTGTATTCACACAGCTCCATTCTGTGACTTCACAAAACTCCATTCTATGATTTCACACACCTCCATACTATGTCTTCACACACCTCCAATCTATGACTTCACACACCTCCATTCTGTGACTTCACACACTTCCATTCTATGATTTCACACACCTTCATTCTTACTTCACAAACATATATTCTATGACTTCACACACCTCCATTCTATGACTTCACACACCTACATTCTTTGACTTCACAAACCTCCATTCTGTGTTCACACACCTCAATTCTGTGACTTCACACACCTCCATTCTGACTTCACACACCTCCATTCTATGACTTCACACACCTCAATTCTATGACTTCACACACTTCCATTCTGACTTCACACACCTCCATTCTATGCCTTCACACACCTCCATTCTGACCTCACACACCTCTATTCTGTGACTTCTCACACCTCCATTCTGATATCACACACCTCCATTGTATGACTTCACAGACCTCGAATCTGTGACTTCACTCGCCTGCATTCTATGACTTTACATTCCTCCATTCTATGACTTCCCACACCTCTTTCTATGACTTCACACACCTTCATTTTTACTTCAGAAACATCCATTCTATGACTTCACACACCTCCATTCTATGACTTCAAAAACTTCCATTCTGTGACATCACACACCTCCATTGTGAGTTCACACAACTCCATTCGGTGACTTCACACATCTCCATTCTGACTTCACACACCTCCATTCTATGACTTCACACACTTCCATTCTATGACTTCACACACCTCTATTCTGTGACTTCACAAACCTCCATTCTGAGTTCACACACCTCCATTCTGTGACTTCACACACCTCTATTCTGTGACTTCACACACCTCCATTGTGTGACTTCACACACTTCCATTCTATGACTTCATAAACCTCCCTTTTATAATTTCTCACACCTCCATTCTGTGACTTCACACACCTCCATTCTATGACCTCACACACCCTCATTCTATGATTTCACACACCTCCATTCTATGATTTCACACATCCATTTTGACTTCACACACCTCTAATATATGACTTCAAACACCTCAATTCTGTGACTTCACACACCTTCATTCTATGACTTCATACCGTCCATTCTGTGACTTCAAACACCTCCATTCTATGACTTCACACACTTCCATTCTATGACTTCACACACCTCCATTTTATAACTTCACACACCTCCATTCTATGATTTCACACACCTCCATTCTGAGTTTACACACCTCCATTCTATGACGTCACTCACCTCCATTCTATGAGTTCACACACCTCCGTTCTGACTTCACACAACTCCATCTATGACTTCACACACCTGCATTCTGACATCACACACCTCCATTCTATGACTTCACAGATCTCGAATCTGTGACTTCACGCACCTGCACTCTATGACTTCACACTCCTAATTCTATGACTTTCCACACTTCCTTTCTATGACTTCACCACCTCCAATCTATGACTACACACCTCCATTCTGACTTCACACACCTTCATTCTGTGAATTCACACACCTCCATTCTATGACTTCACAAACCTCCATTCTGTGACTTCACACATCTCCATTCTGAGTTCACACAACTCCATTCGGTGACTTCACACATCTCCATTCTGACTTCACACACCTCCGTTGTATGACTTCACACACTTCCATTCTATGACTTCACACACCTCTATTCTGTGACTTCACAAACATCCATTCTGAGGTCACACACCTCCATTCTGTGACTTCACACACCTCCATTCTGTGACTTCACACACCTCCATTGTGGGACTTCACACACTTCCATTCTATGACTTCATAAACCTCCCTTTTATAATTTCACACACCTCCATTCTGTGACTTCACACACCTCCATTCTATGACCTCACACACCCTCATTCTATGATTTCACACACATCCATTCTATGATTTCACACATCCATTTTGACTTCACACACCTCTAATATATGACTTCAAACACCTCAATTCTGTGACTTCACACACCTCCATTCTATGACTTCGTACCGTCCATTCTGTGACTTCAAACACCTCCATTCTATGACTTCACACACCTCAATTCTTTGACTTCACACACCTCCATTCTATGATTTCACACACCTCCTTTCTATGACCTCACACACCTCCATTCTGAGTTTACACACCTCCATTCTATGGCTTCACACACCTCCATTCTTTGACATCACACCTTTATTCTATGACTTCATACAACTTCATTCTTACTTTACAAACATCCATTCTATAACTTCACACACCTCCATTCTATGACTTCAACAGCTCCATTCTGTGACTTCTCACACCTTCATTGCATGACTTCACACACTTCCATTGTGACGTCACTCACCTCCATTCTATGAGTTCACACACCTCCGTTCTGACTTCAAACACCTACATTCTATGACTTCACACACCTCCAATCTGTGACTTCACACACCTCCATTCTGTGATTTCACACACCTCCCTTCCGTGACTTCACCCACCTCCATTCTATGACTTCACACACCTCCATTCTATGACTTCACACACTTCCATTCTATGACTTCACACACCTCCATTCTGAGTTTACACACCTCCATTCTATGACTTCACACACCTCCATTCTTTGACGTCACACCTTTATTCTATGACTTCATACAACTTCATTCTTACTTTACAAACATCCATTCTATAACTTCACACACCTCCATTCTATGACTTCAACAGCTCCATTCTGTGACTTCACACACCTCCATTCTATGACTTCACACACCTCCATTCTGTGACTTCTCACACCTCCATTGCATGACTTCACACACTTCCATTGTGACGTCACTCACCTCCATTCTATGAGTTCACACACCTCCGTTCTGACTTCAAACACCTACATTCTATGACTTCACACACCTCCATTCTGTATTCACACAGCTGCATTCTGTGACTTCACAAAACTCCATTCTATGATTTCACACACCTCCATACTATGACTTCACACAACTCCATCTATGACTTCACACACCTGTATTCTGACATCACACACCTCCATTCTATGACTTCACAGACCTCAAATCTGTGACTTCACTCACCTGCACTCTGTGATTTCACACTCCTCCATTCTATGACTTTCCACACCTCCTTTCTATGACTTCACCACCTCCAATCTATGACTACACACCTCCATTCTGACTTCACACACCTTCATTCTGTGAATTCACACACCTCCATTCTATGTGTTCACATACCTCCATTCTATGACCTCACACACCTTTATTCTTACTTCAGAAACATCCATTCTATGACTTCACACAACCCCATTCTATGACTTCACAAACCTCCATTCTGTGACTTCACACACCTCCATTCTGAGTTCACACAACTCCATTCGGTGACTTCACACACCACCATTCTGATGTCACACACCTCCATTCTATGACTTCACACACTTCGATTCTATGACTTCACACACCTCCATTCTGTGACTTCACACACCTCCATTCTGTGTTCACACACCTCCATTCTCTGACTTCACACATCTCCATTCTGTGACTTCACACACCTCCATTCTGTGACTTCACAAACTTCCATTCTATGACTTCACACACCTCCATTCTATGACTTCACACACCTCCATTCTGTGACTTCACACACCTCCATTCTATGACCTCACACACCGTCATTCTATGGTTTCACACACCTCCATTCTATGACTTCACACACCTCCATTCTGACTTCACACACCTCCATTCTATGACTTCGCACACCTCTATTCTGACTTCACACACCTCCATTCTGTGACTTCACACACCTCCATTCTGACTTCACACACCTCCATTCTATGACTTCGCACACCTCTATTCTGACTTCACACACCTCCATTCTGTGACTTCACACACCTCCCTTCGATGACTTCACACACCTACATTCTTTGACTTCACACACAACCATTTTGACTTCACACCTCCATTCTGTGACTTCACACCCTTACATTTGTGACTTCTCACACCCCGTTTTTGACTTCACACATCTCCATTCTGTGACTTCACACACCTCCAATCTGTGACTTCACAGACCTCCAATCTGTGACTTCACACACCTCCATTCTGTGATTTCACACACCTCCCTTCCGTGACTTCACCCACCTCCATTCTATGACTTCACACACCTCCATTCTATGACTTCACACACTTCCATTCTATGACTTCACACACCTCCATTCTATGAGTTCACACACCTCCATTCTATGACTTCCCACACCTGCATTCTGACTTCACACACCTCCCTTGTATGACTTAACACATCTTCTTTCTGTAACTTCCCACACTTGCAATGTTTGACTTCACAAACCTCCATTCCATGACTTCACACACCTCCATTCTATGAGTTCACACACCTCCATTCTGAGTTCACACACCTCCATTCTATGACTTCACACATCTCCATTCTGACTTCACACACCTCTATTCTATGACTTCGCACACCTCCATTCTGATATCACACACCTCCATTCTATGACTTCACAGACCTCGAATCTGTGACTTCACTCGCCTGCATTCTATGACTTTACATTCCTCCATTCTATGACTTCCCACACCTCTTCTATGACTTCACACACCTTCATTTTTACTTCAGAAACATCCATTCTATGACTTCACACACCTCCATTCTATGACTTCACAAACCTCCATTCTGTGACTTCACACATCTCTATTCTGAGTTCACACAACTCCATTCGGTGACTTCACACATCTCCATTCTGACTTCACACACCTCCGTTCTATGACTTCACACACTCCCATTCTATGACTTCACACACCTCTATTCTGTGACTTCACAAACATCCATTCTGAGGTCACACACCTCCATTCTGTGACTTCACACACCTCCATTCTGTGACTTCACACACCTCCATTGTGTGACTTCACACACTTCCATTCTATGACTTCATAAACCTCACTTTTATAATTTCACACACCTCCATTCTGTGACTTCACACACCTCCATTCTATGACCTCACACACCCTCATTCTATGATTTCAAACATCTCCATTCTATGATTTCACACATCCATTTTGACTTCACACACCTCTAATATATGACTTCAAACACCTCAATTCTGTGACTTCACACACCTCCATTCTATGACTTCATACCGTCCATTCTGTGACTTCAAACACCTCCATTCTATGACTTCACACACCTCAATTCTTTGACTTCACACACCTCCATTGTATGATTTCATACACCTCCATTCTATGACTTCACACAGCTCCATTCTGAGTTTACACACCTCCATTCTATGACTTCACACACCTCCATTCTTTGACGTCACACCTTTATTCTATGACTTCATACAACTTCATTCTTACTTTACAAACATCCATTCCATAACTTCACACACCTCCATTCTATGACTTCAACAGCTCCATACTGTGACTTCACACACCTCCATTCTATGACTTCACACACCTCCATTCTGTGACTTCACACACCTCCATTGCATGACTTCACACACTTCCATTGTGACGTCACTCACCTCCATTCTATGAGTTCACACACCTCCGTTCTGACTTCAAACACCTACATTCTATGACTTCACACACCTCCATTCTGTATACACATAGCTCCATTCTGTGACTTCACAAAACTCCATTCTATGATTTCACACACCTCCATACTATGACTTCACACAACTCCATCTATGACTTCACACACCTGCATTCTGACATCACACACCTCCATTCTATGGCTTCACAGACCTCGAATCTGTGACTTCACTCACCTGCACTCTATGATTTCACACTCCTCCATTCTATGACTTTCCACACCTCCTTTCTATGACTTCACAACCTCCACTCTATGACTACACACCTCCATTCTGACTTCACACACCTTCATTCTGTGAATTCACACACCTCCATTCTATGTGTTCACATACCTCCATTCTATGACCTCACACACCTTCATTCTTACTTCAGAAACATCCATTCTATGACTTCACAAAACCCCATTCTATGACTTCACAAACCTCCATTCTGTGACTTGACACACCTCCATTCTGAGTTCACACAACTCCATTCGGTGACTTCACACACCTCCATTCTGATGTCACACACCTCCATTCTATGACTTCACACACTTCCATTCTATGACTTCACACACCTCCATTCTGTGACTTCACACACCTCCATTCTTTGTTCACACACCTCCATTCTCTGACTTCACACATCTCCATTCTGTGACTTCACACACCTCCATTCTCTGACTTCACAAACTTCCATTCTATGACTTCACACACCTCCATTCTATGACTTCACACACCTCCATTCTGTGACTTCACACACCTCCATTCTATGACCTCACACACCGTCATTCTATGGTTTCACACACCTCCATTCTATGAATTCACACATCCATTTTGACTTTACACACCTCCAATATATGACTTCAAACACCTCAATTCTCTGACTTCACACACCTCCATTCTATGAATTCACACATCCATTTTGACTTCACACACCTCCTATATATGACTTCAAACAGTCAATTCTGTGACTTCACACACCTCCATTCTATGAGTTCATACCATCCATTCTGTGACTTCACACACCTCCATTCTATGACTTCACACACTTCCATTCTGTGACTTCCCACACCTCCATTCTGTGACTTCACACACCTCCATTCTATGACTTCACACACCTCTATTCTGACTTCACACACCTCCATTCTATGACTTCACACACCTCCATTCTGACTTCACACACCTCCATTCTATGACTTCGCACACCTCTATTCTGACTTCACACACCTCCATTCTGTGACTTCACACACCTCCCTTCGATGACCTCACACACCTACATTCTTTGACTTCACACACAACCATTTTGACTTCACACCTCCATTCTGTGACTTCACACACTTACATTTGTGACTTCTCACACCACGTTTTTGACTTCACACATCTCCATTCTGTGACATCACACACCTCCAATCTGTGACTTCACACACCTCCATTCTGTGATTTCACACACCTTCCTTCCGTGACTTCACCCACCTCCATTCTATGACTTCACACACCTCCATTCTATGAATTCACACACTTCCATTCTATGACTTCACACACCTCCATTCTATGACTTCACACACCTCCATTCTATGACTTCCCACACCTGCATTCTGACTTCACACACCTCCCTTGTATGATTTAACACATCTTCTTTCTGTAACTTCCCACACTTCCAATGTTTGACTTCACAAACCTCCATTCCATGACTTCACACACCTCCATTCTATGAGTTCACACACCTCCATTCTTTGACTTCACACACCTCCATTTTGACTTCACACACCTACATTCTGTGACTTCACACACCTCCATTTGGGACTTCACACACCACCATTTTGATTTCACACACCACCATTCTGTGACTTCACACACCTCCATTCTTTGACTTCACACACCTCCGTTTTGACTTCACACACTTCCATTCTGTGACTTCACACACCTCCAGTCTGAGTTCACACACCTCCATTTTGTGACTTCAGAAACCTCTATTCTATGATTTCACACACCTCCATTTTAGGACGTCACACACCTCCATTTTGACTTCACACACTTTCATTCTGTGACTTCACACACCTCCATTCTATGATTTCGCATACCTTCATGCGATGACTTCACACACCTCCATTCTGTGACTTCACACACCTCCATTCTGTGACTTCCCAAACCTCTATTCTATGATTTCACACACCTCCATTCTATGACTTCACACACCTCCATTTTAGGACGTCACACACCTCCATTTTGACTTCACACTCTTCCATTTTGTGACTTCACACACCTCCATTCTATCACTTCACACACTTCCATTGTGACATCACACACCTCCATTCTATTAGTTCACACACCTACATTCTGTGACTTCACCCACCTTCATTCGACTTCACACACCTCCATTCTGACTTCACACACCTCCATTATGTGACTTCACACTCCTCCATTATATGACGTCACACAACTCCGTTCTATGACTTCACACACCTCCATTCTATGACTTCAAACACCTCCATTCTGTGACTTCACACACCTATATTCTATGACTTCACACACCTTCATTCTTACTTCACAAACATATATTCTATGACTTCACACACCTCCATTCTATGACTTCACACACATTTATTCTTTGACTTCACACACCTCCATTCTGTGACTTCACACACCTCCATTCTGCGATTTCACACACCTCCATTCTGAGATGTCACTCCACCATTCTATGAATTCACACACCTCCATTCTGTGATTTCACACACCTCAATTCCTTGACTTCACACACCTCCATTCTGTGCCTTCACACACCTCCATTCTGTGACTTCACAAACCTCTATTCTATGATTTCACACACCTCCATTATATGACTTCTCACACCTCCATTTTACGACGTCACACACCTCCATTTTGACTTCACACTCTTCCATTCTATGACTTCAAACACCTCCATTCTATGACTTCTCACCCTTCCATTGGGACGTAACACACCTCCATTCTATGAGTTCACACACATACATTCTATGACTTCACACACCTTCATTCGACTTCACACACATCCATTCTCTGACTTCACACACCTCCATTCTATGACTTCACACACCTTCATTCTTACTTCACAAACATACATTCTATGACTTCACACACCTCCATTCTATGACTTCAAACACCTCCATTCTTTGACTTCACACACCTCCATTCTGTGACTTCACACACCTCCATTCTGTGACTTCACACACCTCCATTCTGTGACTTCACACAGCTCCATTCTGTGACTTCACACACCTCCATTCTCCGACTTCACACACCTCCATTCTATGACTTCACACATCCATTTTGACTTCACACACCTCCAATATATAACTTCAAACACCTCGATTCTGTGACTTCACACACCTCCATTCCATGAAATCATACCCGTCCATTCTGTGACTTCACACACTTCCATTCTTTGACTTCACACACCTCCATTCTGTGACTTCACCCACCTCCATTCTGTGACTTCCCACACCTCCATTCTCCGACTTCACACCCCTCCAATTTGACTTCACATACCTCCATTCTATGACTTCACACACCTCCATTCTGTGACTTCACAAACCTCCATTCTATGATTTCACACACCTCCAATCTATGACTTCACACACCTACATTTTATGACGTCACACACCTCCATTTTGACTTCACACACCTCCATTATGTGACTCCACACACCTCCCATCTGTGACTTCACACACCTCCATTCTATGACTTCACACACTTCCATTCTATGACTTCAAACACCGCCATTCCGTGACTTCACACACCTGCATTGTGAGTTCACACACCTCCATTCTGTGACCGCACACACCTCCATTCTTCGATTTCACACACATCCATTCTGAGATGTCACACCTCCATTCTATGAATTCACACACCTCCATTCTGTGATTTCACACACCTCAATTCTATGACTTCACACAACTCCATTCTGTGACTTCACACATCTCCATTCTGAGTTCACACACCTCCATTCTATGAATTCACACACCTCCATTCTGTGACTTCACAAACCTCCATTCTATGACTTCACACACCTCCAATCTATGACTTCACACACATCCATTTTATGACGTCACACACCTCCATTTTGACTTCTCACACCTCCATTATGTGACTTCACACACCTCTCTTCTGTGACTTCACACACCTCCATTCTATGACTTCACACACCTTCATTGTATGACTTCGCACACCTCCATTCTATGACTTCACACACTTCCATTCTATGATTTCACATACCTTCATACGATGACTTCACACACCTCCATTCTGTGACTTCACACACCTCCATTCTGAGTTCACACACCTCCATTTTGACTTCACACACCTCAATTATGTGACTCCACACACCTCCCTTCTGTGAATTCACACACCTCCATTCTATGACTTCACACACCTTCATTGTATGACTTCACACACCTCCATTCTATGACATCACACACTTACATTCTATGATTTCACATACCTCCAGGCTATGACTTCACACACCTCCATTCTATGATTTCACACACCTCCATTCTATGACTTCACACACCTGCATTTCAGGACATCACACACCTCCATTTTGACTTCACACACCTCAATTCTGTGACTTCACACACCTCCATACTATGAATTTACACACTTCCATTGTGACGTCACACACCTCTATTCTATGAGTTCACACACCTCAATTCTATGACTTCACACACCTCCATTCTGACTTCACACACCGCCATTCTATGACTTCACAGACATCGAATCTGTGACTTCACTCACCTCCAATCTATGACTTCACTCTCCTCCATTTTCTGACTTCTCACACCTCCTTTCTATAACTTCACACAGGAGAGAAACCATATGAATGTAGTGAATGTGGAAGGTCTTTCTCCTGGAAGGCAAAACTCCGTGTTCATCAGAGAATACACACAGGGGAGAAACCTTATGAGTGCAACACATGTGGAAAGGCCTTCACATGGAAGTCATACCTTGCAATGCATAATAGAACTCACACAGGGGAGAAACCTTATGAATGTAGTGAATGTGGAAAGTCTTTCACCTGGAAGGCAAAACTCCATGTTCATCAGAGAATACACACAGGAGAGAAACCTTATGAGTGTAACAGATGTGGAAAATCCTTCACATGGAAATCAGACCTCAACGGACATATGACAATTCACAGAGGAGAAAAACCTTATGAATGTAACCAATGTAGAAAGTCTTTCAGATGGAAGTCTACCCTCAATTTGCATCAGAGAACACACACAGGAGAGAAACCTTATGAGTGCAACAAATGTGGAAAGACCTTCAGGTGGAAGTCACATCTAGGGAGGCATAACAGAATTCACACATATGATGAACCTTAGTAATGTAACCAAAGTGGAAAATCCTTCATGCAGTCCTCACCCCTCAGGAAGCATAAGGGAGTTCACACACTAGGGAAGCCGTAGCAATGTAATAAATGGGAAAGACTTTTTAGTCTTTGGAAGAAAACTCAGCTTGTGTCACACAACCAACACAAGATAAAACCCTTAATGAATGTGGCAAATTTTCAGTCTTTAACCTAAAAGGCACAACTAAGGATTTATCACTAAACACCCATAGGAGAGAATCCTATGAATGAAATAAAAGGGAAAGGTTTTCAAGAAGTCATACTTGAATTTGCATGAGACCACACACACAGGATAGAAACCATATGAATGTAAGGAATGTGAGAAATCTATCATGAACCCATGGCTAACTACAGAATGAACACAGAAGAGAAAAACCTTATGAATACTACAAATGTGGGAAGTGTTTGACCTGGAAGGCATACCTTTGTGTTCATCACAAACCTGATTCACATAGAAGAAATGAAAACCAATGAATATAACAAATGTGCAATGACTTTTAATCAAAAGTTAGTCTTCAGTACATTTCAGAACATACACAAGAGAGAAATTCTGAGTAATGAAAAACTTTTAGCTATATATAGAATCTCTGAATATGTAAGCATTAGGGGAAGTTCTTCAAAACAAGTCAACCTTCAGCAAGCATTAAGAGCACTCACAGAAGAAATAAATACAATATAGAAAACCATTGTCAGAAACCTGTATATGGGGTGACTGTGTAGCTTAACTAACAAGCATGAAGGCCTGGGTTCTATTCCTAATTACTACATAAAAAGCAAGCCAGAAGCAGCACTGTGGTTCAAATGGTAGAGTGATAATCTTGAGCAAAAGAAGCTCAGGCCCTGAGTTCAAGCCTGAGGATTGTCACCAAAAAGAGAAAGAGGGGGGGGTAAGAGAGACAGAGACAGAGAGAGAGAGACAGAGAGAGAGACAGAGAGAGACAGAGAGAGAGACAGAGAGAGACACAGAGAGAGACTATTAAACTGGACAAGAAATTCTGCATGGCAGAGGTAAGCTAGGTGTAATGGAAATGACTCTTCAGCTTGGGCACTTACTGAGCCAACACTTCTCATTGTGTTTAGTGGTGAAATCCCTGAATATTATCCAGAGGAAATGAACACAAATGATGGGCATTAATTACTTCAGGCTTTACAAATAATTAAGAGAGTGAAGTTGTTGTCTTGTGGCTTTTATAATAGGGAATATTTTGTGAAGTTGATTTTATTAACTCAGTAATAAGAGCTCTGTCCTACTGAGACTGGAATAAGAATCTTCACGATGGTCTGGGGAGTGATGGATGGGGAAAGACTCACAATTTGAGCCAAGGACCTGAGAGCATCAATTTCTCCACTGCTCCTGCAAAGTCTCTTCTGTGTGTGGTCCATGCATTAAAACAGAAATGACTTACTATTTCAAATTCAATTTTTGAATGGAAGGTATGATGGAAGATACTATTCCTTGTTTATTGCAAAATTTGCACAATAGGAAAATGCTTTTCATCACGTTATGCCTCAAGTTATTTAGGAAACCTTCAGAAAACATGTAAGGACACATTTTTGGGGATATATTTTGTGTGTGTGTGTGTGTGTGTGTGTGTGTGTGTGTGTGTGTGTTTGTCTGTGTACACAAGTCATTTAGCTTGAACTTAGAGCATAAGCACTCCTTTAGCATCTTTGCCCAATGCTAATGCTTACCCCTTGAGCCCCAGCTCTACTTCTGGTTTCTTTGTTGGGTAAAGACAAGAGTCTTAAATATTTGGTTTTGGATGAGTAAGTCCAAAATGACTTCAGTGTTGCCTTTATATTTAATTACTCACTGATGATGAATCACTTGTGACTCGTAGCCTGTTCTTTTGTTCTGCTGAATGAGTTTTAATAAAACACCAGTGTTCATAAAGTGAAGAGCCTGTGTTTTCTCACTGTTCTGGAGGTGAAATTAACAGGATGATGAATATCTTTCTACCACCAGTAATTATTCCTTTAACCAGCTCCCTTCAGAATTTTGTGGCCAAAAACTACTAAGACATAGATTTGTTAAACTTAACAGTAGTGTCAAAAGTTACAAGCTTGGCAGGGCACAATGGCTCACACCTGTAATCCTAGCTATTCAGGAGGCTGAGATCTGAGGATCAAAGCTCAAGTCCTGCCCAGGCACAAAAGGATTTGAGAATCCTATCCCCAGTTAAACTCTAGAAAACAGGAAGTGGGGCTTTGCTCAAGGATAGTGCCTTGAGCTGAAGACCTCAAGGACAACCCTCAGGCCTAGGATAGGGCAATAGCCTTGAGCTGAAAAGCTCAAGGACAGTGCCCAGGAGAAGATCAAGCCCCATGACCTCCCTACAAAAAAATTAGAAACATGGAAAAGATGAGGAAGAGCAGCTAGTTAGAAGATGATTATGGAAATCCGAGGGATGTGGTCTGGGAGTTTTTCCTACGGGTAGAGTGCTATCCTCGCATGCACAAAGACCCAGGTTTGATTCCTCAGTACCACATACATAGAAAAGGCTGGAAGTGGTGTGGTGGCTCAAATGGTAGAGTTCTGGCCTTCAGAAAGTCCAAGGACAATGCTCAAGCCCTAAGTCCAAGCTCTAGCACTGGCAAAAATCTAAGGGATGAGAGAGACAACTAGATATAGGGAGAAATGTGGTAGGTAATTGAAGTACAGTATTATGTTCCATGTTCTCATTGTGCAATGATTGCATATACAAAGCCAGATTGCATGTTCCTTTCTCAGGAGGACAGTCTCTCTTGGATGGTTATGGCCGATAATACATTAAGCTAACATACAGAAAGATATTGAGCAATCGCACAAAAAGAATCATGCATTTCTAGTTCCTTTTCTTGACTGCTATCTTGTTCAATCTGCCAGGCATCTCCTACTTTCTCCTATCACTTCAGGTTCCCTTTGTTTTTCCATGTTGAGCCAGTCTCTTCCACTTCTTCACTGATAGTTTTGTAAGCAACACAGATGACTCCTCTTGTTGCTCTGACTATGCTTCGTGTTCTTCGGCTTTCTTAATGAACTGAAATTCATCATCCTCATCTGATGATTCCATGGAGGCATAGTCTGGCTTCTTTTTTTCATATATTTTTATTGTAATTAATAGATGGGTTATATTCACAAGATAGATGGTACATTATCTCACAAGCATTGATACGCTTTCTCATGACTTTGTCCCCATTTTCCTCCCCTACCCCCATCCCTCTTCTTGTTTTCCACCCTTTCCTATCCTATTTTAAATAACCAAATATGCATATATACAATATATCAGATAACAAGGTGAAACACGGTAACAATATGAGATAACCAAGGGATAGCAAAAGAGATGAGAGATAACATAGTACATGAAGGACAACAATTACTCTTTATATGCGTTTTGTTTGTATATTCTGGAGGTCTTTCATTTAGCATCATTCTATGTGGCCTTATGTATCTTGGTTTTGTTCTATTATAAATTGCCGGGGCCAGCTGGCAGCAAACTAGGGTTCGCAGATTGGGGTTCCTGAAATAGTGGGCAAGGACTAGGAAAAAATAGAAGAGAGACAGACACACCGGGTCTGGGATGTCTGCAGCCCAAGTAAAGACTGCCTCGTTTATTGTCAACTCCAGCTTATATCCCTTCTTGAAACCAGGGAACTTTCAACTGTTACATTCATATGGTAAATCTCAGGTAATTTAAACAGAATAAGGCCATAAAACAATAAGACAATAAAGCCATGGTCTGATGCAAATCAAGGTACAATTTGATTCTACTCTGGCTCCCAACAATAAATCTCTGCTAAGTCTTTCCATTTCCTTACAAATGGGGCTGTGCTTTTGGGAGGCACTCACACCACAGACAGAATTACCTGTGCCGTGACCATGACTGCCTGCACCCCTCACCCCCCAGTCTTTGCATTCCCCTCTACCCCACTCCCAGATCTTCTGGGACTGGGTATCCAGGCTACATCTTCCCACACTCACAAAGAGTCTACACTTGTATTCCAGGGGCCCTTTCTTCTGCCATCCAGAGCACAGAATACACACCATGGCGATCACAGAGCTCAAACCCAAAGGCTGAGATGCAGAAGGGGGTGGCCCAGCAGCTTCCCAGGGCCTATCACCCATCCTGTGCATGCTCCAGCTTGTAACTTCCCCTGCTCCACCCTTTGCAAGGAAGTGCCATGCCCACAACCTAATCCCTGGTTCCCACCAATTCCATTCTCCCTTGGATTTTGCAGACAATCTGCCATAAGGGCCTAAGCATTCTGTTCATCACTTTATGTCCTTATCACTGCTTAGCTGCTTTAGCAGGCTCTACCCCTGTCATGGAGAGTGACCATGTCATGTTCTCTTTGTGGAGAAGTTGCCCCAGGGGAAGAAATGTGCACTTCATGTGAGTGCTGGACAGAGCAGGAGGGCTGTCTAGGACCAGAGGCCACAGGAGGGGTGCAGATGAGAGAATGCTAGGGGTCCCAGGGGACAGTGGGAGTTAGGGCATAGTTGGCTCCTTCTGCAGTGTTGATAGCTCTTCTCAGTCCCCACAGAGTGAGGGTCACACCACAGATGTTAGAGGCAGTGCAGATTACCAATGGGCGCAGGGGGCTCTGTCACCCCCAGATGCTGGATACATGCTGGGGTGCAGGCAGAGGTGTTTTCAAGTCAGATAGTGTGGATGCTGCAGGGTCTAACTACTCATTCTTTACAGATGACTCTACCTCTCTTGAGCTTTATCTCTGTGTTTGGCTTTTTCTTGGCAGTTAATTGGAAATGAGCGTTTCTTGGACTTTCTTTTCTGGGCTGGCTTCAAACAGAACCTCAATTGTTAGCTATGCACAGTTTTCAAACGATACCATACTGAAGATGGGAAGCTTGATCTGCTGCTTAAATGGGTTGCACTTTGGCTCCGTTCACTATGCCTCATGAGAGGGGGCTCAAAGTTCAGGGTCCCATTGGACTTGGGTGAATACATTCTCTGTGGTGCTGGGTCACCAACCCATGTCCTAAGCTGGAAGTATGCATTGCCACATTTGATAAGAACTTCTACCAGAGACTGTCACCTCATGAATGCAGATTCTAAATTTGTATTCCATTTCCTGTAGTGGAGAAATCCCCTCCAAATTAGAACGGCTCTGATCCACCTGCAGACCCCACACCTAATCCACCCTTGTATGTTCTGGTGGAATGGGGATCTAAGTCTGGAGGAATGCTGGTTTCGTCCATGAAATAGCTAGACAAGTGATAAAAAAGGTTTTGTGGATTAATACGAGAAAAATCTAAAAGCAGAGTAGCAAAGGACAAGGAGCTGGCCAAAAGTTAGAGGGACTCTAACTGGACTAACAATGGAATGGTAAGTTGCACTCAGAGGACTTGTACACAATCTGGAAATCCCTGAGACCTATCTATGTATCCTATCTGTTTGTCTAAATACATATTCTTTATGCATTTATGTATTTGTATAGAGAGACAGATTAATATATATGACTATACATACATTCATAGCCAGACACATATGGGTGTGTGGTATAGTATATGTGAGTTTGTGTGTGTGTTTCTCTGGATGGTTATCTCTGTTTAAGAAAGATAGAATATGTGTAAATATCTTTACATTACTTTGATGAAATGTAGATAGACATAAGCACTTGGGGGAATCTGAAAGGAAAAGATTATTCACAAGAACCTTTATCCTTATGAAGTCCTCAGCAAGTTTTAATTTTTTTCATTATTTTCTTTCTTTTTTTTAAACCAGTACTAAGGATACCTCTCAGGGACCAGGTGCTGCCAATTACAATTTTTCTCATGGCTGGTACAAGAGGAACAGAGTCACAGTTCCACTTTTCCCTTTTTTTGTGTGTACTTAACTGAAGATAAAGATCTCTATTACTGACTTTCTTTCTAGGGCTGGCTTCTAACCAGGATCCTCAGATCTCAGCCTCCTCTATAGCTACAATTAACAGTATGAGAACCCATCACTGGGCATATGAGAATTCAGTTCCAATTCACAGGGCAAGAAATTGTGTGAATTTCTAAACTCCAATTAGCTACAATACGCTAGAAGTGAAAGACCAATACCTTTCAGGAAAAGATGCTCAGGGTTATCCCATAGGCCATGAGAGTAAACCCAAAACCCTATACACATATGTGCATGCACACACTGGCACATATACACACACATGCACACACACACAATATCTCAGGCAATATTGTATCTTGAATTAATATCCAGAGATTGGACAAAAGCATAGCAAGTTATGAAATCTGTTTTTCTTTTCTACTTTGAGGGAAAGGAATAGGTCACAAGATGCAGAAGCAAAGACTTCAGAGGCAAATGCTGTGAGTGAATAGTTTGTAAAAAGTACATTCTTTTATTTCTTCTGCCAGTCCTGTGGCTTGAACTCAGGGCCTGAGCACTGTCCTTGGGTTTTCTCAAGTCTAGCCCTCGGCCACTTGAGCCACATTGCCACATCTAGATTTTCTATCTCCATGGTACTGAGGAATGGAACCCAGATCTTCATGGATGCTAGGCAGGCACTCTACCACTAGGCCAAACTCCCAACCCGGACATAGTATTTATAATAGTCATCATCACCATATCAAAATATCCTTTATCCTACAAAGAATGAACACTTCTCTATGTGTCTAATGCTTTTTTTTTCTCCCGTACTTCTGTGATTTTCCCATTTACATTTTTTACAGATGACAGCACAGATATTCATCAGGAAAAAAATAGATTAGGATACAGAAATCTAACAATGTCCTAGTCGATCAATGTCAAAAAATATGTGCAAGATGGCCTGGGAGTTTGATCTAGTGATAGAGTGTTTGGCTACACACAAAAAGTCTCAGGTTTTATTCCTCATTACCACATACATAGAAAATGCTGAAAGTGGTGCTGTGGCTCGGTGGGGCAACTATAGCCTAAAGAAAGCCGAAGAACAATGCTCAGGCTCTGAGTTCAAGCACTGGGACTAGAAAAAGCAAAATAAAAAATGTGCAAGGTGCAAAATGCAGGCTGAGAAGGCACTGTGAATCAAAATGGCTTGTGAAGGATGAGGGGAATAGTGACAGTTAAGTTTAGATCTTACTCAAGAAAGGCTCCTTGAACCAGAGACCAGACTGGTAGCTAGGCTTAGTTAAAGATGTTGGGATTTTACAAACAAAGTGTGCTGTTTACTACTCCACATGTATATTGTGGGTTGGAGTGGAGATTTCTGTCTCCACTATGTCTTTGGTGAGGTCTTCTATGAGCAAGGAGCTTTGGCCATCGGGCCCTGAAAGGTGACCCTACCTACATCACAATGGAACAGAGTATGGAACCCTGGTAACCAAGCCACTGTAAGTGACAACCAGCTCAAGCCAGCTCACTTGGCCTGTGGCTTAGGAACAAGAAAGATGTTGCTGTGCTGTTGCCAAAGGTGAGGAGACTTGGGTTTCAGGCATGAGAGATTTGGATGCCTCACTAGAAGAGGTAGATGCTGCATCAGTGCCAAGCCAAAATTCCAGTATATCAGGCCTTTCTCTGGGAAGAAAGCCAGGAAACTCCAGGGCAACTCAGACGAGGTATATTCCTGAAAGGAAACCGATTTGACACCATCATCATCCTCCCCACACACTACAAACTTCTTGTGTGCTTTCAAGTGTCTATACTAAGATGACACTTTGTGTCATTTTCAATCTACTCTATCCCAATTCCTCAGTGTGAAGTTTGCCCCCATTTCTGTGTTTGAAAGATCCATTTTTTTTATCAACATAGTGTGTCCGTGAGTCAGCTCAGACTCTGAATGAACCTTTCATCTTATAGATCCTGGAGGAAGGCCTGCTGGAGATGCTGCTGATAAAGCTGATCCCTGCCTACCAGAAAGATGATCTCTTTTATGTGAGAAATTTCCTGCACAATTTCAGAGAGTGGGGGACAATGGAGCAGTTGCTGGATATTCTCTTGAAAAAGTGAGTGTTTCCCCCCAAACCCAGGCCTGATCAGCCACTCCTGGCCAAGTCTTGGAATACTTGGCACCTCTCTCAGCCTGTTTGGTTCACTGGAGTGTTTACAGGGGAATTGAGCATGACACAAGTGCACAAACTATTTTATTAGGACTGGGCCACCATGCCATTTCATTTCCCAAACATCAATGAAGTCCTAGGAAAAGACATTTCCCAATAGGAAATAAGGTTTCATTAACAATGGCAGAGGCCTGTGAAGTACTGGAGACAGAGGAAAGGCTGGGAGCTGAATCACTTCTGAGCCATCAAGGAGGGATTGTGTTAGCTTTGCCTGTTAAAACCTCAAAGCATTTACATTTTGGTGTGTAGTCCAGTCCTACCTCTTGAATCCACAGCCTGAGTGTTCTCCCTTTGTTGTTCAAAGATTAGCACTGTACCGTTT
This sequence comes from Megascapheus bottae, assembly GCA_024803745.1. Lineage (NCBI taxonomy): Eukaryota > Metazoa > Chordata > Mammalia > Rodentia > Geomyidae > Megascapheus > Megascapheus bottae. The sequence continues at coordinate 237,988 of JANJXV010000147.1, read as the reverse complement.
CAGTCATAGGTCAAGTTCTGGCTTTTTGCTGTCTAATTGAAGACAAGTGCCTTTAGACTTTTACTGACTACACTGGCTTCCAACTGTGATCCTCAGATCTCAGCCTACTGAGTGGCTAAGATTAGAGGCATGGCATTTACTTCTTTATTTTGAGAATTCTTTAATTCATTTATTTATTTATTTAGAGCATTTAGTTATTTAGAGGTGCATTTACTTTGGACAGATGCATAGAGGCCTCTTAGGAGAATTTTCATGGAACTGTATAGACATATCTCACTTGGGTAGTTTTATATTCCTGCCTGTTATTTAGCTAGCCCTGTACTTGTCTTGTTAGCTCTACATTGAAAAACCATAGAGTTAACTTCCTTCTCTCCTTCCATCACTACAGATCTATCCATTGTAGTTGGGAGGAAGATGAGCAAGTAAAGAAGTGGACTTACACAGAAATAGATCTGTCATGTAAAACTGGGTATCTTTTTAATTGGTTATGAGACTTAAACTCTGGGCCTGGGTGTTGTCAATGATCTCTTCAGTTCAAAGCTATCGCTCTACTCTTGAACCACAGCACTAATTCCCGATTTTCTGGTGGTTAATTGGAGATAAGATTTCCACAGTCTTTTGTGCCTGAGCTGGCTGTAACCCTCCTCCCTCAGATCTCAGCCCCTTGGGTAGTTAGAATTGCAGGCATGAGCCACCACGCCTGCCTAAAAATTGGGTATTTTTGAGGCGTCTATTCAAAGCACAAGTTTCTTATTTGCACATCGATTGTGATTTCCACTAGGTCTTGAGGTTCAGACTTCAGTACATGTTAGATAACACAGTTGTAGGGCCCCCGAGGTTTGGCCTATTGGTAGAGTGCTTCCCTAGCATGCACCAAGGCCCAGGCTCGATTGCTAGGTAGTGCATCCATAGAAAGAAAAAAAAAGCTGGAAGTAGTGCTATGCCTCAAGTGGCAGAGTGCTAACTTTGAGGAAAAAGCTCAAGGACACTGGTCAGGGTGCTAAGTTCAAGGCCCAGGACTGCCAACAAAAATACAGAATAGAGTTGTGGGTGCGATTGTGAGTGTGGACTCTCATGGATTACAGCTAGGGCTGTGTGCAGACAGTCAGATCCCATAGGGAAACAACCTTCACATTGCCTATGACATTGAGCATTTTGGAGGATTGTGTCTCAGAAGCTTCTGGAAGTGGGGTGTAAAAGTCATCCTCTTTTTCGGTATCTCTTCCCTCCTCCCAGCATACAAGTGCACATCTCTGCAGGACAACCACAGCGTTGGAGTCGTGCAAGAAAGGGGCTTTGGTAGAAGTCTCAGGATGGAGAGAGAAGGCTCTCACTTTCCTTGTCCCCAATGTTTCCGCAGCATCATGTGTTCCATCGTCATGATGTGGATGGATTTATAACCCAGTGATTTCTATGAGCTCAAGGACTGCCACACCCTGACACAACTCAAGCTCTATATGAGGCTCCACATGCCGGCCTCAGAGCTGCTCATCTGCTTTCACATCCTTTTTGACCAGCTGGAGGAATGTGCGACCAGTAAGACCAAGAAAAAGAAGAAGTCCTGGTGTGGGCAACTCAGAGCCTGTGAGTAGGAAGCCCACGTGGTCTAGGTACTGGTTGGCCCTTACTTCAACCCAGCTTGGCAAAATACCCTTTATGGGTGGTGTTGGCCAGGTAATGTCTGTTCTCTCTTTGAAAGGACTCGGGCATAAGCACTCATTAGAAAGACCCTCCATCTCCTCAGTGTTCAGTCCAAATTCCAATTCTACAGCTTCCTCCATTAAAGCCTCATGGAAGTTGAGTGACACTTCAGCTTGCAGAGTCCACTCTAAGAATCCTGTACCTATTTCCATTCATAGGTTTGGGTTGCCGTAGAAGAGCTTCTCCTGAACTCCAGATGAAAATCCCATCAGTGGATCTATTGACTGATGGAGTTGAAGAATCATCCTTTCAGTCCAGGAAAGCATGGACCTACTGTAGAAAATACCAAACAGATTTGGAATCCTGTGGATATAGCTTGTGCTCTGAACCACACTTGTGACACAGTTGAACCCACAGGTACTCTGGAGGAAGAAAAAGAGCAGCCATAATTCCTTCTGTTTACTTTCACAGTCCAGCCAGAGAGGCTCCACATGAGTCAGAGTGACACTCCACTTACTGTGCAGGCTAAAGGGCCACATGCTGGCCTCATGAAAATATCTCCAGCTTATGTGTGGGGAAAGCAGTAAATGCAGTCTCCATGCTGGATTCACTGGAGGAAAATGAATCAATACTCACAGAATATCCAGACCTATCTGTCTCACCACAGGAGAATCAATCTCCAGTCGACAAACTAGAATCCATCCCCCTCTTAACTCAGGAAGGACATTCTGTTTCTCATGAGCAGGGAGACACTTCTGAGGAATCTGAGGTAGAATTACCGCCTGAAGGCAACTTGGAGGCCAGTCTGGATTTAGAACTTCAATGCGCCCTTACTAAAAAGACATCTCTTTATCTTCCTCTCATGACCATTGTCAAATGTTCATTGTATTTACTTTTCTAACTATTAAACTCTCATTGTAAATATGTGTATAATTCTTCAGTCCTTATTACACTATGTTTTACTTTCAACCTACAATCTGAGGCCCCAGATACATGGGTCCTGGGTGGTTTAAAAACCAGTCTGGTGGGAGTGTGGGAGGGAAATGGGGACCATGTCAGGAGAAAGGGAATCAATGTTCGTGAAGTTATGCATCTTCTATCTGGTGAATATAATGTAACCCTTCTATTAATCAAAATAAAATGATTTAAAAAATAAAAAACAGAACTTTTACAAGATTTTACACAATAAAAATAAAGCAGACTGGCCAGGACCTGTACAAGATAACCTTACTGGATATACAGGGAACTATGAAATGTATGGAATTACAGGGAATCCAGGCCAGGCGCCCACGGACAGATAGGTTAGCTACCAAAACTTAAGGACAGAGCAGATGCCTAGAAAGGTGTTCTGCCAATTGGAAGAAATGCCAGAGTAACTGAAGCAATATGTGGGACTCTATGTGGTACTCTGTTCTGTGAGTTCAAGTCTGTTTATGTATCCTTTGTTCTTTGTACAAATATTTAAGAAAATTAAAACTCCACAATAGCATCAAAAATCTACTTCGGCCTTGAGTATGGCCTAGTCGTAGAGTGCTCGCCTAGTATACAAGAAGCCCTTGAGTCAATTCCGAGGCACTGCATACACAGAAAAAGCCAAATGAGACATCATGGCTCAAGTGTCAGAGTGCTAGCCTTGAACAAAAAGTGGCCAAGGACAGTTCCTGGTCCCTTAGTTTAAGCCCCAGGACTAGCCATGCAAGAATTCATACCATTTTCTGCACATTTTGAAATAGATCTGATTTATCTAATGCTACTTTTTTTTTTGCCAGTCCAGGGATTGTGCCACCAAGACAAACTCCTGGCCTCAAACCTTACTGTTTTTAATCATTTAATTTTTTTTTACATAATCACATTTCATGCTGTCTGTATTAATACCATAAACATTATGCTTAGTGTAATATAATAGTAAAGGTAAAACTTAAGAAATTAATAACTAAAATTTCTTAACTTTTTATTTTTATTAGTTTTATAGCATTAGTACAATTTTATGAGAAAAATTACCTAGAATGTTTATTTTAGAGTTCAAGTAATCCATTTTGATAAATGATATCAGCCTATATCATTTATTTCAACACGTTTCAACTATTGTTTTCAATAATGAAAATACAAATATATTTGCTGTTAATGAAATTTATGACATGGGGAGGGGTTTAGGGGGAAGGGAAAGAGAAAAGGAGGGAGGGGCTAACAGTGTTTACAAGAAATGTACTCATTACATATGTAACAGCAATCTCTTTGTATATCACCTTAACAACAAAATCAAAAATTATAAAAATTTTAAAAGTCTACTTTGTGGAGAATTTTTTTTGCCAGTCCTGAGCACTGTCATTGTTTTTGTTTTTGCTTTTTCTTAAGGCTCTATCACATGTGCCACAGTACCACTTTTAGCTTTTCTTTTCTATGTATGTTGTAAGGAGCAATCAAACCTGGGTCTCTGTTCATGCTAGGCAAGAACACTTCCACTAGGCTAAACTCATGGCCCCAGTAGGAAGGAAATTTTTGACAAAATATGTAGGAAATATATACACTGAGAAGGAAAAGCCATCAACAGAAGAAATAATATTTACGTAGATGGATAAAGACATGCCAGTACCATGGCACATCTCTGTAATTCTAGCTCCAAGAGTGGCCTGTTTGGGCCAGAAGTTTGCCGGCTCAAGTGCTAGAGTGCTATCTTTAGAAAGCCCTAGGACAATGCTCAGGCCCAGAGTTCAAGCCCAATGACTGACAAAAAAAGAAAAAAAAAGCCCTCAGCTAAGACTGGAGTGTGGGCCAGTGGTAGTTTGTACAAAGCCCTAGGTTCAATTTCTCTGTACCATATATCACAGTTCAAAGCCAGCCCAGGAACTAAAATCCATGAAACTGTTACTTCCATTTAAGCACCAGAAAACCCGAAGTGGCACTGTGGCTTAAGGTGTATGGTTGTAGCCATGAGCTGAAGAGCCCAGGGACACTGCCCAGGCCCAGAATTCAAGTCCCACTTCCGCAAAGAGAGAGAGAGAGAAAGAGAGAGAGAGAGAGAGAGAGAGAGAGAGAGAGAGAGAGAGAGAGAGAGAGAGAGAGAGAGAGAGCCTGAGTCAGAAGCACCAAAGAACTAGGCACTGGTGGCTGAATCCTTTAATTCTAGCTACTCAGGAGGCTGAGATCGGTGGATCTTGGTTCAGAACCAGCCTGGGCACATAAGTCTGTGCAACTCTTATCTCCAATTAACCACCAGAAAGCCAAAAATGCATCTGTGGCTCAAAAGTGGTAGAGCAAGATCACTAGCCTTGAGCTGAAGAGATTAGGGACAGCACCAGGCCCAGAGTCCAAGCACCATGACCAATCAAAAAAGAAATCAAAAACAAAAAAAGATATCCAATGTGTAATGATGAATAATTTTGGGCCTGGAGTTAGGCCTAGTGGCAGAGTGCTTTCCTAGCATGCATGAAAACCTGGGTTTGATTCATCGGTACCACATATATAGAAAGAAAAAAGCCTGAAGTGGTGCTGAGGCTCAAGTGGTAGAGCTGTAGCCTTGAAAAAGTCCAAGGACAGTGCTCAGATTTGTGCATCAGCTCAGCCAGAGCTGAAGATTTCAGGAACTGCTGCAGGCACAGAGTTCAGAACTTCGACCACTACCACCACCACCAACAACAACAAAATCTATGAAATGATGGCAATGGTGGTTTTAAGCTAAGCAAAAACAGAGTGGAAAATGGTAAACTACATATTGTGTATAAGCAAAATAGCCAGACTTATGCATTAGAACAGGATAGCAAATTGATTTCCCTCTCACTAGCTCCTGTCCCTTAATTTATTCAAGTAAGTAAAATGCAGGGTTTTAGTAACTGTTTCTCTAATATTAGAAAATCATCATATCTCTCATTAACCAACAAAGACCAGGAACTGGGGCTTCATTCAAATGGCAGAGCTATAGCCAAGAGTAGAAAAAAATGAAGTAAGAACTTGAAGTTTTTGATCCAGAACCTGCATAGTAACAAAGCAGCAGCCTGATGATGGTTTCTTACACCTGTAATCTTAGTTACTCAGGAGGCTGAGATCTGAGGAACAAGGTTCAAAACCAGCAAGAGCACCCAGTTAACTGCCAGAAAAATGAAAAGTGGCACTGGGACTGACAGAGTAGAGCACTAGCCTTGAGCTGAAGAGCTCAGGGACAGTGCCCAGGCCCAGAGTTCAAGCCCCACAATTGACAAAAATCAAACAAGCAAACAAAACTCACAAAGAAACCTGCAGAGCAGAACTGCTCTGTTGAGTCTCTTATCTATGGGGATCAGGAAACATGTCACTTTTTCTATCTCTTCCCACCTCAACCTTGATACTAAAATAATACAGTGTTGAAACTTTCAATTTGTAAAAATCTTTTTTCATGAAACACCCTGAAATGTTGTATCTCAAGTGAAGACAGTGGATTTGTGGCTTTTTGTGCACAAAAAGCTCAGGGATAGAGCTGAGGCACTCAATTGAAGACCCAGTGTCAACACACAAAAGAAATTATGTACTATATACATATTTCCTAATTTCTTAATGAATTTTTCAGTCTGTATAAAGATAGGGTATATTCCTTTTTACTTAAGTGAGATTCCTCTTTCTTTTCTTCTTTTTGCCAGCCCTGGGGCTTGGACTTCAGGCCTAGACATTGTGCTTGGCCAATTTTGCCCAAGGCTAATGTTTTGCCACTTGAGACACAGTGCCACTTCCGGCTTTTCTCTAAGTATGCAGTACTGGGGAATGGAACCTAGGCCTTCATGCATGCTAGGTGAACACTCTACCATTAGGCTACATTCCCAGCCCCAATGAGATTCCTCTTAAAGTCATTGTGTGTTCAGAGTTCGATCTCACAAACTTTAGTGCCCTGGATGGCTTTGAACTGTGATCCTCAGCTCTGAGACTCCTGAGTAGCTGGGATTAAGGCATGAGCCACCATGCCTGGCTTCCATTCTTTTTTCTAATATATATATATATATATATATATATATATATATATATATATATAGTTACCTAAAATATCTCTAGAGCTAAAAAAAAATTGAATCTCTCCAAAACAAATCTGCAAAGAAACAACCATCCCATTAAAAGGTGGGCTAAAGACTAAAAAGAGAGACTTCTCTGAGGAAGAAGTAAGAATGGCCTTTAGACACATGAAAAGCTCCATATCTCTAGCAATAAAAGCAATGAAAATCAAAACAACTTTGATATTCCATCTCACGTCTCACACAAAAACTAACCCTGAGGACAATACAGGACATGCACATGTTTGGGAGGGATGCAGATGGATGGGATGCTGATTTCATTTACCTAACATTTAGTCTCAACCATTCTGTACAGAGTAGACCTCTCTGTGAAAAGCCCTAGGTAAAAACGGTCATCAAGATCAGCAGATATATGCAGGAAATTTATTTTGGACACATTGCTTCAAACCTCTTCAATTTTTAAGAGAAAAGTATAGTTTTATCGCACATGCCTTCTTGTTACATATTCTCAACTGTGATTTAGCCAACCCCATAGATGTCCTCTTAGTTTTGAAAAAGAGCCAGAGGGTGAATTTCTCCTCTTCTTCTTCAAGTACAAATCACTCCGGCCTACCTGTAAGGAAGATGAGCAAGTGAAGTAGTAACTGGGCTTTGGGGCCAATGGAAGGGCTGTCCTTGAAACTGGATCTTTGGACTTTCTGACTCCAAGTGCAAATTTCTCCTTTGTACACCCACTGTGATTTGCAGCAGGAGATTGAGGCTTCGGCCTTGAGTGGATGGCAGAGCACACATGTGTGGGTGTGCTTTTGGTCTAGGGATGACAGGGAGTGCTTTGTGTAGAAAGTCTACAATCAGTGTTAAAATTTCCCCTCTGAATGAAATTTTGAAGACTTGTACTCTAGAAGTTTCTAGAATTGAGTAGTGACTATCATTCTGCTTGCAGGAGTGTCTACTTCTTTCACAAGTTTCATGTGTGCATCTAAGATGAACAGCCTCTGCATGGGAGTTGAGCAAGAAAGGGGCTTTGGTGGGAAGGTCCTGATGATAGGGAGGGTGGCTGCTCCCTCTCCTGTCACCAATCTACCCACAGCACACTTTTTTCCATCTTCATGATGTGGATGGACTTTTCTCCTGATGATTTCTATAATCACAAGAACAGACATACCCTGACTGAACTCCTGTTCTACGTGATGCTCAACATGCCCTCCTTGGACCTGCTCTTCCGTTTACATATTCTTCCTTGACCAACTGAAAGAACCTGTGATCTATCAGATCAAGAACAAGGTGGGGAGTCCTTGTGTGGGGGCTTGTGGTGGGCTTGTGAGTATGGATGGAATCAGGTCCCTAGGGAAAATCCTCCCAGGCTGGTGATTGTTCTTATTACTACCAGTTTGGCACAATGGCCTTTTATGGGTATTCTCTTCCAGGTAATGTGTTCTCTTTTAGAAAGAAAACAGGCATGGCCACTCATTAAATACACCCTACTTCCTCATCCATGTTCAGTCCAAATTCACATTCTGCAGCTTTTTCCATTAGGTCCTCATGGCATTTGTGTCACCCCAGAACTTCTCTAATAATCATGTATTTATTTCCATTCTCAGATTTGGGCCTACAGAATACAGTCACCCCAGAACTCATTACCTAGTAGCCACCAGTGATGTGTGCGACAGTGACGATGGATATCTGGAGCCATCACTACTGTATGAAGCCTGTGGATGGCGTGCCGCCTTTCATTTGTAGAAAGGCCCAACTCAGTTTTTAATTGTATGGGCACTCAACTTGTTCTTAACCCCAAATGTGGCAGAACTACCCAGAGATACTTCTGAAAAAGAACAGGCAGTCTTTCTTCCATTTACTTTAACACGTGTATACCTGCAACAAATGGTTCAAGTTGGCAAAGCTCTTGGTTAGCAGGATCAGCCAACCCTTGTGCAATTGATGGAAAATTTCTCCATTCTTACATTTACTAAACTGAATAAGTGCCAGGAAGAGTATTTGTCTTTCCTAAGTTGCTAGATACCATTGTGAACCCTGAATTAGTCTTTCTGCCTGCAGGCAACTTTGAGCCTGCCTCCTCCCCCAACCCCTGCTCCTGAGAAATATTTTACTATTGATTGATGTCTAATATTTATATCATAAATTGTTTTGATTTTATTAAAATTTCCCCATTAAAATTCTTGAGAACAAATCAGTTTTGTTTTGTTTTGTTTTACCAGTCCTGGACTTGAACTCATGGCCTGAGTATTGATTGTCCTGGGGCTTTATGGCTACAGCTGTGCCACGTGAGTCACAGCATCACTTCCAGACTTTTCTATGTATGTGGTATCAAGGAATCAAATCTGGGTCTTCATGCATATTAGGCAAGCACTCAACCCCTAGGTCAAACTCCTGACCCCAACATTCTGCTTTTCCATGTACAATCTAATGTCCCAGCATATAGGTCCTTAGTAAGGGACCAGTGAGCTGTATTTGGGGGAGTGAAACTGATTCATTTATTGGTGAATACAGAGAGCCAAAGGAATGCAGGCAATGGAGGATGTAGACTGTGGTAAGATAGGACCCTTGATGTTGAGATATGTAAGCTGTATTTTACATAACAGATGTCTCAAAGCTGGTCCAGCTTGAACCTCAAGCTCCTAGCTGTTCTTTGGGATAACTTCCCTTTTCCATTCACCAAAGAAAAGGGTTAAGAAGTGAAGCACTTTGCCTCCAATGAGCCAGACTGCTTTGTGCAAATATGAAATGAAAGAAGTTGAAGTCATAGAGATAAGTCTTTGCTACAATTTTATGCTGTAAGCTGCTCCTTGCCTTGGAGGTGCTCATGAAGATTTTCTAATTGTGCATGAGGTATGACATGGACTGTTGATTTCCAAGATAACACAATAGCTGATCTAGGGATCTGTTTGGAGAAAGGCCTGGAAAGAAGCTTGCTGCACATATTAGATTTTTACAAAGAACACTTGGGCTAGACTTTCATCTGTACAAGAAGTCATTTTGGCTGACTTGCTACCATTCAGATTGCTAACTTCAACCTCTAATATATGAGTAGATATGCTTTTATGTGAAGAGTTAAAAATTTCTGAGGTACTATTTTCAAGCAATGGTATTTGTGCTGTAGGTTTTGATTTTGTGGCAGGTGACACCCCTGGGGTTTGTTTCACATTTTTTTCTTCTTTAGAATGAAGAATATTTGTCAAAATGGAAAGGTATCCTGGTCATATGAACAGCTTTGTGCAGCTTCCAAGTTGGTGGCTTTGGGACACAGGGTCAAGTGTGAAAACTCATTGCAATGTGGGTTGTGAGGGCCAGGAGTGCAGCCTAGTGGTAGCATGAAGGAAGCCTTGAATTTGATTCCCTGGTGCCACGTACACAGAAAAAAACAATCATGGGGCTTAGAGACTGAGCCAGGGTGCTGTCTCTAAGCTCTTCAGCTCAAGGTTACAACCCTATACCACTTCTGTTTTTCTGGTGGTTAATAGTAGATAAGAGTCTCTCTTGATTTAGCTCTTTAGTGACAGGACTGGCTTTGAACCTCGATCCTCAGATCTCAGCCTCCTATGATTACAGGTGTGCGCCACCATGCCTGGCATATAATTGAAGTTTTTAAAACTGTCAGATAAATTGAAATTTATTAATTATAAAAAGATCATGTTTTGTTCTGTGTGTTTCAGTACCTGTAGTACAGTTTGATATTGACCTCAACTAATCTGTAGTATTCAGAATGTTTTACAGAAGTTCACGTTTGCATTTTGCTAAGGATTAAAAGCAGTAATAACTATTTAAGCCAAGTATCACGTTATCTAACTTTGATATTTTATATGGTGAACTACGTATTTGATCAGAGTAGTGTGAGAAGACAAATCTCAGACAATACAGGTGTTTTAATCACCATTCATGAAATGTTGTTTGTTTCCTTATTTTATTTATTTCTGACAGGCTTGGAGCTTAAACTCATGGCTTGGGCAAATTTCTTGGGCTTTTTCAAGGTTAGTGCTTTGACATTTGAGCCCCAGGATAATTTCATTTTCTTTTTTTTTTGCCAGTCCTGGGCTTGAGCTCAGGGCCTGAGCACTGTCCTGGGACTTTCTCAAGGCTAGAGCTCTACCACTTGAGCCTCAGCACCACTTCTGGCTTTTTCCTATATATGTGGTACCGAGGAATCGAATCCGGGTCTTCATGCATGCTAGGCAAGCACTTTAACCACTAGGCCAAACTCCCGGCCCCTAATTTCATTTTCTTACGTATGTGGTACCAAGGAATCAAACCTAAGGCTTTTTGATTGTTAGGCAGCCACTTTACCACTAGGCCATGCTCCCAGTCACACATTATTATTTATATATTTTATGCCTTCCTAGTGTTTAAGTCCTGGGCTTCCATGTACTAGGCAAGCATGCTTGAGCCATAGCTTTAGCCTTATTTGTTCTATCTCCCTACCTATAAATCTATCTATTGAACTCTATCTGATATCTATCAGTCTGTCTCCTGAGAGGCTAGGATTACAGGCATGAATCACTGGCACCCGGCTCTGAGCTATCATTTTAAGGATACTTAACCCTGGCAGTGGGGGTGGGGGTGGGATTTAATAAAGCAACTCCTTTATCTGGGCACATTTGCATAGGAAAATCTTTACTTGAAGGATGGACAGACACTGGTTTTGAAGAAATCAACATTTGGAGCCAGAAGTTTGTCCTAGTGGTTGAGTGCTTGCCTAGCATGCATCAAAACCCAGGTTTTCTTCCTTGGTACCACATATGTAGAAAAAAGCTGGAAGGGTGCTGTGGTGGCTCAAGTTGTAGATCTCTAGCCCTGAGGAAAGCCAATGACAGTGCTCTAGCCCTGAGTTCAAGCCCCAGGATTGGCAAAAGAAAAAAGGCAACATCTGATCTTTGTTAATCCTTTATTTAAAGGCATGCTAAATAAAAATGATTAATTTCACTATCTCTATACCCAAATGATATCAGTCTTAACTACAAGTACCACCAACAGGTGCCTAGAACAAAAGGAAGTCAGCTGGGTGCCAGTGTCTCATGCCAGTAATCCTAGCTACTCACAAGACTGAGATCTGAGGATCATAGTTCAAAGCTACCCCAGGCACTAAAGTCCATGAGACTCTTACATCCAATTAACCACCAGAAAACAGGAAGTAGCACTGCAGCTCAAATTGTAGAGCATGAACCTTGAGCTCGATAGCTTAGGGACAGCTCCCAGCCCACAACCCCCCCCCCCAAAAAAAACCTATTCTTTCTTCTTTAACCTAGGAGAATTTGGATTTGAACATTGATATTCTCACACAAAATCATCTGATGAAATTAAGTATATTTGTTTTGTGTTCAACACCAGAAGAGAAAGGAAAGAGCCTGTTTCTTTCCTGATTTCATTCATGTCATTGAAAATATAAGAAAACCCTTGGATCCCCTCCCTCCACCCCAGCAGAAATAACAGAATTTTTTTTCATTTTGCTTTTCTTAATTTTCATGTTCATGATTGCATATATGTGAGAAAGAACAACCTAATTTGATGACTGAAAGTTGATCAGACTGAACAGGAATATTTCACCACTCAATATGGGCCATTATCTAAGTACATTACAAAATATACTTTATAAGTAGACAGTACTTTAAGGATTGCTCATGAAATCAAAATCCTTGATTCATGGCTGTTTTCAGATCTGCACACCACTTATTCTCAGGACTAGTGACTTAGCACAACCACTTGTATGTCCTTGCTTCCATTCCAATCTTCCTTTAATTTCTCCACCACCACCAGGCGTTTGAGGGTCCCTGGCACATTGGTGCCCTGCCTCTCACACTTGGAATATCAAACTTTTCAGGATTTCTGTTAAACATTCAGAGCTGAGAAAACTTTTTTTTGGCCAGTGATGGGGCTTGAATTCAGGACCTGAGTGTTGTCCTTGGATTTTTCTCATGGCTAGAGCTTTATCACTTGAGCCACAGATCCACTTCCAGATTTTTTCTCTGTATGTGGTACTAAAGAATCGAACCTAGGTCTTTGTGCATGCTAGGCCAGCAGTCTACACTAGGTCAAACTACTGGCCCTGAGAGAGCTTTTGAGACATCCAATTTTTAGTCTTCTGCTTAGCAGATTCAATTGTGTTCCACCCTTTTGCTTATGCTCAAATTATTCTAGATCTTGACTGATCCTATTCTGTCCCATTGAAGATGTAATTTGCTAAGGCAAAATTTTTCTTTAGTTTTGATTAGTGGGTCTTCTTGGAAGCTGGTCTATCCCCTTGGCATAAGAAAGTAGCACTATTCAATAGAAAGGAGAGTTCATTGGCTTTTGTAACTCATTGAGTATTTTGCTTTGCTCAAGGAAAATAGAGGTAAAATTAGAGGCTGTGCATCTGTGTCTCATGTCTATAACCCTAGCTACTGTGGAGGCTGAGGTCTGAAAATTAGAGTTCAAAGCCAGCCTGGATAGGAAAGCTATGAGACTCTTACTTTCAATTAAATACTAAGAACACTAAATGTAGAGCTTCGACTGTAGTGGTAGAGCATGAATGTTGAGCAAAATAGCTCAGGTGCATTGACCAAGCCCTGAGTTCAAAACTCGGATCTGCACACATGCAAATCTATTGTCTATGGTTTCTCACGTCTGTAATCCTAGCTACTCAGGAGGCTGAGATCTGAGGATCGCAGTTCAAAGCCAGCCCGGGCATTAAAGACTGTCTGACTCTTACCTCCTATTAACCACCAGAAAACCGGAAGTGGTGCTGTGGCTCCAGGGGTAGAGCTGTAGCCTTGAGCTGAAGAGCTCAGGGACAGCACCCAGGCCCAGAGTTCAAGTTCCACATCTGACCAAAAAGAAAAAAGAAAAAAAAGGCAGAAATGATGCTATGCTTCAAGTGGAACACCAGGAAAGAGAAAAACAGAAAAATAAAACAGGAACTGCACCAGGTCACTGCGTTGAAGCCCCAAGACCTGTAGATACAGAGAGAACAAGAGCACCCCCCAAAACCCCTGATCTTATAGGATAGCACTCAAACCCAGGAAGATGCCTCTGAAATTCCCTGTTTTCATGCTTTTGTTTGGCACTAGGTTTGCTAGCCTCAGGGCTGACTTGCACATGGAGCTGAACTACTGCAAGATTAGCTCAGTGCTACAGGAGAACACGCATGCATGGCCACACAGGACTGGGCCCTGGCACAGAAGTGCCAGCCATGCATATTCGCACCCACTGAACCTGGCTGCTGCGGGAGTACCGGCACCAGAAAAGGAAGGCGGTGTTCAGAGGCCACAGTGGCCTCTCTTCTGGCCTTGGTTCCAGGTTTCTTAGCTCCCCGTCTTCATGTGGTCATGGGGGACACCAGAGCTTTCCCCTCGCTGGCTCTGCACCCAGGGCGGCTACCAGGTGCTGGTGCCTCTTCCACATGGGCCTCTGTGTTTCTGGGCCACTTTTGGCACCACCCAAGGACAACCGGGAGCCATAACCCTCCTGCTCTGAGGTAAGTCAACACATCTTCTTCTAGAAAGAAAACAAACACCAACTGTCATTTATGAGCTCATCATTTCTTTGAACTCACTATTTTATTACCGTGTCTGTGCACATTTAGGTTTCCAAATATCCACAAAGTGATGCAAAACTGGAAACCAAAATCTCACCATTTGTGGGAGGTGAGATAGCATGAGGATTCAAACTTGTTTTTGTTGTAATTGAGATAAGAGTCTTGAGAACTTTCCTGCCCAGTGTGGTTTCCAACCATGATCCTCAGATCTCAGTCTCCTGAATAGCTAGAATTATAGGTGTGAGCCCAGCTCCTTTTTTCTTTTTTTATTAAAAAATTTATAAACATTGATTTTTACATCATATTTCAAATGACATGTTTAACAAACAAGTGTTCAAGAAGGGACTCTCTATATACAATCGCTGGCACTTAGTTTTTAGAGCATAATCAAAATTAGGCTAAGGGTTTGTATGTCATAGATATTTTAACTTATGAAATAAAACATATCTATAGAGTCATAGGTTTTTATGTCTATGTAGCTGTGTTTAAATTTTTCTTTGAATAATTGAAAGTTTGAATAACTCCATTGGAGAAACTTTTCCATTTGAGTATTTTAAGGATTCTCACTCTATTCCCCTGGTGTCCTATGTTCTCTTTTGGAAACTCTTTCCTTTTAGTGCTGCTGCATACAAACAAGGAAGATTGCTCAGTTGTTGGAACTGAGGACAGGAAAGTAGGATTGTATGACATCTACTCCAACAAGTAAGAACTGCTGATGAGTGTCTACCCACTGTCTGTGATGTCAGGGTGTATTTAATTTTGAGTTAAGAAACAGTATTATCTGGAAGACTTGGTAGAATAAGTCTGCCTGGAGGACCAAGATTCAGAACTGAGAAGTTGGTTTTTGTGCTGGTATGGAGTTTGAACTCAGGGCATTCCCACTGATCTTTTTTTGCACATGAATAGCACTTTACCACTTGAGCCATAGTTCACTTCAACTTTTTAGTGGTTAACTAGAGGTTAAAGTGTCAACTTTCCCGTATAGGCTAGCTTTGAATGGTGATCTTCAGATCTCAAAGCCTTAAGTGGCTAGAGTTATAGGCAGGAGCCACTTCCAGCCAGCTACAAATTCAC
The DNA here is from genome assembly GCA_024803745.1 of Megascapheus bottae. Classification (NCBI taxonomy): domain Eukaryota; kingdom Metazoa; phylum Chordata; class Mammalia; order Rodentia; family Geomyidae; genus Megascapheus; species Megascapheus bottae. The sequence goes on along the minus strand of JANJXV010000147.1, from coordinate 222,775 downwards.
TTAAAGAGAAATGTAGGCATTACCTGAATTTTGAAGTGGTAACCCCTCTGTACAACACCTCAATAGTAATAATAAAAGTACAAATAACACTTGTTTCCAGATTTTAAAAATTTACTACAGTATTGTCAAGCATAGACATGCTACCTAAATGAACTATTTGCTTTTTTTCCTTTGCCAGTCTTGGGCTTAAACTCAGGGTCTGAGCACTCTCCTTGGGCTTTCTCAAGGATAGAGCTCTATTTTTTTTTCTTCTTTTTTTTGCCAGTCTTGGGCTTGGGCTCAGGGCCTGAGCACTGTCCTTGGACTTTCTCAAGGCTAGAGCTCTACCACTTGAGCCTCAGCACCCCTTCCAGCTTTTTTTTTCTATGTATGTGGTACCGAGGAATCGAACCCGGGTTTTCATGCATATTAGGCAAGCACTCTACCACTAGGCCAAACTCCCAGCCCAAAATCAACATATTTTAAAAAACAAAATGCACAAGGTGTGCCTTGTCTGTTAGTTAATGATGTTACATTTCTCTATATTTGTTTTACCTCTATATATTTCTTAAACATACAGAAGCATAAAACAAAGTTGCCTCTTATAATTGTAAAGCTAAGAAAACATTTTCTCATGATCAAATACAGTATTTTAATTAACCTTAAGAACTATTTACATAGTATGTTCTTATAATATCCAGCATACATGCATATTGCTTTCAGTGAGCCAAAAACAATATTCTTATTTCCAAGGTAATTTTTCAATGAGGGTTCATATACTACACTCCAAAATGTCACCTGTACATCTGTCTATAATGTTGTCCTTTCAAATGAAAGATTCTAAAGCAGTTGTATTATAAGCTATTGCATATATCATATTTGCCTATTTATTTATGGTGGCATTTAACTCATTTCTTTTCCCTTAGTGACTTCTGATTATATTCCTTGTATGCCGCATCAAGTGTGAATTATGCATAGAGGTACCTGTCCATTTCATTATCCCTTAGTGCTATAGCCTGCTGAGTCCTAGAAAGGAGATGAGTCCAATTTCAGATGTGCCTAAGAGTAAAATTTTCTTTTGTCTTGGTATTGTGTGTGTCTATATCTGATGTGGGGCTCAAACTTTGGGCGTGGGCATTGTCTCTCAGCTCTACAGCTCAAGGCTACTGCCCTACCCTTTGAGCCACAGTGCCACTTAGATTTTCTAGTGGCTAATTGGAGATAAGAGTCTTAGGTGCTTTTGTGCCCGGGCAGGATTTCCACCTCGATCTACAAATCTCAGCCTCCTGAGTAGCAAGGATTACAGGCCCCAGAGACTCTTATCTCCAGTTAATCATTAGAAAATGGGAAGTGAGACTGTGGCTCAAGGCCAGGGCCGTAGCCTAGAGCTGAAGAGCTCAGGGACAGCAACCAGGACCAGAGTTCAAGCCCCATAATCCACAAAAAAATTTAAGAAGGAAACTAATGAATTAAAAAACAAAAAGGACCGGAAGTTTGGCTTAGTGGTAAAGTGCTTATCTAGTATGCAGGAAGACCTGGTTTCGATTCCTCCCTATCATGTACATAGAAAACTGCTGGAAGTGGTGCTGAGGCTCAAGTGGTAGAGCTCTCGCCTTGAGAAAGCCCAAGAACAGTGCTCAGGCCCTGAGCTCAAGCCCAAGACTGGCAAGGAAAAAAAGAAAGAAAGAAAGAAAGAAAGAAAGAAAGAAAGAAAGAAAGAAAGAGATGTACTCTTTACCTGACTTAAATGCAACTGTAATCCCTGTGTACATCACCTATATAATAACAAAAGACCCTATTTATATTAGATAATTATAGTCCAGACTGCAATAAAACCTATATACACACACAGAGTAAAAACAACTTAGAAAGCATTATAAATGTCTTGATACAGTGACTGCATTTGTGATTTGCTGTATCCCTAGGATCCATTAAAGCATCAGTATCTAGTAATAATTTGGAATGTCTGGAAAAAACTGTTTACCTATACACTCTACTAAGTTCTAAAGTGTTGATTTAGTAGATTTTTTCTTTCCCCAGTCCTGCGGCTTGAACTAGGGCCTGAGCACTGTTCTTGGTCTTTTTACTCAAGGCTAGCGGTCTGCCACTTGAGCCACAGTGCCACTTCCAGCTTTTTTCTATGTATATGGGACCGAGGAATTAAACCCAGGTCTTCGTGCATGCTCGGCAAGCACTCTACCACTAGGAAAAACTCCTGGCCCCAAGCAGAAATTTTTTTAGGATACACTGATAACTTGTTTTTGTGTCCAAACTTTTGATTATTATGTTCTGTCCCCTTTCCTCTTATAGCCACCTTCAGCCTTGACTTTTTCTGCCTCAAAGAATTAGCTCAAACTGGGGACCAGCTCAACTGTGTAACCCTAGCTAGACAGAAAGCTAAAGTCTGAGCATCGCAGTTTTACCTCAGCCTTGGCAGAAAAGTTCATATGACTTTTATTTCCAATTTACAACCCCAAATCCAGAAAGGAACATGTAGCTCAAGTGCTATAACTCCAGCCTTGAGCGAAAACACCAAGTAAGAATGTGAGTGCTATTCCTGGCATACACACACACACACACACACACACACACACACACACACACACACGAAAAGAAATGGATCTTTTGTAATACCCTTTTTAATTTATATACTCAGTATAAGAGCTATAGTATTTCTTTAACATATTGAAACATCCAGCATTTCTGGTACTTGTGTACATAAAGGGTAAAAGCACAATAAATCACCAAAAGTTGAACAAACTTCAGGTATAGTTTATTCACTCAACGAATGATTGCTGTACACTAAAGAAATCTTTGCTTTGGAAACCTTATAGTTTAGTCATAAGAATTCCTGTACTTCCTTATATTTAAATGCCTAAAGAGTAAAATCCTTCTCTTTTGGTGGCATTATTGGGACTTGAAGTCAGCAGTGTCACTTAACATTTTGCTCAAGATTAGCACTTCTGGCTTTTTGCTTGCTAACTGGAAATGAGTCTTATGATCAACTTTTCTCCCTAGGCTGGCTTTAAACCGTTAGAAATGTTTATTTGAGAACACTTTTACCTTTGATGTCATTTCTGTTTCGTATATCAGATGAATGTCTAAATGTGTTATATCTTATAAACTGTCAATTAATATTTTAGCTATATGGTTTTCTCATTTCGTTTTTGTCAATGGGAATTGAACCCAGGAGGTTTCACTTGCTAGGCAGGAGTGCTTGCCTAGCATGTATGAAACCCTGGGTGCCATTCCTCAGCACCACATGAACAGAAAAGCTGGAAGTGCCACTGTGGCTCAAGTGGTAGATTGCTAATGTTGAGCACAGAGTATTTCAAACTGACAAAACTCTTTGATTGTCACATTTAAATCAGGCTTGAAAACTTTCCTAGGAACCACTTATGATTTTGAAAAAAGTCCAGTTTCCAAAAAATCACTAGCTAGGTGCTGGAGGGTCACAATTGTCATTCTAGCTAGTCAAGGAGATGGTAGTTCAAAGCAGAAAAAACTGTAAGATTCTTCTCTCCACTTAATCACCAAAAGTAAGTGAGCTGTGGCTAAAACGGGTGCAGCATAGGCCTTCAGCAAAAAGAACTCAGAGACCTTGCCCAAGTCCAAAGTTCAAGCTCCCCACCAAGAAAGAAAGAAAAAAAGAAATCCAGATAACTCAGTTTCGAAAGTATATCTGGATATCTGAGTAGATGTTTCCTAATCTTTCCTCATTCATGTCATGGAACCACGTAATCTTGATCCACATCTGACTAAGAGACTGTTTTGTGCTTAATAAATTTATTCCACATACTCCAGTAGAATCTGGACAGCTAACAGCTACTTACCAATGCTTTATTCTACATTTAGACCAGTAATGTCTTCATACCATCTACACAGTCATCTACATTATGTTTCCAGGAGTATCATTGAGTGTAGAACACTCAGAACTAAAAAATTGCATAAAGATGTTAGAAAATCCCTTGATTCATTAAGAAAATTTCTGTACCACTTAGAGCAAATACATTAGTGGTCTTCACCTCCAGTCTCTTTTTTGTTTTTAAGATTTTATTAACCTTGATTTTTAAATTTTTTTATTGTGATTAATAGAAAGGTTACATTATATTCACCAGATAGAAGGTGCATAATTTCACACTTATTGATACCTTTTCTCATGACATGGTCCCGATTTTCCCCCTTCCGTATCCAATTTCAAATAACCAATTAAGCACATATAAAATATATCAGATAACAAGGTGAAATATTGTAACAATATGAGAGAACCAAGGGTTGGCAAAAGAGGTGAGCGATAACATAGTACATCAAGGACATCAGTCACTCAATATATGGCTTTTGTTTCCTTATCCTGGAGGTCCTTACATTTAGTGTCGAACTATTTGCCCTAATGTATCTAGATTTTGTTCCATTGTAAACCTCTGCTAGGAGAACCCTAGGTTCCTACTGATTAAGACAAGAGAGGGAGTCTATTGGGCTTATGTTCCTTTGAGTCTGGCTTACTTCACTTAATCATTTTTGCTAAGTCTTTCCATTTCCTTACAAGTAGGGCGATGTCATTCTTTCTGACAGCAGCATGGAATACCATTGTGTAAAAATATCACATCTTGTTGATACACTTATCAACTGAGGGACATCTGGGTTGGTTCCATATCTTTGCTATGGTAAATAGTGCTGCAATGAACATAGTTGTAGTACTGGATTTAGTATGTCCTTGTTTCTGGACAATTGGGTAAATGCCAAGTAGTGGAATTGTTGGGTCATAGGGGAGCTCTATGTTTAGTCTTTTGAGGAACTGCCATACTGTTTTCCATAGTGGTTGAAGGAGTTTGCACTCCCACCAACAGTGTAGTAGTAATCCCTCCTGTCCACATCCCCTCCAGCATCTGTTGTTACTAGTTTTCTTGATCCTGGCCATTCTAACTGGAGTGAGAGTGAGGTGGAATCTAAGAGTTGTTTTTTTTTTAAATTTTTTAACGTTTATTTTTACATCTTATTTTAAATGACAAGTTTAACATACAAGTGTTTAAGTAGGGAATCTCTATTTACAATCACTGGGACTTAGTATTTAGAACTTAATCACAATTAGGCTAAGGGTTTGTATGTCATAGAAACATATTAATTTATGAAATAAAACATTATGTCTATAGAGTCATAGGTTTTTATGTGTATATACTTATGCTTATATTTCCATTACCATGTCCATAGCTTTGGGTATGCAGTTACTGAGTCCTCGCTCTTGTACTCTTTGGATTTAATAGCCACATATTAAGGATACCATTCTCCTTTTGATCTTTAGTTCTTGACTTGTCTCACTCAACATGATTCGCTCTACATTCATCCACTTCCCTGCGAATGCCATTATTTTATCTTGTCTGTTGACTATGTAGAATTCCATTGCGTATATATACCACATTTTGTGTATCCATTCATCTGCAGTAGGGCATCTGGATTGTTTTCATCATCTGGCTATTCTGAATAGTGCAGAGATGAACATAGCTGAGCAGGTGTCCTTATAATATCTTGGGTTATGATGTTCAGGATAGATGCCCAGAAGTGGTACGGCGGGATCATAGGGAAGGCCTACTTTCAGTTCTTTAAGAAACCTCCACAGTGCTTTCCAGAGTGGCTGAACTAGTCTGCATTCCCACCAGCAATGTAGTAGGGTTCCTTTTTCTCCACAACCCAGCCAGCACCTGTCATTATCTGAGTTCAAAATCTTGACCATTTTTGTTGGGGTAAGGTGGTATCTTAGGTTTGTTTTTATTTGTATTTCCTTTATTACCATAGATGATGAACATTTTCTCATATGCTTTTCTGCCATTTTAATCTCCTCTTCTGATAAGTGTCTCTTTAGTTCCCTTGCCCATTTAGTGGGCGGTTTATTGGGTTTTGGGGGGATTAGTTTCTTGAGTTCCCCGTACATATTGAATATTAATCATTTGTCAGATGTATTGTTGGTGAGTATCTATTCCCAGTTGGGTGGCTGTCTCTCTACTTTTGTGACTATGTTTTTATCTGTACAGAAAGTTTTTATTTTTAGGAAGTTCAATTTGTCGAGTCTCTCTCCAATCTGTTGTGACCCTGGGATTTTGTTCAGGAATATTTTGCCAGTGCCTAGGAGTTCCAGTGTCTCTCCTAATTTATCATGTAGTAGTTTCACAGTTTCCAGTCTGATGTTGAGATCTTTGATCCACTTTGACTTAATGCTTGTGCATGGCGAAAGTCTAGGGTCAATTTTTAGTTTTCTGTATGTGGCTGCCCAGTTTTGCCGGCACCAATAATTGAATACACTGTGTTTGTTTCACTGTATATCTTTAGCTCCTTTGTCAAATACAAGTTGCCTATAGGTATGTGGTTCTATTTCTGGGTCTTCTATTCAGTTCCACTGATTTTCTGGTCTGTTTTTGTGCTAATACCAAGCATTTTTTGTTATTATGGCTCTATACTAGAGTTTGAAGTCTTGTATTGTAATACTACCAGCATTGCTCTTTTTGCCTAGAATTGTTTTGGCTATTCTAGGTCTTTTCTTGTTCCATATGAATCTTTGGATTATATCTTCTATTTCTGTAAAGGATGTCTTTGGGATTTTGATGGGGATTGCATTGAATTTGTATATCAATTTTGGCAGTATAGCCTTTTTCACTATGTTGGTTCTCTCTAGCCATGAGCATGGGATGTCTTTTCATTTCCTAGTGTCCTCTTTAATTCCTTTCATTAGGCTTTTATAGTTTTCATTGAATAATTCCTTTACATCTTTGTTTAAGTAATTCCTAAATATTTTATTCTTTTGGGAGCTATTGTGAATGGGATCATTTTCTTGATTTGGCCTTTTGTTTATGTATTTTTGGTGTACAAGAAGGCTACTGACTTCTGGAGGATAATTTTGTATCCTGCCACTTTGCTAAAGTGGTTTATTAATTCTAGAAATTGTGGAGTGGAGTTTGTTCCGTCACTCAAGTAGAGGATCATGTCATCTGTGAACAGGGATAGTTTAATTTCTTCTTTCCCTATGTGGATCCCTTTGATGTCCTTTTCTTGCCTTATTGCTCTGGCTAAGGGTTCCAGCACTATATTGAAGAGAAGTGGAGAAAGTGGGCATCTCTGTCTAGTTCCTGATTTTAAGGTGAATGGTTCCAGTCTTTCAGCATTTAGTATAATGCTGGCTGTAGGTTTTTCATATATGGCTTTCACTATTTTGAGGAATGTACTTCTTATTCCTATTTTTTTCTAGTGCTTTCAACATGAATGGATGTATTTTGTCAAATGCCTTCTCTGTATCCATAGAGATTATCATATGATTCTTATCCTTAGCTCTATTGATGTGATATATTACATTGATTGATTTGCGAATGTTAAACCAGCCTTGCATCTGTGGGATGAAGCCTACTTGATCATAGTTCATGATTTTTTAAATTTGTTTCTGGTTCTGTTGGCTAATATTTTATTGAGGAGTTTTGTGTCAGTGTTCATTAGAGAGATAGGTCTGTAGTTTTCTTTTTTTGTTGGGTCTTTCCTTTGTTTGGGGATGAGAGTGATATTAGCATCATAAAATGAGTTTGGTATTGCTCATTCTGTTTCTATTTTTCGGAATAGTTTCAAGAGTATAGGTGTTATTTCATCTTTAAACATCTTGTATTATTCTGCAGTGAATCCATCTGGCCCTGGGCTCTTTTTGGTTGCCATTTCTCTGATTGCTTCCACAATTTCGTTGTAAGAGATTGGTTTGTTCAACTTGTTTACCTCATCGTTATTCAGTGTGGGTAGCCTATATTTATTTAAGAAATCATCCATTTCTACTAGATTTTCTTGTTTCTTTGAATATAGGCCCTGAAAATACTTATTCATTATGGACTGAACTTCTTGGATATTAGTTTTGATTGTTCTCATGGAGTCTCTAATCTTGTTTGAGTCTCCCCTTTCCTTTTTTTGATTAATCTTGCCAGGGGTCTGTCTATTTTCTTGACTCTTTGAAAAAACCAACTTTTTGATTCATCAATTTTGTGTATAATAGATCTGATTTCAATCTCTGATATTTCTGAATTTATTTTTGTTATTTCTGTCCTTCTATTTGTTTTAGAATTAACTTTTTCTTGCTCCTCTAGGTGTTTCAGTTTTTTTTAGGTTATTTACATGCTCTTCTTCTGTCTTTTTAATATATGCTCCTAGTGCAATAAATTTGGCTCTTAGAACTGCCTTTGCTATGTCCCATAAGTTCCTTTGTGATGTCTCTTGATTGTCATTACATTGGAGGAAGTTTTTAATTTCTTTTCTGATCTGATCTGTTACCCAGGAGTTATTCAGAAGTGTGTTGTTAATCTTCAAAGTGATTGAATGTTTTTTGACTTTGACTGCATTGTTCAGCATTAGTCTGACTCCACTGTGGTCTGATAGAATGCATAGTATTATATCAGTCTCTTGTATCTGCTTAAGTTTTATATATGAACTATTATATGATCTATTTTGGAGTGTGTTCCATGTGCTGCTGAGAAAAATATAAAAAGTTTCGCCGTTGGGTGGAAGACTCTGTATATCTGTTAAGCCCAGCTGGTGTCTTTGCTTAACTTTGGTTGAGTTGACCTGTCATTTGTTGAGAGTGGTGTATTGAGGTCTCCCACTATGATTGTGTTTGGGTCTATCTTGTTCTGTAATTCTAAGAGAGTTTGTTTGCCGAATTTGGGTGCTCCCATGTTGGGGGAGTAAATGTTTATAACTGTAATATTGTGGGTATGGATTGTACCCTTTACTAATATATAATAGCTGTCTCTATCTTTATTTACTGATTTTTCTGAGAAATTAATCTTATCGGAGATTACGATTGCTACTCCTGCTTTTTTGCATTGTGCATTGGAGTGGGAAACTTGTTTCCATCGTTTCACTTGGAATTTGTTTCTGTCTTTGGCAGTGAGGTGGGTCTCTTGGAGGAAACATATGGATGGGTCGTGTTTCTTAATCCAGTCTGCTGCTCTGTGTCTTTTGATTGGATTGTTCAGCCCATTCACATTTAGGCAAATTATGGAGAAGTAGTCAGTGTCCATTGTCAGTATTTATTTTTACTTCTAAGTTTCTTTCTTTCTCTTTTTCCCCCTTTTGTGTTTAGTGAATTGTAGATATTTGCTTCTTGCTGGGGGTTCTTGATGTTCTACGATTTGTTCTCAATTAATATATTTTCTCATGTTTTTTATTGTAATTAATAGAAGGGTTACATTATATTCGCCAGATAGAAAGTGCATTACTTCACATATATTGATACCCTTTCTCATGTCTTGGTCTCCATTTCCCTCCCCACCACCCCCACCTCTCATCTTGTTTTTCCCCCTTCCCTATCCAATTTCAAATAAGGAAATACGCATATATTGAATATATCAGATAACAAAGTAAAATACTGTAACCATATGAAATAACCAAGGGACAGCAAAACAGATGAGACATAACATAGTGAATTAAGGACAACAATCACTCATTATATGGCTTTTGTTTCTATATCCTGCAGGTCCTTTCATTTAGCATAATTTTATATGACCTTATGTATCTAGGTTTTGCTCTATTGCAAAAATCTGCTAGGAAAGCCCAAGGTTTCTACTGATTATGACAAATGAGAGAAACCATTGAGCCTATGTTCCTTTGAGTCTGACTTACTTCACTTAATATGATTTGTTCTAAGTCTTTCCATTTCCTTACAAATGGGGAAATGTCATTCTTTCTGACAGCAGCATAGAATTCCATTGTGTATAAATACCACAAATTGTTGATCCACTCATCAACTGTGGGACATCTGGGTTGGTTCCATATCTTTGCTATGGTAAATGGTGCTGCAATGAACATCATGTGCTAGTGGATTTAGTATTCCCTTGTTTCTGGTCAGTTGTGTAAATGCCAAGTAGTGGAATTGCTGGGTCATAGGGGAGCTCTGTGTTCAGTCTTTTGGGGAACTGCCATATGGCTTTCCATAGTATAACCTTCATCCCCAAACCGGACAGAGATTCATCAAAGGAAGGGAACTATAGACCCATTTCTTTGATGAATATTGATGCAAAACTTCTCAAAAAATACTGGCCAATCATCTACAACAACTCATCAAAAAAATTATTCAGTGTGATCAAACAGGATTCATCACAAGGAGGCAAAGCTGGTTCAACATATGCAAATCAATAAATATAATTCAACACATCAACAGGAGTAAGGACAAAAATCACATGATTGTCTCAATAGATGCAGAAAAGTTATTTGACAAGATCCAACACCCCTTTATTCTAAAATCTCTGGAGAAACTCGGAATCCATGGAACATTTCTCAGTATAATAAAGGCTGTGTATGACAAACCCATAGCTAGTATTCTACTTAATGGTGAAAAGCTAAAGCATTCCCTCTAAAGTCAGGAACAAGACAAGGATGCCCACTCTCTCTACTCCTCTTTAACATAGTATTAGAATACCTAGCTAGAGCAATAGGGCAAGAAACAAGCATAAAGGGGATCCAAATAGGGAAAGAGGAAGTGAAACTCTCCCTCTTTGCAGATAACATGATTCTGTATTTAAAGAACCCTATAGACTCCACTCCCAAGCTCCTTGATCTGATTCAAAGCTTTGGCAAAGTAGCCTGGTATAAAATTAACCCTCAAAAATCAACTGCCTTCCTCTATGCCAACAGAGAGGAATGAGACAACAATTAGGAAAGCAATTGCTTTAATCTGCTATAATTCTAATTTTTTCCCATTGTAGTATAGCTCTTCCTTAGTCTCTGCAGCATTTAAGATCAATTCCTTGGTATTTGGGTCTAGTGTCTTTACTGTGATATATCTAGATGAGTTCCTTCTAGGATCGTGCCTGTTTGGAGTCCTGAAACCTTCAATAATCTGAGGATTTTCCCTTTTACGGTTGGGGAAGTTCTCCTCTATGATTTTGGTGAATAAGGGTTGCATTTCTTTGTCCTGGAATTCGGCGCCCTCATCAATCCCTACTATACGAAGAATAGATTTCTTAGCTGCATCTGCCAGGTCCTGCAGTTCTCTCTGGTGGATTCTGACTAATCTTTCCAGGCTAATGATTCTCTTTTCCAGCTCTTGTGTTTTATCTTCTGTTCCTGATGTTCTCTTCTCCATCTCAGTCAATCTGCTGCTTAATGCCTCCATTTTTGCTTGAATTGAGGACATTGAGCTGATCATGTCTGCTGAGAGTGTATTGAACTTTTTTTCCACTTCTCTTTTGAATTTGATGAGTTCCTTGGAAATTTATTGCTTTTGTTTTTGGAACTCCACTTTAATTTCATTGGTCATTTCCAAAATCATCTCCTTGATTAGAGTCATATTTTGTGTCTCTTCAGGTGTCACTTCTTGGGATGGTGACATCTCTCTCATCCCTTCACTCTTGTGGGACTTTGATTATTTATGTATGTCATAATTCGTGTTTGCGCTCTCCTAGGCATCGAGAATTGTTGTTGTAGTTTTGCTCTGTGGTCGGTAGGTGGCGATCTTTACATGAATTGGAACTGATGGTTCTGGGAATCGGTGTGTATCTGTGGTACATGGCCAATTTGATTCTGCTGCTGTCTAGGTTAGAGTTTCCAGTTTTTGCAACTGTTCAGCCTATTCCCAGAGGCTGTGTGCTGCTGCACGACTAGCTCTCAGCCCAACCAGTGGCCTCACAGCGGGCTGTAGGATGGATCTGCGTGCTTCAGTCTCAGCGCACTGAGCGACTAGTTGATTTTCCTACTCTGCTTCCAGGGGCGGGCCCCTGGCCAAGGGCCTGAGGTTTGGAAGTTTCTGGGAGCTCTCAGCTAGACCAGCTTGTTTCCATTCTGTTCCCAGGGGCAGGGCCCAGCCAAGGACGTGGGCTCTGAGGGTGAAGCCGGGCCTTTCTGATTCTCAGAAAGTGAGCTTGGCTACTGGTCTGCCCTTCAGTTCCCTGCCCTGTTTCTCCCGCTTTGGCTTAGAGTCTGTGACTGTGTGGGGTCCCTTGGTGCCACCTTGCTGGGGATTCCCAGCAGGAGGGTGCCTGGCTCAAGATCTGGGTGGGACAGATGCTGGCTCCTAGACTCCCACACACCCCACCTGCTGTTGGAAGGCAGGGTCTCAGCATCCCCCAGTCCCCAGATCCAGTGCCTGGGAGAGGAACCTGTTGGGTGGGTAGGAGCAGGGACACATCTGCCCCCTTTGGTGGGGTGCTGGGTCTTAGCACCTGCCCACCTATCAGTCTCTGGTCAATGGCCTGGGAAAGGAGGCTGTTGGGCAGGTGGGAACAGGGACACCTCCACCCCCCTTGGTGGTGTGCTGGGTCTTAGTGCCCACCCACCTGTCAATCTCCAGTCAATGGCCTGGAAGAGTGGCTGTTGGGAGAAGGGACAGGATTCTAAATGAGGTTTCCCTCATTTGTAATAATTAGTACACATCTAGGACTCTCCTACCAGAGGATTACAATAACTCAAAAACCTAGGCATGTAAGGTCATATAGGATGGGACTAAATGAAAGGATCTCTAGGATATGCAAAGAAGGGCTTTATCTTGTGTGATTGTTGTTCCTTGTTCTTAATCTTGTGTAATTGTTCTTAACCTACTATGTTATTTCTCATCTCTTTTTTTGCCCTTTGTTTAATCTCATATTGTTACGTATCTGACTTTCTTACCTGGCATATTGTATGTATGTTTATTTGTTTATTTGAAATAGGAAAGGAAGGGGGAAAATAAGATCATTAGGAAGGGGTTGGGGGAGGGAACTGGGACAAAAACATGAAGAGGGGTATCAATGTGTGAGAAGTAATGCAACCTACAACTTCTAAATGTAATTGTAACACCTCTATACATTACCCTAACAATAAAAAAAGAGACTACAAAAATACCTGTAGAAAAAGAGGCTGGCTTATGTTTCTTTTTTTTTTGCCAGTCCTGGGCTTGAGCTCAGGGCCTGAGCACTGTCCTTGGACTTTCTCAAGGCTAGAGCTCTACCACTTGAGCCTCAGCACCATTTCTGGCTTTTTTCTTCCTATGTATGTGGTATCGAGGAATCGAACCCAGGTTTTCATGCATGCTAGGAAAGCACTCTACCACTTAGCCAAACTCCCAGCCCAAAATTATTCATCATTATGTATTGGCTATCTTTTTTATTTTTGATTTTTTTTGATTGATTGTTCATGGTGCTTGGACTCTGGGGCTGGGCACTGTCCCTGAACTTTTAGCTCAAGGCTAGCGCTCTTGCTCTACTACTTTTGAGCCACAGCTCCATTTTTGGCTTTCTGGTGGTTAATTGGAGATAAGAATCTCACAGACCTATGTGCCCAGGCTGGCTTTGGACCAAGATCCTCTGATCTCAGCCTCCGGAGTAGCTAGGATTACAGGCTTCATCCACCCGTGCCTGGCTCCTTGATGCTTCTCTCTCTGACTTTCTCTCTCTTTGGTTGTGAGATGTTAATTGTGCACGTGAGCAGTGTCCCTGGGCTCTTCAGCTCAAGGCTACAACCCTATGCCTTGAGCCACAATGCCACTTCTGATTTTCTGGTGTTTAATTGGAAGTAAACGTTTCATGGAATTTAGTGCCCAAGCTGGCTTTAAACTGTGGTCCTCAGATCTCAACCTTCTGAGACCATTTCCAGCTTTTTTTTGTACATGTGGTATAGAGAAATTGAACCCAGGGCTTTGTGCATGCTAGGCAAGCAAACTACCCCTAGCTCACACCCCAGCCTTAGAATAGTGCTTTCTTTTTTTTGTCTGTCATCATGGGTTTTCAACTCTGGGCTCTGCCACTTGAGCCACACTATCATTTCAAATTTTCTGGATTATTTGGAGGTGAGAGTCTCACAGATTTTTATTCCTGGGCTGAATTTGAACCTCGATCCTCAGATCTCAGCCTCCAGGGTACCTAAGATTACCAGTGTGAGCCACCAGTCACTGGTGTTAAATTATGTTTTTTGTCTGTTCTGGGGCTTAAACTCAGGGCCTGAACTCTGTCCTAGGGCTTTCTAAAGGATAGCACTCCACAACTTGGGCTGGCAAACACCTGGCCCAAACAGGCACTCTTGACGCTAGAATTATGGAGATGTGCCATGATATTGGCATGTCTTTATCCTTCTATGTAAATGTTATTTCTTCTATTGATGGCTTTTCCTTGTCAGTGTACATATTTCCTACATATTTTGTCAAAAATTTCCTTCCCACTGGGGCCTGGGTGTAGCCTAGTGGAAGAGTTCTTGCTAACAAGACCCAGGTTCGATTCCTCAGTATAACATACATAGAAAAGGAAAGCCAAAAATGGTGCTGTGGCACATGTGATAGAGCTCTAGCCTTAAAAAAAACATAAACAAAAACAAGGACAGTGCTCAGGACTGGCAAAAAAAATTCTCCTCAAAGTAGACTTTTAAAATTTTTATACTTTTTTGATTTTGTTGTCAAGGTGATATACAAAGAGATTGCTGTTACATATGTAATGTGTACATTTCTTGTAAACATTGTTTCCCCTTCCCTCTTTTTCTCTTTCCCTTCCCCCAAAACCCATCTTGCAAGTGATAAAGTTTATTTACACCAAATATATTTGCATTTTCATTATTGAAAACAATAGATTGAAGTGTGCTGAAATAAATGATAATTAATCAAAATTGATTACTTGAATTCTAAAATAAACATTCGAGGTAACTTTTCTCATAAAATTGTACTAATGCTATAAAATTAATGAAAAAGAAATTTTAGTTATTAACTTCTTATGTTTTAACTTTATCATTATTACACTAAGCGTACAGTTTATGGTATTAATACACACAGTATGAAATGTGATTATGTAAAAAAATAAATGATTAAAATTAGTAAGATTGGGGGCCAGGAGTTTGGCTTGGTGGCACAAACCCTGGACTATCAAAAAAGAAATAGGTTTAGATAAATCAGATCTATTTCAAAATGTGCGGAAAATGGTACTAATACGTGTTTGGATAGTCCTGAGGCTTGAACTCAGTGACCAGGAACTGTCCTTGGCCACTTTTTGTTCAAGGCTGGCGCTCTGACATTTGAACCACAGTGCCTCATCTGGCTTTTTCTGTGTAGGCAGTGCCTACGAATTGACTCAAGGGCTTCTTGTATATTAGGCAAGTACTCTAAAACTAGGCCACACTCAAGGCAAAGTAGATTTTTTATTCTACTGTGGAGTTTTAATTTTCTTAAATAGTTGTACTAAGTGAAATGGATATACAAACAGATTTCAACTCACAGAACAGAGTCCCAAATATTACTACAGCTACTCTGCCATTTCTCCCAATTGACAGAACACCTTTCCAGGCATCTGCTCTGTCCTTAAGCTTTGGTAGCTAACCTGTCTCTCCAAGGAGGCCTGGCCTGGATTCCTGGTGATTCCATGCATTTCAGTTTCCTCTATATCCAGTAAGGTTATCTTGTACAGGTTCAAGCCCCACCCACGACCTATGTGACTGGGGCCTCACATTATAGGGGGAAAGGAAAACATAGTATAATAAGGATTGAAGAACTGTACACAATAATATTAACAATGAGAGTTCAATAGTTAGAAAAATAAATATAACGAACACTTGATAACAATCATAAGAGCAAGATAAAGAAATGTCTTTTTAGGAAGGAGGCAGGGAAGCTCTAAATCCAGACTGGCCTCCAAATTGCCTTCAGGCAGTAATTCTACCTCAGAGTCCTCAGAAGTGTCTCCCTCCTCATGAGAAACAGAATGTCCTTCCTGAGATAACAGGGGAATGATTCTAGTTTGTCGACTGGAGATTGGTTCTCCTGTGGTGAGACGGTCTGGATTAATCTGTGAGGATCAATTCATTTTCCGCCAGTGGATCCAAAATTGAGACTGCACTTACTGCTTTCCCTGCACATAAGCTGGGGACATTTTCCATGAGCCCAGCGTATGTCCTTTTAGCATGCACAGTAAGTGGAGTGTCGCTCTAACTCACCTGGACTGACTCTGGCTGGATTGTGAAAGGAAACGGAAGGAAATCTGGCTGCTCTTTTTCTTCCTCCAGAGTATCTGCAGGTTTAACTGTGTCACATATGGGTTTCAGAGCACAAGCTATATCCACAGGACTACAAACCTGTTGGTGTTTTCTACAGGAGGCCCAGGCTTTCTGGAGTGCAGTGATGATTCTCCATCTCCATCAGTCACCAGCTCCACTGGTGAGTTTTTGATCTGAAGTTCAGGAGAAGCTCTTCTATGGCGACCCAAACCTAAGAATGGAAATAGGTACAAGATTCTTAGAGTGGACTCTGCAAGTTGAAGTGTCACTCAACTTCCTTGAGGGTCTAATGGAGGAAGCTGTAGAATTGGAGTTTGGACTGAACACTGAGGAGATGTAGGATCTTTCTAATGAGTGCTTATGCCCGAGTCCTTTCAAACAGAGAACAGACATTTCCTGGCCAACACCACCCATAAAGAGCATTTTGCCAAGCTGGGGAGAAGTAAGGGCCAACCAGTACCTAGACCACGTGGGCTTCCTACTCACAGGCTCTGAGGTGCCCACACCAGGACTTCTTCTTTTTCTTGGTCTTACTGGTCGCACATTCCTCCAGCTGGTCAAAAAGGATGTGTAAGCGGAAGAGCATCTCCGAGGCGTGTGGACCCTCAAATAGGGCTTGAGTTTGTTAGGGTGTGACAGTTCTTGAGCTCATAAAAATCACTGCGGTAGAAGTCCATCCACATCATAAAGATGGAACACACGATGCTGCGGTCACATTGTGGAAAAGGAAATTGAGAGCCTTCTCTCTCCATCCTGAGCCTTCTACCAAAGCCCTTTTCTTGCAGGAGTTTAACGCTGTGGCTGTCCTGCAGAGCGGGGCACTTGTATGCTGAGAGGAGGGAAGAGACACCTGAGAACAGAATGACTTTTACATCCCACTTCCAGAAGCTTGTGAGAGACAATCCTCCAAAATGCTCAATGTCATAGGCAATGAGGTTGTTTCCCCAAGGGATCTGACTTTCTGCACACAGCTCTAGCTGTAATCCATGAGTGTCCACACTCACAATCACACCCACAACTTTGTTATGTATTTTTTTTGTGGTCTTGGGGCTTGAACTTAGGGCCTGACCAGTGTCCAGGGGCTTTTTCCTCAAAGGTAGCACTCTGCTACTTGAGCCATAGCACTACTTCCAGCTTGTATTTTTTTTTCATTCTATGTTTGTGTTACTGAGCAATCAAACACAGGCCACGGTGCATGCTAGCCAAGCACTCTACCACTAGGCCAAAGCTTGGGGGCACTAAATCTGTGTTATCTAACATCCAGTGAAGTCCAAAACTCAAGACCTGGTAGAAATCAAAATTGATGTGCAAACAAGAAACTTGTTCTTTGATTTGATGTCTCAAAAATACCCAATATTTTAGGCGGGCATGGTGGCTTATGCCTGCAAGTCTAACTACTCACGAGGCTGAGATCTGGGGAAGGAGGGTCACAGCCAGCTCAGGCACAAAAGACTGTGGGAATCTTATCTCCAATTAACCACCAGAAAAACCGGAATTTGTGCTGTGGTTCAAGGGATAGAGTGATAGCCTGGAGATGAAGAGCTCAGTGACACCACCCAGGCCCAGATTTTAAAATCTCATGACCAATAAAAAATATACCCAGTTTTACAGGACAGATCTTTTTCTGTGTAACTCCACTACTTCCTTACTTGCTCATCTTCCTCCCAACTACGGTGGATGGAAGGAGAGAAGGAAGTCAACTCTATGGTTTTCCAGTGTGGACCTAACAAGACAAGTACAGGGCTAGATAAATCCCAGGCAGGAATGTGAAACTACCCAAGTGAGATATGTCTATACAGTTCCATGAAACTTCTACTAAGAGGCCTCTATGGGGCTATTCAAACTAAATGCATCAATGGCTCATGCCTCCAATCTTAGCCACTCAGTAGGCTGAGATCTGAGGATCACAGTTGGAAGCCAGTCTAGTGAGTAAAAGTCTAAAGCCACTTGTCTTCAATTAGGCAGCAAAAAGGCAGAACTGGACCTATGGGTAAAATGATAGAATGGTAATCTTTGAACACCAAAGGGATGGCACTCAGCCCTGGGTTCAAGTTCAAGTGCCAGCACAGGACCACACATCAAAATGTAAATGCTTTGGGGCTCTAAACAGTCAAAGCTAACACAATCCCTCCCTGATGGCTCAGAAGTAATTCAGCCCCCAGCCTTTCCTCTATCTACACTACTTCACAGGCCTCCGCCATTGCTACAGAAACCTTATTTCCTACTGGGAAATGGGATTTCCTATGACCTCACCTCGGTGAGGGCCACAATTGGGTGCCCCTCACTCATGCCTATAATCCAAATTCTCAGTAAGCACACTGCTGAGACTCCAGTAGCTTTTGAGGGAAATGAAATGGTGTGGTGGCCCAGTCCTAATAAAGTAGCCATCTTGTACACTTGTGTCATGCTATGATCCCCTGTGAACACACCAGTGAACTAAACAGGCTCAGAGAGGTGCCAGGTATCCCCAGATACAGCCAGGAAGGGCTGAGCAAGCCTCGGATTGGAGGGGAAACACTCATTTTTCAAGGAAATTTCCAGCAACTGCTCCATTGTCCGCCACTGTCTGAAATTGTGCAGGAAATTTCCCACTTAAAGGAGATCACCTTTCTGGTAGGCAGGGATCAACTTTATCAGCAGCATCTCCAACAGGCCTTCCTCCAGGATCCATAAGTTACAAGCTCATTCAGAGTCTGAGCTGACTCACCATCAGACTATGGTGGCCAAAAGAATGGATTGTTCAAACACAGAAATGGGAGAACACTTCACACTGAGGAATTGGGATAGAGTAGATTGAAAATGACACAAACTGTCATCTCAGTATAGACACTTGAAAGCACACAAGGTTGTAGTATGTGGGGAGGATGATGGGATGTAGGTTTCCTCTCAGGAATATACTTCAACTGAGTTGCCCTGGATTTTCCTTGCTTTCTTCCTAGACAAAGGCCTGATATACTGGATCCGTGGCTTGGTACTGATGATGCATCTACATCTTTGAGTGAGGCATCCACATTTTTCATGCCTGAGACCCAAGTCTCCTAACCCTTGGCAACAGCACAGCAACATCTTTCTTCCTCCTGAGCCACAGGCCAAGTGAGCTGGCTTGAGCTGGTTTCAGTTACAGTGGCTTGTTTACCAGGGTTCCATAGTCTGTTCCACTGTGATGGAGGTAGGGTCACCTTTCAGGGCCCAATGACCAAAGCTCCTTGCTCACAGAAGACCTCCCAAAGACATACTGGAGGCTGAATCTCCCCTCCAACCTCACAATATATATGTGGTTATAGTAAACAGCATACCTTGTTTGTCAAGTCCCAATGTCTTTACCTATCCCCAGCTACCAGCCTGGTCTCAGGCAAAGGAGCCTTTCTTAGGTAAGATCCAACCTTAACTGCCACTATTCCCCTCATCCTGCACAAGCCATTTTGCTTCACAGTGCCTTCTCAACCTCCGTTTTTCCCCTTGCACATTTTTTTTTTGTTTTTGATAGTCCTGGGGCTTGACCTCAGAGCCTGAGCATTGTTCTTGGGCTTTCTTTAGGCTATAGCTGGCACAACGAGCTACAGCACCACTTCCAGCACTTTCTATGTATGTGGTACTGAGGAATCAAACCTGAGTCTTTTTTGTGTGTAACGAAGCACTCTATCACTAGATCAAACTCCCAGGCCATCTTGCATTTATTTTTGACATTGATCTACTAGGACATTGTTAGGATTCTGTATCCTAATCTATTTTTTTCCTGATGAACATCTGTTTTCTTTTATCTGTTAAAAATGCAAGTTTGAAAATCACAGAAATATTGGCAAAATAAAAAAGCATTACACATAGAGCTAAGTGTTCGTTCTTTGTAGGAGAAAGGATATTTTGATATGATGATGATGACTATTTATAAATAGTATATCAGGGTTGAGAGTTTGGCCTCATGGTAGAGTGCTTTCCTAGCATCTATGAAGATCTGGGTTTGATTCCTCAGTACCACATAGATAGAAAATCCAGATATGGCACTGTGGCTCAAGTGGCAGAAGGCTAGACTTGAGAAAACCCAAGGACAGTGCTCAGACCCTGAGTTCAAGCCCCAGGACTGGCAGAAGACAGAAAATAAAGTGCTTTTTACAAGCTATTCACTCAGAGCATTTGCCTCTGAAGTCTTCGCTTCTGCATCTTCTGACCTATCCCTTTCCCTCAACGTAGACAAGAAAAACAGATTTCAGAACTTGCTATGCTGTTGTCCAATCTCTGGATATTAATTCAAAATACAATATTGCCTGAGATATTGTGTGTGTGCCTGTGTGTGTATGTGTGTCAGTCTGTGCATGCACATGTGTGTATAGGGTTTAGGGCTTATTCTCAGGGCCTATGTGATAACACTGAGCATCTTTTCCTCAAAGGTATTGGTCTTGCACTTCTAGCTTATTGTAGCTAATTGGAGTTGAGATTCACACAATTTCTTGCCCTGTACATTGGAACTGAATTCTCATATGCCCAGTGCTATGTTCTCATTTTGTTAATTGTAGCTATAGAGGAGGCTGAGATCTGATGATCCTGGTTAGAAGCCATCCTTAGAAAAAAAGTCACTGATAAAGATCTTCATTTTCAGTTAAGCACGAAAAAGTTAGAAGTGGAACTGTGACTCAGTTCCTTTTGAACCAGCCATGAGAAAAATAGTAAATGGCAACAAATGGTCCCTGAGAAGAAACCTTAGTACTAGTTTAAAAAGAGAAAGCATATAATGAAAAATTAAAACTTGCTAAGGACTGCATAAAGATAAAGGTGCCTGTGGATAATCTTGTCCTTTCAGGTTCCCCCAAGTGCTTATGTCTATCTACATTTTATCAAAGTTTTGTAAAGATATTTACACATATTCTATCTTTCTTAAACAGAGATAACCATCCACAGAAACACACACACAAACTCACATACACAATAACACACCCATATGTGTCTGGCTATGTATGTATGTATAGTCATATTTACTGATCTGTCTGTCTATACTAATATATAAATGCATGAAGAATATGTATTTAGACAGATACGATACATAGATAGGTCTCAGGGATTTCCAGATTCTGTGCAAGTCTTCTGAGTGCAGCTTACCATTCTATTGTTTTTCAAGATAGAGTCCCTCTAACTTTTGCCAAGCTCCCTGTCTTTTGATACTTTTTTTTGGCCATTCCTGTGGTTTGAATGCTTGGCCTGGGTGCTGTCACTGAGCTTCTTTCACTCAAGGCAAGTGCTCTACCACTTGAACCAAAGCACCCATGCCAGACTTTTTTCAGTAGTTTATTGCAGATAAGGGTCTCATGGAGTTTCTGTCCTGGGCTGGCTTTGAACTGTGATCCTCGGGTCTCAACCTCCTCAGTAGCTAGGATTACAGGTTTGATCCACCAGTATCTGGTTTCTTTGCTTATTTTACCCTTCTTTTTTTGGCCCCACCGCATCCATTCTATCTGCCTTCCTATGTTCTCTCCACCTGCCCCCAGCCAGGGGTGTGACAGATGTTTTCCACCCACTTATTCATGTCCTCCTCTGTCTTGGCTGAGAGTTAAGAAATGCATTCACTGTTCTGCCAAACACAAAACCATGTGATTGTTTCTCAATCTTGAAGGTCCCATCAGATTACTAGCCCCACAGAGGCTCAGGTTGAGGCTCCTCCAGGGCTTCTTAGATTGTTCTTGTGTAATCCACAACACCTTTGTCATCACTTGTCTAGCTAATTCATGGACTAAACTGCCTTAGGACATGGGTTGATGACCCAGCACCACAGAGAATGTATTCACCCATTGGGACCCTGAACTTTTAGGTAGGGTTTGGCTTTGGAGGTCAAGAGATCTGAATCTACAAACGATGAGCACCCTCCCATGAGGCGTAGTGAACAGAGCCAAAGTGCAACCTAGTTTCTTCAGAATCTGTGCACCTGACCTTTTAGTGGATAACAGGCCCACCCACATTTCTGTGGCCAAAAGAAATCTCAGCATTGAGATTTCAGCATTCCTGGTATCCAAGTTTAGATGCGCTAAGACTTCTTTCAATGGGACACTTATTTCCCACCATTCCCTTGACCGTGAGATTGCTCAATATGTTTCTGTACTTTAACTTAATGTATTATCACCCATAACCATCCATGAGACTGTCCTCATGACAAAGAAACATTCAGTCTGGCTTTGTATATGTAATCATTGCACAAGGAAAACTTGGAGCATAATACTGTACTTCAAAATACTGTATGTCCATACCCATGCATGCAGTAAAAAGCAAAAAGAATCACCTTTGACATGAATTTTACTCTACCAAATACCTACCACATTTCTTACTACATCCAGATGTCTCTCTCCCAATCCCTTGGATTTTTTTTTGCCATTCCTGGAGCTTGAACTTATGGCATTGACCACTGTCCTTGGACTTTTTCAATGCCAGAATGCTACCATTTGAGCCACTGCACCACTTCTGGCTTTTTCTATGTATGTAGTGCTGAGGAATGAAGGTCTTTTCACATTGTTGGTTTCTGTTATGCCTCCCGAGATGTGATTTCAACTTGAAGGCCTTTCCACATTTGCTGCACTCATAGGGTTTCTCTACTGTGTGTGTATTCTGATGAACACGGAGTTGTGCCTTCCAGTTGACTTTCCACATTCACTACATTCATAAGGTTTCTCTCCTGTGTGAACTGTCTTATGTCTGTTGAGATGTGACTTCCGTATGAAGGACTTTCCACATTTGTCACACTCATAATGTTTCTCTCCTGTGTGTGTTCTCTGATGCAAACCGAGGGAAGAGTTCTGTCAAAGACTTTCCACATTCATTACATTCATAAGGTTTCTCTCCTTTGTAAATTGTATTATGTGTGTTTAGATGTGATTTCCTTGTGAAGGACTTTTCACATTTGTCACACTCATAAGGTTTCTCTCCTGTGTGTGTTCTATGATGAACATGGAGTTGTGCCTTCCAGTTGAAAGTCTTTCCACGTTCACTACATTCATAAGGTTTCTCTCCTGTGTGACTTGTATTATGTGTGTTCAGTTGTGACTTCTGTGTGAAGGACTTTCCACATTTGTCACACTCATAAGGTTTCTCTCCTGTGTGAATTGTATTAAGTCTGTTGACATGTGGCTTCTGTGTGTATGACTTTCCACAATTGTTACGTTCATACGGTTTCTCTCCTGTGTGTCTTTTCTGATGGAACATGAGGTATGACTTCAGTCTGAAATACTTCCCACATTTCTCACATTCATATGATTTCTCTTCTGTGTAAGTTCTCTGATGCCTGCTGAGAGCTGAATTCTGGGCTGAAATTTTCTTACGTTCTTATTTGTAAGGTTTCTCTTCTGTTGGAGATTGAGGTTGGAATGTCAGGTCTGACTTCTCAGAAATTGAATTTTCACACTTGATATACTCATCAGATATCTCGGGATATTTGCTCTGAGGTATTGTAAGGTGTATTTCATTACTGAAAGATTTCTCACATCCACTACATATACGAGGAGTCTCTCCTGTGTATATTTTCGGATGTGTAGAGATGGTCGGTGTTAAGTACAATATTTTTCAACACACAGTACATTCAGAATTTTTCCTCCCTCCCTGAAGAATTTCTTGGGCAGAGAGAAGAGAATTATGATACTGCAGCTCTTTTGGACTGTCACAATTGTGGCTAAAATGCTCTGAATATCTGAGGGATTGTTCAACAACAGGAGACATACGAGTCCTATATGCAGCATGCATCTCATCCGGCTCAGGAAAGAGAAGCATGTTCTGACAATTAATGAACTCCTCAGTTCTCATCCCTAAGGTGTTCCCACTATTACTAATCAGCTCTGGCTAATGTGTGGAGCTCTAATTAAAAGTTCTTACTAATCTCACGTTTTCCTCTGCTTGGATACTACTTACAACTGCTACTTCACAAAGACATTCATGTGGACTTTCCTGGCAGGTCTTAAACACATTCTCTACTACTTCGACATCTAAAATGGGTCATAGAAAAAAAAAGACACAAACATACATGAGATACAAATATTCCTTAATGTAAAGGTAAGGACTTTACTTTCCCATCCTAAGTGTTAGATATTTTAAAATATAAAAGTGGAACTTGATTTGTGAGAAATATATGCAATTCTCGCTAACATATTAAGAAAATGATATTTTACAATGACAAATAATGTTTTTCTGTGTTTAGGTTTCTTTTTATATTACAGGAAATATTTATTCAAATTACCGAACTATGTATTGCTACAGTTTTAAGGTGAGTACTGCCTATAAGATACATGCAGCTATTTTTTTAAATACTATTTTGTTTAAACAGAGGGGAATAGCTGCCTTTCTGTTATTTTCGAGAAATAATTTATATATTGTGTTGTTTTGCTTCTCCTTTTTATTTTCTTCCTTTTTTTCTTTTTTTTCTTTCATGGGCCTGGCCCCTGTCCTTGAGCTCTTCAGCTAAAGACTATAGCCCCCTATCCTTGAGCACAGCCCCACTTCCCATTTTCTAGAGGTTAAATGGAGATAAGAATCTCAGGTCCTTTTTTGCCTGGGCTGCCTTTGAACCTTTATCCTCCGAACCTGAGTAGCATCTAGGATTACAGCCCTGAGCCACCTCACCTAGTTCCAATATTGCTTTGCTTCTTAGCCATTAAGTGAGGAACGGGAATATTTTCTAGATTCAGAAGCCACAGAGTGGTTTATATGTCCATTTGCCTTTGATCTAAGCAAGAATGTTTCCTGAGAGTAAGGACTTACACCTATATCCCTTCAGTTATAATTTCTCACTAACATTTCAATTTAGATTTTTGTGGGAATTTTGAAATTTGTTTCCTTCCATTTTGAAGTCTCATCAAAGTTCCTTTTCTGACACTCCTTACCCTCAAAACCATGGAAGACCAGAAATACTCCAGCTCATTGCCTACCTAATTACCTTCTCTAGACTAAAAGCTTTGGTTCTTTTTTTTCTCCCAGTCCTGGACTTGAACTTAGGGGCTGACCACTGTCCTTGGTTTTTCTCAAGGCTAGTACACTGCCACTTGAGCCACTGCACTACTTTCAGATTTTTCTATGTATGTGGTACTGAGGAATCAAACAAGTGTCTTTGTGCATGCTAGGCAAGCCCAATTCTACATGAATTCTTTAGACTTACATAAAATACTGACCAGAAGAGATTAGGGATGGCACCCAGACCCAGAGTTCAAGCCTTTTGCCCCACCAAAAAATATAGATAAATAAATAAATAAATAAATAAAAGGAAGCGAGGTGTTGGTGGCTCACATCTATAATCTTAGCTACTCAGGAGACTGAGATCTGAGGACCATGGTTCAAGCCAGCTTGGTACAAAATTCCAGGGGACTCCTTTTCAATTCCCCACCAGAAAATTGTTAATGGCTTGTGGCATATTGTGGTAAAGCAAATTGTGGTACTGACAATGGGGGGGCAATAGATTTAGGTTATAAATGGAATTATTCCATTGAAAAGAAAATACATTATATGGTGGCATATGCTGGTATTGTGAGAATATTGCAAAATCTTGGGGTATCAAGTAATAATACAGTAAACTACATCCAGCATGTTAACTTCCTATGTTTGGCATAACGACCAGTTGGGAATCAAATTTATTTGCTTTCTTTTTCTGTGGGTTGTAGGACTTGAACTCTGAGCCTAGGCACTGTCCCTGAGCTCTTCAGCTCAAAGTTACCACCCTACCTATGAAGGCACAATGCAACTTCCCATATTTTACTGGTTAATTGGAGATAAGAGTCTCACAGACTTTTCACTGGCCAGGCTGGCTTTCAACCAAATCCTCAGATATCAGTCTGATTTCTGAGTAGCTTGGATTACAGGTATAAGCCATCGTGTCTGGCAAGAAATTTTTTCTTTGCTGTTTTATACTACTACTACTACAAGTTTATTGCATGTTTTACTTTTTCAGAAGCACTAATGGTTCAGACTGAGGATGCCTTTTGTTCTAATATACTGGGGTAATGTTAGAGAAAGGTGAGCTGTGGGGACAAATTTACCACAAAAACTAGTAGTAGCAAAGTTTATGTGAGATTGAGTCTCTGGTTACTTCTTTATAAATAAGACAGTCAAACTATTAGAATAGATTATAACTACTACATAACAGGCTTTTAAAGAAATATATCAAGCGGGGCATGGTGGCTCACACCTGTAATCCTAGCTGCTAAGGAGGCTGAGATCTGAGGATCAAGGTTCAAAGTAAGCCTGGGTACAAAAGGACATGAGACTCTACTCCCAATTAACCTCTAGAACATGAGAAGTGGTGCTTGGCTCAAAGGTTGGGTGATAGCCTTGAGCTGAAGAGCTAAGGGACAGGGCTCAAGCAGAGTTCAAGCCCCATGACCAACAAAAAAACAAAAAACAAATACACAGGATGGGACACACCTATACTCCCTGAACTTGAGAAACTCAAGGAGGATGTCTAGCCATCCTAGACTACATGGAAAGATCTATCATCAAAAGGAATTTGTAGGGGCTGGGACTTTGTCATAGTTGTAGAGTGCTTGCCTAGAATGCATGAAGACCAGGGTTCAATTCCTTGGTACCACATACATAGAAAAAGCCAGAAGTGGTGCTGTGGCTCAAGTATCAGATCAGTAGCCTTGAAGAAAGCCCAAGGACAGTGCTCAGACCGAGTTCCAGCCCCAGGACTGGCAAAAGAAAAAATAAACAAAGGAAGCCTGGCAGGGTGGGCGTGGTGTCTCATTTCTATAATCCTAGCTACTCAGGAGTCTGAGATCTGAAGATCAAGGTTCAAAGCCAGCCTGGCACAAAAAGACCTGAGACTCTTATTTCCAATTAACGTTTAGAAAATGGAAGTGGGGCTTCTGCTCCAGGGTAGGGTGGTAGCCTTTAGCTGAAGAGTTCAGAGACAGTGCCCAGGCTGAGTTCAAGCTCCATGACCCACCAAAAAGAAATATGGAAGAATCTGAATTCTGTAAAATGCATCAGGGATATAAATGGTGTATTCATCTCTTTTATTGTTGAAATTACAAATTAAACATTTAAAAAAAATTTTACCTAGAGGGAACCGGAAGATGGTGCCGAGACAATAGGGAGGCTGCCTATCTCTCTCTCACAAAAAGAGAGAACCAGGGAGTCCCACGAGCCAATTATCTTAAGAAATCCACAACAACAAAGTCAAAAAGCAACGGAGAAGGACTCAAACCTGAAAAGAAATCCAGATAAAGCTCACATCCAACTTTCTCAAAGAATTGGGGACGCGAGGACCCCTCCCCCACCTCTCTCCGCTGGCTCCAAGCTGCAAATAGGGGTGGCGGGCTGAGGGCCCGACTGCTGCAGAAACCAGCACAGGACCGGGCCAGCGAATGGCAGAAGGAGCGGAACCCAGACGCGGAACACAGGCTTCAGCGGAGACCCGAGGGGAGTGAAAGACTCCCCACCACCATGGAACACCCACAGACAGAAAGCAGAGGCGTGAGTAATACAGAGCATCCCCAAACACATAGGGAAAGCAGAGTGGGTGCCAAGCAATAGAACTTAACCCAGACACCTTCACCCCGCCCGAGAAAGACTGGCGAGAGCAGGGGGGCAAGGTATTTAGGATCCTGCCTCTTCCGTCAACAGCACACCACCAAGACCCATCACCCCACCTAGGGAGGCGGGGCTGTCCCAACTCCCACCCGCCAAACGGGCTCAACCCCCAGCCCTCTGACTGGAGACTGACAGCGGGCAGACCCTAAGATTCAGCACCCCACCAGGGGAGGCAGAGTTGTCTCAGCTCCCACCCGCCCACCAGGCTCCTCTCCCAGGCCACTGGATCTGGAGAGTGGAGGGCGCTGGGACCCTGCCTTACAACAGCAGGAAGGGTGTGCGGGAAAATAGAAGCCAGCATCTGCCCCCCCTCAATTCTTGAGTGGGGCATCCTCCAGCTGGGAATCCTGAGCAAGACTCTGACAAAGCAGTGGAAACACAGCAGAGATCTGAAGGGCCGACCAGCAGCCAAGCTCCACTTCTGAGAATCAAAAAGGTGCGGCTCCGCCCTTGAGCCCACATCCTCAGCTGGGCCCCGACCCTGGGAACAGAGGGGTCTCCTGCTGGTCCTGCTGAGAGCCCCTGGAAACTCTCAATCCCCAGACCCTTGGCTTGGGGCCGCCCCTGGAAGCAGCACAGGAAAACGTCTGCCCAGTGCGCTCAGACTGAAGCTCGCAGATCCATCCCATAGTCCACTGTGAGGTCACTGGTTGGGCTAAGATCTGGTCGTGCAGCAACACATAAATTTTATTCTAATACTTTCCAAAATTTGTACTCAAATATGCTACCTACTTACCAACTTAGGTCAGTTATCCTTATGCTATACCTTTTCTTCATTACTACAATATGCTTACACTCCTACGTTAATACTGTTGTACCTCCCCTGACCTCTCTCATTCTATTTTTCTATCTCTGGACCTCTGTTGGTCTTTCAACCCTTATACTACACAGATCCACACTTGATGGTTGTTGAGCAATACTGTATATCTAGGTGTTTAATTATTCTCTAGGTTCAGAGGGACTTAAAGACAATAGAGATTGGATTGAGAGGCTTACTGTTTTGGGTATAAATCGCTTATCAGTGGTTGTATTAGACTGGTCTGTAATGAGGCAATAATCAGGAAAGAAACTCCTTTCGCAATACCCTCAAAGAAAATAAAGTACCTAGGAATTAGCTTAACTAAGAATGTAAAGGACCTTTTTGATGAAAACTTTAAAACCCTAAAAAGGGAAATTAAAGCAGAACTAAGGAAATGGAAAAACCTCCCATGCTCCTGGATTAGAAGAATCAACATTGTGAAAATGACAGTCTTGCCAAGGGCTATCTACAAATTCAATGCAATACCCATCAACATCCCAATGGCATTCTTTAACGAAATAGAAGAGGCAATTCAAAATTTCATATGGAATAATAAAAGACCCCATATAGCAAAAACACTTCTTAGCAGAAAGAACAGCGTTGGAGGAATTTCAATTCCAAACTTTAGACTCTATTACAGAGCTATAATTATCAAAACAGCTTGGTACTGGCACAAGAACAGGCCTGAAGACCAATGGAATAGAACTGAGAACCCAGATATTAAACCACAGACCTATGGCCACCTAATCTTTGACAAGGGAGCCAAAAAAATAGAATGGAAGAAAGACAGCCTCTTCAACAAGTTGTGCTGGCAGAACTGGTTAAGCACCTGCAGAAAATTAAGTTGGATCCTTCTTTGTCACCCTGCACTAGAATTAACTCCAAATGGATCAAAGACCTGGAGGTAAAATCTGACACACTGAAAACTTTAGAGGAAGGAATAGGAGATACACTAGGCCTCCTTGGCACAGATCGAAACTTTCTTAATAAGGACCAAGAATCACAACAAATCAGAGAAAGGCTGGATAAGTGGGATTGCATTAAAGGTCTGAGATATGAGGATCAAAATCAGCTGGAACAGGAATGTCTGAGAGACTCAATTTTCCAATAAATAATTACCAATAGCTAAAAGAGGAGATGGGGTTTAAGTGGTACTACATTAGTCTTGAATAAACATGGTCAGTATCCAGACCAAACCATGAGCTCAAGAACAAGGAGTAGCACAAAAAAGGGCACTGTATTATATACAAATATATATATATATATATATATATATATAATTGTTGTTGCCAGTCTTGGAGTATGGACTCAGGGCCTGAGCACTTTGGGCATTCTTCAAGGCTACCATTCTACCTCTTGAGCCACAGCACCAATTCTGGCTTTTTCTGTGTATGTGGTACCGAGGAATTGTACTCAGGTCTTCATGAATGCTAGGCAAGCATTCTACCACTAGTCTATCCTTCTGACTCTAAATTATATTTTATCAATTGTTTTAGAATCCATGTTTAGTCAGTCTCATTTTAAGTGATGTAAAACAAGCTCATAATTCTAATGGAGAAATTGTAATTTGTCAAGAACAGAAGAATAAAGTGGGAAAGGTAAATGTTAGTGACATTTTAAAGTTGCAAAAGCCACGGGGAGTGCAGAAGATAAAATAGGGTAAACACACATTTCTGTAAGACATTTTAAAGGAGTGTTTATGCTTCACTGACCTCAACTCCAAATAGAATTTCCTAAGTGAAATAATACTTCTTTAAGAAGATTGTGCAGGAAGAACGGTAACAGTAGCCAAACTTCAGGTTAGGCGATATCTACAAATCATACAACATTGACCAAGATACATTACCAAACCAAAGTCTTCTATACTTTTTATTATAAAGCCAAAGATCTCTGACCAACACTTTCTCAACTGTCAGAATGAGCCAACACGCTAGAGATAGCATCAGCAACTCCATAGATGGGATATTTGGGATAAGTCTGAAAGATCACATACTAGAAATGATTGTGGCAAGAAGCTGAATATTTTTTTCATATATTTTTATTGTTATTAATACAAGGATTACATGATATTCGCCAGATAGAAAGTGCATTAATTCACATACATTGATACTCTTTCACATGTCTTGGTCCCCATTGCCCTTCCCCCCACTCCCACCCCTCATCTTGTTTTCCCCCCTTCCCTATCCAATTTCAAATAACCAAATACAAATATATCTGATATATCAGATTAAAAAGTGAGATACTGTAATAATATGAGATAACCAAGAGACAGCAAAGGAGATGAGAGATAACATAGTACATTAAGGACAACATTCATTATATGTTTTTTGTTTCTATATCCTTGAGGTCCGTTCATTTAGTGTCATATAATATGGCCTTATGTACCAAGGTTTTGCTCTATTGCAAATCTCTGCTAGGAGAGCCCAATGTTTCTACTGATTATGACAAATGAGGGAAACCATTGAGCCTAAGTTTTTTGAGTCTGGCTTACTTCACTTAATATGATTTTCTTCTAAGTCTTTCCATTTCCTAACAAATGGGACGATGCCGTTCTTTCTGACAGCAGCATAGAATTCCATTGTGTACAAATACCACATTTTTTTGATCCACTCATCAACTGAGGGTCATCTGGGTTGATTCCATATCTTTGCTATGGTAAATAGTGCTGCAATGAACATTGTTGTGCTAGTGGATTTAGTATGTCCTTGTTTCTGGATGATTGTGTAAATGCCAAGAAAGGGAGCCAAAAAAAAATAGAATGGAAGAAAGACAGCCTCTTCAACAAGTGGTGCTGGCAGAACTGGTTAAGCACCTGCAGAAAACTAAAGTTGAATCCTTCTTTGTCTCCCTGCACTAGAATTAACTCCAAATGAATAAAGACCTCGAGGTAAAAGCCAACACACTGAAAACTTTACAAGTAGGAATAGGAGATACACCAGGCCTCTTTGGCACAGGTTGAAACTTTCTTAATAAGGACCAAGAATCACAACAAATCATAGAAAGGCTGGATAAGTGGGACTGCATTAAACTGCAGAGCTTTTGCATGGCAAAGGACATAGCTAGTAAATTATTTAGGAAGCCTACAAAGTGGGAGAAGATCTTCACCAACCATACAACGGACAAAGGCCTCATATCTAAAATATATCAACAGCTCAAAAAATTGAATCACTCCAATAGTAATCTACAAAGTAACACCCATCCCACTAAAAGATGGGACAAAGACTCGGAGAATGTCTTCTCTGAAGAAGAAACAAAAATGGCCTATAAACACATGAAGAAATGCTCGACATATCTGGTAATAAAAGAAATGCAAATCAAAACAACTCTAAGATTCCAACTCACTCCAGTTAGAATGGCCAGGATCAAGAAAACTAATAACAACAGATGCTGGAGGGATTGTGGCTAGGAGGGATCATTACTACACTGTTGGTGGGAGTGCAAATTTGTTCAACCACTATGGAAAGCAGTATGGTAGTTCCTCAAAAGAGTAAACATAGAGTTCCCCTATGACCCAGCAATTCCACTACGAAGCTGAATAATTTGTGAGAATAGAATTAGTGCTTAGTACCTAGAGAGATACTTTGTTTTGACAGTTATCCCTGTACTCCAAAACATGATATCATGTCCTGGCTAATAATTAGGCTCTGGCATATTCCTCAGGCCAGCTCATTTTCTTTCCTCAAAGTTGTTCTAAACCTTCAAACATCACCAAGTGATTGAGAGAGTTGGAAGAGTGTACAACGTGAATCTTGTGCTCTGGGAAGCAGAACTAATTACTGCTTAAGGCAAGAAAAGCTAAAAACATTTCCTCTTCCTGTGCTTTTCTGCCTCTGCTCTTTAGGGCTTCTCAGAGTTGGTGAAGTCTGACCTTTCAGGAGGAAGACTCCTATTCATAGGGTAACCTCCTTCAAACATTGGCAGGCTCCATTCCTAAAATCATAGGACCAGCACATACTACTCCAATATCCCATGTAGAACTGTCTCTAGACACAAGGTTGTGTATGAACACGTGTGAACTCAAGCCATTGACAAAGGCCTTATGTACTGTACAGATAACATGGAGATGATTTTTTACCCTCATTACATTTCTATGCATAAGAAAACATTTTTAAACCATGTATATTTTAAAGATGTCAATTCCTGCTTTTAATTTAGCATCAATAGAAAATTGCTGTAAGTAAATTCAATGTTGCTTTGTAACAATAGATGATATTTAGCTTAAACTGTGGTCCTGCCTAATGTTAGTAAGCCTCGTTGAGCCATCTGTAAGTTTCTTTTTCTTTTGCTCAGCTCTTTGAACACCTCCTCACCTTATAAATGCTTTTCCATTGGTGCCTTTAAAGTTGCCCTTCCACTTCCCCGTCATGTAGTTCATGCAGTAGCTTTCCAGTCACCGCTTCATTTATCCATTAAACACTTTCCCATGGTTGGGAGGTTATTATGAGAAACTTCTTTAAACTTAAACATTTTCACACATTTTTTTTTAGTTCAGCGTTCTTAGGATTTAACAACAAAAGCAAAAGCAAATATCAGCTGTAGACCTTTAAATAAAATTGACTGAGGGAAAAATTAATTTGATTCAGAGGATTTTTCCTTTGCCTTTACATGGTCTTATCTTGAACATTCTGTATACTTTTTTTTGCCAGTCCTGGACCTTGAACTCAAGGCTTGAACATTGTCTTTGGGCTTTTTCTTTTTTCTTTTTCTTTTTTTTGCCAGTCGTGGGCTTGAGCTCAGGGCCTGAGCACTGTCCTTGGACTTTCTCAAGGCTAGAGCTCTAGCCCTTGAGCCTCAGCACCATTTCTGGCTTTTTTCTATGTATGTGGTACCGAGGAATTGAACCCGGGTCTTCATGCATGCTAGGCAAGCACTTTAACCACTAGGCCAAACTCCAAGCCCCATTCTGTATACTTTTATTATTCTGTTGTGAATTATTTGTGTACCGGATACTACACTTAAACATTTTCATGTTATCTGATCTTTAGGATTATTTCTGTTCAAACTTTAGTTGGGAATTCTGTTTCCTACCTAAGCTCAGGACTTGATAATCTCTGGATTGAGTGCCTTTGTGTTATACATGCTGATAGGAATTTCATAGTAAATGTATATAAAGCTAAAAGACCTAATGTGGAAGCTGAAAATAAAGCATTAATGTAAACGTAGAGCTTATTTTTGTCAAAAATGAAAGGTAACTCATAATTTATATATGTTGGCTTCTTACGTTTAATGCTACTTTGAAAATAGCCATGCTTAATTTCATTCCAGTCAGGCAGAATGAATATGTCTGTGGTTGATGTATATTTTAGTATGTTTTCAAAAATGGGAATCATTTTTATGTATCTGTACAAATAATAAATGACCATTTGGAAAAAGAATAAATAATATCCTACTTAAAATGAAAAAAAAAAGAAGTATTTATTTTAACATAGTACCCTCATATACTTTGATTATGGCAGATTTTTTTAAAGTTCATCTGTTTCAGTGCTTTTTCATTTATTTCTTTTTTGATCTTAGGCATAGTGAGGTAATTGTCTTTTATTTAAACCTTCTGTACAGTTCAGCAGGACCTAGCATTAATTCTTTCCTTTACCAGGTGTTTGTGGCAGTTGTACTATTAAGTAACCTTTGGCTTCCACATATCTTCTTAATGAATTTCCATATTTCCATCTGTCCTTTTGGCATCTTTAAAAGTTTCTATACACTTTTTTGGTGCCTATATTTACTTGAAGAGGGGTTGGCTGAAGTAACAGACCTTTTTTTTTCTTTTTGTCAGTCATGGGGTTTGGACTCTGGGCCTGGGCATTGTCCCTGAGTTCTTCAGCTCAAGGCTTTAGCCCTACCCTTTGAGGCACAGCACCATTTCCTATTTTCTAGTGGTTAATTGGAGATAAGAGTTTCTCCAGTGTGTCCAGGCTGGCTTTGAATTGCGATCCTCTGATCTCAACCTCCTGATTAGCTAGGATTATAGGCATGAGCCACTGTGCCCCACTCAGTCAGTTATTATTCTAATAGTACTTGAAACTAGAAGTCTGAGATCTGGATATCAGCATGGCTGTATTTTTCTGAGGCCACAGGGTAAGACCTGTTCCAGGACTCTCTCCATGGCTTATAGATAATTATCTTCAATGTTTATGTACACTCAAGTGCTCATATGCTCTGTAGTTTCTGTTTTTGTTTCTTTATCTCTTGCTCTTCTTAGAAATCCCCCAGTATGGAGTACTTGGGACTCAATGTGATGATCTTATCCAATCCTAATTAATTCCCAAAAGTCCCACCTTTGAAACTACAATAGGGTTGTTTCTGCCTGCTAAATACTTCTCAGGGAAGGTTCAACTTCAACATAAATTTCAGAGTGGACAAACAATACTCAAATCACAGCAGCAATATGTAGGGAGAGAAGTGTAAAACAAGAATAGGATAGGTGTTCTTTTAAAGCCTTGAATAGTAAATAGGAAAGAGTTAGATTTTCTCCTTAATCATATGGCTATATTTTATTCACGAATGCAATACATGCTCCATCCCCAAATTTCAGCATGGTTTTACATACATATATGTTGTTTCATGGTAGTCAGTAATATTGTTATGACATCAAGTCTAAAGAGAGCTCCTCATACAACAATTATGAAGGATTGGGCAAGAATTCTGAAAGTCAAAGTGGAAAGAGCTTCTTTGGAGTAATTATAAAACATCAGCATTAAGCCAAGAAGTCATTTACTAACAGGTAGAGGATTTTAGATTCTTTATAAGTAGATTTTAATTTGAATGCCTTTGTTTTCTCCTTTGAATCACATGTTGCTGCTGTTACATATTTTTACCATTATCTAGTGAGCCTTACTTAGGCAAAGGCTGGTGAATAGCTAAGTACTATTGAAAGCCCATTTTGCTTCATTTATTGCTGAATATATAAGATGTTATATTATGTTTTTAGTAGGCTCTTAGAATTTGCTACATCAGTTTGTTAGATGTTTTTTTATTTTCATTTTTGTTCCTTTTCATGCATTTTAATTGTTGTTATAAAGATGACAGACAGGGGCTGAGAGTTTGGCCTAGAGGTAGAGTGCCTGCCTAGCAAGCACGAAGACCCAAGTTCCATTCCTTGGTACCGATACCACACACATAGAAATAGAAAAAGCCAGAAATGGTGCTGTGGCTCAAGTGGTAGAGTTCTAACCTTGAGTAAGCCCAAGGACAGTGCTCAGGCCTAGAGTGCAAGTCCCAGGACTGTACAGTTTGAGAAAAGAACTGGATAGGAATTTGGAAAGGATTTGGAAATTTAACCCTTACAGAATATTTTTGTAGTCAGGAATACATAGCTTAGCAAGAAAGTGGCTACTAAAAATAGTTATTCATTTCTCTTGGTGCTTACTTGAGGGCAGAGGGCTGAACGCAAGACATTCATAGGCATGTCAACCTAGATGCTACTTGAAGAGCATTGCTGAGAGTAGATTGAGTATGTTTAAACTATCCTTAAGGTAACAAAAAGACTATGTATTTTTTTCTTTCATGTAGGGCTAGTCAAAATGATTTTATATCTCAACCAATTAAGATTTCAAAATTTTCGCTATGAAGAAAGGATAACCACTTAAGATGATGGATATTGTAATTGTGTTGATTTGATCTTTACCTATGGAAGAATCAGTACAGTAAACCTAATAAATACGCACAATATTATTTTGAGCAAAACATGCCCGTAATCCCAGCTACTCAAGAGGCTGAGATAGGAGGATAAGCTGAGGAAGATATAGCTGAGAGATTAACCAGTAAAAAGCAGGAAGTGGAAGTATGTCTCAAGTGGCAGAGTACCAAGCTTGAGTAACGAAAGCTGAGCAAGAGCTTAAATCCCCAGTACTGGCATACTTTTTTTTAATAGCAAGAGAGTGTTCTTTCTTCTTTTCTCCCTTCATTCTTTCTTACTCCATGCCAATTTTTTGTGGTCCTCCTACCTTTGACTACTGAGTACTAGATTATATAGCATGCATCATCATGCCAATCTTATATAAATATATTTCTGGGAAGAAATGGACAGTAAGTTTCAAAGCAAGGCTTTTGAATATCCATTCTGGTTAGGTCAGAGATACATTCCTAAGTCACCTCTACCAATCAGTGTTACTGTATTTGTAAAATGACTTAATCTGGTAAAGAACCACTTCCTTAAAGGATGAGGAGAAAGGCATAGATAATGAATAAAGGAGGCTTTTGAAAAGTAGGCAAAGTTAGTGTATCCATCAGCAAATTTGTGACAATTAAGAGAATATCTGGCATTTATTTTCAAATGAGTTAATGATTGAAGCTGTTCTTGGACAATGAGAATTTTTTGTATGTCTTGCTATTCAAATGAAATCTATTTTAGGCTGAAGAATGGAAAAAGTGGGGTAAAGACAAACAACTTACCCCAAGCTGTGAAGTTCTTCAGGAGGATTAGGGTTGAGAGAGCATGAGACAAACAGGAAGGTTGGAAAGGGAGGAAAAATTCTTCACCCAACAGTCCAGAGAAGGGTGGAATCATAAATGTCTTCCAGTAGGATGCAAGGTCAGTAAAAAGGTAGACTAAAAACCTGTGAGATGCATATATAATGGTTTGTGTTGGGTGGGGGAAGCAGAATAAGAACAGATGACAGAGAAACTGCACTGTGATTTTTAGCAGCTAAAATTTGACGGTGAGATGAAGTAAATATGTTAAGCAATTCAGTGGGCAGTGTAGTCTATGGCCATACCACCCTAAAGATGCCCAATCTCATTAGTGGTCACTGGGTAACAATTTGTCTCAATTCAGTGAGCCATAACACCCATGCACATAGTTATGTAAAAGAAGTTATTCACCAACGGGCATCCTGGGAAAACCGTCCTAGGATTAGTTGTGAACCAGTCCCACCAAATGAAGTAAGTAAGCTTCCTGGGTTGGATAGAATCTCCATCCCAATACCCCATTTGCCCCATAACTGAGGGACTGTAAGTTGTCTGCTCTGACTCTTACACCCGAGGAAGCAGAAACAGCAGAGGACAACTTTTAACGGGCATAGGGGACTAGGCCAGAGTTCTGGCCCGTCCCTTCTTGTCTCAGGATGTTACATTCTCAGCACATTGTACGAATATCTCAGGAACACAAGCCAGCAAGGGAGAGGAGAGAAGTGGTCTGTCAGTCTTCTGGGATTTTTCCTTCCAAACTTACCAGAACCAGTGGTCATGCCATTTGCGTCTGTGTCCAACTGGACTGCGTCGTAGCTCCATCAGCCAGGCTCACCATTAAATGGCTGCAGCAAATACAAGAGAAGGAAGGCCAGATGTAAAGTGGGTAGGGGAAGAGGCAGAACTGCAGACTCCTTTCACTTCACACTTTCCTAGACTCTATCGAACAAGGCAAGATTGGGAGCATTAAAACAACAAATCAGGATTATATTTATTAAGCTTTATCATCTATGGATACTGAAGATTTTCCTTTTTAGAGTAAAAGAATGTTTTTCCCAGAGGACAGGCATTATGCAGGAAATGGAAGTGGAAGGTATCTATATAACTCTATAGTGAATCAGACAGAGAATTTGTAACAATAT
Source organism: Megascapheus bottae (assembly GCA_024803745.1). Classification (NCBI taxonomy): domain Eukaryota; kingdom Metazoa; phylum Chordata; class Mammalia; order Rodentia; family Geomyidae; genus Megascapheus; species Megascapheus bottae. The sequence continues at coordinate 184,942 of JANJXV010000147.1, read as the reverse complement.
TCTTGCATGGTAGGACTATTTGGTAATGTTTACAGACAGTTCTGTTGACCAGGATGATAGGAGAGTATGGCACTGATTCAAGAGAACCTAGGATGCCACTAAACATTCCATAATGCAGTGGACAGTACCTCTTAAAGCATTCCTTCAACCAACAAAAAAAATATTAGCTCCAAAATGATAGCAGTGAGGAAACTGGTATATGTATGTTCAAGTTGGTGGTTAAGCTGTGAAGACGGAGGAAAACAGGGCTGTTCACAAAGGAAGTACAGAAAAGGGGGCTGTGCTCCTGTGGATTGGAAACTGTTAGAAAGCAAATGGTATCCCAGGAATAGGAGTGAGATGGGTGGAAGTGAAGGAAGGGTTTGTACAGCCTGCATTCCTTGTTTGTGAAGAATCACACATCTACAACTTTAGGGGGAATGGAAGTACCCTTTCTCCTGATTCCTTTCTTGGAGAGATTTGTGTCCAGAATGATTCTTGTATTCAGAAAGAGGAGGGAGATGAGAGGTATTTCTTTTTAAGGTCTCATCTACCTTGAGAAAAACTTGTGATTAAGGCTGCTCCTTACTTGACTTATCATTTGGTCCCTGAATGGCCACCAGATGGTTGATGCTTGGTGGTTCTATTTTCTTCTTACACAATAATCCATTAGCTGTACATTTGAAAGTTCATCAATGTCTTAGAATTAGCAAAAGAGCATCCTTCTTTACCTTTTTCACTCAAAGATGGCATTCAATGACTTGATCTACTTTTTTTTGCATTTTGCTGCTCAGTTAAAGATAAGCATGTGAAGGCCATTTCTACCTAAGCTGGCTTTCAACTATTAGGCATTACATAATAATTTCAAGATCTCTAAGCAAATAAATCTCTGACTTATATGTGATCTGATTTTTTTCTTTTTGGCTTCTGGATTTCTGATAGCTCCTTACTTGGCTTTTACTCAGCTGGTGGATTTCTGATATTGAGATGTCTGATATTGTCACTATAGGTGTTCTATAATTGTATATATTATTCTACATTTCATTTTTGCATTTCCATGGTGTATGTGCGGATGCCATATAGTACTAGAATATTACACAATGACACTGCATGTTCACTTGTGAAAATGTATTGTTTGTGAAAACTCTATGAAGGTCCCCCTTTCCTGGCAAGCAGTGGCTGTTTAGGTGACTTCAATTTAGGGCCAGCTCCCACAGTGTCTGTCCTATGTGGTTGAAGTACAGTCCTGACCCCTTAGGTCCAGGCTTAAGAGATTGTCATGGTGGCTGACAAGTGTTTCGAGAGTCGTTATTGGCAGCAAAACATTTTCCTCAGCCTGGAGAAGAAAGGAGCCAACCAGGATTGCTGCCGGCCTAGGCCAGAAAGCTCTTCAAGGTGCTGGGTATCAGGCATCCGCATCACAGTGGGCTCTGTGGTGGAGGCCTTTAGGCGACAAGGCCCCCCCGCCTCTACCTGGGCAGGCTACACACTCTCTTGGAGTTGGGCATCTGCAAAGATTTTCTGCTCCTTACTCTCTTCAGTGGTGGAAGGGCCTGGCAGGTGTGAAGTGGCCTCAACAGCAGGGGTCTCGGGGAGTGCTGGCATCTGGCCCTGGCACTCCATGCCTTCCCCCACAAGCAGCACCAGGAGTTCCTGCAGCTCTTTTTTCTTCTGCACCTTCTCCTTTGTCAGCTGCTTGACACACTCATCTTTCTACTTAAACTGCTGATCCAGGACTTTCATCTCTTCTTTGCACAGCACTATGGGGTGGTCCAGGGCTCTGATAGGTTTGGACAGCTGGGCACAACGGTACTGGAGGTCCCCCACTGGACTCTGGTGCTCTACCTGGTCAGGCACAGCATGCAGGAAGCAGGATTTGATCTTCTTCTCGGACACCCGCGTGTCCTGCTTGCTGTCCCCTGATGGACCAGGGTTCTTACTCTCTGGGAACAGGGCCTGCTGCTCCAGCTTGGTCTGACACTGGGATGCCCGGTTGTCCAGGCACTGGCAGCGGGCCTGCTGCTCCTGCAGCTCCTGGCTGAGTTTCACTTTGGTCACCTAGGCATTGAGTGTGCTTTAAAATAAAGGGCCTGCTTGACTTGTGGGTTTTCCACAGTCAGTGGGATAGTCACGGCCGCTGGTGTTGCCACCTCAGCCATTGTTTCTTCCTTGTCCCCTTCTCTGTCTTCTCTGGGGAAAGCCAGGAAACACAACTGGGCCTGGACTTGCTCCTTGTCTTGCTTACTGGCTTCCAGACACTGGGTCAAGGTCATGTCCTGCTCTTGTTGCTCCAGCAGCTGGGTGTGCCTCAGCAGGTACTGCTGCAGCTCCTCCTTCTCTGCACTCAGCTGCTGAATGGAGGCCCTATCATCTTCACAGGTGCCTCTGAGTTTTTGCAGCTGGGCTAGGTACTGGGCATTGAGCTCCTGTAGACTCTGGGCTGCTTGCCAACTTCCTTCATCCACCTCCTTCCACTCTCCTAACTCCATCTCTCGCTGCTCCAGCTTCTCCTGGAGATGTTTCTTTTCCCGCTGCTCTGAGTTCAGGAGGCTGGTGAGCTGGTCCTTCTCAGTGCAGCGTGTGGACAGCTTCCTGCAGCTGCTCCAGCTGCTCTTTCAGCTCTCTGGTGGGCACGGCTGTGCATCTCTGGGTGTCAGGGAAGTAGGGCTGAGCCTCGTCATGCCGAATCCACTCCTCCACCTTCTTCTGCAGTATCAGCAGCCGTTTCTGCTGCTCCAGGTTCTGGAGATTGAGGCTCTGGTTTTCCTGAGCCTGTTTGGAGTTGTGATTCCAAGTTCTTGAAGTCCTCCTTTGTCTGGCAGGCCTGGGCCTGGTGCTGCTGCTCAGGCTGAGATGGTCCTGCAGGGTGCTGCGCCTCTAATAGCTTCTTCTCCGTTTCTGCCAACTTCTTCTCTACATCCACCATCTGCCACAGGTCTTCCTCCCGCTCGTCTGTGAGTTGGCTCATCTCCTGTGAGAGCTGCCACACCTTCCCCGTCCACGTGGACCTCTCCACCCTCAGGTCCTCCGCATACTTGTCCTCTCGAACCTCAATTTGCTCACCACGCTTTGTACATTCTGTAGTCTTCTTTTCAGCACTGCCCGCTCCTCTAGTGCTCGTTGGAATTTTTCCATTCTAAACTCCGTGTTGGACTTTTGGGTTCAGAGCACGTCCAGCTTCCCCTGCAAGGGTGCATTCAGCTTCTGCAGGTTGTCCCAGCTTCTGCTCTTTGCCTCGACCTGCAGCTTCACATCACCCAGACCTTGGATGAGCTGTCTGTTCTTCTGCTCAGTGTCCTTCTGCTGGGTGGTGAGTGCAAACAAGGCCATCTCCAGGTCTAAGCTGCACTGCTGAGAAGCCTACAGCCGGCTGGTCAGATCTTCATGCTCCACTTGACTTCGTTTGGGCTTCCTTTTCTGTGTGTGCCAGGGCAGAATGTAAGTGGCCTTTCTCTGAAAGCAACATCTGGATGGCTACCTTGTGGTCTTCTAACTCTGCTTTCAGTGTTTCTTGCACCTGGGACATCTTCTCCTTTTCTTCCTGCTGTTGTTCCTGCAGGTCTTGCTTTAGCTGCTTCAGTTGGTGGATTTCACTGAAGAGCTGTTGCTGTCTTAATTTGCTCCAGTCCAGGGCCAGCAGCAGGCATTGGTAGCACTTCTCCAGATCCTCCTTTTTCTTGGAACTGGGGGCCCTCTTGACCCTGACTGCTCCGAATGTGCCCAAAGACAGGCGAGGCTGAGGGTCAGCATGGTCTCTGGCTGCAACCTCACGTGGATTACAGAGCCCAGTGGTGTTGGTGTTGGGCTTGGGCTTGCCTCCCCCTTTCTTTAACCTGTAGTGCTTGAATTCTTCAGGTCAATGAGCACATTTCTGCTGCTCGTGATCCTGCAGTCATTTCTTTCTTGGTCTTGTTCTTTCTGACCTGCCAGCTCTGGAATGAGAAAGATGGACTGGCCACGTTCCCAGGATCTTTGAAGTCTCCTGTACTTTCCCACTCACCAAAAAGTACTCCTGTCTCCTCGGTATATTGGCAAATCTCCTGGATTCTCTGGCTCACCACTCAGCCACCTCTACCCCCATCAGCTCCTGGTACTGGTGTAAGCCCACAGAGACCACACCAGTGTTGCTAGACAGTGTGGAATGTGGACATGGCCCCAATTCTCTGATCCCATTTGTCAGCGAGGAACAGGAAGGAATATGGGGTGTGGCCACAATCTGAGGATTCAGGCAGAGTGGGTGGAGTCTGTTCCTAAAGTCCCAGCCCCATCTAACTCTGTGCTGTCTAGTTTGGGGCCAGTGTGCGACTTGCTGCAGTGGGACCGGTGCAGTTTCTGTTCCCTTTATTTTTATTAAAGAATATCTGTGTGCTGACCTGGGGCCTTGAACTCGGGTCCTGAGTGCTATCCTTGGGCTCTCTCCAGTCCAGGCCTCTACCACTTGAACCACAGAAAGCTTTCCAGCTTGTTTTGTTTCCTGGTACTGAGGAATCCTGCATGCTAGGCAGCCAATCTACTCCCAGGCCACTCTCCTGGCTCCCAGATGCACAGTTTTACATGCACCTTTCCTGGCTTCCCCCACACAACTGTGGCCTCCAGAGATTCCCCCAGGCCTTCAGTTGTCATCTTGGAAGTGACACCAAGAAGCATAACATCTTCCCACCTCCAATGTCTTCCTGTGGTCAGTCCATGAAGAAGAAGCTCCCTCTTTGTAACCATATTTGCTGACGCTTGCATTCTGACCAGGGGTCCCTGAGGTTCACGATGTTCTTGATATGGCCTCCCTTCCAGTTCCTAGGGACTGGAGTTGAGGGACATCACAGGGCCAGGGCTCCTCTCCATGAGTTTTGGCTGTCCTGCTCACCTCCACCGTGTCTAGGGCAGCACGTGTTTCACACACTCTGTGTGGTGATCTCAGAGGATTCAGAAACACAATCGCTAGTGAAAGGGGAGTGTGTAAAAGGAGGTTATCCGGCAACTGGCCACCTAGGATTGTGTGAAGTCCTCTCCAGCCAGTGCCCTCTCCAGGGCCTGTTCATCTTCTCAGTGGAGTTCTGAGGTCATCACATTCTTTCCTGCATGCCATCTATCACAAGACTCCTGGATCATTTCTTAGAAATGTTCCATGATTCCTTGTATCTTGAACCTAGGCCTTATGAAATCTTTAGCAATCTGAAGATCCTCTGATCAGTCACCAATTTCATTGGCCCAAGATGGTGCTATCATGATGCTGTGCTCATGCTATCCTTTCCAAGCCCATCCTTCTTTTGTTTCGCTTTAATCCCATCTCACTTCTCTAGACTCTCAGTAGAATTGCACTTGCCATTCAAAGCCTATTCAAATTCTTGAAGAAGCTTTTCCCGATCACTCTGGACAACACAATATTTCCACTGTGGTGATGCTTCCTATATGCAGATTCTTATCCAAACCTATTACTGTACATTTAAAAATTGAAGTCCATCCTGGAACCTGTTCTAGGGAATGTTATTCCTGACACCAGCGCTATTCAATCTGAGAACCTTGCTTAGAAAGTGGCTGGCATGACTGGGGACAGGAATGAGATATGCATCCACACTTTAATGTTGAGTTCTAGCTTCCCAACAATATGCCCTTTGAAGCCGGCTGAACTCCCAGGAACCTCACAAGGATCCTGTGTTCACCAAGCCATGCTGAATACTAGGTGCCAATTGGGGGAAGAAGGCCAAATGCAGCCTGGTATGTCACACGTGCTGCCTTGCTCTACAGGACTTCTCTTACCAAACACTAGTTCAAAGTATGGGAGGGGCACCTGAGTTGGTTGCATACCTTTGCTATGGTAAATGGTGATGCAGTACACATCGTTGTGCTAGTGGCCTTAGTATGTCCTTGTTTTTGGAAGATTGGGTAAATGCCAAGTAGTGGAACTGCTGGGTCATATGGGAGTTCTATGTTTAGTCTTTTTTCCCAGTCCTGTGTTTAGACTCAGGACTTGAGAACAGTCCTTGGGTTCTTTATTTTCCTGAAGGTAGGGCTCTACCCACTGAGCCTCAGCACCATTTCTAGCCTTTTTCTATGTATGTGTTACCAAGGAATCGCACCCGGGGCTTCCTGCATGCTACCACGCACTCCACCACTAGGCCAAACTCACGAGCCCAAAGTTTCCACTATTGAGAAACCACCATACTGCTTTTCACAGTGGTTGAAAGACTTTACACTCTCACAAACTCTGTAGTAGTGATCCCTCCTGGCCACATCCCTGCCAGCATCTGTTGTCATTCGATTTCTGGATCATGGCCATTCTAACTGGAGTGAGGTGGAATCTCAGACTTGTTTTGATTTGCTTTTCTTTTAGGGTCTGAAATGGTGAGCATTTCTTCATGTGCCTGACACTTCAACTTATGGGCTGTGTCTTACTAGCTTTTTGCTCAAGGCTGGCACTCTACCACCTGACCCACAGCTCCACTCCCAACTTTTTGGTCGTTAACTGTAGATAAAAATTGTATAATTTTTTTGATGAGTTGTTGTAGACGGTTGGCCAGTATTTTGTTGAGAAGTTTTGCATCAATGTTCATCAATGAAATAGGTCTATAGTTCTCTTTCTTTGATGAATCTCTGTCTGGTTTGGGGATGAGGGTTATACTGGCTTCATAGAATGAGTTTGGTAAAGAACCTTCATTTTCAATTTCGTTGAAGAGCTTGAAGAGTATTGGTGTGAGCTCTGCTTTGAAGAACTTATAGAATTCAGCTGTGAATCCATCTGGCCCTGAGCTTTTCTAAGGTGGAAGTTCTCTAATTTCCATTTCTATTTCAGAGCTTAAAATAGGCCTGTTGTGTTGGGTTAGTTCTTCTTGGTTCCGTGTGGGTATGTTAATATTGGCTAGGAATTCATCCATTTCATCTAGATTCTCAAATTTTTTGGCATAAAGGTTTGAGAAGTATTCCCTCATGATATTCTGGATCTTGGTAATTTCTGTCGTGATATTACCATTTTCATCTGCAATTTTATTATTTCGATATGCTCTCTTCTTTTTTGGTAAGATTTGCTACAGGCTTATCAATTTTGTTTATTCTTTCAAAGAACCAACTCCTTGTTTTGTTGATTCTTTCTATAGTTTTTTTGGATTCCAAATCATTTAATTCTGCTTCGATTTTAATAATTTGCTTTCTTCTACTGGGATTAGGGTTGGTTTGTTGCTCTTTTTCCAGGAGCTTAAGGTGAGACATTAACTTGTTGGTTTGCAATTTTTCCAACTTGTTGTTGTAGGCACTCAGCGCTATAAATTTTCCTCTGAGTACTGCCTTCGCTGTTTCCAAAAGGAGTTGGTATTTTGTGTGCTCATAAACTGTTGGATTTCTGTTCTGATCTCTTCGATGACCCATTGGTGATTCAACAATGTATATTGTGTTGTTGCTGGGTGGAATATTCTGCAGATGTCTGTTAGATCTAGTTGGTCTATATAGTTGTTCAGTTCTAAGGTTTCTCTGTTGAGTTTTTGCTTTGTTGATCTGTTCATAGGGGAGAGTGGTGTGTTAAAGTCACCGATGATCACTGTATTTCAATGTATGTATGGTTTCAGTATAAGTAAAGTTTGCTTGATTAAGTTCGGAGCTCCGGGATTGGGTGTGTAAATATTTAGGATCATTATGTCTTCCTGGAGGAAAGATCCCTTTAGTAGAATGTAGTAACCTTCTTTGTGTTTTCTTATTAATTTTAGCTTGAAGTCTATTTTATCAGATATGAGGATGGCAACTCCAGCCTCTTTATGGGGCCGTTAGCTTGATAGAGTTTATTCCAACCTCTCACTTTCAAAAGATGATTGTTTTTTTGGGTAAGATGTGTTTCTTGAAGACAGCAGAACGATGGCTCTTGCTTTTCGATCCAACTAGACAGCCTATGCCATTTATTTGGAGAGTTAAGTCCATTGATATTGAGAGTTAGGGTTGAGAGATATTTATTAGTTCCTACCATTTTTAAATGCTTTTATTAGAGAGTCTTCTCTGAAGAAGAAACAAAAGTGTCCTATAGACACATGAAGAAATGCTCAACATCTCTGGTCATAAAAGAAATGCAAATCAAAACAACTCTAAGATTCCACCTCACTCCAGTTAGAATGGCCAGGATCAGGAAAACGAATAATAACAGATGCTGGAGGGGATGTGGCCAGGAGGGATCACTACTACACTGTTGGTGGGAGTGCAAACTCGTTCAACCACTATGGAAAGCAGTGTGGCAGTGCCTCAAAAGGCTAAACATAGAACTCCCCTTTGACCCAGCAATTCCACTACTTGGCATTTTCCCAACCATCCAGAAACAAGGGCATACTAAATCCACTAGCACAACAATGTTCTTTGCAGCAGTATTCAACATAGCAACCCAGATGTCCCTCAGTTGATGAGTGGATCAACAAGTTGTAGTATTTGTACACAATGGAATTCTATGCTGCTGTCAGAAAGAATGACATCGCCCCATTTGTTAGGAAATGGAAAGACTTAGAAAAAAATCATATTAAGTGAAGTAACCCAGACTCAAAGGAACTTAGGCTCAATGGTTTCCCTCATTCGTCATAATCAGTAGAAACCTTGGGCTCTACTAGCAGAGATCTGCAATAGAGCAAAATCTTGATACATAAGGACGTATAGTATGAAGCTAATTGAAAGGACTTCCAGGATATTGAAACAAAAGCCATATAACGAATGATTGTTGTCCTTAATGTACTATGTTTTCTCTCATCTCCTTTGCTGTCCCTTGGTTATCTCATATTGTTATAGTATCTCACTTTGTAATCTGATATATTGAATTTATTTGTATTTTGTTATTTGAAATTATATAGGGAAGGGCGGAAAACCAAGACTGGTGGGGGATGTGGGGGGGGGGGAAGGTAATGGGTACCAAGACATGTGAAAGGGTATCAATGTATGTGAATTAATGCACGTTCTATCTGGCAAATATCATGTAACCCTTTTACTAATGACAATAAAAAAATTGTGTAGATTTTGCTGCCCAGGCCAGCTTTCATCCATGACGTTTAGATCTCAGCCTCCTGAGTATCTAGAAATACAGAACCACTGGTGCCTAGTTTCAAGCATTTTTCAAGCCAGAGAAACAAACTCAAAATGGGGAGACATGTTATTGTTAACAATGGATGACAGAAGAATTATTCAAATCCGAATTTATTTTTCCCTTCAAAAGGAGGTATGTACATCCTTGAAATTGTGTACAAATATGGTTAAAGACAACAGAAGGATATAGTGTCTAACTGCCTTAATATAATCAATTTAACGCTCCTAAATTCGGTATCAGAGAGCCTTGAAAGTCCTTCTGCGGGGTTTGCCATCATTTACACGGCAGGAGTTTAATAAGATGATATGAACTTAAAGACAGTTGGTTGAACTTATAGATGCAGAAGTTGACATTTATGGTTGCCTAGTGCCAGCCTGGCATTTTGCGGTTTTCATCCCATCATGAATCCTGTAGAGAAGCCAATTAAAATTACTGTGTCTCTCTCATAAAAACATTTTTAGCTATGCAGTTTTATACATTATAAACTTGGGGGTTCATTCATTACCTACAAAGTTGTCATGCTATTTCCCATTGCCCTGCTCCTTTCTTATCAATTACTTGATTAAAGATCTGTTTCTAAGGGAACAGATCCACAGATGGAATTATGTTCCAGTTTACTGGGAAGTACACTGTGGTATGTTTTTGGAAGTGAAAGAAGAGAGCTGTCGGCAGAGGTAGAAGCTAAACTGTGTAACTCAGTCGCCTGATGGGATCTTATGGGATGCTCTGGAGCTTCAGTAATCCTGTCTTGAGCTAAGGAGGTTGTTGTGTCTGAGGGCTGTTTTTGGAAGGCTCGTGGGATTGGATAGGGTGGCTCTTTTCAGCCCAGGGTAGTTCCCAGAGGATCTCAAATTTGAGCTGTGTAGCAAACCAGAATATCCAACAATCCCAGCCTGGAATGGAAATCTCAGCAACACACACAGATTCTATAAAAATCCATGTGATTTATCAGCATCACTGAAGAATTTCGAAAATGGCAAATTAGGCCAGGAGCATGTCCTAGTGGTAGAGTGTGCCTAGCATACATGAAAATAGATAGAAGCAGTGCTGTGGCTCAATGGTAGAGCACTAGCCTTGAGAAAGCCCAAGGACAGTGCTCAGGCCCTGAGTTCAACCCTCCTGCCCCCAAAAAAGCAAATTGTACAGAATGAATTGCTTTCATTTTGCTGTATGCAAGTCTAGAGCATTTTCTGTCACCTGTGGTGTTCCTAAGCCTGCTTTCAAATGATACAGCTATCCACTGAGCACCGCAGGAAATGGTACACACCAGCCTGAGCAGTCAGTACAGCCTGGTGAATCACTTCATCTACTTTACTGTCCCAATAACTAGTGTCTTGCTTCTAAATAATTAATATTGTACACATTCTATGACTTCATAAACCTCCCTTTTATAATTTCTCACACCTCCATTCTGTGACTTCACACACCTCCATTCTATGACCACACACACCCTCATTCTATGATTTCACACACCTCCATTCTATGATTTCACACATCCATTTTGACTTCACACACCTCTAATATATGACTTCAAACACCTCAATTCTGTGACTTCACACACCTTCATTCTTTGACTTCATACCGTCCATTCTGTGACTTCAAACACCTCCATTCTATGACTTCACACACTTCCATTCTATGACTTCACACACCTCCATTTTATAACTTCACACACCTCCATTCTATGATTTCACACACCTCCATTCTGCGTTTACACACCTCCATTCTATGACTTCACACACTTCCATTGTGACGTCACTCACCTCCATTCTATGAGTTCACACACCTCCGTTCTGACTTCACACAACTCCATCTATGACTTCACACACCTGCATTCTGACATCACTCACCTCCATTCTATGACTTCACAGATCTCGAATCTGTGACTTCACTCACCTGCACTCTATGACTTCACACTCCTAATTCTATGACTTTCCACACTTCCTTTCTATGACTTCACCACCTCCAATCTATGACTACACACCTCCATTCTGACTTCACACACCTTCATTCTGTGAATTCACACACCTCCATTCTATGTGCTCACATACCTCCATTCTATTACTTCACACACCTTCATTCTTACTTCAGAAACATCCATTCTATGACTTCACACAACCCCATTCTATGACTTCACACACCTCCATTCTGTGACTTCACACACCTCCATTCTGAGTTCACACAACTTCATTCGGTGACTTCACACACGTCCATTCTGACTTCACACACCTCCATTCTGTAACTTCACACACCTCCATTCTGTGTTCACACACCTCCATTCTGTGACCTCACACACCCTCATTCTGTGATTTCACACACCTCCATTCTATGACTTCATACCGTCCATTCTGTGACTTGACACACCTCCATTCTATGACTTCACACACTTCAATTCGATGACTTCACACACCTCCATTCTGTGACTTTACACACCTCCAATCTGCCTTCACACACCTCCATTCTGTGACGTCACACACCTTCATTCCGTGACTTCCCACACCTCCATTCTGTGACTTCACACACCTCCATTCTATGATTTCACACACCTCCATTCTATGACTTCACCCACCTCCATTCTATGACTACACACCTCCATTCTGACTTCACACACATCCATTCTGTGACTTCACACACCTCCATTATATGACTTCACACACCTCCATTCTATGTCTTCACACACCTCCATTCTATGAATTCACACATCCATTTTGAGTTTACACACCTCCAATATATGACTTCAAACACCTCAATTCTGTGACTTCACACACCTCCATTCTATGAATTCACACATCCATTTTGACTTCACACACCTCCTATATATGACTTCAAACACTCAATTCTGTGACTTCACACACCTCCATTCTATGAGTTCATACCATCCATTCTGTGACTTCACACACTTCCATTCTATGACTTCACACACCTCTATTCTGTGACTTCACACACCTCCATTCTATGACTTCACACACCTCTATTCTGACTTCACAAACCTCCATTCTATGACTTCACACACCTCCATTCTGACTTCACACACCTCCATTCTATGACTTCGCACACCTCTATTCTGACTTCACACACCTCCATTCTGTGACTTCACACACCTCCCTTCGATGACTTCACACACCTACATTCTTTGACTTCACACACAACCATTTTGACTTCACACCTCCATTGTGTGACTTCACACACTTACATTTGTGACTTCTCACACCACGTTTTTGACTTCACACATCTCCATTCTGTGACTTCACACACCTCCAATCTGTGACATCACACACCTCCATTCTGTGAATTCACACACCTCCCTTCCGTGACTTCACCCACTTCCATTCTATGACTTCACACACCTCCATTCTATGACTCCACACACTTCCATTCTATGACTTCACACACCTCCATTCTATGACTTCACACACCTCCATTCTATGACTTCCCACACCTGCATTCTGACTTCACACACCTCCCTTGTATGACTTAACACATCTTCTTTCTGTAACTTCCCACACTTAAAATGTTTGACTTCACAAACCTCCATTCCATGACTTCACACACCTCCATTCTATGAGTTCACACACCTCCATTCTGACTTCAAACACCTCCATTCTATGACTTCACACATCTCCATTCTGACTTCACACACCTCTATTCTATGACTTCGCACACCTCCATTCTGATATCACACACCTCCATTCTATGACTTCACAGACCTCGAATCTGTGACTTCACTCGCCTGCATTCTATGACTTTACATTCCTCCATTCTATGACTTCCCACACCTCTTTCTATGACTGCACACACCTTCATTTTTACTTCAGAAACATCCATTCTATGACTTCACACACCTCCATTCTATGACTTCACAAACCTCCATTCTGTGACTTCACACATCTCCATTCTGAGTTCACACAAATCCATTCGGTGACTTCACACATCTCCATTCTGACTTCACACACCTCCGTTCTATGACTTCACACACTTCCATTCTATGACTTCACACACCTCTATTATGTGACTTCACAAACATCCATTCTGAGGTCACACACCTCCATTCTGTGACTTCACACACCTCCATTCTGTGACTTCACACACCTCCATTCTGTGACTTCACACACCTCCATTCTATGACCTCACACACCCTCATTCTATGATTTCACACACCTCCATTCTATGATTTCACACATCCATTTTGACTTCACACACCTCTAATATATGACTTCGAACACCTCAATTGTGTGACTTCACACACCTCCATTCTATGATTTCGTACCGTCCATTCTGTGACTTCAAACACCTCCATTCTATGACTTCACACACCTCAATTCTTTGACTTCACACACCTCCATTCTATGATTTCATACACCTCCATTCTATGACTTCACACACCTCCATTCTGAGTTTACACACCTCCATTCTATGACTTCACACACCTCCATTCTTTGACGTCACACCTTTATTCTATGACTTCATACAACTTCATTCTTACTTTACAAACATCCATTCCATAACTTCACACACCTCCATTCTATGACTTCAACAGCTCCATTCTGTGACTTCACACACCTCCATTCTATGACTTCACACACCTCCATTCTGTGACTTCACACACCTCCATTGCATGACTTCACACACTTCCATTGTGACGTCACTCACCTCCATTCTATGAGTTCACACACCTCCGTTCTGACTTCAAACACCTACATTCTATGACTTCACACACCTCCATTCTGTATTCACACAGCTCCATTCTGTGACTTCACAAAACTCCATTCTATGATTTCACACACCTCCATACTATGACTTCACACAACTCCATCTATGACTTCACACACCTGCATTCTGACATCACTCACCTCCATTCTATGACTTCACAGATCTCGAATCTGTGACTTCACTCACCTGCACTCTATGACTTCACACTCCTAATTCTATGACTTTCCACACTTCCTTTCTATGACTTCACCACCTCCAATCTATGACTACACACCTCCATTCTGACTTCACACACCTTCATTCTGTGAATTCACACACCTCCATTCTATGTGCTCACATACCTCCATTCTATTACTTCACACACCTTCATTCTTACTTCAGAAACATCCATTCTATGACTTCACACAACCCCATTCTATGACTTCACACACCTCCATTCTGTGACTTCACACACCTCCATTCTGAGTTCACACAACTTCATTCGGTGACTTCACACACGTCCATTCTGACTTCACACACCTCCATTCTGTAACTTCACACACCTCCATTCTGTGTTCACACACCTCCATTCTGTGACCTCACACACCCTCATTCTGTGATTTCACACACCTCCATTCTATGACTTCATACCGTCCATTCTGTGACTTGACACACCTCCATTCTATGACTTCACACACTTCAATTCGATGACTTCACACACCTCCATTCTGTGACTTTACACACCTCCAATCTGCCTTCACACACCTCCATTCTGTGACGTCACACACCTTCATTCCGTGACTTCCCACACCTCCATTCTGTGACTTCACACACCTCCATTCTATGATTTCACACACCTCCATTCTATGACTTCACCCACCTCCATTCTATGACTACACACCTCCATTCTGACTTCACACACATCCATTCTGTGACTTCACACACCTCCATTATATGACTTCACACACCTCCATTCTATGTCTTCACACACCTCCATTCTATGAATTCACACATCCATTTTGAGTTTACACACCTCCAATATATGACTTCAAACACCTCAATTCTGTGACTTCACACACCTCCATTCTATGAATTCACACATCCATTTTGACTTCACACACCTCCTATATATGACTTCAAACACTCAATTCTGTGACTTCACACACCTCCATTCTATGAGTTCATACCATCCATTCTGTGACTTCACACACTTCCATTCTATGACTTCACACACCTCTATTCTGTGACTTCACACACCTCCATTCTATGACTTCACACACCTCTATTCTGACTTCACAAACCTCCATTCTATGACTTCACACACCTCCATTCTGACTTCACACACCTCCATTCTATGACTTCGCACACCTCTATTCTGACTTCACACACCTCCATTCTGTGACTTCACACACCTCCCTTCGATGACTTCACACACCTACATTCTTTGACTTCACACACAACCATTTTGACTTCACACCTCCATTGTGTGACTTCACACACTTACATTTGTGACTTCTCACACCACGTTTTTGACTTCACACATCTCCATTCTGTGACTTCACACACCTCCAATCTGTGACATCACACACCTCCATTCTGTGAATTCACACACCTCCCTTCCGTGACTTCACCCACTTCCATTCTATGACTTCACACACCTCCATTCTATGACTCCACACACTTCCATTCTATGACTTCACACACCTCCATTCTATGACTTCACACACCTCCATTCTATGACTTCCCACACCTGCATTCTGACTTCACACACCTCCCTTGTATGACTTAACACATCTTCTTTCTGTAACTTCCCACACTTAAAATGTTTGACTTCACAAACCTCCATTCCATGACTTCACACACCTCCATTCTATGAGTTCACACACCTCCATTCTGACTTCAAACACCTCCATTCTATGACTTCACACATCTCCATTCTGACTTCACACACCTCTATTCTATGACTTCGCACACCTCCATTCTGATATCACACACCTCCATTCTATGACTTCACAGACCTCGAATCTGTGACTTCACTCGCCTGCATTCTATGACTTTACATTCCTCCATTCTATGACTTCCCACACCTCTTTCTATGACTGCACACACCTTCATTTTTACTTCAGAAACATCCATTCTATGACTTCACACACCTCCATTCTATGACTTCACAAACCTCCATTCTGTGACTTCACACATCTCCATTCTGAGTTCACACAAATCCATTCGGTGACTTCACACATCTCCATTCTGACTTCACACACCTCCGTTCTATGACTTCACACACTTCCATTCTATGACTTCACACACCTCTATTATGTGACTTCACAAACATCCATTCTGAGGTCACACACCTCCATTCTGTGACTTCACACACCTCCATTCTGTGACTTCACACACCTCCATTCTGTGACTTCACACACCTCCATTCTATGACCTCACACACCCTCATTCTATGATTTCACACACCTCCATTCTATGATTTCACACATCCATTTTGACTTCACACACCTCTAATATATGACTTCGAACACCTCAATTGTGTGACTTCACACACCTCCATTCTATGATTTCGTACCGTCCATTCTGTGACTTCAAACACCTCCATTCTATGACTTCACACACCTCAATTCTTTGACTTCACACACCTCCATTCTATGATTTCATACACCTCCATTCTATGACTTCACACACCTCCATTCTGAGTTTACACACCTCCATTCTATGACTTCACACACCTCCATTCTTTGACGTCACACCTTTATTCTATGACTTCATACAACTTCATTCTTACTTTACAAACATCCATTCCATAACTTCACACACCTCCATTCTATGACTTCAACAGCTCCATTCTGTGACTTCACACACCTCCATTCTATGACTTCACACACCTCCATTCTGTGACTTCACACACCTCCATTGCATGACTTCACACACTTCCATTGTGACGTCACTCACCTCCATTCTATGAGTTCACACACCTCCGTTCTGACTTCAAACACCTACATTCTATGACTTCACACACCTCCATTCTGTATTCACACAGCTCCATTCTGTGACTTCACAAAACTCCATTCTATGATTTCACACACCTCCATACTATGACTTCACACAACTCCATCTATGACTTCACACACCTGCATTCTGACATCACTCACCTCCATTCTATGACTTCACAGATCTCGAATCTGTGACTTCACTCACCTGCACTCTATGACTTCACACTCCTAATTCTATGACTTTCCACACTTCCTTTCTATGACTTCACCACCTCCAATCTATGACTACACACCTCCATTCTGACTTCACACACCTTCATTCTGTGAATTCACACACCTCCATTCTATGTGCTCACATACCTCCATTCTATTACTTCACACACCTTCATTCTTACTTCAGAAACATCCATTCTATGACTTCACACAACCCCATTCTATGACTTCACACACCTCCATTCTGTGACTTCACACACCTCCATTCTGAGTTCACACAACTTCATTCGGTGACTTCACACACGTCCATTCTGACTTCACACACCTCCATTCTGTAACTTCACACACCTCCATTCTGTGTTCACACACCTCCATTCTGTGACCTCACACACCCTCATTCTGTGATTTCACACACCTCCATTCTATGACTTCATACCGTCCATTCTGTGACTTGACACACCTCCATTCTATGACTTCACACACTTCAATTCGATGACTTCACACACCTCCATTCTGTGACTTTACACACCTCCAATCTGCCTTCACACACCTCCATTCTGTGACGTCACACACCTTCATTCCGTGACTTCCCACACCTCCATTCTGTGACTTCACACACCTCCATTCTATGATTTCACACACCTCCATTCTATGACTTCACCCACCTCCATTCTATGACTACACACCTCCATTCTGACTTCACACACATCCATTCTGTGACTTCACACACCTCCATTATATGACTTCACACACCTCCATTCTATGTCTTCACACACCTCCATTCTATGAATTCACACATCCATTTTGAGTTTACACACCTCCAATATATGACTTCAAACACCTCAATTCTGTGACTTCACACACCTCCATTCTATGAATTCACACATCCATTTTGACTTCACACACCTCCTATATATGACTTCAAACACTCAATTCTGTGACTTCACACACCTCCATTCTATGAGTTCATACCATCCATTCTGTGACTTCACACACTTCCATTCTATGACTTCACACACCTCTATTCTGTGACTTCACACACCTCCATTCTATGACTTCACACACCTCTATTCTGACTTCACAAACCTCCATTCTATGACTTCACACACCTCCATTCTGACTTCACACACCTCCATTCTATGACTTCGCACACCTCTATTCTGACTTCACACACCTCCATTCTGTGACTTCACACACCTCCCTTCGATGACTTCACACACCTACATTCTTTGACTTCACACACAACCATTTTGACTTCACACCTCCATTGTGTGACTTCACACACTTACATTTGTGACTTCTCACACCACGTTTTTGACTTCACACATCTCCATTCTGTGACTTCACACACCTCCAATCTGTGACATCACACACCTCCATTCTGTGAATTCACACACCTCCCTTCCGTGACTTCACCCACTTCCATTCTATGACTTCACACACCTCCATTCTATGACTCCACACACTTCCATTCTATGACTTCACACACCTCCATTCTATGACTTCACACACCTCCATTCTATGACTTCCCACACCTGCATTCTGACTTCACACACCTCCCTTGTATGACTTAACACATCTTCTTTCTGTAACTTCCCACACTTAAAATGTTTGACTTCACAAACCTCCATTCCATGACTTCACACACCTCCATTCTATGAGTTCACACACCTCCATTCTGACTTCAAACACCTCCATTCTATGACTTCACACATCTCCATTCTGACTTCACACACCTCTATTCTATGACTTCGCACACCTCCATTCTGATATCACACACCTCCATTCTATGACTTCACAGACCTCGAATCTGTGACTTCACTCGCCTGCATTCTATGACTTTACATTCCTCCATTCTATGACTTCCCACACCTCTTTCTATGACTGCACACACCTTCATTTTTACTTCAGAAACATCCATTCTATGACTTCACACACCTCCATTCTATGACTTCACAAACCTCCATTCTGTGACTTCACACATCTCCATTCTGAGTTCACACAAATCCATTCGGTGACTTCACACATCTCCATTCTGACTTCACACACCTCCGTTCTATGACTTCACACACTTCCATTCTATGACTTCACACACCTCTATTATGTGACTTCACAAACATCCATTCTGAGGTCACACACCTCCATTCTGTGACTTCACACACCTCCATTCTGTGACTTCACACACCTCCATTCTGTGACTTCACACACCTCCATTCTATGACCTCACACACCCTCATTCTATGATTTCACACACCTCCATTCTATGATTTCACACATCCATTTTGACTTCACACACCTCTAATATATGACTTCGAACACCTCAATTGTGTGACTTCACACACCTCCATTCTATGATTTCGTACCGTCCATTCTGTGACTTCAAACACCTCCATTCTATGACTTCACACACCTCAATTCTTTGACTTCACACACCTCCATTCTATGATTTCATACACCTCCATTCTATGACTTCACACACCTCCATTCTGAGTTTACACACCTCCATTCTATGACTTCACACACCTCCATTCTTTGACGTCACACCTTTATTCTATGACTTCATACAACTTCATTCTTACTTTACAAACATCCATTCTATAACTTCACACACCTCCATTCTATGACTTCAACAGCTCCATTCTGTGACTTCACACACCTCCATTCTATGACTTCACACACCTCCATTCTGTGACTTCACACACCTCCATTGCATGACTTCACACACTTCCATTGTGACGTCACTCACCTCCATTCTATGAGTTCACACACCTCCGTTCTGACTTCAAACACCTACATTCTATGACTTCACACACCTCCATTCTGTATTCACACAGCTCCATTCTGTGACTTCACAAAACTCCATTCTATGATTTCACACACCTCCATACTATGACTTCACACAACTCCATCTATGACTTCACACACCTGCATTCTGACATCACACACCTCCATTCTATGACTTCACAGACCTCGAATCTGTGACTTCACTCACCTGCACTCTATGATTTCACACTCCTCCATTCTATGACTTTCCACACCTCCTTTCTATGACTTCACCACCTCCAATCTATGACTACACACCTCCATTCTGACTTCACACACCTTCATTCTGTGAATTCACACACCTCCATTCTATGTGTTCACATACCTCCATTCTATGACCTCACACACCTACATTCTTACTTCAGAAACATCCATTCTTTGACTTCACACAACCCCATTCTATGACTTCACAAACCTCCATTCTGTGACTTCACACACCTCCATTCTGAGTTCACACAACTCCATTCGATGACTTCACACACCTCCATTCTGATGTCACACACCTCCATTCTATGACTTCACACACTTCCATTATATGACTTCACACAACTCCATTCTATGTCTTCACACACCTCCATTCTATGACTTCACACACCTCCATTCTGTGACTTCACACACCTCCATTATATGACTTCACACACCTCCATTCTATGTCTTCACACACCTTCATTCTATGACTTCACACACCTCCATTCTGTGACTTCACACACCTCCATTCTATGACTTCACACACCTACATTCTTTGACTTCACAAACCTCCATTCTGTGTTCACACACCTCAATTCTGTGACTTCACACACCTCCATTCTGACTTCACACACCTCCATTCTATGACTTCACACACCTCCATTCTATGACTTCACACATCTCCATTCTGACTTCACACACCTCTATTCTATGACTTCGCACACCTCCATTCTGATATCACACACCTCCATTCTATGACTTCACAGACCTCGAATCTGTGACTTCACTCGCCTGCATTCTATGACTTTACATTCCTCCATTCTATGACTTCCCACACCTCTTTCTATGACTGCACACACCTTCATTTTTACTTCAGAAACATCCATTCTATGACTTCACACACCTCCATTCTATGACTTCACAAACCTCCATTCTGTGACTTCACACATCTCCATTCTGAGTTCACACAAATCCATTCGGTGACTTCACACATCTCCATTCTGACTTCACACACCTCCGTTCTATGACTTCACACACTTCCATTCTATGACTTCACACACCTCTATTATGTGACATCACAAACATCCATTCTGAGGTCACACACCTCCATTCTGTGACTTCACACACCTCCATTCTGTGACTTCACACACCTCCATTCTGTGACTTCACACACCTCCATTCTATGACCTCACACACCCTCATTCTATGATTTCACACACCTCCATTCTATGATTTCACACATCCATTTTGACTTCACACACCTCTAATATATGACTTCGAACACCTCAATTGTGTGACTTCACACACCTCCATTCTATGACTTCGTACCGTCCATTCTGTGACTTCAAACACCTCCATTCTATGACTTCACACACCTCAATTCTTTGACTTCACACACCTCCATTGTATGATTTCATACACCTCCATTCTATGACTTCACACACCTCCATTCTGAGTTTACACACCTCCATTCTATGACTTCACACACCTCCATTCTTTGACGTCACACCTTTATTCTATGACTTCATACAACTTCATTCTTACTTTACAAACATCCATTCTATAACTTCACACACCTCCATTCTATGACTTCAACAGCTCCATTCTGTGACTTCACACACCTCCATTCTATGACTTCAGACACCTCCATTCTGTGACTTCACACACCTCCATTGCATGACTTCACACACTTCCATTGTGACGTCACTCACCTCCATTCTATGAGTTCACACACCTCAGTTCTGACTTCAAACACCTACATTCTATGACTTCACACACCTCCATTCTGTATTCACACAGCTCCATTCTGTGACTTCACAAAACTCCATTCTATGATTTCACACACCTCCATACTATGACTTCACACAACTCCATCTATGACTTCACACACCTGCATTCTGACATCACACACCTCCATTCTATGACTTCACAGACCTCGAATCTGTGACTTCACTCACCTGCACTCTATGATTTCACACTCCTCCATTCTATGACTTTCCACACCTCCTTTCTATGACTTCACCACCTCCAATCTATGACTACACACATCCATTCTGACTTCACACACCTTCATTCTGTGAATTCACACACCTCCATTCTATGTGTTCACATACCTCCATTCTATGACCTCACACACCTACATTCTTACTTCAGAAACATCCATTCTTTGACTTCACACAACCCCATTCTATGACTTCACAAACCTCCATTCTGTGACTTCACACACCTCCATTCTGAGTTCACACAACTCCATTCGGTGACTTCACACACCTCCATTCTGATGTCACACACCTCCATTCTATGACTTCACACACTTCCATTATATGACTTCACACAACTCCATTCTATGTCTTCACACACCTCCATTCTATGACTTCACACACCTCCATTCTGTGACTTCACACACCTCCATTATATGACTTCACACACCTCCATTCTATGTCTTCACACACCTCCATTCTATGACTTCACACACCTCCATTCTGTGACTTCACACACCTCCATTCTATGACTTCACACACCTACATTCTTTGACTTCACAAACCTCCATTCTGTGTTCACACACCTCAATTCTGTGACTTCACACACCTCCATTCTGACTTCACACACCTCCATTCTATGACTTCACACACCTCCATTCTATGACTTCACACACTTCCATTGTGACTTCACACACCTCCATTCTGTGAGTTCACACACCTCCATTCTGACTTCACACACCTCTATTCTATGACTTCGCACACCTCCATTCTGATATCACACACCTCCATTCTATGACTTCACAGACCTCGAATCTGTGACTTCACTCGCGTGCATTCTATGACTTTACATTCCTCCATTCTATGACTTCCCACACCTCTTTCTATGACTTCACACACCTTCATTTTTACTTCAGAAACATCCATTCTATGACTTCACACACCTCCATTCTATGACTTCACAAACCTCCATTCTGTGACTTCACACATCTCTATTCTGAGTTCACACAACTCCATTCGGTGACTTCACACATCTCCATTCTGACTTCACACACCTCCGTTCTATGACTTCACACACTTCCATTCTATGACTTCATAAACCTCCCTTTTATAATTTCACACACCTCCATTCTGTGACTTCACACACCTCCATTCTATGACCTCACACACCCTCATTCTATGATTTCACACACCTCCATTCTATGATTTCACACATCCATTTTGACTTCACACACCTCTAATATATGACTTCAAACACCTCAATTCTGTGACTTCACACACCTCCATTCTATGACTTCGTACCGTCCATTCTGTGACTTCAAACACCTCCATTCTATGACTTCACACACCTCAATTATTTGACTTCACACACCTCAATTCTTTGACTTCACACACCTCCATTCTATGATTTCACACACCTCCATTCTATGACTTCACACACCTTCATTCTGAGTTTAAACACCTCCATTCTATGACTTCACACACCTCCGTTCTTTGACGTCACACCTTTATTCTATGACTTCATACAACTTCATTCTTACCTTACAAACATCCATTCTATAACTTCACACACCTCCATTCTATGACTTCAAACAGCTCCATTCAGTGACTTCACACACCTCCATTCTATGACTTCAAACACCTCCATTCTGTGACTTCACACACCTCCATTGCATGACTTCACACACTTCCATTGTGACGTCACTCACCTCCATTCTATGAGTTCACACACCTCCGTTCTGACTTCAAACAGCTACATTCTATGACTTCACACACCTCCATTCTGTATTCACACAGCTCCATTCTGTGACTTCACAAAACTCCATTCTATGATTTCACACACCTCCATACTATGTCTTCACACACCTCCATTCTATGACTTCACACACCTCCATTCTGTGACTTCACACACCTCCATTATATGACTTCACACACCTCCATTCTATGTCTTCACACACCTTCATTCTATGACTTCACACACCTCCATTCTGTGACTTCACACACCTCCATTCTATGACTTCACACACCTACATTCTTTGACTTCACAAACCTCCATTCTGTGTTCACACACCTCAATTCTGTGACTTCACACACCTCCATTCTGACTTCACACACCTCCATTCTATGACTTCACACACCTCCATTCTATGACTTCACACATCTCCATTCTGACTTCACACACCTCTATTCTATGACTTCGCACACCTCCATTCTGATATCACACACCTCCATTCTATGACTTCACAGACCTCGAATCTGTGACTTCACTCGCCTGCATTCTATGACTTTACATTCCTCCATTCTATGACTTCCCACACCTCTTTCTATGACTGCACACACCTTCATTTTTACTTCAGAAACATCCATTCTATGACTTCACACACCTCCATTCTATGACTTCACAAACCTCCATTCTGTGACTTCACACATCTCCATTCTGAGTTCACACAAATCCATTCGGTGACTTCACACATCTCCATTCTGACTTCACACACCTCCGTTCTATGACTTCACACACTTCCATTCTATGACTTCACACACCTCTATTATGTGACATCACAAACATCCATTCTGAGGTCACACACCTCCATTCTGTGACTTCACACACCTCCATTCTGTGACTTCACACACCTCCATTCTGTGACTTCACACACCTCCATTCTATGACCTCACACACCCTCATTCTATGATTTCACACACCTCCATTCTATGATTTCACACATCCATTTTGACTTCACACACCTCTAATATATGACTTCGAACACCTCAATTGTGTGACTTCACACACCTCCATTCTATGACTTCGTACCGTCCATTCTGTGACTTCAAACACCTCCATTCTATGACTTCACACACCTCAATTCTTTGACTTCACACACCTCCATTGTATGATTTCATACACCTCCATTCTATGACTTCACACACCTCCATTCTGAGTTTACACACCTCCATTCTATGACTTCACACACCTCCATTCTTTGACGTCACACCTTTATTCTATGACTTCATACAACTTCATTCTTACTTTACAAACATCCATTCTATAACTTCACACACCTCCATTCTATGACTTCAACAGCTCCATTCTGTGACTTCACACACCTCCATTCTATGACTTCAGACACCTCCATTCTGTGACTTCACACACCTCCATTGCATGACTTCACACACTTCCATTGTGACGTCACTCACCTCCATTCTATGAGTTCACACACCTCAGTTCTGACTTCAAACACCTACATTCTATGACTTCACACACCTCCATTCTGTATTCACACAGCTCCATTCTGTGACTTCACAAAACTCCATTCTATGATTTCACACACCTCCATACTATGACTTCACACAACTCCATCTATGACTTCACACACCTGCATTCTGACATCACACACCTCCATTCTATGACTTCACAGACCTCGAATCTGTGACTTCACTCACCTGCACTCTATGATTTCACACTCCTCCATTCTATGACTTTCCACACCTCCTTTCTATGACTTCACCACCTCCAATCTATGACTACACACATCCATTCTGACTTCACACACCTTCATTCTGTGAATTCACACACCTCCATTCTATGTGTTCACATACCTCCATTCTATGACCTCACACACCTACATTCTTACTTCAGAAACATCCATTCTTTGACTTCACACAACCCCATTCTATGACTTCACAAACCTCCATTCTGTGACTTCACACACCTCCATTCTGAGTTCACACAACTCCATTCGGTGACTTCACACACCTCCATTCTGATGTCACACACCTCCATTCTATGACTTCACACACTTCCATTATATGACTTCACACAACTCCATTCTATGTCTTCACACACCTCCATTCTATGACTTCACACACCTCCATTCTGTGACTTCACACACCTCCATTATATGACTTCACACACCTCCATTCTATGTCTTCACACACCTCCATTCTATGACTTCACACACCTCCATTCTGTGACTTCACACACCTCCATTCTATGACTTCACACACCTACATTCTTTGACTTCACAAACCTCCATTCTGTGTTCACACACCTCAATTCTGTGACTTCACACACCTCCATTCTGACTTCACACACCTCCATTCTATGACTTCACACACCTCCATTCTATGACTTCACACACTTCCATTGTGACTTCACACACCTCCATTCTGTGAGTTCACACACCTCCATTCTGACTTCACACACCTCTATTCTATGACTTCGCACACCTCCATTCTGATATCACACACCTCCATTCTATGACTTCACAGACCTCGAATCTGTGACTTCACTCGCGTGCATTCTATGACTTTACATTCCTCCATTCTATGACTTCCCACACCTCTTTCTATGACTTCACACACCTTCATTTTTACTTCAGAAACATCCATTCTATGACTTCACACACCTCCATTCTATGACTTCACAAACCTCCATTCTGTGACTTCACACATCTCTATTCTGAGTTCACACAACTCCATTCGGTGACTTCACACATCTCCATTCTGACTTCACACACCTCCGTTCTATGACTTCACACACTTCCATTCTATGACTTCATAAACCTCCCTTTTATAATTTCACACACCTCCATTCTGTGACTTCACACACCTCCATTCTATGACCTCACACACCCTCATTCTATGATTTCACACACCTCCATTCTATGATTTCACACATCCATTTTGACTTCACACACCTCTAATATATGACTTCAAACACCTCAATTCTGTGACTTCACACACCTCCATTCTATGACTTCGTACCGTCCATTCTGTGACTTCAAACACCTCCATTCTATGACTTCACACACCTCAATTATTTGACTTCACACACCTCAATTCTTTGACTTCACACACCTCCATTCTATGATTTCACACACCTCCATTCTATGACTTCACACACCTTCATTCTGAGTTTAAACACCTCCATTCTATGACTTCACACACCTCCGTTCTTTGACGTCACACCTTTATTCTATGACTTCATACAACTTCATTCTTACCTTACAAACATCCATTCTATAACTTCACACACCTCCATTCTATGACTTCAAACAGCTCCATTCAGTGACTTCACACACCTCCATTCTATGACTTCAAACACCTCCATTCTGTGACTTCACACACCTCCATTGCATGACTTCACACACTTCCATTGTGACGTCACTCACCTCCATTCTATGAGTTCACACACCTCCGTTCTGACTTCAAACAGCTACATTCTATGACTTCACACACCTCCATTCTGTATTCACACAGCTCCATTCTGTGACTTCACAAAACTCCATTCTATGATTTCACACACCTCCATACTATGTCTTCACACACCTCCAATCTATGACTTCACACACCTCCATTCTGTGACTTCACACACTTCCATTCTATGATTTCACACACCTTCATTCTTACTTCACAAACATATATTCTATGACTTCACACACCTCCATTCTATGACTTCACACACCTACATTCTTTGACTTCACAAACCTCCATTCTGTGTTCACACACCTCAATTCTCTGACTTCACACACCTCCATTCTGACTTCACACACCTCCATTCTATGACTTCACACACCTCAATTCTATGACTTCACACACTTCCATTCTGACTTCACACACCTCCATTCTATGCCTTCACACACCTCCATTCTGACCTCACACACCTCTATTCTGTGACTTCGCACACCTCCATTCTGATATCACACACCTCCATTGTATGACTTCACAGACCTCGAATCTGTGACTTCACTCGCCTGCATTCTATGACTTTACATTCCTCCATTCTATGACTTCCCACACCTCTTTCTATGACTTCACACACCTTCATTTTTACTTCAGAAACATCCATTCTATGACTTCACACACCTCCATTCTATGACTTCAAAAACTTCCATTCTGTGACATCACACACCTCCATTGTGAGTTCACACAACTCCATTCTATGACTTCACACACTTCCATTCTATGACTTCACACACCTCTATTCTGTGACTTCACAAACCTCCATTCTGAGTTCACACACCTCCATTCTGTGACTTCACACACCTCTATTCTGTGACTTCACACACCTCCATTGTGTGACTTCACACACTTCCATTCTATGACTTCATAAACCTCCCTTTTATAATTTCTCACACCTCCATTCTGTGACTTCACACACCTCCATTCTATGACCTCACACACCCTCATTCTATGATTTCACACACCTCCATTCTATGATTTCACACATCCATTTTGACTTCACACACCTCTAATATATGACTTCAAACACCTCAATTCTGTGACTTCACACACCTTCATTCTATGACTTCATACCGTCCATTCTGTGACTTCAAACACCTCCATTCTATGACTTCACACACTTCCATTCTATGACTTCACACACCTCCATTTTATAACTTCACACACCTCCATTCTATGATTTCACACACCTCCATTCTGAGTTTACACACCTCCATTCTATGACGTCACTCACCTCCATTCTATGAGTTCACACACCTCCGTTCTGACTTCACACAACTCCATCTATGACTTCACACACCTGCATTCTGACATCACACACCTCCATTCTATGACTTCACAGATCTCGAATCTGTGACTTCACGCACCTGCACTCTATGACTTCACACTCCTAATTCTATGACTTTCCACACTTCCTTTCTATGACTTCACCACCTCCAATCTATGACTACACACCTCCATTCTGACTTCACACACCTTCATTCTGTGAATTCACACACCTCCATTCTATGACTTCACAAACCTCCATTCTGTGACTTCACACATCTCCATTCTGAGTTCACACAACTCCATTCGGTGACTTCACACATCTCCATTCTGACTTCACACACCTCCGTTGTATGACTTCACACACTTCCATTCTATGACTTCACACACCTCTATTCTGTGACTTCACAAACATCCATTCTGAGGTCACACACCTCCATTCTGTGACTTCACACACCTCCATTCTGTGACTTCACACACCTCCATTGTGGGACTTCACACACTTCCATTCTATGACTTCATAAACCTCCCTTTTATAATTTCACACACCTCCATTCTGTGACTTCACACACCTCCATTCTATGACCTCACACACCCTCATTCTATGATTTCACACACATCCATTCTATGATTTCACACATCCATTTTGACTTCACACACCTCTAATATATGACTTCAAACACCTCAATTCTGTGACTTCACACACCTCCATTCTATGACTTCGTACCGTCCATTCTGTGACTTCAAACACCTCCATTCTATGACTTCACACACCTCAATTCTTTGACTTCACACACCTCCATTCTATGATTTCACACACCTCCTTTCTATGACTTCACACACCTCCATTCTGAGTTTACACACCTCCATTCTATGGCTTCACACACCTCCATTCTTTGACATCACACCTTTATTCTATGACTTCATACAACTTCATTCTTACTTTACAAACATCCATTCTATAACTTCACACACCTCCATTCTATGACTTCAACAGCTCCATTCTGTGACTTCTCACACCTTCATTGCATGACTTCACACACTTCCATTGTGACGTCACTCACCTCCATTCTATGAGTTCACACACCTCCGTTCTGACTTCAAACACCTACATTCTATGACTTCACACTCCTCCAATCTGTGACTTCACACACCTCCATTCTGTGATTTCACACACCTCCCTTCCGTGACTTCACCCACCTCCATTCTATGACTTCACACACCTCCATTCTATGACTTCACACACTTCCATTCTATGACTTCACACACCTCCATTCTGAGTTTACACACCTCCATTCTATGACTTCACACACCTCCATTCTTTGACGTCACACCTTTATTCTATGACTTCATACAACTTCATTCTTACTTTACAAACATCCATTCTATAACTTCACACACCTCCATTCTATGACTTCAACAGCTCCATTCTGTGACTTCACACACCTCCATTCTATGACTTCACACACCTCCATTCTGTGACTTCTCACACCTCCATTGCATGACTTCACACACTTCCATTGTGACGTCACTCACCTCCATTCTATGAGTTCACACACCTCCGTTCTGACTTCAAACACCTACATTCTATGACTTCACACACCTCCATTCTGTATTCACACAGCTGCATTCTGTGACTTCACAAAACTCCATTCTATGATTTCACACACCTCCATACTATGACTTCACACAACTCCATCTATGACTTCACACACCTGTATTCTGACATCACACACCTCCATTCTATGACTTCACAGACCTCAAATCTGTGACTTCACTCACCTGCACTCTGTGATTTCACACTCCTCCATTCTATGACTTTCCACACCTCCTTTCTATGACTTCACCACCTCCAATCTATGACTACACACCTCCATTCTGACTTCACACACCTTCATTCTGTGAATTCACACACCTCCATTCTATGTGTTCACATACCTCCATTCTATGACCTCACACACCTTTATTCTTACTTCAGAAACATCCATTCTATGACTTCACACAACCCCATTCTATGACTTCACAAACCTCCATTCTGTGACTTCACACACCTCCATTCTGAGTTCACACAACTCCATTCGGTGACTTCACACACCACCATTCTGATGTCACACACCTCCATTCTATGACTTCACACACTTCGATTCTATGACTTCACACACCTCCATTCTGTGACTTCACACACCTCCATTCTGTGTTCACACACCTCCATTCTCTGACTTCACACATCTCCATTCTGTGACTTCACACACCTCCATTCTGTGACTTCACAAACTTCCATTCTATGACTTCACACACCTCCATTCTATGACTTCACACACCTCCATTCTGTGACTTCACACACCTCCATTCTATGACCTCACACACCGTCATTCTATGGTTTCACACACCTCCATTCTATGACTTCACACAACTCCATTCTGACTTCACACACCTCCATTCTATGACTTCGCACACCTCTATTCTGACTTCACACACCTCCATTCTGTGACTTCACACACCTCCATTCTGACTTCACACACCTCCATTCTATGACTTCGCACACCTCTATTCTGACTTCACACACCTCCATTCTGTGACTTCACACACCTCCCTTCGATGACTTCACACACCTACATTCTTTGACTTCACACACAACCATTTTGACTTCACACCTCCATTCTGTGACTTCACACCCTTACATTTGTGACTTCTCACACCACGTTTTTGACTTCACACATCTCCATTCTGTGACTTCACACACCTCCAATCTGTGACTTCACACACCTCCATTCTGTGATTTCACACACCTCCCTTCCGTGACTTCACCCACCTCCATTCTATGACTTCACACACCTCCATTCTATGACTTCACACACTTCCATTCTATGACTTCACACACCTCCATTCTATGAGTTCACACACCTCCATTCTATGACTTCCCACACCTGCATTCTGACTTCACACACCTCCCTTGTATGACTTAACACATCTTCTTTCTGTAACTTCCCACACTTGCAATGTTTGACTTCACAAACCTCCATTCCATGACTTCACACACCTCCATTCTATGAGTTCACACACCTCCATTCTGACTTCACACACCTCCATTCTATGACTTCACACATCTCCATTCTGACTTCACACACCTCTATTCTATGACTTCGCACACCTCCATTCTGATATCACACACCTCCATTCTATGACTTCACAGACCTCGAATCTGTGACTTCACTCGCCTGCATTCTATGACTTTACATTCCTCCATTTTATGACTTCCCACACCTCTTTCTATGACTTAACACACCTTCATTTTTACTTCAGAAACATCCATTCTATGACTTCACACACCTCCATTCTATGACTTCACAAACCTCCATTCTGTGACTTCACACATCTCCATTCTGAGTTCACACAACTCCATTCGGTGACTTCACACATCTCCATTCTGACTTCACACACCTCCGTTCTATGACTTCACACACTTCCATTCTATGACTTCACACCCCTCTATTCTGTGACTTCACAAACATACATTCTGAGGTCACACACCTCCATTCTGTGACTTCACACACCTCCATTCTGTGACTTCACACACCTCCATTGTGTGAATTCACACACTTCCATTCTATGACTTCATAAACCTCACTTTTATAATTTCACACACCTCCATTCTGTGACTTCACACACCTCCATTCTATGACCTCACACACCCTCATTCTATGATTTCAAACATCTCCATTCTATGATTTCACACATCCATTTTGACTTCACACACCTCTAATATATGACTTCAAACACCTCAATTCTGTGACTTCACACACCTCCATTCTATGACTTCGTACCGTCCATTCTGTGACTTCAAACACCTCCATTCTATGACTTCACACACCTCAATTCTTTGACTTTACACACCTCCATTCTATGATTTCATACACCTCCATTCTATGACTTCACACACCTCCATTCTGAGTTTACACACCTCCATTCTATGACTTCACACACCTCCATTCTTTGACGTCACACCTTTATTCTATGACTTCATACAACTTCATTCTTACTTTACAAACATCCATTCCATAACTTCACACACCTCCATTCTATGACTTCAACAGCTCCATACTGTGAATTCACACACCTCCATTCTATGACTTCAGACACCTCCATTCTGTGACTTCACACACCTCCATTGCATGACTTCACACACTTCCATTGTGAAGTCACTCACCTCCATTCTATGAGTTCACACACCTCCGTTCTTACTTCAAACACCTACATTCTATGACTTCACACACCTCCATTCTGTATACACAGAGCTCCATTCTGTGACTTCACAAAACTCCATTCTATGATTTCACACACCTCCATACTATGACTTCACACAACTCCATCTATGACTTCACACACCTGCATTCTGACATCACACACCTCCATTCTATGGCTTCACAGACCTCGAATCTGTGACTTCACTCACCTGCACTCTATGATTTCACACTCCTCCATTCTATGACTTTCCACACCTCCTTTCTATGACTTCACCACCTCCACTCTATGACTACACACCTCCATTCTGACTTCACACACATTCATTCTGTGAATTCACACACCTCCATTCTATGTGTTCACATACCTCCATTCTATGACCTCACACACCTTCATTCTTACTTCAGAAACATCCATTCTATGACTTCACACAACCCCATTCTATGACTTCACAAACCTCCATTCTGTGACTTCACACACCTCCATTCTGAGTTCACACAACTCCATTCGGTGACTTCACACACCTCCATTCTGATGTCACACACCTCCATTCTATGACTTCACACACTTCCATTCTATGACTTCACACACCTCCATTCTGTGACTTCACACACCTCCATTCTTTGTTCACACACCTCCATTCTCTGACTTCACACATCTCCATTCTGTGACTTCACACACCTCCATTCTCTGACTTCACAAACTTCCATTCTATGACTTCACACACCTCCATTCTATGACTTCACACACCTCCATTCTGTGACTTCACACACCTCCATTCTATGACCTCACACACCGTCATTCTATGGTTTCACACACCTCCATTCTATGAATTCACACATCCATTTTGACTTTACACACCTCCAATATATGACTTCAAACACCTCAATTCTCTGACTTCACACACCTCCATTCTATGAATTCACACATCCATTTTGACTTCACACACCTCCTATATATGACTTCAAACAGTCAATTCTGTGACTTCACACACCTCCATTCTATGAGTTCATACCATCCATTCTGTGACTTCACACACCTCCATTCTATGACTTCACACACTTCCATTCTGTGACTTCCCACACCTCCATTCTGTGACTTCACACACCTCCATTCTATGACTTCACACACCTCTATTCTGACTTCACACACCTCCATTCTATGACTTCACACACCTCCATTCTGACTTCACACACCTCCATTCTATGACTTCGCACACCTCTATTCTGACTTCACACACCTCCATTCTGTGACTTCACACACCTCCCTTCGATGACCTCACACACCTACATTCTTTGACTTCACACACAACCATTTTGACTTCACACCTCCATTCTGTGACTTCACACACTTACATTTGTGACTTCTCACACCACGTTTTTGACTTCACACATCTCCATTCTGTGACATCACACACCTCCAATCTGTGACTTCACACACCTCCATTCTGTGATTTCACACACCTCCCTTCCGTGACTTCACCCACCTCCATTCTATGACTTCACACACCTCCATTCTATGAATTCACACACTTCCATTCTATGACTTCACACACCTCCATTCTATGACTTCACACACCTCCATTCTATGACTTCCCACACCTGCATTCTGACTTCACACACCTCCCTTGTATGATTTAACACATCTTCTTTCTGTAACTTCCCACACTTCCAATGTTTGACTTCACAAACCTCCATTCCATGACTTCACACACCTCCATTCTATGAGTTCACACACCTCCATTCTTTGACTTCACACACCTCCATTTTGACTTCACACACCTACATTCTGTGACTTCACACACCTCCATTTGGGACTTCACACACCACCATTTTGATTTCACACACCACCATTCTGTGACTTCACACACCTCCATTCTTTGACTTCACACACCTCCGTTTTGACTTCACACACTTCCATTCTGTGACTTCACACACCTCCAGTCTGAGTTCACACACCTCCATTTTGTGACTTCAGAAACCTCTATTCTATGATTTCACACACCTCCATTTTAGGACGTCACACACCTCCATTTTGACTTCACACACTTTCATTCTGTGACTTCACACACCTCCATTCTATGATTTCACATACCTTCATGCGATGACTTCACACACCTCCATTCTGTGACTTCACACACCTCCATTCTGTGACTTCCCAAACCTCTATTCTATGATTTCACACACCTCCATTCTATGACTTCACACACCTCCATTTTAGGACGTCACACACCTCCATTTTGACTTCACACTCTTCCATTTTGTGACTTCACACACCTCCATTCTATGACTTCACACACTTCCATTGTGACATCACACACCTCCATTCTATTAGTTCACACACCTACATTCTATGACTTCACACACCTTCATTCGACTTCACACACCTCCATTCTGACTTCACACACCTCCATTATGTGACTTCACACTCCTCCATTATATGACGTCACACAACTCCGTTCTATGACTTCACACACCTCCATTCTATGACTTCAAACACCTCCATTCTGTGACTTCACACACCTATATTCTATGACTTCACACACCTTCATTCTTACTTCACAAACATATATTCTATGACTTCACACACCTCCATTCTATGACTTCACACACATTTATTCTTTGACTTCACACACCTCCATTCTGTGACTTCACACACCTCCATTCTGTGACTTCACACAGCTGCATTCTGTGACTTCACACACCTATATTCTCCGACTTCACACACCTCCATTCTATGACTTCACACATCCATTTTGACTTCACACACCTCCAATATATAACTTCAAACACCTCAATTCTGTGACTTCACACACCTCCATTCTATGAAATCATACCCGTCCATTCTGTGACTTCACACACCTCCATTCTTTGACTTCACAAACCTCCATTCTGTGACTTCACCCACCTCCATTCTGTGACTTCCCACACCTCCATTCTCCGATTTCACACCCCTCCATTCTATGACTTCGCACACCTCTATTCTGACTTCACACACCTCCATTCTGTGACTTCACACACCTCCCTTCGATGACCTCACACACCTACATTCTTTGACTTCACACACAACCATTTTGACTTCACACCTCCATTCTGTGACTTCACACACTTACATTTGTGACTTCTCACACCACGTTTTTGACTTCACACATGTCCATTCTGTGACATCACACACCTCCAATCTGTGACTTCACACACCTCCATTCTGTGATTTCACACACCTCCCTTCCGTTACTTCACCCACCTCCATTCTATGACTTCACACACCGCCACTCTATGAATTCACACACTTCCATTCTATGACTTCACACACCTCCATTCTATGACTTCACACACCTCCATTCTATGACTTCCCACACCTGCATTCTGACTTCACACACCTCCCTTGTATGATTTAACACATCTTCTTTCTGTAACTTCCCACACTTCCAATGTTTGACTTCACAAACCTCCATTCCATGACTTCACACACCTCCATTCTATGAGTTCACACACCTCCATTCTTTGACTTCACACACCTCCATTTTGACTTCACACACCTACATTCTGTGACTTCACACACCTCCATTTGGGACTTCACACACCACCATTTTGATTTCACACACCACCATTCTGTGACTTCACACACCTCCATTCTTTGACTTCACACACCTCCGTTTTGACTTCACACACTTCCATTCTGTGACTTCACACACCTCCAGTCTGAGTTCACACACCTCCATTTTGTGACTTCAGAAACCTCTATTCTATGATTTCACACACCTCCATTTTAGGACGTCACACACCTCCATTTTGACTTCACACACTTTCATTCTGTGACTTCACACACCTCCATTCTATGATTTCACATACCTTCATGCGATGACTTCACACACCTCCATTCTGTGACTTCACACACCTCCATTCTGTGACTTCCCAAACCTCTATTCTATGATTTCACACACCTCCATTCTATGACTTCACACACCTCCATTTTAGGACGTCACACACCTCCATTTTGACTTCACACTCTTCCATTTTGTGACTTCACACACCTCCATTCTATGACTTCACACACTTCCATTGTGACATCACACACCTCCATTCTATTAGTTCACACACCTACATTCTATGACTTCACACACCTTCATTCGACTTCACACACCTCCATTCTGACTTCACACACCTCCATTATGTGACTTCACACTCCTCCATTATATGACGTCACACAACTCCGTTCTATGACTTCACACACCTCCATTCTATGACTTCAAACACCTCCATTCTGTGACTTCACACACCTATATTCTATGACTTCACACACCTTCATTCTTACTTCACAAACATATATTCTATGACTTCACACACCTCCATTCTATGACTTCACACACATTTATTCTTTGACTTCACACACCTCCATTCTGTGACTTCACACACCTCCATTCTGTGACTTCACACAGCTGCATTCTGTGACTTCACACACCTATATTCTCCGACTTCACACACCTCCATTCTATGACTTCACACATCCATTTTGACTTCACACACCTCCAATATATAACTTCAAACACCTCAATTCTGTGACTTCACACACCTCCATTCTATGAAATCATACCCGACCATTCTGTGACTTCACACACCTCCATTCTTTGACTTCACAAACCTCCATTCTGTGACTTCACCCACCTCCATTCTGTGACTTCCCACACCTTCATTCTCCGATTTCACACCCCTCCAATTTGACTTCACATGCCTCCATTCTATGACTTCACACACCTCCATTCTGTGACTTCACACACCTCCATTCTGTGACTTCACAAACCTCCATTCTATGATTTCACACACCTCCAAAGTATGACTTCACACACCTACATTTTATGATGTCACACACCTCCATTTTGACTTCACACACCTCCATTATGTGACTCCACACACCTCGCCTCTGTGACTTCTCACACCTCCATTCTACGACTTCACACACTTCCATTCTATGACTTCACACACCGCCATTCCGTGACTTCACACACCTGCATTGTGAGTTCACACACCTCCATTCTGTGACCTCACACACCTCCATTCTGCGATTTCACACACCTCCATTCTGAGATGTCACACCTCCATTCTATGAATTCACACACCTCCATTCTGTGATTTCACACACCTCAATTCTATGACTTCACACACCTCCATTCTTTGACTTCACCTACCTACATTCTATGACTTCACAAACCTCCATTCTGTGACTTCACACACCTCCATTCTGTGACTTCACAAACCTCCATTCTATGATTTCACACACCTCCAATCTATGACTTCACACACCTCCATTTTATGACGTCACACACCTCCATTTTGACTTCTCACACCTCCATTATGTGACTTCACACACCTCTCTTCTGTGACTTCACACACCTCCATTCTATGACTTCACACACCTCATTGTATGACTTTGCACACCTCCATTCTATGACTTCACACACTTCCATTCTATGATTTCACATACCTTCATACGATGACTTCACACACCTCCATTAGGTGCCTTCACACACCTCCATTCTGACTTCACACACCTCCATTCTGTGACTTCACAAACCTCTATTCTATGATTTCACACACCTCCATTCTATGACTTCTCACACCTCCATTTTACGACGTCACACACCTCCATTTTGACTTCACACACTTCCATTCTATGACTTCAAACACCTCCATTCTATGACTTCACACACTTCCATTGGGACGTCACACACTTCCATTCTATTAGTTCACACACCTACATTCTATGACTTCACACACCTTCATTCGACTTCACACACATCCATTCTATGACTTCACAGACCTCGAATCTGTGACTTCACTCACCTCCAATCTATGACTACACACTCCTCCATTCTATGACTTCCCACACCTCCTTTCTATGACTTCACACCTCCATTCTGGCTTCACACACCTCCATTATGTGACTTCACACACCTCCATTATATGACGTCACACAACTCCGTTCTATGACTTCACACACCTCCATTCTATGACTTCACACACCTCCATTCTCTGACTTCACACACCTCCATTCTATGACTTCACACACCTTCATTCTTACTTCACAACATACATTCTATGACTTCACACACCTCCATTCTATGACTTCACACACCTCCATTCTTTGACTTCACACACCTCCATTCTGTGACTTCACACACCTCCAATCTGTGACTTCACACACCTCCATTCTGTGACTTCACACAGCTCCATTCTGTGACTTCACACACCTCCATTCTCCGACTTCACACATCCATTTTGACTTCACACACCTCCAATATATAACTTCAAACACCTCAATTCTGTGACTTCACACACCTCCATTCTATGAAATCATACCCGTCCATTCTGTGACTTCACACACCTCCATTCTTTGACTTCACAAACCTCCATTCTGTGACTTCACCCACCTCCATTCTGTGACTTCCCACACCTCCATTCTCCGATTTCACACCCCTCCAATTTGACTTCACATACCTCCATTCTATGACTTCACACACCTCCATTCTGTGACTTCACACACCTCCTTTCTGTGACTTCACAAACCTCCATTCTATGATTTCACACACCTCCAAAGTATGACTTCACACACCTACATTTTATGACGTCACACACCTCCATTTTGACTTCACACACCTCCATTATGTGACTCCACACACCTCGCTTCTGTGACTTCACCCACCTCCATTCTATGACTTCACACACCTCATTCTATGACTTTGCACACCTCCATTCTATGACTTCACACACTTCCATTCTATGATTTCACATACCTTCATACGATGACTTCACACACCTCCATTAGGTGCCTTCACACACCTCCATTCTGACTTCACACACCTCCATTCTGTGACTTCACAAACCTCTATTCTATGATTTCACACACCTCCATTCTATGACTTCTCACACCTCCATTTTACGACGTCACACACCTCCATTTTGACTTCACACACTTCCATTCTATGACTTCAAACACCTCCATTCTATGACTTCAAACACTTCCATTGGGACGTCACACACTTCCATTCTATGAGTTCACACACCTACATTCTATGACTTCACACACCTTCATTCGACTTCACACACATCCATTCTATGACTTCACAGACCTCGAATCTGTGACTTCACTCACCTCCAATCTATGACTACACACTCCTCCATTCTATGACTTCCCACACCTCCTTTCTATGACTTCACACCTCCATTCTGGCTTCACACACCTCCATTATGTGACTTCACACACCTCCATTATATGACGTCACACAACTCCGTTCTATGACTTCACACACCTCCATTCTATGACTTCACACACCTCCATTCTCTGACTTCACACACCTCCATTCTATGACTTCACAGACCTTCATTCTTACTTCACAACATACATTCTATGACTTCACACACCTCCATTCTATGACTTCACACACCTCCATTCTTTGACTTCACACACCTCCATTCTGTGACTTCACACACCTCCAATCTGTGACTTCACACACCTCCATTCTGTGACTTCACACAGCTCCATTCTGTGACTTCACACACCTCCATTCTCCGACTTCACACATCCATTTTGACTTCACACACCTCCAATATATAACTTCAAACACCTCAATTCTGTGACTTCACACACCTCCATTCTATGAAATCATACACGTCCATTCTGTGACTTCACACACCTCCATTCTTTGACTTCACAAACCTCCATTCTGTGACTTCACCCACCTCCATTCTGTGACTTCCCACACCTCCATTCTCCGATTTCACACCCCTCCAATTTGACTTCACATACCTCCATTCTATGACTTCACACACCTCCATTCTGTGACTTCACACACCTCCTTTCTGTGACTTCACAAACCTCCATTCTATGATTTCACACACCTCCAAAGTATGACTTCACACACCTACATTTTATGACGTCACACACCTCCATTTTGACTTCACACACCTCCATTATGTGACTCCACACACCTCGCTTCTGTGACTTCACACACCTCCATTCTATGACTTCACACACTTCCATTCTATGACTTCACACACCGCCATTCCGTGACTTCACACACCTGCATTGTGAGTTCACACACCTCCATTCTGTGACCTCACACACCTCCATTCTGCGATTTCACACACCTCCATTCTGAGATGTCACTCCACCATTCTATGAATTCACACACCTCCATTCTGTGATTTCACACACCTCAATTCCTTGACTTCACACACCTCCATTCTGTGCCTTCACACACCTCCATTCTGTGACTTCACAAACCTCTATTCTATGATTTCACACACCTCCATTATATGACTTCTCACACCTCCATTTTACGACGTCACACACCTCCATTTTGACTTCACACTCTTCCATTCTATGACTTCAAACACCTCCATTCTATGACTTCTCACCCTTCCATTGGGACGTAACACACCTCCATTCTATGAGTTCACACACATACATTCTATGACTTCACACACCTTCATTCGACTTCACACACATCCATTCTCTGACTTCACACACCTCCATTCTATGACTTCACACACCTTCATTCTTACTTCACAAACATACATTCTATGACTTCACACACCTCCATTCTATGACTTCAAACACCTCCATTCTTTGACTTCACACACCTCCATTCTGTGACTTCACACACCTCCATTCTGTGACTTCACACACCTCCATTCTGTGACTTCACACAGCTCCATTCTGTGACTTCACACACCTCCATTCTCCGACTTCACACACCTCCATTCTATGACTTCACACATCCATTTTGACTTCACACACCTCCAATATATAACTTCAAACACCTCGATTCTGTGACTTCACACACCTCCATTCCATGAAATCATACCCGTCCATTCTGTGACTTCACACACTTCCATTCTTTGACTTCACACACCTCCATTCTGTGACTTCACCCACCTCCATTCTGTGACTTCCCACACCTCCATTCTCCGACTTCACACCCCTCCAATTTGACTTCACATACCTCCATTCTATGACTTCACACACCTCCATTCTGTGACTTCACAAACCTCCATTCTATGATTTCACACACCTCCAATCTATGACTTCACACACCTACATTTTATGACGTCACACACCTCCATTTTGACTTCACACACCTCCATTATGTGACTCCACACACCTCCCTTCTGTGACTTCACACACCTCCATTCTATGACTTCACACACTTCCATTCTATGACTTCAAACACCGCCATTCCGTGACTTCACACACCTGCATTGTGAGTTCACACACCTCCATTCTGTGACCGCACACACCTCCATTCTTCGATTTCACACACATCCATTCTGAGATGTCACACCTCCATTCTATGAAT
Source organism: Megascapheus bottae (assembly GCA_024803745.1). NCBI lineage: Eukaryota > Metazoa > Chordata > Mammalia > Rodentia > Geomyidae > Megascapheus > Megascapheus bottae. Next base: position 142,933 of record JANJXV010000147.1, on the reverse strand, counting down.
TCACACACCTCCATTCTGTGATTTCACACACCTCAATTCTATGACTTCACACAACTCCATTCTGTGACTTCACACATCTCCATTCTGAGTTCACACACCTCCATTCTATGAATTCACACACCTCCATTCTGTGACTTCACAAACCTCCATTCTATGACTTCACACACCTCCAATCTATGACTTCACACACATCCATTTTATGACGTCACACACCTCCATTTTGACTTCTCACACCTCCATTATGTGACTTCACACACCTCTCTTCTGTGACTTCACACACCTCCATTCTATGACTTCACACACCTTCATTGTATGACTTCGCACACCTCCATTCTATGACTTCACACACTTCCATTCTATGATTTCACATACCTTCATACGATGACTTCACACACCTCCATTCTGTGACTTCACACACCTCCATTCTGAGTTCACACACCTCCATTTTGACTTCACACACCTCAATTATGTGACTCCACACACCTCCCTTCTGTGAATTCACACACCTCCATTCTATGACTTCACACACCTTCATTGTATGACTTCACACACCTCCATTCTATGACATCACACACTTATATTCTATGATTTCACATACCTCCAGGCTATGACTTCACACACCTCCATTCTATGATTTCACACACCTCCATTCTATGACTTCACACACCTGCATTTCAGGACATCACACACCTCCATTTTGACTTCACACACCTCAATTCTGTGACTTCACACACCTCCATACTATGAATTTACACACTTCCATTGTGACGTCACACACCTCTATTCTATGAGTTCACACACCTCAATTCTATGACTTCACACACCTCCATTCTGACTTCACACACCGCCATTCTATGACTTCACAGACATCGAATCTGTGACTTCACTCACCTCCAATCTATGACTTCACTCTCCTCCATTTTCTGACTTCTCACACCTCCTTTCTATAACTTCACCCACTTCTATTCTATGACTTCACACCTCCATTCTGACTTCACACACCTCCATTCTGTGACTTCACACACCTCCATTATATGATATCACACACCTCCATTCTATGACTTCACACACCTCCATTCTGACTTCACACACCTCTATTGTATGACTTTGCACACCTCCATTCTGATATCACACACCTCCATTCTATGACTTCACAGACCTCGAATCTGTGACTTCACTCGCCTGCATTCTATGACTTTACATTCCTCCATTCTATGACTTCCAAACCTCTTTCTATGACTTCACACACCTTCATTTTTACTTCAGAAACATCCATTCTATGACTTCACACACCACCATTCTATGACTACACAAACCTCCATTCTGTGCCTTCACAAAACTCCATTCTATGATTTCACACACCTCCATTCTATGACTTCACACACTTCCATTCTATGACTTCACACACCGCCATTCCGTGACTTCACACACCTGCATTGTGAGTTCACACACCACCATTCTGTGATTTCACACACCTCAATTTTATGACTTCACACAACTCCATTCTGTGACTTCACATATCTCCATTCTGAGTTCACACACCTCCATTCTGTGACTTCACACACCTCCATTCTGTGACTTCACACACCTCCATTCTATGACTTCACACACCTCCATTCTGTGACTTCACAAACCTCCATTCTATGATATCACACACCTCCAATCTATGACTTCACACACCTCCATTTTATGACGTCACACACCTCCATTTTGACTTCTCACACCTCCATTATGTGACTTCACACACCTCTCTTCTGTGACTTCACACACTTCCACTCTATGATTTCACATACCTTCATACGATGACTTCACACACCTCCATTCTGTGACTTCACACACCTCCATTCTGAGTTCACACACCGCCATTCTATGACTTCACAAACCTCTATTCTATGATTTCACACACCTCCATTCTATGATTTCTCACACCTCCATTTTAGGACGTCACACACCTCCATTTTGACTTCACACACTTCCATTCTGTGACTTCACACACCTCCATTCTATGACTTCACACACTTCCACTGGGACGTCACACACCTCCATTCTATGAGTTCACACACCTACATTCTATGACTTCACACACCTTCATTCGACTTCACACACCTCCATTCTATGACTTCACAGACCTCGAATCTGTGACTTCACTCACCTCCAATATATGACTTCACACTCCTCCATTCTATGAGTTCCCACACCTCCTTTCTATGACTTCACACCTCCATTCTGACTTCACACACCTCCATTATGTGACTTCACACACCTCCATTATATGACGTCACACAACTCCGTTCTATGACTTCACACACCTCCATTCTATGAATTCATACCCGTCCATTCTGTGACTTCACACACCTCCATTCTTTGACTTCACACACCTCCATTCTGTGACTTCACGAACCTCCATTCTATGACTTCCCACACCTCCATTCTCCGACTTCATACCCCTCCAATTTGATTTCACATACCTCCATTCTGTGACTTCACACACCTCCATTCTGTGACTTCTCAAACCTCCATTCTATGATTTCACACACCTCCAATCTATGACTTCACACACCTACATTTTATGACGTCACACACCCCCATTTTGACTTCACACACCTCCGTTATGTGACTCCACACACCTCCCTTCTCCTTCTATGACTTCACACACCTACATTCTATGACTTCACACACCTTCATTGTATGACTTCACACACCTCCATGCTATGACTTCACACACCTCCATTCTGTGACTTCACACAATTCCATTCTATGACTTCACACACCTCCATTCTGTGACTTCACAAACCTTAATTCTATGATTTCACACACCTCCATTCTATGACTTCACACACCTCCATTCTTTGACTTCACACACCTCCATTCTGTTACTACACACACCTCCATTCTGTGACTTCACACAGCTCCATTATGTGACTTCACACACCTCCATTCTCCAACTTCACACACCTACATTCTATGACTTCACACATCCATTTTGACTTCACACAACTCGAATATATAACTTCAAACACCTCAATTCTGTGACTTCACACACCTCCATTCTATGAATTCACACCCGTCCATTCGGTGACTTCACACACCTCCATTCTTTAACTTCACACCACCATTCTGTGACTTCACCCACCTCCATTCTGTGACTTCCCACACCTCCATTCTCCGACTTCACACCCCTCCAATTTGACTTCACATACCTCCATTCTATGACTTCACACACCTCCATTCTGTGACTTCACAAACCTCCATTCTATGATTTCACACACCTTCAATCTATGACTTCACACAGCAACATTTTATGACGTCACACACCTCCATTTTGACTTCACACACCTCCATTATGTGACTCCACACACCTCCCTTCTGTGAATTCACACACCTCCCTTCTATGCCTTCACACACCTTCATTGTATGACTTCACACACCTCCATTCTATGACTTCACACACTTCCAATCTATGATTTCACATACCTCCATGCTATGACTTCACACACCTCCATTCTGTGACTTCACACACCTCCATTCAATGACTTCACATACCACAATTCTGTGACTTCACAAATCTTCATTCTATGATTTCACACACCTCCATTCTATGACTTCACACACCTCCATTTTGACTTCACACACCTCCATTCTGTGACTTCACACACCTCCATTCTATGACTTCACATACCTCAATTCTGTGACTTCACAAATCTTCATTCTATCATGTCACACACCTCCATTCTAGGACTTCACACACCTCCATTTTGACTTCACACACCTCCATTCTGTGACTTCACACACCTCCATACTATGAATTCACACACTTCCATTGTGACGTCACACAACTCTATTCTATGAGTTCACACACCTCCATTCTATGACTTCACACACCTCCATTCTGTGACTTCACACACCTCCATTATATGATATCACACACCTCCATTCTATGACTTCACACACCTCCATTCTATGACTTCACACACCTCCATTCTGTGACTTCACACACCTCCATTCTATGACTTCACACACCTCCATTCTTTGACTTCCCACACCTCCATTCTGAGTTTACACACCTCCATTCTATGATTTCACACACCTCCATTCTTTGACGTCACACACCTCCATTCTATGACTTCACACAACTTCATTCTTACTTTACAAACATCCATTCTATAACTTCACACACCTCCATTCTATGACTTCAAACACCTCCATTCTGTGACTTCACAAACCTCCATTCTATGACTTCACACACCTCCATTCTTTGAATTCACACACCTCCATTCTATGAGTTCACACACCTCCATTCTGAATTCACACAGCTCCATTCTGTGACTTCTCAAAACTCCATTCTATGATTTCACACACCTCCATGCTATGACTTCACACAACTCCATATATGACTTCACATACCTGCATTCTGACATCACACACCTACATTCTATGACTTCACAGACCTCGAATCTGTGCCTTAACTCACCTGCACTCTATGACTTCACACTCCTCCATTCTATGACCTCACAGACCTCCTTTCTATGACTTCACACACCTCCATTCTTTGACTTAACACACCTCCAATCTGTGACTTCACACACCTCCATTCTGTGACTTCACACAGCTCCATTCTGTGACTTCACACACCTCCATTCTCCGACTTCACACATCCATTTTGACTTCACACACCTCCAATATATAACTTCAAACACCTCAATTCTGTGACTTCACACACCTCCATTCTATGAAATCATACCCGTCCATTCTGTGACTTCACACACCTCCATTCTTTGACTTCACAAACCTCCATTCTGTGACTTCACCCACCTCCATTCTGTGACTTCCCACACCTCCATTCTCCGATTTCACACCCCTCCAATTTGACTTCACATACCTCCATTCTATGACTTCACACACCTCCATTCTGTGACTTCACACACCTCCTTTCTGTGACTTCACAAACCTCCATTCTATGATTTCACACACCTCCAAAGTATGACTTCACACACCTACATTTTATGACGTCACACACCTCCATTTTGACTTCACACACCTCCATTATGTGACTCCACACACCTCGCTTCTGTGACTTCACCCACCTCCATTCTATGACTTCACACACCTCATTCTATGACTTTGCACACCTCCATTCTATGACTTCACACACTTCCATTCTATGATTTCACATACCTTCATACGATGACTTCACACACCTCCATTAGGTGCCTTCACACACCTCCATTCTGACTTCCCACACCTCCATTCTGTGACTTCACACACCTCCATTCTATGACTTCACACACCTCCATTTTATGTCTTCACACACCTCCATTCTATGACTTCACACACCTCCATTCTGTGACTTCACACACCTCCATTCTATGACTTCACACACCTTCATTCTTACTTCAGAAACATACATTCTATGACTTCACACACCTCCATTCTATGACTTCACACACCTACAGTCTTTGACTTCACACACCTCCATACTGTGACTTCCCACAACTCCATTCTGTGACTTCACACACCTCCATTCTGACTTCACACACATCCATTCTGTGACTTCACACACCTCCATTATATGACTTCTCACACCTCCATTCTATGTCTTCACACACCTCCATTCTATGACTTCACACACCTCCATTCTGTGACTTCACACACCTCCATTCTATGACTTCACACACCTTCATTCGTACTTCACAAACATACATTCTATGACTTCTTACACCGCCATTCTATGACTTCACACACCTACATTCTTTGACTTCACACACCTCCATTCTGTGTTCACACACCTCAATTCTGTGACTTCACACACCTCCATTCTGATTTCACACACCTCCATTCTATGACTTCACACACCGACATTCTTTGACTTCACACACCTAAATTTTGAGTTGACACACCTCCATTCTGTGACTTCACACACCTCTATTCTGACCTCACACAGCTCCATTCGATGACTTCACACACCTTCATTCTTACTTTACAAACATCCATTCTATAACTTCACACACCTCCACTCTATGACTTTACACACCTCCATTGTGTGACTTCACATACCTGCATTCTATGACTTCACACACCTCCATTCTGTGACTTCACACACCTCCATTCTATGACTTCACACACTTCCATTGTGACGTCACACACCTCCTTTCTATGAGTTCACACACCTGCATTCTTACTTCACACACGTCCATTCTATGACTTCACACACCTCCATTCTCACTTCACACACCTCTATTCTATGACTTCGCACACATCCATTCTGACATCACACACCTTCATTCTATGACTTCACAGACCTCGAATCTGTGACTTCACTCACCTGCACTCTATGACTTTACACTCCTCCATTCTATGACTTCCCACAACTCTTTCTATGACTTCACACGCCTTCATTTTTACTTCAGAAACATCCATTCTATGACTTCACACACCTCCACTCTATGACTTCACAAACCTCCATTCTGTGACGTCACACACCTCCATTTTGACTTCACACACCTCCATTGTGTGACTCCACACACCTCCCTTCTGTGACTTCACACACCTCCATTCTATGACTTCACACACTTCTATTCTATGACTTCACACACCGCCATTCCGTGACTTCACACACCTGCATTGTGAGTTCACACACCTCCATTCTGTGACCTCACACACCTCCATTCTGCGATTTCACACACCTCCATTCTGAGATGTCACACCTCCATTCTATGAATTCACACACCTCCATTCTGTGATTTCACACACCTCAATTCTATCACTTCACACAACTCCATTCTGTGACTTCACACATCTCCATTCTGAGTTCACACACCTCCATTCTGTGACTTCACACACCTCCATTCTGTGATTTCACACACCTCCATTCTATGACTTCACACACCTCCATTCTGTGACTTCACAAACCTCCATTCTATGATTTCACACACCTCCAATCTATGACTTCACACACCTCCATTTTATGACGTCACACACCTCCATTTTGACTTCTCATACCTCCATTATGTGACTTCACACACCTCTCTTCTGTGACTTCACACACTTCCATTCTATGATTTCACATACTTCATACGATGACTTCACACACCTCCATTCTGTGACTTCACACACCTCCATTCTGAGTTCACACACCTCCATTCTATGACTTCACAAACCTCTATTCTATGATTTCACACACCTCCATTCTATGACTTCTCACATCTCCATTTTAGGACGTCACACACGTCCATTTTGACTTCACACACTTCCATTCTGTGACTTCACACACCTCCATTCTATGACTTCACACACTTCCATTGGGACGTCACACACCTCCATTCTATGCGTTCACACACCTACATTCTATGACTTCACACACCTACATTCGACTTCACACACCTCCATTCTATGACTTCACAGACCTCGAATCTGTGACTTCACTCACCTCCAATCTATGACTTCACACTCCTCCATTCTATGACTTCCCACACCTCCTTTCTATGACTTCACACCTCCATTCTGGCTTCACACACCTCCATTATGTGACTTCACACACCTCCATTATATGACGTCACACAACTCCGTTCTATGACTTCACACACCTCCATTCTATGACTTCACACACCTCCATTCTGTGACTTCACACACCTCCATTCTATGACTTCACACACCTTCATTCTTACTTCACAAACATATATTCTATGAGTTCACACACCTCCATTCTTTGACTTCACACACCTCCATTCTGTGACTTCACACACCTCCATTCTGTGACTTCACACAGCTCCATTTTGTGACTTCACACACCTCCATTCTCCGACTTCACACACCTACATTCTTTGACTTCACACATCCATTTTGACTTCACACAACTCCAATATATAACTTCAAACACCTCAATTCTGTGACTTCACACACCTCCATTCTATGAATTCATACCCGTCCATTTTGTGACTTCACACACCTCCATTTTTGACTTCACACACCTCCATTCTGTGACTTCACCAACCTCCATTCTGTGACTTCCCTCACCTCCATTCTCCGACTTCACACCCCTCCAATTTGACTTCACATACCTCCATTCTATGACTTCACACACCTCCATTCTGTGACTTCACAAACCTCCATTCTATGATTTCACACACCTCCAATCTATGACTTCACACACCTACATTTTATGACGTCACACACCTCCATTTTGACTTCACACACCTCCATTATGTGGCTCCACACACCTCCCTTCTGTGACTTCACACACCTCCATTCTATGACTTCACACACCTTCATTGTATGACTTCACACACCTCCATGCAATGACTTCACACACCTCCATTCTGTGACTTCACACACCTCCATTCTATGACTTCACACACCTCCATTCTGTGACTTCACAAACCTTCATTCTATGATTTCACACACCTCCATTCTATGACTTCACACACCTCCATTCTTTGACTTCACACACCTCCATTCTGTGACTTCACACACCTCCATTCTATGACTTCACACACTTCCATTGTGACGTCACACACCTCCTTTCTATGAGTTCAAACACCTGCATTCTTCCTTCACACACCTCCATTCTATGACTTCACACACCTCCATTCTGACTTCACACACCTCTATTCTATGACTTCGCACACATCCATTCTATGAATTCATACCCGTCCATTCTGTGACTTCACACACCTCCATTCTTTGACTTCACCCACCTCCATTCTGTGACTTCCCACACCTCCATTCTCCGACTTTACACCCCTCCAATTTGACTAAACATACCTCCATTCTATGATTTCACACACCTCCAATCTATGACTTCACACACCTACATTTTATGACGTCACACACCTCCATTTTGACTTCACACACCTCCATTATGTGACTCCACACACCTCCCTTCTGTGAATTCACACACCTCCATTCTATGACTTCACACACTTCCATTCTATGATTTCACATACCTCCATGCTATGACTTCACTCACCTCCATTCTGTGACTTCACACACCTCCATTCTATGACTTCACACACCTCAATTCTGTGACTTCACCACCTTCATTCTATGATTTCACACACTTCCATTATATGACTTCACACACCTCCATTTTAGGACATCACACACCTCCATTTTGACTTCACACACCTCCATTCTGTGACTTCACACACCTCCATACTATGAATTCACACACTTCCATTGTGACGTCACACACCTCTATTCTATGAGTTCACACACCTCCATTCTCTGATTTCACACGTCCATTCTGACTTCACACACCTCCATTCTTTGACTTCACAGACCTCGAATCTGTGACTTCACTCACCTCCACTCTAGGACTTCACACTCCTCCATTCCCTGACTTCCCACACCTCCTTTCTATGACTTCACCCACCTCTATTCTATGACTTCACACCTCCATTCTGACTTCACACACCTCCATTCTGTGACTTCACACACCTCCATTATATGATATCACACACCTCCATTCTATGACTTCACACACCTCCATTATATGATATCACACACCTCCATTCTATGACTTCACACACCTCCATTCTATGACTTCACACACCTCCATTCTGTGACTTCACACACCTCCATTCTATGACTTCACACACATCAATTCTTTGACTTCCCACACCTCCATTCTGAGTTTACACAACTCCATTCTATGATTTCACACACCTCCATTCTTTGACGTCACACACCTCCATTCTATGACTTCACACAACTTCATTCTTACTTTACAAACATCCATTCTATAATTTCACACACCTCCATTCTATGACTTCAAACACCTCCATTCTGTGACTTCACAAACTTCCATTCTATGACTTCACACACCTCCATTCTGTGACTTCACACACCTCCATTCTATGAGTTCACACACCTCCATTCTGAATTCACACAGCTCCATTCTGTGACTTCACACACCTCCATTCTGAATTCACACAGCTCCATTCTGTGACTTCTCAAAACTCCATTCTATGATTTCACACACCTCCATACTATGACTTCACACAACTCCATCTATGACTTCACATACCTGCATTCTGACATCACACACCTACATTCTATGACTTCACAGACCTAGAATCTGTGACTTAACTCACCTGCACTCTATGACTTCATACTCCTCCATTCTATGACTTCACAGACCTCCTTCTATGACTTCACACACCTCCATTCTTTGATTTCACACAACTCCATTCCATGACTTCACACACATCCATTCTATGACTTCACACACCTCCATTCTATGAGTTCACACACCTCCATTCTTTGACTTCACACACCTCCATTTTGACTTCACACACCACCATTTTGATTTCACACACCTCCATTCTGTGACTTCACACACCTCAATTCTTTGAATTCACACACCTCCGTTTTGACTTCACACACTTCCATTCTGGGACTTCACACACCTCCATTCTGTGACTTCACACACCACCATTGTTTGACTTCACACACCTCCATTCTTTGACTTCACACACCTCCATTCCACGACTTCACACAACTCCATTCTATGAGTTCAGAAACATCCATTCTATGAATTCACACACCTCCATTCTATGACTTCAAAAACCTCTATTCTGTGACTTCACACACCTCCATTCTGAGTTCACACACCTCCATTCATTGACTTCACACACCTCCATTCTGACTTCACGCACCTCCATTCTATGACTTGACACACTTCCATTCGATGACTTCGCACACCTCCATTCTGTGACTTCACACACCTCCACTCTGTGACTTCACACACCTTCATTCTATGACTTCACACACCTCCATTCTATGACTTCACACACCTCTATTCTATGATTTCACACATCCATTTTGACTTCACACACATAAAATATATGACTTCAAACACCTCAATTCTGTGACTTCACACACCTCCATTCTATGACTTCATACCCGTCCATTCTGTGACTTCACACACCTCCATTCTATGACTTCACACACCTCCATTCTGTGACTTCACCCACCTCAATTCTGTGACTTCACACACCTCTATTCTCCGACTTCACACCCCTCCAATTTGACTTCACATACCTCCATTCTATGAATTCACAAACCTCCATTCTGTGACGTCACACAACTCCATTCTGTGACTTCACAAACCTCCATTCTATAATTTCACACACCTCCATTTTGACTTCACACACCTACATTCTGTGAGTTCACACACCTCCATTTGTGACTTCACACAACACCATTTTGATTTCACACACCTCCATTCTATGACTTCACACACCTCCGTTTTGCCTTCACACACTTCCATTCTGGGACTTCACACACCTCCATTCTGTGACTTCACACACCACCATTGTTTGACTTCACACACCTCCATTCTTTGACTTCACACACCTCCATTCCACGACTTCCCACAACTCCATTCTATGAGTTCACACACCTCCATTCTATGACTTCAAAAACCTCTATTCTGTGACTTCACACACCTCCATTCTGAGTTCACACGCCTCCATTCATTGACTTCACACACCTCCATTCTGACTTCATGCATCTCCATTCTATGACTTTACACACAGCCATTCTATGACTTCACACACCTCCATTCTGTGACTTCACACACCTCCATTCTGTGACTTCACACACCTTCATTCTATGACTTCACACACCTCCATTCTATGACTTCACACACATCTATTCTATGATTTCACACATCCATTTTGACTTCACACACATAAAATATATGACTTCAAACACCTCAATTCTGTGACTTCACACACCTCCATTCTATGACTTCATACCCGTCCATTCTGTGAATTCACACACCTCCATTATATGACTTCACCCACCTCCATTCTGTGACTTCACACACCTCTATTCTCCGACATCACACCCCTCCAATTTGACTTCACATACCTCCATTCTATGACTTCAAAAACCTCCATTCTGTGACGTCACACAACTCCATTCTGTGACTTCACAAACCTCCATTCTACAATTTCACACACCTCCAGTTTATGACGTCACACACCTCCATTTTGACTTCACACACCTCCATTATGTGACTTCACACACCTCCCTTCTGTGTCTTCACACACCTCCATTCTATGACTTCACACAACTTCATTCTGTGACTTCACACACCTCCATTCTATGACTTCACAAACTTCCATTCTATGATTTCACATACCTCCATGCTGTAACTTCTCACACCTCCATTCTGTGACTTCACACACCTCCATTCTGAGTTCACACACCTCCATTCTGTGACTTCACAAACCTCCATTCTATGATTTCACACAGCTCCATTCTATGACTTCACACAGCTCCATTTTATGAAGTCACACACCTCCATTTTGCCTTCTCACACCTCCATTCCGTGACTTCACACACCTCCATTCTATGACTTCACACACTTCCTTTGTGACGTCACACACCTCCATTCTATGAGTTCACACACCTCCATTCTATGACTTCACACACCTCCTTTCTGACTTCACACACCTCCATTCTATGACTTCAGAGACCTCGAATATGTGAATTCACTCACCTCCACTCTAGGACTTCACACTCCTCCATTCTATGACTTCACACACCTCCATTCTGTGACTTCACACACCTCCATTGCATGACTTCACACACTTCCATTGTGACGTCACTCACCTCCATTCTATGAGTTCACACACCTTCGTTATGACTTCAAACACCTACATTCTATGACTTCACACACCTCCATTCTGTATTCACACAGCTCCATTCTGTGACTTCACAAAACTCCATTCTATGATTTCACACACCTCCATACTATGTCTTCACACACCTCCAATCTATGACTTCACACACCTCCATTCTGTGACTTCACACACCTCCATTCTATGACTTCACACACCTTCATTCTTACTTCACAAACATACACTCTATGACTTCACACACCTACATTCTTTGACTTCACAAACCTCCATTCTGTGTTCACACACCTCAATTCTGAGACTTCACACACCTCCATTCTGACTTCACACACCTCCATTCTATGACTTCACACACCTCCATTCTGACTTCACACACCTCTATTTTATGACTTCGCACACCTCCATTCTGATATCACACACCTCCATTCTATGACTTCACAGACCTCGAATCTGTGACTTCACTCGCCTGCATTGTATGACTTTACACTCCTCCATTCTATGACTTCCCACACCTCTTACTATGACTTCACACACCTTCATTTTTACTTCAGAAACATCCATTCTATGACTTCACACACCTCCATTCTATGACTTCACAAACTTCCATTCTGTGACATCACACACCTCCATTGTGAGTTCACACAACTCCATTCGTTGACTTCAGACATCTCCATTCTGACTTCACACACCTCCATTCTATGACTTCACACACTTCCATTCTATGACTTCACACACCTCTATTCTGTGACTTCACAAACCTCCATTCTGAGTTCACACACCTCCATTCTGTGACTTCACACACCTCTATTCTGTGACTTCACACACCTCCATTGTGTGACTTCACACACTTCCATTTTATGACTTCATAAAACTCCCTTTTATAATTTCTCACACCTCCATTCTGTGACTTCACACACCTCCATTCTATGACCTCACACACCCTCATTCTATGATTTCACACACCTCCATTCTATGATTTCACACATCCATTTTGACTTCATACACGTGTAATATATGACTTCAAACACCTCAATTCTGTGACTTCACACACCTTCATTCTATGACTTCATACCGTCCATTCTGTGACTTCAAACACCTCCATTCTATGACTTCACACACTTCCATTCCATGACTTCACACACCTCCATTTTATAACTTCACACACCTCCATTCTATGGTTTCACACACCTCCATTATGAGTTTACACACCTCCATTCTATGACTTCACACACTTCCATTGTGACGTCACTCACCTCCATTCTATGAGTTCACACACCTACGTTCTGACTTCAAACACCTACATTCTATGACTTCACACACCTCCATTCTGTATTCACACAGCTCCATTCTGTGACTTCACAAAACTCCATTCTATGATTTCACACACCTTCATACTATGACTTCACACAACTCCATCTATGACTTCACACACCTGCATTCTGACATCACACACCTCCATTCTATGACTTCACAGATTTCGAATCTGTGACTTCACTCACCTGCACTCTATGACTTCACACTCCTAATTCTATGACTTTCCACACCTCCTTTCTATGACTTCACCACCTCCAATCTATGACTACACACCTCCATTCAGACTTCACACACCTTCATTCTGTGAATTCACACACCTCCATTCTATGTGCTCACATACCTCCATTCTATTACTTCACACACCTTCATTCTTACTTCAGAAACATCCATTCTATGACTTCACACAACCCCATTCTATGACTTCACAAACCTCCATTCTGTGACTTCACACACCTCCATTCTGAGTTCACACAACTTCATTCGGTGACATCACACACCTCCATTCTGACTTCACACACCTCCATTCTATGACTTCACACACTTCCATTCTATGACTTCACACACCTCCATTCTGTGACTTCACACACCTCCATTCTGTGTTCACACACCTCCATTCTATGACTTCACACACTTCCATTCTATGACTTCACACACCTCTATTCTGTGACTTCACAAACCTCCATTCTGAGGTCACACACCTCCATTCTGTGACTACACACACCTCCATTCTGTGACTTCACACACCTCCATTGTGTGACTTCACACACTTCCATTCTATGACTTCATAAACCTCCCTTTTATAATTTCACACACCTCCATTCTTTGACTTCACACACCTCCATTCTATGACCTCACACACCCTCATTCTATGATTTCACACACCTCCATTCTATGATTTCACACATCCATTTTGACTTCACACACCTCTAATATATGACTTCAAACACCTCAATTCTGTGACTTCACACACCTCCATTCTATGAATTCGTACCGTCCATTCTGTGACATCAAACACCTCCATTCTATGACTTCACACACCTCAATTCTTTGACTTCACACACCTCCATTCTGTGACTTCACACACTTCCATTGTGACGTCACACACCTACATTCTATGAGTTCACACACCTCCATTCTGAGTTCACACACCTCCATTCTGTGACTTCACAAACCTCTATTTTATGATTTCACACAGCTCCATTCTATGACTTCACACAGCTCCATTTTATGAAGTCACACACCTCCATTTTGACTTCTCACACCTCCATTCCGAGACTTCACACACCTCCATTCTATGACTTCACACACTTCCTTTGTGACGTCTCACACCTCCATTCTATGAGTTCACACACCTCCATTCTATGACTTCACATACCTCCATTCTGACTTTACACACCTCCATTCTATGACTTCAGAGACCTCGAATATTTGACTTCACTCACCTCCACTCTAGGACTTCACACTCCTCCATTCTATGACTTCACAAACCTCCATTCTGTGAGTTCACACACCTGCATTGCATGACTTCACACACTTCCATTGTGACGTCACTCACCTCCATTCTATGAGTTCACACACCTCCGTTCTGACTTCAAACACCTACATTCTATGACTTCACACACCTCCATTCTGTATTCACACAGCTCCATTCTGTGACTTCACAAAACTCCATTCTATGATTTCACACACCTCCATACTATGACTTCACACAACTCCATCTATGACTTCACACACCTGCATTCTGACATCACACACCTCCATTCTATGACTTCACAGATCTCGAATCTGTGACTTCACTCACCTGCACTCTATGACTTCACACTCCTAATTCTATGACTTTCCACACCTCCTTTCTATGACTTCACCACCTCCAATCTATGACTACACACCTCCATTCAGACTTCACACACCTTCATTCTGTGAATTCACACACCTCCATTCTATGTGCTCACATACCTCCATTCTATTACTTCACACACCTTCATTCTTACTTCAGAAACATCCATTCTATGACTTCACACAACCCCATTCTATGACTTCACAAACCTCCATTCTGTGACTTCACACACCTCCATTCTGAGTTCACACAACTTCATTCGGTGACATCACACACCTCCATTCTGACTTCACACACCTCCATTCTATGACTTCACACACTTCCATTCTATGACTTCACACACCTCCATTCTGTGACTTCACACACCTCCATTCTGTGTTCACACACCTCCATTCTATGACTTCACACACTTCCATTCTATGACTTCACACACCTCTATTCTGTGACTTCACAAACCTCCATTCTGAGGTCACACACCTCCATTCTGTGACTTCACACACCTCCATTCTGTGACTTCACACACCTCCATTGTGTGACTTCACACACTTCCATTCTATGACTTCATAAACCTCCCTTTTATAATTTCACACACCTCCATTCTTTGACTTCACACACCTCCATTCTATGACCTCACACACCCTCATTCTATGATTTCCCACACCTCCATTCTATGATTTCACACATCCATTTTGACTTCACACACCTCTAATATATGACTTCAAACACCTCAATTCTGTGACTTCACACACCTCCATTCTATGAATTCGTACCGTCAATTCTGTGACTTCAAACACCTCCATTCTATGACTTCACACACCTCAATTCTTTGACTTCACACACCTCCATTCTGTGACTTCACACACTTCCATTGTGACATCACACACCTACATTCTATGAGTTCACACACCTCCATTCTGAGTTCACACACCTCCATTCTGTGACTTCACAAACCTCTATTTTATGATTTCACACAGCTCCATTCTATGACTTCACACAGCTCCATTTTATGAAGTCACACACCTCCATTTTGACTTCTCACACCTCCATTCCGAGACTTCACACACCTCCATTCTATGACTTCACACACTTCCTTTGTGACGTCACACACCTCCATGCTATGAGTTCACACACCTCCATTCTATGACTTCACACACCTCCATTCTGACTTTACACACCTCCATTCTATGACTTCAGAGACCTCGAATATGTGACTTCACTCACCTCCACTCTAGGACTTCACACTCCTCCATTCTATGACTTCACAAACCTCCATTCTGTGACTTCACACACCTGCATTGCATGACTTCACACACTTCCATTGTGACGTCACTCACATCCATTCTATGAGTTCACACACCTCCGTTCTGACTTCAAACACCTACATTCTATGACTTCACACACCTCCATTCTGTATTCACACAGCTCCATTCTGTGACTTCACAAAACTCCATTCTATGATTTCACACACCTCCATACTATGACTTCACACAACTCCATCTATGACTTCACACACCTGCATTCTGACATCACACACCTCCATTCTATGACTTCACAGATCTCGAATCTGTGACTTCACTCACCTGCACTCTATGACTTCACACTCCTAATTCTATGACTTTCCACACCTCCTTTCTATGACTTCACCACCTCCAATCTATGACTACACACCTCCATTCAGACTTCACACACCTTCATTCTGTGAATTCACACACCTCCATTCTATGTGCTCACATACCTCCATTCTATTACTTCACACACCTTCATTCTTACTTCAGAAACATCCATTCTATGACTTCACACAACCCCATTCTATGACTTCACAAACCTCCATTCTGTGACTTCACACACCTCCATTCTGAGTTCACACAACTTCATTCGGTGACATCACACACCTCCATTCTGACTTCACACACCTCCATTCTATGACTTCACACACTTCCATTCTATGACTTCACACACCTCCATTCTGTGACTTCACACACCTCCATTCTGTGTTCACACACCTCCATTCTATGACTTCACACACTTCCATTCTATGACTTCACACACCTCTATTCTGTGACTTCACAAACCTCCATTCTGAGGTCACACACCTCCATTCTGTGACTTCACACACCTCCATTCTGTGACTTCACACACCTCCATTGTGTGACTTCACACACTTCCATTCTATGACTTCATAAACCTCCCTTTTATAATTTCACACACCTCCATTCTTTGACTTCACACACCTCCATTCTATGACCTCACACACCCTCATTCTATGATTTCCCACACCTCCATTCTATGATTTCACACATCCATTTTGACTTCACACACCTCTAATATATGACTTCAAACACCTCAATTCTGTGACTTCACACACCTCCATTCTATGAATTCGTACCGTCCATTCTGTGACTTCAAACACCTCCATTCTATGACTTCACACACCTCAATTCTTTGACTTCACACACCTCCATTCTGTGACTTCACACACTTCCATTGTGACATCACACACCTACATTCTATGAGTTCACACACCTCCATTCTTAGTTCACACACCTCCATTCTGTGACTTCACAAACCTCTATTTTATGATTTCACACAGCTCCATTCTATGACTTCACACAGCTCCATTTTATGAAGTCACACACCTCCATTTTGACTTCTCACAACTCCATTCCGAGACTTCACACACCTCCATTCTATGACTTCACACACTTCCTTTGTGACGTCTCACACCTCCATTCTATGAGTTCACACACCTCCATTCTATGACTTCACATACCTCCATTCTGACTTTACACACCTCCATTCTATGACTTCAGAGACCTCGAATATTTGACTTCACTCACCTCCACTCTAGGACTTCACACTCCTCCATTCTATGACTTCACAAACCTCCATTCTGTGAGTTCACACACCTGCATTGCATGACTTCACACACTTCCATTGTGACGTCACTCACCTCCATTCTATGAGTTCACACACCTCCGTTCTGACTTCAAACACCTACATTCTATGACTTCACACACCTCCATTCTGTATTCACACAGCTCCATTCTGTGACTTCACAAAACTCCATTCTATGATTTCACACACCTCCATACTATGACTTCACACAACTCCATCTATGACTTCACACACCTGCATTCTGACATCACACACCTCCATTCTATGACTTCACAGATCTCGAATCTGTGACTTCACTCACCTGCACTCTATGACTTCACACTCCTAATTCTATGACTTTCCACACCTCCTTTCTATGACTTCACCACCTCCAATCTATGACTACACACCTCCATTCAGACTTCACACACCTTCATTCTGTGAATTCACACACCTCCATTCTATGTGCTCACATACCTCCATTCTATTACTTCACACACCTTCATTCTTACTTCAGAAACATCCATTCTATGACTTCACACAACCCCATTCTATGACTTCACAAACCTCCATTCTGTGACTTCACACACCTCCATTCTGAGTTCACACAACTTCATTCGGTGACATCACACACCTCCATTCTGACTTCACACACCTCCATTCTATGACTTCACACACTTCCATTCTATGACTTCACACACCTCCATTCTGTGACTTCACACACCTCCATTCTGTGTTCACACACCTCCATTCTATGACTTCACACACTTCCATTCTATGACTTCACACACCTCTATTCTGTGACTTCACAAACCTCCATTCTGAGGTCACACACCTCCATTCTGTGACTTCACACACCTCCATTCTGTGACTTCACACACCTCCATTGTGTGACTTCACACACTTCCATTCTATGACTTCATAAACCTCCCTTTTATAATTTCACACACCTCCATTCTTTGACTTCACACACCTCCATTCTATGACCTCACACACCCTCATTCTATGATTTCCCACACCTCCATTCTATGATTTCACACATCCATTTTGACTTCACACACCTCTAATATATGACTTCAAACACCTCAATTCTGTGACTTCACACACCTCCATTCTATGAATTCGTACCGTCCATTCTGTGACTTCAAACACCTCCATTCTATGACTTCACACACCTCAATTCTTTGACTTCACACACCTCCATTCTGTGACTTCACACACTTCCATTGTGACATCACACACCTACATTCTATGAGTTCACACACCTCCATTCTGAGTTCACACACCTCCATTCTGTGACTTCACAAACCTCTATTTTATGATTTCACACAGCTCCATTCTATGACTTCACACAGCTCCATTTTATGAAGTCACACACCTCCATTTTGACTTCTCACACCTCCATTCCGAGACTTCACACACCTCCATTCTATGACTTCACACACTTCCTTTGTGACGTCACACACCTCCATGCTATGAGTTCACACACCTCCATTCTATGACTTCACACACCTCCATTCTGACTTTACACACCTCCATTCTATGACTTCAGAGACCTCGAATATGTGACTTCACTCACCTCCACTCTAGGACTTCACACTCCTCCATTCTATGACTTCACAAACCTCCATTCTGTGACTTCACACACCTGCATTGCATGACTTCACACACTTCCATTGTGACGTCACTCACATCCATTCTATGAGTTCACACACCTCCGTTCTGACTTCAAACACCTACATTCTATGACTTCACACACCTCCATTCTGTATTCACACAGCTCCATTCTGTGACTTCACAAAACTCCATTCTATGATTTCACACACCTCCATACTATGACTTCACACAACTCCATCTATGACTTCACACACCTGCATTCTGACATCACACACCTCCATTCTATGACTTCACAGATCTCGAATCTGTGACTTCACTCACCTGCACTCTATGACTTCACACTCCTAATTCTATGACTTTCCACACCTCCTTTCTATGACTTCACCACCTCCAATCTATGACTACACACCTCCATTCAGACTTCACACACCTTCATTCTGTGAATTCACACACCTCCATTCTATGTGCTCACATACCTCCATTCTATTACTTCACACACCTTCATTCTTACTTCAGAAACATCCATTCTATGACTTCACACAACCCCATTCTATGACTTCACAAACCTCCATTCTGTGACTTCACACACCTCCATTCTGAGTTCACACAACTTCATTCGGTGACATCACACACCTCCATTCTGACTTCACACACCTCCATTCTATGACTTCACACACTTCCATTCTATGACTTCACACACCTCCATTCTGTGACTTCACACACCTCCATTCTGTGTTCACACACCTCCATTCTATGACTTCACACACTTCCATTCTATGACTTCACACACCTCTATTCTGTGACTTCACAAACCTCCATTCTGAGGTCACACACCTCCATTCTGTGACTTCACACACCTCCATTCTGTGACTTCACACACCTCCATTGTGTGACTTCACACACTTCCATTCTATGACTTCATAAACCTCCCTTTTATAATTTCACACACCTCCATTCTTTGACTTCACACACCTCCATTCTATGACCTCACACACCCTCATTCTATGATTTCCCACACCTCCATTCTATGATTTCACACATCCATTTTGACTTCACACACCTCTAATATATGACTTCAAACACCTCAATTCTGTGACTTCACACACCTCCATTCTATGAATTCGTACCGTCCATTCTGTGACTTCAAACACCTCCATTCTATGACTTCACACACCTCAATTCTTTGACTTCACACACCTCCATTCTGTGACTTCACACACTTCCATTGTGACATCACACACCTACATTCTATGAGTTCACACACCTCCATTCTTAGTTCACACACCTCCATTCTGTGACTTCACAAACCTCTATTTTATGATTTCACACAGCTCCATTCTATGACTTCACACAGCTCCATTTTATGAAGTCACACACCTCCATTTTGACTTCTCACACCTCCATTCCGAGACTTCACACACCTCCATTCTATGACTTCACACACTTCCTTTGTGACGTCACACACCTCCATGCTATGAGTTCACACACCTCCATTCTATGACTTCACACACCTCCATTCTGACTTTACACACCTCCATTCTATGACTTCAGAGACCTCGAATATGTGACTTCACTCACCTCCACTCTAGGACTTCACACTCCTCCATTCTATGACTTCACAAACCTCCATTCTGTGAGTTCACACACCTGCATTGCATGACTTCACACACTTCCATTGTGACGTCACTCACCTCCATTCTATGAGTTCACACACCTCCGTTCTGACTTCAAACACCTACATTCTACAACTTCACACACCTCCATTCTGTATTCACACAGCTCCATTCTGTGACTTCACAAAACTCCATTCTATGATTTCACACACCTCCATACTATGTCTTCACACAACTCCAATCTATGACTTCACACACCTCCATTCTGTGACTTCACACACCTCCATTCTATGACTTCACACACCTTCATTCTTACTTCACAAACATATATTCTATGACTTCACACACCTCTATTCTATGACTTCACACACCTACATTCTTTGACTTCACAAACCTCCATTCTGTGTTCACACACCTCAATTCTTAGACTTCACACACCTCCATTCTGACTTCACACACCTCCATTCTATGACTTCACACACCTCTATTCTATGACTTCACACACTTCCATTGTGACGTCACACACCTCCATTCTATGAGTTCACACACCTCCATTCTGACTTCACACACCTCCATTCTATGACTTCACACACCTCCATTCTGACTTCACACACCTCTATTTTATGCCGTCGCACACCTCCATTCTGATATCACACACCTCCATTCTATGACTTCACAGACCTCGAATCTGTGACTTCACTCGCCTGCATTCTATGACTTTACACTCCTCCATTCTATGACTTCCCACACCTCTTTCTATGACTTCACAAACCTCCATTCTGTGACATCACACACCTCCATTGTGAGTTCACACAACTCCATTCGTTGACTTCACACATCTCCATTCTGACTTCACACACCTCCATTCAATGACTTCACACACTTCCATTCTATGACTTCACATACCTCTATTCTGTGACTTCACAAACCTCCATTCTGAGTTCACACACCTCCATTCTGTGACTTCACACACCTCTATTCTGTGACTTCACACACCTCCATTGTGTGACTTCACACACTTCCATTCTATGACTTCATAAACCTCCCTTTTATAATTTCTCACACCTCCATTCTGTGACTTCACACACCTCCATTCTATGACCTCACACACCCTCATTCTGTGATTTCACACACCTCCATTCTATGATTTCACACATCCATTTTGACTTCATACACCTCTAATATATGACTTCAAACACCTCAATTCTGTGACTTCACACACCTTCATTCTATGACTTCATACCGTCCATTCTGTGACTTCAAACACCTCCATTCTATGACTTCACACACTTCCATTCCATGACTTCACACACCTCCATTTTATAACTTCACACACCTCCATTCTATGATTTCGCACACCTCCATTATGAGTTTACACACCTCCATTCTATGACTTCACACACTTCCATTGTGACGTCACTCACCTCCATTCTATGAGTTCACACACCTCCGTTCTGACTTCAAACACCTACATTCTATGACTTCACACACCTCCATTCTGTATTCACACAGCTCCATTCTGTGACTTCATAATACTCCATTCTGTGATTTCACACACCTCCATACTATGACTTCACACAAATCCATCTATGACTTCACACACCTGCATTCTGACATCACACACCTCCATTCTATGACTTCACAGATCTCGAATCTGTGACTTCACTCACCTGCACTCTATGACTTCTCACTCCTAATTCTATGACTTTCCACACCTCCTTTCTATGACTTCACCACCTCCAATCTATGACTACACACCTCCATTCTGACTTCACACACCTTCATTCTGTGAATTCACACACCTCCATTCTATGTGCTCACATACCTCCATTCTATTACTTCACACACCTTCATTCTTACTTCAGAAACATCCATTCTATGACTTCACACAACCCCATTCTATGACTACACAAACCTCCATTCTGTGACTTCACACACCTCCATTCTGAGTTCACACAACTTCATTCGGTGACTTCACACACCTCCATTCTGACTTCACACACCTCCATTCTATGACTTCACACACCTCTATTCTATGACGTCACACACCTACATTCTTTGACTTCACAAACCTCCATTCTGTGTTCACACACCTCAATTCTGTGACTTCACACACCTCCATTCTGTCTTCACACACCTCCATTCTATGACTTCACACACCTCCATTGTATGACTTCACACACTTCCATTGTGACGTCACACACGTCCATTCTATGAGTTCACACACCTCCATTCTGACTTCACACACCTGCATTCTATGACTTCACACACCTCCATTCTGACTTCACACACCTCTATTCTATGACTTTGCACACCTCCATTCTGATATCACACACCTCCATTCTATGACTTCACAGACCTCGAATCTGTGACTTCACTACCCTGCATTCTATGACTTTACATTCCTCCATTCTATGACTTCACAAACCTCCATTCTGTGACTTCACACATATCCATTCTGAGTTCACACAACTCCATTCGGTGACTTCACACATCTCCATTCTGACTTCACACACCTCCGTTCTATGCCTTCACACACTTCCATTCTATGACTTCACACACCTCTATTCTGTGACTTTACAAACCTCCATTCTGAGGTCACACACCTCCATTCTGTGACTTCACACACCTCCATTCT
Source organism: Megascapheus bottae (assembly GCA_024803745.1). Lineage (NCBI taxonomy): Eukaryota > Metazoa > Chordata > Mammalia > Rodentia > Geomyidae > Megascapheus > Megascapheus bottae. The sequence goes on along the minus strand of JANJXV010000147.1, from coordinate 118,393 downwards.
GTGACTTCACACACCTCCATTGTGTGACTTCACACACTTCCATTCTATGACTTCATAAACCTCCCTTTTATAATTTCACACACCTCCATTCTTTGACTTCACACACCTCCATTCTATGCCCTCACACACCCTCATTCTATGATTTCACACACCTCCATTCTATGATTTCACACATCCATTTTGACTTCACACACCTCTAATATATGACTTCAAACACCTCAATTCTGTGACTTCACACACCTCCATTCTATGACTTCGTACCGTCCATTCTGTGACTTCAAACACCTCCATTCTATGACTTCACACACCTCCATTCTTTGACTTCACACACCTCCATTCTATGATTTCACACACCTCCATTCTATGACTTCACACACCTCCATTCTGAGTTTACACACCTCCATTCTATGACTTCACAGACCTCCAATTTTTGACGTCACACCTTTATTCTATGACTTTATACAACTTCATTCTTACTTTACAAACATCCATTCTATAACTTCACACACCTCCATTCTATGACTTCAACAGCTCCATTCTGTGATTTCACACACCTCCATTCTATGATTTCACACACCTCCATTCTGTGACTTCACACACCTCCATTGCATGGCTTCACACACTTCCATTGTGACGTCACTCACCTCCATTCTATGAGTTCACACACCTCCGTTCTGACTTCAAACACCTACATTCTATGACTTCACACACCTCCTTTCTGTATTCACACAGCTCCATTCTGTGACTTCACAAAACTCCATTCTATGATTTCACACACCTCCATACTATGACTTCACACAACTCCATCTATGACTTCACACACCTGCATTCTGATATCACACACCTCCATTCTATGACTTCACAGACCTCGAATCTGTGACTTCACTCACCTGCACTCTATGATTTCACACTCCTCCATTCTATGACTTTCCACACCTCCTTTCTATGACTTCACCACCTCCAATCTATGACTACACACCTCCATTCTGACTTCACACACCTTCATTCTGTGAATTCACACACCTCCATAATATGTGTTCACATACCTCCATTCTATGACCTCAGACACCTTCATTCTTACTTCAGAAACATCCATTCTATGTCTTCACACAACCCATTCTATGACTTCACAAACCTCCATTCTGTGATTTCACACACCTCCATTCTGAGTTCACACAACTCCATTCGGTGACTTCACACACCACCATTCTGACGTCACACACCTCCATTCTATGACTTCACACACTTCCATTCTATGACTTCACACACCTCCATTCTGTGACTTCACACACCTCCATTCTGTGTTCACACACCTCCATTCTGTGACTTCACACACCTCCATTCTGTGACTTCACACACCTCCATTCTATGACTTCACAAACTTCCATTCTATGACTTCACACACCTCCATTCTATGACTTCACACACCTCCATTCTGTGACTTCACACACCTCCATTCTATGACCTCACGCACCCTCATTCTATGGTTTCACACACCTCCATTCTATGAATTCACACATCCATTTTGACTTTACACACCTCCAATATATGACTTCAAACACCTCAATTCTGTGACTTCACACACCTCCATTCTATGAATTCACACATCCATTTTGACTTCACACACCTCCTATATATGACTTCAAACACCTCAATTATGTGACTTCACACACCTCCATTCTGTGACTTCCCACACCTCCATTCTGTGACTTCACACACCTCCATTCTATGACTTCACACACCTCTATTCTGACTTCACACACCTCCATTCTGTGACTTCACACACCTCCATTCTGACTTCACACACCTCCATTCTATGACTTCGCACACCTCTATTCTGACTTCACACACCTCCATTCTGTGACTTCACACACCTCCCTTCGATGACTTCACACACCTACATTCTTTGACTTCACACACAACCATTTTGACTTCACACCTCCATTCTGTGACTTCACACACTTACATTTGTGACTTCTCACACCACGTTTTTGACTTCACACATCTCCATTCTGTGACTTCACACACCTCCATTCTGTGACTTCACACACCTCCCTTCCGTGACTTCACCCACCTCCATGCTATGACTTCACACACCTCCATTCTAAGACTTCACACACTTCCATTCTATGACTTCACACACCTCCATTCTATGACTTCACACACCTCCATTCTATGACTTCCCACACCTGCATTCTGAGTTCACACACCTCCCTTGTATGACTTCACACATCTTCTTTCTGTAACTTCCCACACTTCCAATGTTTGACTTCACAAACCTCCATTCCATGACTTCACACACCTCCATTCTATGAGTTCACACACCTCCATTCTTTGACTTCACACACCTCCATTTTGACTTCACACACCTACATTCTGTGACTTCACACACCTCCATTCTTGACTTCACACACCTCCGTTTTGACTTCACACACTTCCATTCTGTGACTTCACACACCTCCATTCTGAGTTCACACACATCCATTTTGTGACTTCAGAAACCTCTATTCTATGATTTCACACACCTCCATTTTAGGACGTCACACACCTCCATTTTGACTTCACACACTTTCATTCTGTGACTTCACACACCTCCATTCTATGATTTCACATACCTTCATGCGATGACTTAACACACCTCCATTCTGTGACTTCACACACCTCCATACTACGAATTTACACACTTCCATTGTGACGTCACACACCTCTATTCTATGAGTTCACACACCTCCATTCTATGACTTCACACACCTCCATTCTGACTTCACACACCTCCATTCTATGACTTCAAAGACCTCGAATCTGTGACTTCACTCACCTCCACTCTATGACTTCACTCTCCTCCATTCTCTGACTTCCCACACCTCCTTTCTATGACTTCACCCACCTCTATTCTATGACTTCACACCTCCATTCTGACTTCACACACCTCCATTCTGTGACTTCACACACCTCCATTATATGATATCACACACCTCCATTCTATGACTTCACACACCTCCATTCTATGACTTCACACACCTCCATTCTGTGACTTCACACACCTCCATTCTATGACTTCACACACCTTCATTCTTACTTCACAAACATATATTCTATGACTTCACACACCTCCATTCTTTGACTTCACACACCTCCATTCTTTGACTTCACACACCTCCATTCTGTGACTTCACACACCTCCATTCTATGACTTCACACACCTCAATTCTGTGACTTCACAAACCTTCATTCTATGATTTCACAAACCTCCATTCTATGACTTCACACACCTCCATTTTAGGACATCACACACCTCCATTTTGACTTCACACACCTCAATTCTGTGACTTCACACACCTCCATTATATGATATCACACACCTCCATTCTATGCCTTCACACACCTCCATTCTATGACTTCACACACCTCCATTCTGTGACTTCACCCACCTCCATTCTATGAGTTCAAACACCTCCATTCTGACTTCACACACCTCCATTCTATGACTTCACACACCTCCATTCTGACTTCACACACCTCTATTGTATGACTTCGCACACCTCCATTCTGACATCACACACCTCCATTCTATGACTTCACAGACCTCGAATCTCTGACTTCACTCGCCTGCATTCTATGACTTTACATTCCTCCATTCTATGACTTCCCAAACCTCTTTCTATGACTTCACACACCTTCATTTTTACTTCAGAAACATCCATTCTATGACTTCACACACCTCCATTCTATGACTTCACAAACCTCCATTCTGTGACTTCACAAAACTCCATTCTATGATTTCACACACCTCCATTCTATGACTTCACACACTTCCATTCTATGACTTCACACACCGCCATTCCCTGACTTCACACACCTGCATTGTGAGTTCACACACCTCTATTCTGTGACCTCACACACCTCCATTCTGCGATTTCACACACCTCCATTCTGAGATGTCACACCTCCATTCTATGAATTCACACCCCTCCATTCTGTGATTTCACACACCTCAATTCTATGACTTCACACAACTCCATTCTGTGACTTCACACATCTCCATTCTGAGTTCACACAACTCCATTCTGTGACTTCACACACCTCCATTCTGTGACTTCACACACCTCCATTCTATGACTCACACACCTCCATTCTGTGACTTCACAAACCTCCATTCTTTGATTTCACACACCTCCAATCTATGACTTCACACACCTCCATTTTATGACGTCACACACCTCCATTTTGACTTCTCACACCTCCATTATGTGACTTCACACACCTCTCTTCTGTGACTTCACACACTTCCATTCTATGATTTCACATACCTTCATACGATGACTTCACACACCTCCATTCTGTGACTTCACACACGTCCATTCTGAGTTCACACACCGCCATTCTATGACTTCACAAACCTCTATTCTATGATTTCACACACCTCCATTCTATGACTTGTCACACCTCCATTTTAGGACGTCACACACGTCCATTTTGACTTCACACACTTCCATTCTGTGACTTCACACACCTCCATTCTTTGACTTCACACACTTCCATTGGGACGTCACACACCTCCATTCTATGAGTTCACACACATACATTCTATGACTTCACACACCTTCATTCGACTTCACACACCTCCATTCTATGACTTCACAGACCTCGAATCTGTGACTTCACTCACCTCCAATCTATGACTTCACACTCCTCCATTCTATGACTTCCCACACCTCCTTTCTATGATTTCACACCTCCATTCTGACTTCACACACCTCCATTATGTGACTTCACACACCTCCATTATATGACGTCACACAACTCCGTTCTATGACTTCACACACCTCCATTCTATGACTTCACACATCTCCATTCTGTGACTTCACACAGCTCCATTCTGTGACTTCACACACTTCCATTCTCCGACTTCACACACCTACATTCTATGACTTCACACATCCATTTTGACTTCACACAACTCCAATATATAACTTCAAACACCTCAATTCTGTGACTTCACACACCTCCATGCTATGAATTCATACCCGTCCATTCTGTGACTTCACACACGTCCATTCTTTGACTTCACACACCTCCATTCTGTGACTTCACGCACCTCCATTCTATGACTTCCCACACCTCCATTCTCCGACTTCATACCCCTCCAATTTGACTTCACATACCTCCATTCTATGACTTCACACACCTCCATTCTGTGACTTCACAAACCTCCATTCTATGATTTCACACACCTCCAATCTATGACTTCACACACCTACATTTTATGACGTCACACACCTCCATTTTGACTTCACACACCTCCATTATGTGACTCCACACACCTCCCTTCTGTGACTTCACACACCTCCATTCTATGACTTCACACACCTTCATTGTATGACTTCACACACCTCCATGCTATGACTTCACACATCTCCATTCTGTGACTTCACACACCTCCATTCTATGACTTCACACACCTCCATTCTGTGACTTCACAAACCTTCATTCTATGATTTCACACCCCTCCATTCTATGACTTCACACACCTCCATTCTTTGACTTCACACACCTCCATTCTGTGACTTCACACACCTCCATTCTGTGCCTTCACACAGCTCCATTATGTGACTTCACACACCTCCATTCTCCGACTTCACACACCTACATTCTATGACTTCACACATCCATTTTGACTTCACACAACTCGAATATATAACTTCAAACACCTCAATTCTGTGACTTCACACACCTCCATTCTATGAATTCACACCCGTCCATATTGTGACTTCACACACCTCCATTCTTTAACTTCACACACCTCCGTTCTGTGCCTTCACCCACCTCCATTCTGTGACTTCCCACACCTCCATTCTCCGACTTCACACCCCTCCAATTTGACTTCACATACCTCCATTCTATGACTTTACACACCTCCATTCTGTGACTTCACAAACCTCCATTCTATGATTTCACACACCTCCAATCTATGACTTCACACACCTCCATTTTATGACGTCACACACCTCCATTTTGACTTCTCACACCTCCATTATGTGACTTCACACACCTCTCTTCTGTGACTTCACACACTTCCATTCTATGATTTCACATACCTTCATACGATGACTTCACACACCTCCATTCTGTGACTTCACACACGTCCATTCTGAGTTCACACAACGCCATTCTATGACTTCACAAACCTCTATTCTATGATTTCACACACCTCCATTCTATGACCTGTCACACCTCCATTTTAGGACGTCACACACGTCCATTTTGACTTCACACACTTCCACTCTGTGACTTCACACACCTCCATTCTATGACTTCACACACTTCCATTGGGACGTCACACACCTCCATTCTATGAGTTCACACACATACATTCTATGACTTCACACACCTTCATTCGACTTCACACACCTCCATTCTATGACTTCACAGACCTGGAATCTGTGACTTCACTCACTTCCAATCTATGACTTCACACTCCTCCATTCTATGACTTCCCACACCTCCTTTCTATGACTTCACACCTCCATTCTGACTTTACACACCTCCATTATGTGACTTCACACACCTCCATTATGTGACGTCACACAACTCCGTTCTATGACTTCACACACCTCCATTCTATGACTTCACACATCTCCATTCTGTGACTTCACACACCTCCATTCTATGACTTCACACACCTCCATTCTATGACTTCACACACCTGCATTCTTTGACTTCACCCACCTCCATTCTGTGACTTCACAGACCTCCATTCTGTGACTTCACACAGCTCCATTCTGTGACTTCACACACTTCCATTCTCCGACTTCACACACCTACATTCTATGACTTCACACATCCATTTTGACTTCACACAACTCCAATATATAACTTCAAACACCTCAATTCTGTGACTTCACACACCTCCATGCTATGAATTCATACCCGTCCATTCTGTGACTTCACACACCTCCATTCTTTGACTTCACACACCTCCATTCTGTGACTTCACGCACCTCCATTCTATGACTTCCCACACCTCCATTCTCCGACTTCATACCCCTCCAATTTGACTTCACATACCTCCATTCTATGACTTCACACACCTCCATTCTGTGATTTCACAAACCTCCATTCTATGATTTCACACACCTCCAATCTATGACTTCACACACCTACATTTTATGACGTCACACACCTCCATTTTGACTTCACACACCTCCATTATGTGACTCCACACACCTCCCTTCTGTGACTTCACACACCTCCATTCTATGACTTCACACACCTTCATTGTATGACTTCACACACCTCCATGCTATGACTTCACACACCTCCATTCTGTGACTTCACACCCCTCCATTCTATGACTTCACACACCTCCATTCTGTGACTTCACAAACCTTCATTCTATGATTTCACACACCTCCATTCTATGCCTTCACACACCTCCATTCTTTGACTTCACACACCTCCATTCTGTGACTTCACACACCTCCATTCTGTGCCTTCACACAGCTCCATTATGTGACTTCACACACCTCCATTCTCCGACTTCACACACCTACATTCTATGACTTCACACAACCATTTTGACTTCACACAACTCGAATATATAACTTCAAACACCTCAATTCTGTGACTTCACACACCTCCATTCTATGAATTCACACCCGTCCATATTGTGACTTCACACACCTCCATTCTTTAACTTCACACACCTCCATTCTGTGACTTCACCCACCTCCATTCTGTGACTTCCCACACCTCCATTCTCCGACTTCACACCCCTCCAATTTGACTTCACATACCTCCATTCTATGACTTCACACACCTCCATTTTGTGACTTCACAAACCTCCATTCTATGATTTCACACACCTCCAATCTATGACTTCACACACCTACATTTTATGACGTCACACACCTCCATTTTGACTTCACACACCTCCATTATGTGACTCCACACACCTCCCTACTGTGAATTCACACACCTCCATTCTATGACTTCACACACCTTCATTGTATGACTTCACACACCTCCATTCTATGACTTCACAGACTTCCATTCTATGATTTCACACACCTCCATGCTATGACTTCACACACCTCCATTCTGTGACTTCACACATCTCCATTCTATGACTTCACATACCTCAATTCTGTGACTTCACAAATCTTCATTTTATGATTTCACACACCTCCATTCTGTGACTTCACACACCTCCATTTTGACTTCACACACCTCCATTCTGTGACTTCACACACCTCCATACTATGAATTCACACACTTCCATTGTGACGTCACACACCTCTATTCTATGAGTTCACACACCTCCATTCTATGACTTCACACACCTCCATTCTGACTTCACACACCTCCATTCTATGACTTCACAAACCTCGAATCTGTGACTTCACTCACCTCCACTCTATGACTTCACACTCCTCCATTCTCTGACTTCCCACACCTCCTTTCTATGACTTCACCCACCTCTATTCTATGACTTCACACCTCCATTCTGACTTCACACACCTCCATTCTGTGACTTCACACACCTCCATTATATGATATCACACACCTCCATTCTATGACTTCACACACCTCCATTCTATGACTTCACACACCTCCATTGTGTGACTTCACACACCTCCATTCTATGACTTCAGACACCTCCATTCTTTGACTTCCCACACCTCCATTCTGAGTTTACACACCTCCATTCTATGATTTCACACACCTCCATTCTTTGACGTCACACACCTCCATTCTATGACTTCACACAACTTCATTCTTACTTTACAAACATCCATTCTATAACTTCACACACCTCCATTCTATGACTTCAAACACCTCCATTCTGTGACTTCACAAACCTCCATTCTATGACTTCACACACCTCCATTCTGTGACTTCACACACCTCCATTCTATTAGTTCACACACCTCCATTCTGAATTCACACAGCTCCATTCTGTGACTTCACACACCTCCATTCTGAAATCACACAGCTCCATTCTGTGACTTCTCAGAACTCCATTCTATGATTTCACACACCTCCATACTATGACTTCACACACCTCCATTCTCCGACTTCACACGCCTCCATTATATGATTTCACACATCCATTTTGACTTCACACACCTCCAATATATAACTTCAAACACCTCGATTCTGTGACTTCACACACCTCCATTCTGTGACTTCACACACGTCCATTCTGAGTTCACACACCGCCATTCTATGACTTCACAAACCTCTATTCTATGATTTCACACACCTCCATTCTATGACTTGTCACACCTCCATTTTAGGACGACACACACCTCCATTTTGACTTCACACACTTCCACTCTGTGACTTCACACACCTCCATTCTATGACTTCACACACTTCCATTGGGAGGTCACACACCTCCATTCTATGAGTTCACACACATACATTCTAGGACTTCACACACCTTCATTCGACTTCACACACCTCCATTCTATGACTTCACAGACCTCGAATCTGTGACTTCACTCACCTCCAATCTATGACTTCACACTCCTCCATTCTATGACTTCCCACACCTCCTTTCTATGACTTCACACCTCCATTCTGACTTCACACACCTCCATTATGTGACTTCACACACCTCCATTATATGACGTCACACAACTCCGTTCTATGACTTCACACACCTCCATTTTATGACTTCACACATCTCCATTCTGTGACTTCACACACCTCCATTCTATGACTTCACACACCTTCATTCTTACTTCACAAACATATATTCTATGACTTCACACACCTCCATTCTATGACTTCACACACCTGCATTCTTTGACTTCACCCACCTCCATTCTGTGACTTCACAGACCTCCATTCTGTGACTTCACACAGCTCCATTCTGTGACGTCACACACTTCCATTCTCCGACTTCACACACCTACATTCTATGACTTCACACATCCATTTTGACTTCACACAACTCCAATATATAACTTCAAACACCTCAATTCTGTGACTTCACACACCTCCATGCTATGAATTCATACCCGTCCATTCTGTGACTTCACACACCTCCATTCTTTGACTTCACACACCTCCATTCTGTGACTTCACGCACCTCCATTCTATGACTTCCCACACCTCCATTCTCCGACTTCATACCCCTCCAATTTGACTTCACATACCTCCATTCTATGACTTCACACACCTCCATTCTGTGACTTCACAAACCTCCATTCTATGATTTCACACACCTCCAATCTATGACTTCACACACCTACATTTTATGACGTCACACACCTCCATTTTGACTTCACACACCTCCATTATGTGACTCCACACACCTCCCTTCTGTGACTTCACACACCTCCATTCTATGACTTCACACACCTTCATTGTATGACTTCACACACCTCCATTCTATGCCTTCACACACCTCAATTCTGTGACTTCACAAACCTTCATTCTATGATTTCACACACCTCCATTCTATGACTTCACACACCTCCATTCTTTGACTTCACACACCTCCATTCTGTGACTTCACACACCTCCATTCTGTGCCTTCACACAGCTCCATTATGTGACTTCACACACCTCCATTCTCCGACTTCACACACCTACATTCTATGACTTCACACATCCAGTTTGACTTCACACAACTCCAATATATAACTTCAAACACCTCAATTCTGTGACTTCACACACCTCCATTCTATGAATTCACACCCGTCCATATTGTGACTTCACACACCTCTATTCTATGAGTTCACACACCTCCATTCTATGACTTCACACACCTCCATTCTGACTTCACACACCTCCATTCTATGACTTCACACACCTCCATTCTGTGACTTCACAAACCTCCATTCTATGATTTCACACACCTTCAATCTATGACTTCACACACCTACATTTTATGACGTCACACACCTCCATTTTGACTTCACACACCTCCATTATGTGACTCCACACAACTCCCTTCTGTGAATTCACACACCTCCATTCTATGACTTCACACACCTTCATTGTATGACTTCACACACCTCCATTCTATGACTTCACACACTTCCATTCTATGATTTCACATACCTCCATGCTATGACTTCACACACCTCCATTCTGTGACTTCACACATCTCCATTCTATGACTTCACATACCTCAATTCTGTGACTTCACAAATCTTCATTTTATGATTTCACACACCTCCATTCTATGACTTCACACACCTCCATTTTGACTTCACACACCTCCATTCTGTGACTTCACACACCTCCATACTATGAATTCACACACTTCCATTGTGACGTCACACACCTGTATTCTATGAGTTCACACACCTCCATTCTATGACTTCACACACCTCCATTCTGACTTCACACACCTCCATTCTATGACTTCACAAACCTCGAATCTGTGACTTCACTCACCTCCACTCTATGACTTCACACTCCTCCATTCTCTGACTTCCCACACCTCCTTTCTATGACTTCACCCACCTCTATTCTATGACTTCACACCTCCATTCTGACTTCACACACCTCCATTCTGTGACTTCACACACCTCCATTATATGAAATCACACACCTCCATTCTATGACTTCACACACCTCCATTCTATGACTTCACACACCTCCATTCTGTGACTTCACACACCTCCATTCTATTAGTTCACACACCTCCATTCTGAATTCACACAGCTCCATTCTGTGACTTCACACACCTCCATTCTGAATTCACACAGCTCCATTCTGTGACTTCTCAAAACTCCATCCTATGATTTCACACACCTCCATACTATGACTTCACACACCTCCATTCTCAGACTTCACACACCTCCATTATATGACTTCACACATCCATTTTGACTTCACACACCTCCAATATATAACTTCAAACACCTCGATTCTGTGACTTCACACACCTCCATTCTATGAAATCATACCCGTCCATTCTGTGACTTCACACACTTCCATTCTTTGACTTCAAACACCTCCATTCTGTGACTTCACCCACCTCCATTCTGTGACTTCCCACACCTCCATTCTCCGACTTCACACCCCTCCAATTTGACTTCACATACCTCCATTCTATGACTTCACACACCTCCATTCTGTGACTTCACAAACCTCCATTCTATGATTTCACACACCTCCAATCTATGACTTCACACACCTACATTTTATGACTTCACACACCTCCATTTTGACTTCACACACCTCCATTATGTGACTCCACACACCTCCCTTCTGTTACTTCACACACCTCCATTCTATGACTTCACAGACTTCCATTCTATGACTTCACACACCGCCATTCCGTGACTTCACACACCTGCATTGTGAGTTCACACACCACCATTCTGTGACCTCACACACCTCCATTCTGCGATTTCACACACATCCATTCTGAGATGTCACACCTCCATTCTATGAATTCACACACCTCCATTCTGTGATTTCACACACCTCAATTCTATGACTTCACACAACTCCATTCTGTGACTTCGCACATCTCCATTCTGAGTTCACACACCTCCATTCTATGACTTCACAAACCTCCATTCTATGACTTCAAACACCTCCAATCTATGACTTCACACACCTCCATTTTATGACGTCACACACCTCCATTTTGACTTCACACACCTCCATTATGTGACTTCACACACCTCTCTTCTGTGACTTCACACACCTCCATTCTATGACTTCACACACCTCCATTCTATGACTTCACACACTTCCATTCTATGATTTCACATACCTTCATACGATGACTTCACACACCTCCATTCTGTGACTTCACACACCTCCATTCTGAGTTCACACACCGCCATTCTGTGACTTCACAAACCTCTATTCTATGATTTCACAAACCTCCATTCTGTGACTTCACACACCTCCATTCTATGACTTCACACACTTCCATTGGGACGTCACACACCTCCATTCTATGAGTTCACAACCTACATTCTATGACTTCACACACCTTCATTCGACTTCACACACCTCCATTCTATGACTTCACAAATCTCGAATCTGTGACTTCACTCACCTCCAATCTATGACTTCACACTCCTCCATTCTATGACTTCCCACACCTACTTTCTATGACTTCACACCTCCATTCTGACTTCACACACCTCCATTATGTGACTTCACACACCTCCATTATATGACGTCACACAACTCCGTTCTATGACTTCACACACCTCCATTTTATGACTTCACACATCTCCATTCTGTGACTTCACACACCTCCATTCTATGACTTCACACACCTTCATTCTTACTTCACAAACATATATTCTATGACTTCACACACCTCCATTCTATGACTTCACAGACCTCCATTCTGTGACTTCACAGACCTCCATTCTGTGACTTCACACTGCTCCATTCTGTGACTTCACACACTTCCATTCTCCGACTTCACACACCTACATTCTATGACTTCACACATCCATTTTGACTTCACACAACTCCAATATATAACTTCAAACACCTCAATTCTGTGACTTCACACACCTCCATGCTATGAATTCATACCCGTCCATTCTGTGACTTCACACACCTCCATTCTTTGACTTCACACACCTCCATTCTGTGACTTCACGCACCTCCATTCTATGACTTCCCACACCTCCATTCTCCGACTTCATACCCCTCCAATTTGACTTCACATACCTCCATTCTATGACTTCACACACCTCCATTCTGTGACTTCACAAACCTCCATTCTATGATTTCACACACCTCCAATCTATGACTTCACACACCTACATTTTATGACGTCACACACCTCCATTTTGACTTCACACACCTCCATTATGTGACTCCACACACCTCCCTTCTGTGACTTCACACACCTCCATTCTATGACTTCACACACCTTCATTGTATGACTTCACACACCTCCATTCTATGACTTCACACACCTCCATTCTGTGACTTCACAAACCTTCATTCTATGATTTCACACACCTCCATTCTATGACTTCACACACCTCCATTCTTTGACTTCACACACCTCCATTCTGTGACTTCACACACCTCCATTCTGTGCCTTCACACAGCTCCATTATGTGACTTCACACACCTCCATTCTCCGACTTCACACACCTACATTCTATGACTTCACACATCCAGTTTGACTTCACACAACTCCAATATATAACTTCAAACACCTCAATTCTGTGACTTCACACACCTCCATTCTATGAATTCACACCCGTCCATATTGTGACTTCACACACCTCCATTCTTTAACTTCACACACCTCCATTCTGTGACTTCACCCACCTTCATTCTGTGACTTCCCACACCTCCATTCTCCGACTTCACACCCCTCCAATTTGACTTCACATACCTCCATTCTATGACTTCACACACCTCCATTCTGTGACTTCACAAACCTCCATTCTATGATTTCACACACCTCCAATCTATGACTTCACACACCTACATTTTATGACGTCACACACCTCCATTTTGACTTCACACACCTCCATTATGTGACTCCACACAACTCCCTTCTGTGAATTCACACACCTCCATTCTATGACTTCACACACCTTCATTGTATGACTTCACACACCTCCATTCTATGACTTCACACACTTCCATTCTATGATTTCACATACCTCCATGCTATGACTTCACACACCTCCATTCTGTGACTTCACACATCTCCATTCTATGACTTCACATACCTCAATTCTGTGACTTCACAAATCTTCATTTTATGATTTAACACACCTCCATTCTATGACTTCACACACCTCCATTTTGACTTCACACACCTCCAATCTGTGACTTCACACACCTCCATACTATGAATTCACACACTTCCATTGTGACGTCACACACCTGTATTCTATGAGTTCACACACCTCCATTCTATGACTTCACACACCTCCATTCTGACTTCACACACCTCCATTCTATGACTTCACAAACCTCGAATCTGTGACTTCACTCACCTCCACTCTATGACTTCACACTCCTCCATTCTCTGACTTCCCACACCTCCTTTCTATGACTTCACCCACCTCTATTCTATGACTTCACACCTCCATTCTGACTTCACACACCTCCATTCTGTGACTTCACACACCTCCATTATATGATATCACACACCTCCATTCTATGACTTCACACACCTCCATTCTATGACTTCACACACCTCCATTCTGTGACTTCACACACCTCCATTCTATGACTTCACACACCTCCATTCGTTGACTTCCTACAACTCCATTCTGAGTTTACACACCTCCATTCTATGATTTCACACACCTCCATTCTTTGACGTCACACACCTACATTCTATGACTTCACACAACTTCATTCTTACTTTACAAACATCCATTCTATAACTTCACACACCTCCATTCTATGACTTCAAACACCTCCATTCTGTGACTTCACAAACCTCCATTCTATGACTTCACACACCTCCATTCTGTGACTTCACACACCTCCATTCTATTAGTTCACACACCTCCATTCTGAATTCACACAGCTCCATTCTGTGACTTCACACACCTCCATTCTGAATTCACACAGCTCCATTCTGTGACTTCTCAAAACTCCATCCTATGATTTCACACACCTCCATACTATGACTTCACACACCTCCATTCTCAGACTTCACACACCTCCATTATATGACTTCACACATCCATTTTGACTTCACACACCTCCAATATATAACTTCAAACACCTCGATTCTGTGACTTCACACACCTCCATTCTATGAAATCATACCCGTCAATTCTGTGACTTCACACACTTCCATTCTTTGACTTCACACACCTCCATTCTGTGACTTCACCCACCTCCATTCTGTGACTTCCCACACCTCCATTCTCCGACTTCACACCCCTCCAATTTGACTTCACATACCTCCATTCTATGACTTCACACACCTCCATTCTGTGACTTCACAAACCTCCATTCTATGATTTCACACACCTCCAATCTATGACTTCACACACATACATTTTATGACGTCACACACCTCCATTTTGACTTCACACACCTCCATTATGTGACTCCACACACCTCCCTTCTGTGACTTCACACACCTCCATTCTATGACTTCACACACTTCCATTCTATGACTTCACACACCGCCATTCCGTGACTTCACACACCTGCATTGTGAGTTCACACACCACCATTCTGTGACCTCACACACCTCCATTCTGCGATTTCACACACATCCATTCTGAGATGTCACACCTCCATTCTATGAATTCACACACCTCCATTCTGTGATTTCACACACCTCAATTCTATGACTTCACACAACTCCATTCTGTGACTTCGCACATCTCCATTCTGAGTTCACACACCTCCATTCTATGACTTCACAAACCTCCATTCTATGACTTCAAACACCTCCAATCTATGACTTCACACACCTCCATTTTATGACGTCACACACCTCCATTTTGACTTCTCACACCTCCATTATGTGACTTCACACACCTCTCTTCTGTGACTTCACACACCTCCATTCTATGACTTCACACACCTCCATTCTATGACTTCACACACTTCCATTCTATGATTTCACATACCTTCATACGATGACTTCACACACCTCCATTCTGTGACTTCACACACCTCCATTCTGAGTTCACACACCGCCATTCTGTGACTTCACAAACCTCTATTCTATGATTTCACAAACCTCCATTCTGTGACTTCACACACCTCCATTCTATGACTTCACACACTTCCATTGGGACGTCACACACCTCCATTCTATGAGTTCACAACCTACATTCTATGACTTCACACACCTTCATTCGACTTCACACACCTCCATTCTATGACTTCACAAATCTCGAATCTGTGACTTCACTCACCTCCAATCTATGACTTCACACTCCTCCATTCTATGACTTCCCACACCTCCTTTCTATGACTTCACACCTCCATTCTGACTTCACACAGCTCCATTATGTGACTTCACACACCTCCATTATATGAGTCACACAACTCCGTTCTATGACTTCACACACCTCCATTCTATGACTTCACACACCTCCATTCTGTGACTTCATACAACTCCATTCTATGACTTCACACACCTTCATTCTTACTTCACAAACATATATTCTATGACTTCACACACCTCCATTCTTTGACTTCACACATCTCCATTCTTTGACTTCACACACCTCCATTCTGTGACTTCACACACCTCCATTCTGTGACTTCACACAGCTCCATTCTGTGACTTCCCACACCTCCATTCTCCGACTTCACACCCCTCCAATTTGACTTCACATACCTCCATTCTATGACTTCACACACCTCCATTCTGTGACTTCCCAAACCTCCATTCTATGATTTCACACTCCTCCAATCTATGACTTCACACACCTACATTTTATGACGTCACACACCTCCATTTTGACTTCACACACCTCCATATGTGACTCCACACACCTCCCTTCTTTGACTTCACACATCTCCATTCTATGACTTCACACACCTTCATTGTATGACTTCACACACCTCCATTCTATGACTTCACTCACTTCCATTCTATGATTTCACATACCTCCATGCTATGACTTCACACACCTCCATTCTGTGACTTCACACATCTCCATTCTATGACTTCACACACCTAAATTCTGTGACTTCACAAATCTTCATTTTATGATTTCACACACCTCCATTCTATGACTTCACACACCTCCATTCTCTGACTTCACACACCTCCATTCTGTGACTTCACACACCTCCATACTATGAATTCACACACTTCCATTGTGACGTCACACACCTCTATTCTATGAGTTCACACACCTCCATTCTATGACTTCACACACCTCCATTCTGACTTCACACACCTCCATTCTATGACTTCACAAACCTCGAATCTGTGACTTCACTCACCTCCACTCTTTGACTTCACACTCCTCCATTCTCTGACTTCCCACACCTCCTTTCTATGACTTCACCCACCTCTATTCTATGACTTCACACCTCCATTCTGACTTCACACACCTCCATTCTGTGACTTCACACACCTCCATTCTATGATATCACACACCTCCATTCTATGACTTCACACACCTCCATTCTATGACTTCACACACCTCCATTCTGTGACTTCGCACACCTCCATTCTATGACTTCACACACCTCCATTCTTTGACTTCCCACACCTCCATTCTGAGTTTACACCCCTCCATTCTATGATTTCACACACCTCCATTCTTTGACGTGACACACCTCCATTCTATGAGTTCACACACCTCCATTCTGTGACTTCACAAACCTCCATTCTATGACTTCACACACCTCCATTCTGTGACTTCACACACCTCCATTCTATGAGTTCACACACCTCCATTCTGAATTCACACAGCTCCATTCTGTGACTTCACACACCTCCATTCTGAATTCACACAGCTCCATTCTGTGACTTCTCAAAACTCCATTCTATGATTTCACACACCTCCATACTATGACTTCACACAACACCATCTATGACTTCACATACCTGCATTCTGACATCACACACCTACATTCTATGACTTCACAGACCTCGAATCTGTGACTTAACTCACCTGCACTCTATGACTTCATACTCCTCCATTCTATGACTTCACAGACCTCCTTTCTATGACTTCACACACCTCCATTCTTTGACTTCACACACCTCCATTCCATAACTTCACACACATCCATTCTATGACTTCACACACCTCCATTCTATGAGTTCACACACCTCCATTCTTTGACTCCACACACCTCCATTTTGACTTCACACACCTACATTCTGTGACTTCACACACCTCCATTTGTGACTTCACACACCACCATTTTGATTTCACACACCTCCATTCTGTGACTTCGACACCTACATTCTTTGACTTCACACAGCTCCGTTTTGACTTCACACACTTCCCTTCTGGGACTTCACACACCTCCATTCTGTGACTTCACACACCACCATTGTTTGAATTCGCACACCTCCATTCTTTGACTTCACACACCTCCATTCCACGACTTCACACAACTCCATTCTATGAGTTCAGAAACATAAATTCTATGAGTTCACACACCTCCATTCTATGACTTCAAAAACCTCTATTCTGTGATTTCACACACCTCCATTCTGAGTTCACACACCTCCATTCATTGACTTCACACACCTCCATTCTGACTTCACGCACCTCCATTCTACGACGTCACACACCTCCATTTTGACTTCTCACACCTCCATTATGTGACTTCACACACCTCTCTTCTGTGACTTCACACACTTCCATTCTATGATTTCACATACCTCCATACGATGACTTCACACACAACCATTCTGTGACTTCACACACGTCCATTCTGAGTTCACACACCGCCATTCTATGACTTCACAAACCTCTATTCTATGATTTCACACACCTCCATTCTATGACTTGTCACACCTCCATTTTAGGACGACACACACCTCCATTTTGGCTTCACACACTTCCACTCTGTGACTTCACACACCTCCATTCTATGACTTCACACACTTCCATTGGGACGTCACACACCTCCATTCTATGAGTTCACACACATACATTCTATGACTTCACACACCTTCATTCGACTTCACACACCTCCATTCTATGACTTCACTGACCTCGAATCTGTGACTTCACTCACCTCCAATCTATGACTTCACAATCCTCCATTCTATGACTTCCCACACCTCCTTTCTATGACTTCACACCTCCATTCGGACTTCACACACCTCCATTATGTGACTTCACACACCTCCATTATATGACGTCACACAACTCCGTTCTATGACTTCACACACCTCCATTCTATGACTTCACACATCTCCATTCTGTGACTTCACACACCTCCATTCTATGACTTCACACACCTTCATTCTTACTTCACAAACATATATTCTATGACTTCACACACCTCCATTCTATGACTTCACACACCTGCATTCTTTGACTTCACCCACCTCCATTCTGTGACTTCACCGACCTCCATTCTGTGACTTCACACAGCTCCATTCTGTGACTTCACACACTTCCATTCTCCGACTTCACACACCTACATTCTATGACTTCACACATCCATTTTGACTTCACACAACTCCAATATATAACTTCAAACACCTCAATTCTGTGACTTCACACACCTCCATGCTATGAATTCATACCCGTCCATTCTGTGACTTCACACACCTCCATTCTTTGACTTCACACACCTCCATTCTGTGACTTCACGCACCTCCATTCTATGACCTCCCACACCTCCATTCTCCGACTTCATACCTCTCCAATTTGACTTCACATACCTCCATTCTATGACTTCACACACCTCCATTCTGTGACTTCACAAACCTCCATTCTATGATTTCACACACCTCCAATCTATGACTTCACACACCTACATTTTATGACGTCACACACCTCCATTTTGACTTCACACACCTCCATTATGTGACTCCACACACCTCCCTTCTGTGACTTCACACACCTCCATTCTATGACTTCACACACCTTCATTTTATGACTTCACACACCTCCATGCTATGACTTCACACACCTCCATTCTGTGACTTCACACACCTCCATTCTATGACTTCACACACCTCCATTCTGTGACTTCACAAACCTTCATTCTATGATTTCACACACCTCCATTCTATGCCTTCACACACCTCCATTCTTTGACTTCACACACCTCCATTCTGTGACTTCACACACCTGCATTCTGTGCCTTCACACAGCTCCATTATGTGACTTCACACACCTCCATTCTCCGACTTCACACACCTACATTCTATGACTTCACACATCCATTTTGACTTCACACAACTCGAATATATAACTTCAAACACCTCAATTCTGTGACTTCACACACCTCCATTCTATGAATTCACACCCGTCCATATTGTGACTTCACACACCTCCATTCTTTAACTTCACACACCTCCATTCTGAATTCACACAGCTCCATTCTGTGACTTCTCAAAACTCCATTCTATGATTTCACACACCTCCATACTATGACTTCACACAACACCATCTATGACTTCACATACCTGCATTCTGACATCACACACCTACATTCTATGACTTCACAGACCTCGAATCTGTGACTTAACTCACCTGCACTCTATGACTTCATACTCCTCCATTCTATGACTCCACAGACCTCCTTTCTATGACTTCACACACCTCCATTCTTTGACTTCACACACCTCCATTCCATAACTTCACACACATCCATTCTATGACTTCACACACCTCCATTCTATGAGTTCACACACCTCCATTCTTTGACTCCACACACCTCCATTTTGACTTCACACACCTACATTCTGTGACTTCACACACCTCCATTTGTGACTTCACACACCACCATTTTGATTTCACACACCTCCATTCTGTGACTTCGACACCTACATTGTTTGACTTCACACAGCTCCGTTTTGACTTCACACACTTCCCTTCTGGGACTTCACACACCTCCATTCTGTGACTTCACACACCACCATTGTTTGAATTCGCACACCTCCATTCTTTGACTTCACACACCTCCATTCCACGACTTCACACAACTCCATTCTATGAGTTCAGAAACATAAATTCTATGAGTTCACACACCTCCATTCTATGACTTCAAAAACCTCTATTCTGTGACTTCACACACCTCCATTCTGAGTTCACACACCTCCATTCATTGACTTCACACACCTCCATTCTGACTTCACGCACCTCCATTCTACGACGTCACACACCTCCATTTTGACTTCTCACACCTCCATTATGTGACTTCACACACCTCTCTTCTGTGACTTCACACACTTCCATTCTATGATTTCACATACCTCCATACGATGACTTCACACACAACCATTCTGTGACTTCACACACGTCCATTCTGAGTTCACACACCGCCATTCTATGACTTCACAAACCTCTATTCTATGATTTCACACACCTCCATTCTATGACTTGTCACACCTCCATTTTAGGACGACACACACCTCCATTTTGGCTTCACACACTTCCACTCTGTGACTTCACACACCTCCATTCTATGACTTCCCACACTTCCATTGGGACGTCACACACCTCCATTCTATGAGTTCACACACATACATTCTATGACTTCACACACCTTCATTCGACTTCACACACCTCCATTCTATGACTTCACAGACCTCGAATCTGTGACTTCACTCACCTCCAATCTATGACTTCACAATCCTCCATTCTATGACTTCCCACACCTCCTTTCTATGACTTCACACCTCCATTCGGACTTCACACACCTCCATTATGTGACTTCACACACCTCCATTATATGACATCACACAACTCCGTTCTATGACTTCACACACCTCCATTCTATGACTTCACACATCTCCATTCTGTGACTTCACACACCTCCATTCTATGACTTCACACACCTTCATTCTTACTTCACAAACATATATTCTATGACTTCACACACCTCCATTCTATGACTTCACACACCTGCATTCTTTGACTTCACCCACCTCCATTCTGTGACTTCACAGACCTCCATTCTGTGACTTCACACAGCTCCATTCTGTGACTTCACACACTTCCATTCTCCGACTTCACACACCTACATTCTATGACTTCACACATCCATTTTGACTTCACACAACTCCAATATATAACTTCAAACACCTCAATTCTGTGACTTCACACACCTCCATGCTATGAATTCATACCCGTCCATTCTGTGACTTCACACACCTCCATTCTTTGACTTCACACACCTCCATTCTGTGACTTCACGCACCTCCATTCTATGACCTCCCACACCTCCATTCTCCGACTTCATACCTCTCCAATTTGACTTCACATACCTCCATTCTATGACTTCACACACCTCCATTCTGTGACTTCACAAACCTCCATTCTATGATTTCACACACCTCCAATCTATGACTTCACACACCTACATTTTATGACGTCACACACCTCCATTTTGACTTCACACACCTCCATTATGTGACTCCACACACCTCCCTTCTGTGACTTCACACACCTCCATTCTATGACTTCACACACCTTCATTTTATGACTTCACACACCTCCATGCTATGACTTCACACACCTCCATTCTGTGACTTCACACACCTCCATTCTATGACTTCACACACCTCCATTCTGTGACTTCACAAACCTTCATTCTATGATTTCACACACCTCCATTCTATGCCTTCACACACCTCCATTCTTTGACTTCACACACCTCCATTCTGTGACTTCACACACCTGCATTCTGTGCCTTCACACAGCTCCATTATGTGACTTCACACACCTCCATTCTCCGACTTCACACACCTACATTCTATGACTTCACACATCCATTTTGACTTCACACAACTCGAATATATAACTTCAAACACCTCAATTCTGTGACTTCACACACCTCCATTCTATGAATTCACACCCGTCCATATTGTGACTTCACACACCTCCATTCTTTAACTTCACACACCTCCATTCTGAATTCACACAGCTCCATTCTGTGACTTCTCAAAACTCCATTCTATGATTTCACACACCTCCATACTATGACTTCACACAACACCATCTATGACTTCACATACCTGCATTCTGACATCACACACCTACATTCTATGACTTCACAGACCTCGAATCTGTGACTTAACTCACCTGCACTCTATGACTTCATACTCCTCCATTCTATGACTTCACAGACCTCCTTTCTATGACTTCACACACCTCCATTCTTTGACTTCACACACCTCCATTCCATAACTTCACACACATCCATTCTATGACTTCACACACCTCCATTCTATGAGTTCACACACCTCCATTCTTTGACTCCACACACCTCCATTTTGACTTCACACACCTACATTCTGTGACTTCACACACCTCCATTTGTGACTTCACACACCACCATTTTGATTTCACACACCTCCATTCTGTGACTTCGACACCTACATTGTTTGACTTCACACAGCTCCGTTTTGACTTCACACACTTCCCTTCTGGGACTTCACACACCTCCATTCTGTGACTTCACACACCACCATTGTTTGAATTCGCACACCTCCATTCTTTGACTTCACACACCTCCATTCCACGACTTCACACAACTCCATTCTATGAGTTCAGAAACATAAATTCTATGAGTTCACACACCTCCATTCTATGACTTCAAAAACCTCTATTCTGTGACTTCACACACCTCCATTCTGAGTTCACACACCTCCATTCATTGACTTCACACACCTCCATTCTGACTTCACGCACCTCCATTCTACGACGTCACACACCTCCATTTTGACTTCTCACACCTCCATTATGTGACTTCACACACCTCTCTTCTGTGACTTCACACACTTCCATTCTATGATTTCACATACCTCCATACGATGACTTCACACACAACCATTCTGTGACTTCACACACGTCCATTCTGAGTTCACACACCGCCATTCTATGACTTCACAAACCTCTATTCTATGATTTCACACACCTCCATTCTATGACTTGTCACACCTCCATTTTAGGACGACACACACCTCCATTTTGGCTTCACACACTTCCACTCTGTGACTTCACACACCTCCATTCTATGACTTCCCACACTTCCATTGGGACGTCACACACCTCCATTCTATGAGTTCACACACATACATTCTATGACTTCACACACCTTCATTCGACTTCACACACCTCCATTCTATGACTTCACAGACCTCGAATCTGTGACTTCACTCACCTCCAATCTATGACTTCACAATCCTCCATTCTATGACTTCCCACACCTCCTTTCTATGACTTCACACCTCCATTCGGACTTCACACACCTCCATTATGTGACTTCACACACCTCCATTATATGACATCACACAACTCCGTTCTATGACTTCACACACCTCCATTCTATGACTTCACACATCTCCATTCTGTGACTTCACACACCTCCATTCTATGACTTCACACACCTTCATTCTTACTTCACAAACATATATTCTATGACTTCACACACCTCCATTCTATGACTTCACACACCTGCATTCTTTGACTTCACCCACCTCCATTCTGTGACTTCACAGACCTCCATTCTGTGACTTCACACAGCTCCATTCTGTGACTTCACACACTTCCATTCTCCGACTTCACACACCTACATTCTATGACTTCACACATCCATTTTGACTTCACACAACTCCAATATATAACTTCAAACACCTCAATTCTGTGACTTCACACACCTCCATGCTATGAATTCATACCCGTCCATTCTGTGACTTCACACACCTCCATTCTTTGACTTCACACACCTCCATTCTGTGACTTCACGCACCTCCATTCTATGACCTCCCACACCTCCATTCTCCGACTTCATACCTCTCCAATTTGACTTCACATACCTCCATTCTATGACTTCACACACCTCCATTCTGTGACTTCACAAACCTCCATTCTATGATTTCACACACCTCCAATCTATGACTTCACACACCTACATTTTATGACGTCACACACCTCCATTTTGACTTCACACACCTCCATTATGTGACTCCACACACCTCCCTTCTGTGACTTCACACACCTCCATTCTATGACTTCACACACCTTCATTTTATGACTTCACACACCTCCATGCTATGACTTCACACACCTCCATTCTGTGACTTCACACACCTCCATTCTATGACTTCACACACCTCCATTCTGTGACTTCACAAACCTTCATTCTATGATTTCACACACCTCCATTCTATGCCTTCACACACCTCCATTCTTTGACTTCACACACCTCCATTCTGTGACTTCACACACCTGCATTCTGTGCCTTCACACAGCTCCATTATGTGACTTCACACACCTCCATTCTCCGACTTCACACACCTACATTCTATGACTTCACACATCCATTTTGACTTCACACAACTCGAATATATAACTTCAAACACCTCAATTCTGTGACTTCACACACCTCCATTCTATGAATTCACACCCGTCCATATTGTGACTTCACACACCTCCATTCTTTAACTTCACACACCTCCATTCTGAATTCACACAGCTCCATTCTGTGACTTCTCAAAACTCCATTCTATGATTTCACACACCTCCATACTATGACTTCACACAACACCATCTATGACTTCACATACCTGCATTCTGACATCACACACCTACATTCTATGACTTCACAGACCTCGAATCTGTGACTTAACTCACCTGCACTCTATGACTTCATACTCCTCCATTCTATGACTTCACAGACCTCCTTTCTATGACTTCACACACCTCCATTCTTTGACTTCACACACCTCCATTCCATAACTTCACACACATCCATTCTATGACTTCACACACCTCCATTCTATGAGTTCACACACCTCCATTCTTTGACTCCACACACCTCCATTTTGACTTCACACACCTACATTCTGTGACTTCACACACCTCCATTTGTGACTTCACACACCACCATTTTGATTTCACACACCTCCATTCTGTGACTTCGACACCTACATTGTTTGACTTCACACAGCTCCGTTTTGACTTCACACACTTCCCTTCTGGGACTTCACACACCTCCATTCTGTGACTTCACACACCACCATTGTTTGAATTCGCACACCTCCATTCTTTGACTTCACACACCTCCATTCCACGACTTCACACAACTCCATTCTATGAGTTCAGAAACATAAATTCTATGAGTTCACACACCTCCATTCTATGACTTCAAAAACCTCTATTCTGTGACTTCACACACCTCCATTCTGAGTTCACACACCTCCATTCATTGACTTCACACACCTCCATTCTGACTTCACGCACCTCCATTCTACGACGTCACACACCTCCATTTTGACTTCTCACACCTCCATTATGTGACTTCACACACCTCTCTTCTGTGACTTCACACACTTCCATTCTATGATTTCACATACCTCCATACGATGACTTCACACACAACCATTCTGTGACTTCACACACGTCCATTCTGAGTTCACACACCGCCATTCTATGACTTCACAAACCTCTATTCTATGATTTCACACACCTCCATTCTATGACTTGTCACACCTCCATTTTAGGACGACACACACCTCCATTTTGGCTTCACACACTTCCACTCTGTGACTTCACACACCTCCATTCTATGACTTCCCACACTTCCATTGGGACGTCACACACCTCCATTCTATGAGTTCACACACATACATTCTATGACTTCACACACCTTCATTCGACTTCACACACCTCCATTCTATGACTTCACAGACCTCGAATCTGTGACTTCACTCACCTCCAATCTATGACTTCACAATCCTCCATTCTATGACTTCCCACACCTCCTTTCTATGACTTCACACCTCCATTCGGACTTCACACACCTCCATTATGTGACTTCACACACCTCCATTATATGACATCACACAACTCCGTTCTATGACTTCACACACCTCCATTCTATGACTTCACACATCTCCATTCTGTGACTTCACACACCTCCATTCTATGACTTCACACACCTTCATTCTTACTTCACAAACATATATTCTATGACTTCACACACCTCCATTCTATGACTTCACACACCTGCATTCTTTGACTTCACCCACCTCCATTCTGTGACTTCACAGACCTCCATTCTGTGACTTCACACAGCTCCATTCTGTGACTTCACACACTTCCATTCTCCGACTTCACACACCTACATTCTATGACTTCACACATCCATTTTGACTTCACACAACTCCAATATATAACTTCAAACACCTCAATTCTGTGACTTCACACACCTCCATGCTATGAATTCATACCCGTCCATTCTGTGACTTCACACACCTCCATTCTTTGACTTCACACACCTCCATTCTGTGACTTCACGCACCTCCATTCTATGACCTCCCACACCTCCATTCTCCGACTTCATACCTCTCCAATTTGACTTCACATACCTCCATTCTATGACTTCACACACCTCCATTCTGTGACTTCACAAACCTCCATTCTATGATTTCACACACCTCCAATCTATGACTTCACACACCTACATTTTATGACGTCACACACCTCCATTTTGACTTCACACACCTCCATTATGTGACTCCACACACCTCCCTTCTGTGACTTCACACACCTCCATTCTATGACTTCACACACCTTCATTTTATGACTTCACACACCTCCATGCTATGACTTCACACACCTCCATTCTGTGACTTCACACACCTCCATTCTATGACTTCACACACCTCCATTCTGTGACTTCACAAACCTTCATTCTATGATTTCACACACCTCCATTCTATGCCTTCACACACCTCCATTCTTTGACTTCACACACCTCCATTCTGTGACTTCACACACCTGCATTCTGTGCCTTCACACAGCTCCATTATGTGACTTCACACACCTCCATTCTCCGACTTCACACACCTACATTCTATGACTTCACACATCCATTTTGACTTCACACAACTCGAATATATAACTTCAAACACCTCAATTCTGTGACTTCACACACCTCCATTCTATGAATTCACACCCGTCCATATTGTGACTTCACACACCTCCATTCTTTAACTTCACACACCTCCATTCTGTGACTTCACCCACCTCCATTCTGTGACTTCCCACACCTCCATTCTCCGACTTCACACCCCTCCAATTTGACTTCAAATACCTCCATTCTATGACTTCACACACCTCCATTCTGTGACTTCACAAACCTCCATTCTATGATTTCACACACCTCCAATCTATGACTTCACACACCTACATTTTATGACGTCACACACCTCCATTTTGACTTCACACACCTCCATTATGTGACTCCACACACCTCCCTTCTGTGAATTCACACACCTCCATTCTATGACTTCACACACCTTCATTGTATGACTTCACAAACCTCCATTCTATGACTTCACACACTTCCATTCTATGATTTCACATACCTCCATGCTATGACTTCACACACCTCCTTTCTGTGACTTCACACATCTCCATTCTATGACTTCACATACCTCAATTCTGTGACTTCACAAATCTTCATTTTATGATTTCACACATCTACATTCTATGACTTCACACACCTCCATTTTGACTTCACACACCTCCATTCTGTGACTTCACACACCTCCATACTATGAATTCACACACTACCATTGTGACGTCACACACCTCTATTCTATGAGTTCACACACCTCCATTCTATGACTTCACACACCTCCATTCTGACTTCACACACCTCCATTCTATGACTTCACAGACCTCGAATCTGTGACTTCACTCACCTCCACTCTATGACTTCACACTCCTCCATTCTCTGACTTCCCACACCTCCTTTCTATGACTTCACCCACCTCTATTCTATGACTTCACACCTCCATTCTGACTTCACACACCTCCATTCTGTGACTTCACACACCTCCATTATATGATATCACACACCTCCATTCTAGGACTTCACACACCTTCATTCTATGACTTCACACACCTCCATTCTGTGACTTCACACACCTCCATTCTATGACTTCACACACCTCCATTCTTTGACTTCCCACACCTCCATTCTGAGTTTACACACCTCCATTCTATGATTTCACACACCTCCATTCTTTGACGTCACACACCTCCATTCTATGACTTCACACAACTTCATTCTTACTTTACAAACATCCATTCTATAACTTCACACACCTCCATTCTGTGACTTCAAACACCTCCATTCTGTGACTTCACAAACCTCCATTCTATGACTTCACACACCTCCATTCTGTGACTAAACACACCTCCATTCTATGAATTCACACACCTCCATTCTGAATTCACACAGCTCCATTCTGTGACTTCACACACCTCCATTCTGAATTCACACAGCTCCATTCTGTGACTTCTCAAAACTCCATTCTATGATTTCACACACCTCCACACTATGACTTCACACAACTCCATCTATGACTTCACATACCTGCATTCTGACATCACACACCTACATTCTATGACTTCACAGACCTCGAATCTGTGACTTAACTCACCTGCACTCTATGACTTCATACTCCTCCATTCTATGACTTCACAGACCTCCTTTCTATGACTTCACACACCTCCATTCTTTGACTTCACACACCTCCATTCCATAACTTCACACACATCCATTCTATGACTTCACACACCTCCATTCTATGAGTTCACACACCTCCATTCTTTGACTCCACACACCTCCATTTTGACTTGACACACCTACATTCTGTGACTTCACACACCTCCATTTGTGATTTCACACACCACCATTTTGATTTCACACACCTCCATTCTGTGACTTCGACACCTACATTCTTTGACTTCACACAGCTCCGTTTTGACTTCACACACTTCCCTTCTGGGACTTCACACACCTCCGTTCTGTGACTTCACACACCACCATTGTTTGACTTCGCACACCTCCATTCTTTGACTTCACACACCTCCATTCCACGACTACCCACAACTCCATTCTATGAGTTCAGAAACATCCATTCTATGAGTTCACACACCTCCATTCTATGACTGCAAAAACCTCTATTCTGTGACTTCACACACCTCCATTCTGAGTTCACACACCTCCATTCATTGACTACACACACCTCCATTCTGACTTCACGCACCTCCATTCTATGACTTCACAGACATCGAATCTGTGACTTCACTCACCTCCACTCTATGACTTCACACTCCTCCATTCTCTGACTTCCCACACCTCCTTTCTATGACTTCACCCACCTCTATTCTATGACTTCACACCTCCATTCTGACTTCACGCACCTCCATTCTGTGACTTCACAAACCTCCATTCTATGATTTCACACAGCTCCATTCTATGACTTCACACAGCTCCATTTTATGAAGTCACACACCTCCATTTTGACTTCTCACACCTCCATTTCGTGACTTCACACACCTCCATTCTATGACTTCACACACTTCCTTTGTGACGTCACACACCTCCTTTCTATGAGTTCACACACCTCCATTCTATGACTTCACACACCTCCATTCTGACTTCACACACCTCCATTCTATGACTTCACAGACCTCGAATATGTGACTTCACTCACCTCCACTCTAGGACTTCACACTCCTCCATTCTATGACTTCACACATCTCTTTCTATGACTTCACCCACCTCCATTTTATGACTTCACACACCTCCATTCTGTGACTTCACACACCTCCATTCTATGACCTCACACACCCTCATTCTATGATTTCACACACCTCCATTCTATGACTTCACACACCTATTTTGACTTCACACACCTCCAATATATGACTTCAAACACCTCAATTCTGTGACTTCACACACCTCCATTCTATGACTTCACACACTTCAATTCTATGACTTCACACACCTCCATTCTGTGACTTTACACACCTCCATTCTGACTTCACACACCTCCATTCTGTGACGTCACACACCTCCATACTGTGACTTCCCACACCTCCATTCTATGACTTCATACCGTCCATTCTGTGACTTCACACATCTCCATTCTATGACTTCACACACCTCCATTCTATGACTTCACACACCTCCATTCTATGACTTCACACACTTCCATTCTATGATTTCACATACCTTCATACGATGACTTCACACACCTCCATTCTGTGACTTCACACACCTCCATTCTGAGTTCACACACCGCCATTCTATGACTTCACA
This sequence comes from Megascapheus bottae, assembly GCA_024803745.1. Lineage (NCBI taxonomy): Eukaryota > Metazoa > Chordata > Mammalia > Rodentia > Geomyidae > Megascapheus > Megascapheus bottae. The sequence continues at coordinate 86,665 of JANJXV010000147.1, read as the reverse complement.
AACCTCTATTCTATGATTTCACAAACCTCCATTCTATGACTTGTCACACCTCCATTTTAGGACTTCACACCTCCATTTTGACTACACACTTCCATTCTGTGACTTCACACACCTCCATTCTATGACTTCACACACTTCCATTGGGACGTCACACATCTCCATTCTATGAGTTCACAACCTACATTCTATGACTTCACACACCTTCATTCGACTTCACACACCTCCATTCTATGACTTCACAAATCTCGAATCTGTGACTTCACTCACCTCCAATCTATGATTTCACACTCCTCCATTCTATGACTTCCCACACCTCCTTTCTATGACTTCACACCTCCATTCTGACTTCACACACCTCCATTATGTGACTTCACACACCTCCATTATATGACGTCACACAACTCCGTTCTATGACTTCACACACCTCCATTCTATGACTTCACACACCTCCATTCTGTGACTTCACAAAACTCCATTCTATGACTTCACACACCTTCATTCTTACTTCACAAACATATATTCTATGACTTCACACACCTCCATTCTTTGACTTCATACATCTCCATTCTTTGACTTCACACACCTCCATTCTGTGACTTCACACACCTCCATTCTGTGACTTCACACAGCTCCATTCTGTGACTTCACACACCTCCATTCTCCGACTTCACACACCTCCATTCTATCACTTCACACATCCATTTTGACTTCACACAACTCCATTATATAACTTCAAACACCTCAATTCTGTGACTTCTCACACCTCCATTCTATGAATTCATACCCGTCCATTCTGTGACTTCACACACCTCCATTCTTTGACTTCACACACCTCCATTCTGTGACTTCACCCACCTCCATTCTGTGACTTCCCACACCTCCATTCTCCGACTTCACACCCCTCCAATTTGACTTCACATACCTCCATTCTATGACTTCACACACCTCCATTCTGTGACTTCCCAAACCTCCATTCTATGATTTCACACTCCTCCAATCTATGACTTCACACACCTACATTTTATGACGTCACACACCTCCATTTTGACTTCACACACCTCCATATGTGACTCCACACACCTCCCTTCTTTGAATTCACACATCTCCATTCTATGACTTCACACACCTTCATTGTATGACTTCACACACCTCCATTCTATGACTTCACACACTTCCATTCTATGATTTCACATACCTCCATGCTATGACTTCACACACCTCCATTCTGTGACTTCACACATCTCCATTCTATGACTTCACACACCTCAATTCTGTGACTTCACAAATCTTCATTTTATGATTTCACACACCTCCATTCTATGACTTCACACACCTCCATTCTCTGACTTCACACACCTCCATTCTGTGACTTCACACACCTCCATACTATGAATTCACACACTTCCATTGTGACGTCACACACCTCTATTCTATGAGTTCACACACCTCCATTCTATGACTTCACACACCTCCATTCTGACTTCACACACCTCCATTCTATGACTTCACAAACCTCGAATCTGTGACTTCACTCACCTCCACTCTTTGACTTCACACTCCTCCATTCTCTGACTTCCCACACCTCCTTTCTATGACTTCACCCACCTCTATTCTATGACTTCACACCTCCATTCTGACTTCACACACCTCCATTCTGTGACTTCACACACCTCCATTATATGATATCACACACCTCCATTCTATGACTTCACACACCTCCATTCTATGACTTCACACACCTCCATTCTGTGACTTCGCACACCTCCATTCTATGACTTCACACACCTCCATTCTTTGACTTCCCACACCTCCATTCTGAGTTTACACCCCTCCATTCTATGATTTCACACACCTCCATTCTTTGACGTCACACACCTCCATTCTATGACTTCACACAACTTCATTCTTACTTTACAAACATGCATTCTATAACTTCACACACCTCCATTCTATGACTTCAAACACCTCCATTCTGTGACTTCACAAACCTCCATTCTATGACTTCACACACCTCCATTCTGTGACTTCACATACCTCCATTCTATGAGTTCACACACCTCCATTCTGAATTCACACAGCTCCATTCTGTGACTTCACACACCTTCATTCTGAATTCACACAGCTCCATTCTGTGACTTCTCAAAACTCCATTCTATGATTTCACACACCTCCATACTATGACTTCACACAACACCATCTATGACTTCACATACCTGCATTCTGACATCACACACCTACATTCTATGACTTCACAGACCTCGAATCTGTGACTTAACTCACCTGCACTCTATGACTTCATACTCCTCCATTCTATGACTTCACAGACCTCCTTTCTATGACTTCACACACCTCCATTCTTTGACTTCACACACCTCCATTCCATAACTTCACACACATCCATTCTATGACTTCACACACCTCCATTCTATGAGTTCACACACCTCCATTCTTTGACTCCACACACCTCCATTTTGACTTCACACACCTACATTCTGTGACTTCACACACCTCCATTTGTGACTTCACACACCACCATTTTGATTTCACACACCTCCATTCTGTGACTTCGACACCTACATTCTTTGACTTCACACAGCTCCGTTTTGACTTCACACACTTCCCTTCTGGGACTTCACACACCTCCATTCTGTGACTTCACACACCACCATTGTTTGAATTCGCACACCTCCATTCTTTGACTTCACACACCTCCATTCCACGACTTCACACAACTCCATTCTATGAGTTCAGAAACATAAATTCTATGAGTTCACACACCTCCATTCTATGACTTCAAAAACCTCTATTCTGTGACTTCACACACCTCCATTCTGAGTTCACACACCTCCATTCATTGACTTCACACACCTCCATTCTGACTTCACGCACCTCCATTCTACGACGTCACACACCTCCATTTTGACTTCTCACACCTCCATTATGTGACTTCACACACCTCTCTTCTGTGACTTCACACACTTCCATTCTATGATTTCACATACCTCCATACGATGACTTCACACACCTCCATTCTGTGACTTCACACACGTCCATTCTGAGTTCACACACCGCCATTCTATGACTTCACAAACCTCTATTCTATGATTTCACACACCTCCATTCTATGACTTGTCACACCTCCATTTTAGGACGTCACACACCTCCATTTTGACTTCACACACTTCCACTCTGTGACTTCACACACCTCCATTCTATGACTTCACACACTTCCATTCTATGATTTCACATACCTCCATGCTATGACTTCACACACCTCCATTCTGTGACTTCACACATCTCCATTCTATGACTTCACACACCTCAATTCTGTGACTTCACAAATCTTCATTTTATGATTTCACACACCTCCATTCTATGACTTCACACACCTCCATTCTGTGACTTCACACACCTCCATTCTGTGACTTCACACACCTCCATACTATGAATTCACACACTTCCATTGTGACGTCACACACCTCTATTCTATGAGTTCACACACCTCCATTCTATGACTTCACACACCTCCATTCTGACTTCACACACCTCCATTCTATGACTTCACAAACCTCAAATCTGTGACTTCACTCAACTCCACTCTTTGACTTCACACTCCTCCATTCTCTGACTTCCCACACCTCCTTTCTATGACTTCACCCACCTCTATTCTATGACTTCACACCTCCATTCTGACTTCACACACCTCCATTCTGTGACTTCACACACCTCCATTATATGATATCACACACCTCCATTCTATGACTTCACACACCTCCATTCTATGACTTCACACACCTCCATTCTGTGACTTCGCACACCTCCATTCTATGACTTCACACACCTCCATTCTTTGACTTCCCACACCTCCATTCTGAGTTTACACCCCTCCATTCTATGATTTCACACACCTCCATTCTTTGACGTCACACACCTCCATTCTATGACTTCACACAACTTCATTCTTACTTTACAAACATGCATTCTATAACTTCACACACCTCCATTCTATGACTTCAAACACCTCCATTCTGTGACTTCACAAACCTCCATTCTATGACTTCACACACCTCCATTCTGTGACTTCACACACCTCCATTCTATGAGTTCACACACCTCCATTCTGAATTCACACAGCTCCATTCTGTGACTTCACACACCTCCATTCTGAATTCACACAGCTCCATTCTGTGACTTCTCAAAACTCCATTCTATGATTTCACACACCTCCATACTATGACTTCACACAACACCATCTATGACTTCACATACCTGCATTCTGACATCACACACCTACATTCTATGACTTCACAGACCTCGAATCTGTGACTTAACTCACCTGCACTCTATGACTTCATACTCCTCCATTCTATGACTTCACAGACCTCCTTTCTATGACTTCACACACCTCCATTCTTTGACTTCACACACCTCCATTCCATAACTTCACACACATCCATTCTATGACTTCACACACCTCCATTCTATGAGTTCACACACCTCCATTCTTTGACTCCACACACCTCCATTTTGACTTCACACACCTACATTCTGTGACTTCACACACCTCCATTTGTGACTTCACACACCACCATTTTGATTTCACACACCTCCATTCTGTGACTTCGACACCTACATTCTTTGACTTCACACAGCTCCGTTTTGACTTCACACACTTCCCTTCTGGGACTTCACACACCTCCATTCTGTGACTTCACACACCACCATTGTTTGAATTCGCACACCTCCATTCTTTGACTTCACACACCTCCATTCCACGACTTCACACAACTCCATTCTATGAGTTCAGAAACATAAATTCTATGAGTTCACACACCTCCATTCTATGACTTCAAAAACCTCTATTCTGTGACTTCACACACCTCCATTCTGAGTTCACACACCTCCATTCATTGACTTCACACACCTCCATTCTGACTTCACGCACCTCCATTCTACGACGTCACACACCTCCATTTTGACTTCTCACACCTCCATTATGTGACTTCACACACCTCTCTTCTGTGACTTCACACACTTCCATTCTATGATTTCACATACCTCCATACGATGACTTCACACACCTCCATTCTGTGACTTCACACACGTCCATTCTGAGTTCACACACCGCCATTCTATGACTTCACAAACCTCTATTCTATGATTTCACACACCTCCATTCTATGACTTGTCACACCTCCATTTTAGGACGTCACACACCTCCATTTTGACTTCACACACTTCCACTCTGTGACTTCACACACCTCCATTCTATGACTTCACACACTTCCATTCTATGATTTCACATACCTCCATGCTATGACTTCACACACCTCCATTCTGTGACTTCACACATCTCCATTCTATGACTTCACACACCTCAATTCTGTGACTTCACAAATCTTCATTTTATGATTTCACACACCTCCATTCTATGACTTCACACACCTCCATTCTGTGACTTCACACACCTCCATTCTGTGACTTCACACACCTCCATACTATGAATTCACACACTTCCATTGTGACGTCACACACCTCTATTCTATGAGTTCACACACCTCCATTCTATGACTTCACACACCTCCATTCTGACTTCACACACCTCCATTCTATGACTTCACAAACCTCAAATCTGTGACTTCACTCAACTCCACTCTTTGACTTCACACTCCTCCATTCTCTGACTTCCCACACCTCCTTTCTATGACTTCACCCACCTCTATTCTATGACTTCACACCTCCATTCTGACTTCACACACCTCCATTCTGTGACTTCACACACCTCCATTATATGATATCACACACCTCCATTCTATGACTTCACACACCTCCATTCTATGACTTCACACACCTCCATTCTGTGACTTCGCACACCTCCATTCTATGACTTCACACACCTCCATTCTTTGACTTCCCACACCTCCATTCTGAGTTTACACCCCTCCATTCTATGATTTCACACACCTCCATTCTTTGACGTCACACACCTCCATTCTATGACTTCACACAACTTCATTCTTACTTTACAAACATGCATTCTATAACTTCACACACCTCCATTCTATGACTTCAAACACCTCCATTCTGTGACTTCACAAACCTCCATTCTATGACTTCACACACCTCCATTCTGTGACTTCACACACCTCCATTCTATGAGTTCACACACCTCCATTCTGAATTCACACAGCTCCATTCTGTGACTTCACACACCTCCATTCTGAATTCACACAGCTCCATTCTGTGACTTCTCAAAACTCCATTCTATGATTTCACACACCTCCATACTATGACATCACACAACACCATCTATGACTTCACATACCTGCATTCTGACATCACACACCTACATTCTATGACTTCACAGACCTCGAATCTGTGACTTAACTCACCTGCACTCTATGACTTCATACTCCTCCATTCTATGACTTCACAGACCTCCTTTCTATGACTTCACACACCTCCATTCTTTGACTTCACACACCTCCATTCCATAACTTCACACACATCCATTCTATGACTTCACACACCTCCATTCTATGAGTTCACACACCTCCATTCTTTGACTCCACACACCTCCATTTTGACTTCACACACCTACATTCTGTGACTTCACACACCTCCATTTGTGACTTCACACACCACCATTTTGATTTCACACACCTCCATTCTGTGACTTCGACACCTACATTCTTTGACTTCACACAGCTCCGTTTTGACTTCACACACTTCCCTTCTGGGACTTCACACACCTCCATTCTGTGACTTCACACACCACCATTGTTTGAATTCGCACACCTCCATTCTTTGACTTCACACACCTCCATTCCACGACTTCACACAACTCCATTCTATGAGTTCAGAAACATAAATTCTATGAGTTCACACACCTCCATTCTATGACTTCAAAAACCTCTATTCTGTGACTTCACACACCTCCATTCTGAGTTCACACACCTCCATTCATTGACTTCACACACCTCCATTCTGACTTCACGCACCTCCATTCTACGACGTCACACACCTCCATTTTGACTTCTCACACCTCCATTATGTGACTTCACACACCTCTCTTCTGTGACTTCACACACTTCCATTCTATGATTTCACATACCTCCATACGATGACTTCACACACCTCCATTCTGTGACTTCACACACGTCCATTCTGAGTTCACACACCGCCATTCTATGACTTCACAAACCTCTATTCTATGATTTCACACACCTCCATTCTATGACTTGTCACACCTCCATTTTAGGACGTCACACACCTCCATTTTGACTTCACACACTTCCACTCTGTGACTTCACACACCTCCATTCTATGACTTCACACACTTCCATTCTATGATTTCACATACCTCCATGCTATGACTTCACACACCTCCATTCTGTGACTTCACACATCTCCATTCTATGACTTCACACACCTCAATTCTGTGACTTCACAAATCTTCATTTTATGATTTCACACACCTCCATTCTATGACTTCACACACCTCCATTCTGTGACTTCACACACCTCCATTCTGTGACTTCACACACCTCCATACTATGAATTCACACACTTCCATTGTGACGTCACACACCTCTATTCTATGAGTTCACACACCTCCATTCTATGACTTCACACACCTCCATTCTGACTTCACACACCTCCATTCTATGACTTCACAAACCTCAAATCTGTGACTTCACTCAACTCCACTCTTTGACTTCACACTCCTCCATTCTCTGACTTCCCACACCTCCTTTCTATGACTTCACCCACCTCTATTCTATGACTTCACACCTCCATTCTGACTTCACACACCTCCATTCTGTGACTTCACACACCTCCATTATATGATATCACACACCTCCATTCTATGACTTCACACACCTCCATTCTATGACTTCACACACCTCCATTCTGTGACTTCGCACACCTCCATTCTATGACTTCACACACCTCCATTCTTTGACTTCCCACACCTCCATTCTGAGTTTACACCCCTCCATTCTATGATTTCACACACCTCCATTCTTTGACGTCACACACCTCCATTCTATGACTTCACACAACTTCATTCTTACTTTACAAACATGCATTCTATAACTTCACACACCTCCATTCTATGACTTCAAACACCTCCATTCTGTGACTTCACAAACCTCCATTCTATGACTTCACACACCTCCATTCTGTGACTTCACACACCTCCATTCTATGAGTTCACACACCTCCATTCTGAATTCACACAGCTCCATTCTGTGACTTCACACACCTCCATTCTGAATTCACACAGCTCCATTCTGTGACTTCTCAAAACTCCATTCTATGATTTCACACACCTCCATACTATGACTTCACACAACACCATCTATGACTTCACATACCTGCATTCTGACATCACACACCTACATTCTATGACTTCACAGACCTCGAATCTGTGACTTAACTCACCTGCACTCTATGACTTCATACTCCTCCATTCTATGACTTCACAGACCTCCTTTCTATGACTTCACACACCTCCATTCTTTGACTTCACACACCTCCATTCCATAACTTCACACACATCCATTCTATGACTTCACACACCTCCATTCTATGAGTTCACACACCTCCATTCTTTGACTCCACACACCTCCATTTTGACTTCACACACCTACATTCTGTGACTTCACACACCTCCATTTGTGACTTCACACACCACCATTTTGATTTCACACACCTCCATTCTGTGACTTCGACACCTACATTGTTTGACTTCACACAGCTCCGTTTTGACTTCACACACTTCCCTTCTGGGACTTCACACACCTCCATTCTGTGACTTCACACACCACCATTGTTTGAATTCGCACACCTCCATTCTTTGACTTCACACAACTCCATTCCACGACTTCACACAACTCCATTCTATGAGTTCAGAAACATAAATTCTATGAGTTCACACACCTCCATTCTATGACTTCAAAAACCTCTATTCTGTGACTTCACACACCTCCATTCTGAGTTCACACACCTCCATTCATTGACTTCACACACCTCCATTCTGACTTCACGCACCTCCATTCTACGACGTCACACACCTCCATTTTGACTTCTCACACCTCCATTATGTGACTTCACACACCTCTCTTCTGTGACTTCACACACTTCCATTCTATGATTTCACATACCTCCATACGATGACTTCACACACCTCCATTCTGTGACTTCACACACGTCCATTCTGAGTTCACACACCGCCATTCTATGACTTCACAAACCTCTATTCTATGATTTCACACACCTCCATTCTATGACTTGTCACACCTCCATTTTAGGACGTCACACACCTCCATTTTGACTTCACACACTTCCACTCTGTGACTTCACACACCTCCATTCTATGACTTCACACACTTCCATTGGGACGTCACACACCTCCATTCTATGAGTTCACACACATACATTCTATGACTTCACACACCTTCATTCGACTTCACACACCTCCATTCTATGACTTCACAGACCTCGAATCTGTGACTTCACTCACCTCCAATCTATGACTTCACAATCCTCCATTCTATGACTTCCCACACCTCCTTTCTATGACTTCACACCTCCATTCTGACTTCACACACCTCCATTATGTGATTTCACACACCTCCATTATATGACGTCACACAACTCCGTTCTATGACTTCACACACCTCCATTCTATGACTTCACACAGCTCCATTCTGTGACTTCACACACTTCCATTCTCCGACTTCACACACCTACATTCTATGACTTCACACATCCATTTTGACTTCACACAACTCCAATATATAACTTCAAACACCTCAATTCTGTGACTTCACACACCTCCATGCTATGAATTCATACCCGTCCATTCTGTGACTTCACACACCTCCATTCTTTGACTTCACACACCTCCATTCTGTGACTTCACGCACCTCCATTCTATGACTTCCCACACCTCCATTCTCCGACTTCATACCCCTCCAATTTGACTTCACATACCTCCATTCTATGACTTCACACACCTCCATTCTGTGACTTCACAAACCTCCATTCTATGATTTCACACACCTCCAATCTATGACTTCACACACCTACATTTTATGACGTCACACACCTCCATTTTGACTTCACACACCTCCATTATGTGACTCCACACACCTCCCTTCTGTGACTTCACACACCTCCATTCTATGACTTCACACACCTCCATGCTATGACTTCACACACCTCCATTCTGTGACTTCACAAACCTTCATTCTATGATTTCACACACCTCCATTCTATGCCTTCACACACCTCCATTCTTTGACTTCACACACCTCCATTCTGTGACTTCACACACCTGCATTCTGTGCCTTCACACAGCTCCATTATGTGACTTCACACACCTCCATTCTCCGACTTCACACACCTACATTCTATGACTTCACACATCCATTTTGACTTCACACAACTCGAATATATAACTTCAAACACCTCAATTCTGTGACTTCACACACCTCCATTCTATGAATTCACACCCGTCCATATTGTGACTTCACACACCTCCATTCTTTAACTTCACACACCTCCATTCTGTGACTTCACCCACCTCCATTCTGTGACTTCCCACACCTCCATTCTCCGACTTCACACCCCTCCAATTTGACTTCAAATACCTCCATTCTATGACTTCACACACCTCCATTCTGTGACTTCACAAACCTCCATTCTATGATTTCACACACCTCCAATCTATGACTTCACACACCTACATTGTATGACGTCACACACCTCCATTTTGACTTCACACACCTCCATTATGTGACTCCACACACCTCCCTTCTGTGAATTCACACACCTCCATTCTATGACTTCACACACCTTCATTGTATGACTTTACACACCTCCATTCTATGTCTTCACACACTTCCATTCTATGATTTCACATACCTCCATGCTATGACTTCACACACCTCCTTTCTGTGACTTCACACATCTCCATTATATGACTTCACATACCTCAATTCTGTGACTTCACAAATCTTCATTTTATGATTTCACACACCTCTATTCTATGACTTCACACACCTCCATTTTGACTTCACACACCTCCAATCTGTGACTTCACACACCTCCATACTATGAATTCACACACTTCCATTGTGACGTCACACACCTCTATTCTATGAGTTCACACACCTCCATTCTATGACTTCACACACCTCCATTCTGACTTCACACACCTCCATTCTATGACTTCACAGACCTCGAATCTGTGACTTCACTCACCTCCACTCTATGACTTCACACTCCTCCATTCTCTGACTTCCCACACCTCCTTTCTATGACTTCACCCACCTCTATTCTATGACTTCACACCTCCATTCTGACTTCACACACCTCCATTCTGTGACTTCACACACCTCCATTATATGATATCACACACCTCCATTCTCTGACTTCCCACACCTCCTTTCTATGACTTCACCCACCTCTATTCTATGACTTCACACCTCCATTCTGACTTCACGCACCTCCATTATGTGACTTCACACACCTCCATTATATGACGTCACACACCTCCATTCTATGACTTCACACACCTCCATTCTATGACTTCACACACCTCCATTCTGTGACTTCACACAACTCCATTCTATGACTTCACACACCTTCATTCTTACTTCACAAACATATATTCTATGACTTCACACACATCCATTCTTTGACTTCACACACCTCCATTCTGTGACTTCACACAGCTCCATTCTGTGACTTCACACACCTCCATTCTCCGACTTCACACACCTCCATTCTATCACTTCACACATCCATTTTGACTTCACACAACTCCAATATATAACTTCAAACACCTCAATTCTGTGACTTCTCACACCTCCATTCTATGAATTCATACCCGTCCATTCTGTGACTTCACACACCTCCATTCTTTGACTTCACACACCTCCATTCTGTGACTTCACCCACCTCCATTCAGTGACTTCCCACACCTCCATTCTCCGACTTCACACCCCTCCATTTTGACTTCACATCCTCCATTCTATGACTTCACACACCTCCATTCTGTGACTTCCCAAACCTCCATTCTATGATTTCACACTCCTCCAATCTATGACTTCACACACCTACATTTTATGACGTCACACACCTCCATTTTGACTTCACACACCTCCATATGTGACTCCACACACCTCCCTTCTTTGAATTCACACATCTCCATTCTATGACTTCACACACCTTCATTGTATGACTTCACACACCTCCATTCTATGACTTCACACACTTCAATTCTATGATTTCACATACCTCCATGCTATGACTTCACACACCTCCATTCTGTGACTTCACACATCTCCTTTCTATGACTTCACACACCTCAATTCTGTGACTTCACAAATCTTCATTTTATGATTTCACACACCTCCATTCTATGACTTCACACACCTCCATTCTCTGACTTCACACACCTCCATTCTGTGACTTCACACACCTCCATACTATGAATTCACACACTTCCATTGTGACGTCACACACCTCTATTCTATGAGTTCACACACCTCCATTCTATGACTTCACACACCTCCATTCTGACTTCACACACCTCCATTCTATGACTTCACAAACCTCGAATCTGTGACTTCACTCACCTCCACTCTTTGACTTCACACTCCTCCATTCTCTGACTTCCCACACCTCCTTTCTATGACTTCACCCACCTCTATTCTATGACTTCACACCTCCATTCTGACTTCACACACCTCCATTCTGTGACTTCACACTCCTCCATTATATGATATCACACACCTCCATTCTATGACTTCACACACCTCCATTCTATGACTTCACACACCTCCATTCTGTGACTTCGCACACCTCCATTCTATGACTTCACTCACCTCCATTCTTTGACTTCCCACACCTCCATTCTGAGTTTACACACCTCCATTCTATGATTTCACACACCTCCATTCTTTGACGTCACACACCTCCATTCTATGACTTCACACAACTTCATTCTTACTTTACAAACATGCATTCTATAACTTCACACACCTCCATTCTATGACTTCAAACACCTCCATTTTGTGACTTCACAAACCTCCATTCTATGACTTCACACACCTCCATTCTGTGACTTCACACACCTCCATTCTATGAGTTCACACACCTCCATTCTGAATTCACACAGCTCCATTCTGTGACTTCACACACCTCCATTCTGAATTCACACAGCTCCATTCTGTGACTTCTCAAAACTCCATTCTATGATTTCACACACCTCCATACTATGACTTCACACAACACCATCTATGACTTCACATACCTGCATTCTGACATCACACACCTACATTCTATGACTTCACAGACCTCGAATCTGTGACTTAACTCACCTGCACTCTATGACTTCATACTCCTCCATTCTATGACTTCACAGACCTCCTTTCTATGACTTCACACACCTCCATTCTTTGACTTCACACACCTCCATTCCATAACTTCACACACATCCATTCTATGACTTCACACACCTCCATTCTATGAGTTCACACACCTCCATTCTTTGACTCCACACACCTCCATTTTGACTTCACACACCTACATTCTGTGACTTCACACACCTCCATTTGTGACTTCACACACCACCATTTTGATTTCACACACCTCCATTCTGTGACTTCGACACCTACATTGTTTGACTTCACACAGCTCCGTTTTGACTTCACACACTTCCCTTCTGGGACTTCACACACCTCCATTCTGTGACTTCACACACCACCATTGTTTGAATTCGCACACCTCCATTCTTTGACTTCACACACCTCCATTCCACGACTTCACACAACTCCATTCTATGAGTTCAGAAACATAAATTCTATGAGTTCACACACCTCCATTCTATGACTTCAAAAACCTCTATTCTGTGACTTCACACACCTCCATTCTGAGTTCACACACCTCCATTCATTGACTTCACACACCTCCATTCTGACTTCACGCACCTCCATTCTACGACGTCACACACCTCCATTTTGACTTCTCACACCTCCATTATGTGACTTCACACACCTCTCTTCTGTGACTTCACACACTTCCATTCTATGATTTCACATACCTCCATACGATGACTTCACACACCTCCATTCTGTGACTTCACACACGTCCATTCTGAGTTCACACACCGCCATTCTATGACTTCACAAACCTCTATTCTATGATTTCACACACCTCCATTCTATGACTTGTCACACCTCCATTTTAGGACGTCACACACCTCCATTTTGACTTCACACACTTCCACTCTGTGACTTCACACACCTCCATTCTATGACTTCACACACTTCCATTGGGACGTCACACACCTCCATTCTATGAGTTCACACACATACATTCTATGACTTCACACACCTTCATTCGACTTCACACACCTCCATTCTATGACTTCACAGACCTCGAATCTGTGACTTCACTCACCTCCAATCTATGACTTCACAATCCTCCATTCTATGACTTCCCACACCTCCTTTCTATGACTTCACACCTCCATTCTGACTTCACACACCTCCATTATGTGACTTCACACACCTCCATTATATGACGTCACACAACTCCGTTCTATGACTTCACACACCTCCATTCTATGACTTCACACATCTCCATTCTGTGACTTCACACACCTCCATTCTATGACTTCACACACCTTCATTCTTACTTCACAAACATATATTCTATGACTTCACACACCTCCATTCTATGACTTCACACACCTGCATTCTTTGACTTCACCCACCTCCATTCTGTGACTTCACAGACCTCCATTCTGTGACTTCACACAGCTCCATTCTGTGACTTCACACACTTCCATTCTCCGACTTCACACACCTACATTCTATGACTTCACACATCCATTTTGACTTCACACAACTCCAATATATAACTTCAAACACCTCAATTCTGTGACTTCACACACCTCCATGCTATGAATTCATACCCGTCCATTCTGTGACTTCACACACCTCCATTCTTTGACTTCACAGACCTCCATTCTGTGACTTCACGCAACTCCATTCTATGACTTCCCACACCTCCATTCTCCGACTTCATACCCCTCCAATTTGACTTCACATACCTCCATTCTATGACTTCACACACCTCCATTCTGTGACTTCACAAACCTCCATTCTATGATTTCACACACCTCCAATCTATGACTTCACACACCTACATTTTATGACGTCACACACCTCCATTTTGACTTCACACACCTCCATTATGTGACTCCACACACCTCCCTTCTGTGACTTCACACACCTCCATTCTATGACTTCACACACCTTCATTTTATGACTTCACACACCTCCATGCTATGACTTCACACACCTCCATTCTGTGACTTCACACACCTCCATTCTATGACTTCACACACCTCCATTCTGTGACTTCACAAACCTTCATTCTATGATTTCACACACCTCCATTCTATGCCTTCGCACACCTCCATTCTTTGACTTCACACACCTCCATTCTGTGACTTCACACACCTGCATTCTGTGCCTTCACACAGCTCCATTATGTGACTTCACACACCTCCATTCTCCGACTTCACACACCTACATTCTATGACTTCACACATCCATTTTGACTTCACACAACTCGAATATATAACTTCAAACACCTCAATTCTGTGACTTCACACACCTCCATTCTATGAATTCACACCCGTCCATATTGTGACTTCACACACCTCCATTCTTTAACTTCACACACCTCCATTCTGTGACTTCACCCACCTCCATTCTGTGACTTCCCACACCTCCATTCTCCGACTTCACACACCTCCAATTTGACTTCAAATACCTCCATTCTATGACTTCACACACCTCCATTCTGTGACTTCACAAACCTCCATTCTATGATTTCACACACCTCCAATCTATGACTTCACACACCTACATTTTATGACGTCACACACCTCCATTTTGACTTCACACACCTCCATTATGTGACTCCACACACCTCCCTTCTGTGAATTCACACACCTCCATTCTATGACTTCACACACCTTCATTGTATGACTTCACACACCTCCATTCTATGTCTTCACACACTTCCATTCTATGATTTCACATACCTCCATGCTATGACTTCACACACCTCCTTTCTGTGACTTCACACATCTCCATTATATGACTTCACATACCTCAATTCTGTGACTTCACAAATCTTCATTTTATGATTTCACACACCTCCATTCTATGACTTCACACACCTCCATTTTGACTTCACACACCTCCAATCTGTGACTTCACACACCTCCATACTATGAATTCACACACTTCCATTGTGACGTCACACACCTCTATTCTATGAGTTCACACACCTCCATTCTATGACTTCACACACCTCCATTCTGACTTCACACACCTCCATTCTATGACTTCACAGACCTCGAATCTGTGACTTCACTCACCTCCACTCTATGACTTCACACTCCTCCATTCTCTGACTTCCCACACCTCCTTTCTATGACTTCACCCACCTCTATTCTATGACTTCACACCTCCATTCTGACTTCACACACCTCCATTCTGTGACTTCACACACCTCCATTATATGATATCACACACCTCCATTCTCTGACTTCCCACACCTCCTTTCTATGACTTCACCCACCTCTATTCTATGACTTCACACCTCCATTCTGACTTCACGCACCTCCATTATGTGACTTCACACACCTCCATTATATGACGTCACACAACTCCGTTCTATGACTTCACACACCTCCATTCTATGACTTCACACACCTCCATTCTGTGACTTCACACAACTCCATTCTATGACTTCACACACCTTCATTCTTACTTCACAAACATATATTCTATGACTTCACACACGTCCATTCTTTGACTTCACACACCTCCATTCTGTGACTTCACACAGCTCCATTCTGTGACTTCACACACCTCCATTCTCCGACTTCACACACCTCCATTCTATCACTTCACACATCCATTTTGACTTCACACAACTCCAATATATAACTTCAAACACCTCAATTCTGTGACTTCTCACACCTCCATTCTATGAATTCATACCCGTCCATTCTGTGACTTCACACACCTCCATTCTTTGACTTCACACACCTCCATTCTGTGACTTCACCCACCTCCATTCTGTGACTTCCCACACCTCCATTCTCCGACTTCACACCCCTCCAATTTGACTTCACATCCTCCATTCTATGACTTCACACACCTCCATTCTGTGACTTCCCAAACGTCCATTCTATGATTTCACACTCCTCCAATCTATGACTTCACACACCTACATTTTATGACGTCACACACCTCCATTTTGACTTCACACACCTCCATATGTGACTCCACACACCTCCCTTCTTTGAATTCACACATCTCCATTCTATGACTTCACACACCTTCATTGTATGACTTCACACACCTCCATTCTATGACTTCACACACTTCCATTCTATGATTTCACATACCTCCATGCTATGACTTCACACACCTCCATTCTGTGACTTCACACATCTCCATTCTATGACTTCACACACCTCAATTCTGTGACTTCACAAATCTTCATTTTATGATTTCACACACCTCCATTCTATGACTTCACACACCTCCATTCTCTGACTTCACACACCTCCATTCTGTGACTTCACACACCTCCATACTATGAATTCACACACTTCCATTGTGACGTCACACACCTCTATTCTATGAGTTCACACACCTCCATTCTATGACTTCACACACCTCCATTCTGACTTCACACACCTCCATTCTATGACTTCACAAACCTCGAATCTGTGACTTCACTCACCTCCACTCTTTGACTTCACACTCCTCCATTCTCTGACTTCCCACACCTCCTTTCTATGACTTCACCCACCTCTATTCTATGACTTCACACCTCCATTCTGACTTCACACACCTCCATTCTGTGACTTCACACACCTCCATTATATGATATCACACACCTCCATTCTATGACTTCACACACCTCCATTCTATGACTTCACACACCTCCATTCTGTGACTTCGCACACCTCCATTCTATGACTTCACACACCTCCATTCTTTGACTTCCCACACCTCCATTCTGAGTTTACACCCCTCCATTCTATGATTTCACACACCTCCATTCTTTGACGTCACACACCTCCATGCTATGACTTCACACAACTTCATTCTTACTTTACAAACATGCATTCTATAACTTCACACACCTCCATTCTATGACTTCAAACACCTCCATTCTGTGACTTCACAAACCTCCATTCTATGACTTCACACACCTCCATTCTGTGACTTCACACACCTCCATTCTATGAGTTCACACACCTCCATTCTGAATTCACACAGCTCCATTCTGTGACTTCACACACCTCCATTCTGAATTCACACAGCTCCTTTCTGTGACTTCTCAAAACTCCATTCTATGATTTCACACACCTCCATACTATGACTTCACACAACACCATCTATGACTTCACATACCTGCATTCTGACATCACACACCTACATTCTATGACTTCACAGACCTCGAATCTGTGACTTAACTCACCTGCACTCTATGACTTCATACTCCTCCATTCTATGACTTCACAGACCTCCTTTCTATGACTTCACACACCTCCATTCTTTGACTTCACACACCTCCATTCCATAACTTCACACACATCCATTCTATGACTTCACACACCTCCATTCTATGAGTTCACACACCTCCATTCTTTGACTCCACACACCTCCATTTTGACTTCACACACCTACATTCTGTGACTTCACACACCTCCATTTGTGACTTCACACACCACCATTTTGATTTCACACACCTCCATTCTGTGACTTCGACACCTACATTGTTTGACTTCACACAGCTCCGTTTTGACTTCACACACTTCCCTTCTGGGACTTCACACACCTCCATTCTGTGACTTCACACACCACCATTGTTTGAATTCGCACACCTCCATTCTTTGACTTCACACACCTCCATTCCACGACTTCACACAACTCCATTCTATGAGTTCAGAAACATAAATTCTATGAGTTCACACACCTCCATTCTATGACTTCAAAAACCTCTATTCTGTGACTTCACACACCTCCATTCTGAGTTCACACACCTCCATTCATTGACTTCACACACCTCCATTCTGACTTCACGCACCTCCATTCTACGACGTCACACACCTCCATTTTGACTTCTCACACCTCCATTATGTGACTTCACACACCTCTCTTCTGTGACTTCACACACTTCCATTCTATGATTTCACATACCTCCATACGATGACTTCACACACCTCCATTCTGTGACTTCACACACGTCCATTCTGAGTTCACACACCGCCATTCTATGACTTCACAAACCTCTATTCTATGATTTCACACACCTCCATTCTATGACTTGTCACACCTCCATTTTAGGACGTCACACACCTCCATTTTGACTTCACACACTTCCACTCTGTGACTTCACACACCTCCATTCTATGACTTCACACACTTCCATTGGGACGTCACACACCTCCATTCTATGAGTTCACACACATACATTCTATGACTTCACACACCTTCATTCGACTTCACACACCTCCATTCTATGACTTCACAGACCTCGAATCTGTGACTTCACTCACCTCCAATCTATGACTTCACAATCCTCCATTCTATGACTTCCCACACCTCCTTTCTATGACTTCACACCTCCATTCTGACTTCACACACCTCCATTATGTGACTTCACACACCTCCATTATATGACGTCACACAACTCCGTTCTATGACTTCACACACCTCCATTCTATGACTTCACACATCTCCATTCTGTGACTTCACACACCTCCATTCTATGACTTCACACACCTTCATTCTTACTTCACAAACATATATTCTATGAATTCACACACCTCCATTCTATGACTTCACACACCTGCATTCTTTGACTTCACCCACCTCCATTCTGTGACTTCACAGACCTCCATTCTGTGACTTCACACAGCTCCATTCTGTGACTTCACACACTTCCATTCTCCGACTTCACACACCTACATTCTATGACTTCACACATCCATTTTGACTTCACACAACTCCAATATATAACTTCAAACACCTCAATTCTGTGACTTCACACACCTCCATGCTATGAATTCATACCCGTCCATTCTGTGACTTCACACACCTCCATTCTTTGACTTCACACACCTCCATTCTGTGACTTCACGCACCTCCATTCTATGACTTCCCACACCTCCATTCTCCGACTTCATACCCCTCCAATTTGACTTCACATACCTCCATTCTATGACTTCACACACCTCCATTCTGTGACTTCACAAACCTCCATTCTATGATTTCACACACCTCCAATCTATGACTTCACACACCTACATTTTATGACGTCACACACCTCCATTTTGACTTCACACACCTCCATTATGTGACTCCACACACCTCCCTTCTGTGACTTCACACACCTCCATTCTATGACTTCACACACCTTCATTTTATGACTTCACACACCTCCATGCTATGACTTCACACACCTCCATTCTGTGACTTCACACACCTCCATTCTATGACTTCACACACCTCCATTCTGTGACTTCACAAACCTTCATTCTATGATTTCACACACCTCCATTCTATGCCTTCACACACCTCCATTCTTTGACTTCACACACCTCCATTCTGTGACTTCACACACCTGCATTCTGTGCCTTCACACAGCTCCATTATGTGACTTCACACACCTCCATTCTCCGACTTCACACACCTACATTCTATGACTTCACACATCCATTTTGACTTCACACAACTCGAATATATAACTTCAAACACCTCAATTCTGTGACTTCACACACCTCCATTCTATGAATTCACACCAGTCCATTCTGTGACTTCACACACCTCCATTCTATAACTTCACACACCTCCATTCTGTGACTTCACCCACCTCCATTCTGTGACTTCCCACACCTCCATTCTCCGACTTCACACCCCTCCAATTTGACTTCAAATACCTCCATTCTATGACTTCACACACCTCCATTCTGTGACTTCACAAACCTCCATTCTATGATTTCACACACCTCCAATCTATGACTTCACACACCTACATTTTATGACGTCACACACCTCCATTTTGACTTCACACACCTCCATTATGTGACTCCACACACCTCCCTTCTGTGAATTCACACACCTCCATTCTATGACTTCACACACCTTCATTGTATGACTTCACACACCTCCATTCTATGACTTCACACACTTCCATTCTATGATTTCACATACCTCTAGGCTATGACTTCACACACCTCCATTCTGTGACTTCACAAACCTCCATTCTATGATTTCACATACCTCCAATCTATGACTTCACACACCTACATTTTATGACGTCACACACCTCCATTTTGACTTCACACACCTCCATTATGTGACTCCACACACCTCCCTTCTGTGACTTCACACACCTCCATTCTATGACTTCACACACCTTCATTTTATGACTTCACACACCTCCATGCTATGACTTCACACACCTCCATTCTGTGACTTCACACACCTCCATTCTATGACTTCACACACCTCCATTCTGTGACTTCACAAACCTTCATTCTATGATTTCACACACCTCCATTCTATGCCTTCGCACACCTCCATTCTTTGACTTCACACACCTCCATTCTGTGACTTCACACACCTGCATTCTGTGCCTTCACACAGCTCCATTATGTGACTTCACACACCTCCATTCTCCGACTTCACACACCTACATTCTATGACTTCACACATCCATTTTGACTTCACACAACTCGAATATATAACTTCAAACACCTCAATTCTGTGACTTCACACACCTCCATTCTATGAATTCACACCCGTCCATATTGTGACTTCACACACCTCCATTCTTTAACTTCACACACCTCCATTCTGTGACTTCACCCACCTCCATTCTGTGACTTCCCACACCTCCATTCTCCGACTTCACACACCTCCAATTTGACTTCAAATACCTCCATTCTATGACTTCACACACCTCCATTCTGTGACTTCACAAACCTCCATTCTATGATTTCACACACCTCCAATCTATGACTTCACACACCTACATTTTATGACGTCACACACCTCCATTTTGACTTCACACACCTCCATTATGTGACTCCACACACCTCCCTTCTGTGAATTCACACACCTCCATTCTATGACTTCACACACCTTCATTGTATGACTTCACACACCTCCATTCTATGTCTTCACACACTTCCATTCTATGATTTCACATACCTCCATGCTATGACTTCACACACCTCCTTTCTGTGACTTCACACATCTCCATTATATGACTTCACATACCTCAATTCTGTGACTTCACAAATCTTCATTTTATGATTTCACACACCTCCATTCTATGACTTCACACACCTCCATTTTGACTTCACACACCTCCAATCTGTGACTTCACACACCTCCATACTATGAATTCACACACTTCCATTGTGACGTCACACACCTCTATTCTATGAGTTCACACACCTCCATTCTATGACTTCACACACCTCCATTCTGACTTCACACACCTCCATTCTATGACTTCACAGACCTCGAATCTGTGACTTCACTCACCTCCACTCTATGACTTCACACTCCTCCATTCTCTGACTTCCCACACCTCCTTTCTATGACTTCACCCACCTCTATTCTATGACTTCACACCTCCATTCTGACTTCACACACCTCCATTCTGTGACTTCACACACCTCCATTATATGATATCACACACCTCCATTCTCTGACTTCCCACACCTCCTTTCTATGACTTCACCCACCTCTATTCTATGACTTCACACCTCCATTCTGACTTCACGCACCTCCATTATGTGACTTCACACACCTCCATTATATGACGTCACACAACTCCGTTCTATGACTTCACACACCTCCATTCTATGACTTCACACACCTCCATTCTGTGACTTCACACAACTCCATTCTATGACTTCACACACCTTCATTCTTACTTCACAAACATATATTCTATGACTTCACACACGTCCATTCTTTGACTTCACACACCTCCATTCTGTGACTTCACACAGCTCCATTCTGTGACTTCACACACCTCCATTCTCCGACTTCACACACCTCCATTCTATCACTTCACACATCCATTTTGACTTCACACAACTCCAATATATAACTTCAAACACCTCAATTCTGTGACTTCTCACACCTCCATTCTATGAATTCATACCCGTCCATTCTGTGACTTCACACACCTCCATTCTTTGACTTCACACACCTCCATTCTGTGACTTCACCCACCTCCATTCTGTGACTTCCCACACCTCCATTCTCCGACTTCACACCCCTCCAATTTGACTTCACATCCTCCATTCTATGACTTCACACACCTCCATTCTGTGACTTCCCAAACCTCCATTCTATGATTTCACACTCCTCCAATCTATGACTTCACACACCTACATTTTATGACGTCACACACTTCCATTTTGACTTCACACACCTCCATATGTGACTCCACACACCTCCCTTCTTTGAATTCACACATCTCCATTCTATGACTTCACACACCTTCATTGTATGACTTCACACACCTCCATTCTATGACTTCACACACTTCCATTCTATGATTTCACATACCTCCATGCTATGACTTCACACACCTCCATTCTGTGACTTCACACATCTCCATTCTATGACTTCACACACCTCAATTCTGTGACTTCACAAATCTTCATTTTATGATTTCACACACCTCCATTCTATGACTTCACACACCTCCATTCTCTGACTTCACACACCTCCATTCTGTGACTTCACACACCTCCATACTATGAATTCACACACTTCCATTGTGACGTCACACACCTCTATTCTATGAGTTCACACACCTCCATTCTATGACTTCACACACCTCCATTCTGACTTCACACACCTCCATTCTATGACTTCACAAACCTCGAATCTGTGACTTCACTCACCTCCACTCTTTGACTTCACACTCCTCCATTCTCTGACTTCCCACACCTCCTTTCTATGACTTCACCCACCTCTATTCTATGACTTCACACCTCCATTCTGACTTCACACACCTCCATTCTGTGACTTCACACACCTCCATTATATGATATCACACACCTCCATTCTATGACTTCACACACCTCCATTCTATGACTTCACACACCTCCATTCTGTGACTTCGCACACCTCCATTCTATGACTTCACACACCTCCATTCTTTGACTTCCCACACCTCCATTCTGAGTTTACACCCCTCCATTCTATGATTTCACACACCTCCATTCTTTGACGTCACACACCTCCATTCTATGACTTCACACAACTTCATTCTTACTTTACAAACATGCATTCTATAACTTCACACACCTCCATTCTATGACTTCAAACACCTCCATTCTGTGACTTCACAAACCTCCATTCTATGACTTCACACACCTCCATTCTGTGACTTCACACACCTCCATTCTATGAGTTCACACACCTCCATTCTGAATTCACACAGCTCCATTCTGTGACTTCACACACCTCCATTCTGAATTCACACAGCTCCTTTCTGTGACTTCTCAAAACTCCATTCTATGATTTCACACACCTCCATACTATGACTTCACACAACACCATCTATGACTTCACATACCTGCATTCTGACATCACACACCTACATTCTATGACTTCACAGACCTCGAATCTGTGACTTAACTCACCTGCACTCTATGACTTCATACTCCTCCATTCTATGACTTCACAGACCTCCTTTCTATGACTTCACACACCTCCATTCTTTGACTTCACACACCTCCATTCCATAACTTCACACACATCCATTCTATGACTTCACACACCTCCATTCTATGAGTTCACACACCTCCATTCTTTGACTCCACACACCTCCATTTTGACTTCACACACCTACATTCTGTGACTTCACACACCTCCATTTGTGACTTCACACACCACCATTTTGATTTCACACACCTCCATTCTGTGACTTCGACACCTACATTGTTTGACTTCACACAGCTCCGTTTTGACTTCACACACTTCCCTTCTGGGACTTCACACACCTCCATTCTGTGACTTCACACACCACCATTGTTTGAATTCGCACACCTCCATTCTTTGACTTCACACACCTCCATTCCACGACTTCACACAACTCCATTCTATGAGTTCAGAAACATAAATTCTATGAGTTCACACACCTCCATTCTATGACTTCAAAAACCTCTATTCTGTGACTTCACACACCTCCATTCTGAGTTCACACACCTCCATTCATTGACTTCACACACCTCCATTCTGACTTCACGCACCTCCATTCTACGACGTCACACACCTCCATTTTGACTTCTCACACCTCCATTATGTGACTTCACACACCTCTCTTCTGTGACTTCACACACTTCCATTCTATGATTTCACATACCTCCATACGATGACTTCACACACCTCCATTCTGTGACTTCACACACGTCCATTCTGAGTTCACACACCGCCATTCTATGACTTCACAAACCTCTATTCTATGATTTCACACACCTCCATTCTATGACTTGTCACACCTCCATTTTAGGACGTCACACACCTCCATTTTGACTTCACACACTTCCACTCTGTGACTTCACACACCTCCATTCTATGACTTCACACACTTCCATTGGGACGTCACACACCTCCATTCTATGAGTTCACACACATACATTCTATGACTTCACACACCTTCATTCGACTTCACACACCTCCATTCTATGACTTCACAGACCTCGAATCTGTGACTTCACTCACCTCCAATCTATGACTTCACAATCCTCCATTCTATGACTTCCCACACCTCCTTTCTATGACTTCACACCTCCATTCTGACTTCACACACCTCCATTATGTGACTTCACACACCTCCATTATATGACGTCACACAACTCCGTTCTATGACTTCACACACCTCCATTCTATGACTTCACACAGCTCCATTCTGTGACTTCACACACTTCCATTCTCCGACTTCACACACCTACATTCTATGACTTCACACATCCATTTTGACTTCACACAACTCCAATATATAACTTCAAACACCTCAATTCTGTGACTTCACACACCTCCATGCTATGAATTCATACCCGTCCATTCTGTGACTTCACACACCTCCATTCTTTGACTTCACACACCTCCCTTCTGTGACTTCACACACCTCCATTCTATGACTTCACACACCTCCATGCTATGACTTCACACACCTCCATTCTGTGACTTCACACACCTCCATTCTATGACTTCACACACCTCCATTCTGTGACTTCACAAACCTTCATTCTATGATTTCACACACCTCCATTCTATGCCTTCACACACCTCCATTCTTTGACTTCACACACCTCCATTCTGTGACTTCACACACCTGCATTCTGTGCCTTCACACAGCTCCATTATGTGACTTCACACACCTCCATTCTCCGACTTCACACACCTACATTCTATGACTTCACACATCCATTTTGACTTCACACAACTCGAATATATAACTTCAAACACCTCAATTCTGTGACTTCACACACCTCCATTCTATGAATTCACACCCGTCCATATTGTGACTTCACACACCTCCATTCTTTAACTTCACACACCTCCATTCTGTGACTTCACCCACCTCCATTCTGTGACTTCCCACACCTCCATTCTCCGACTTCACACCCCTCCAATTTGACTTCAAATACCTCCATTCTATGACTTCACACACCTCCATTCTGTGACTTCACAAACCTCCATTCTATGATTTCACACACCTCCAATCTATGACTTCACACACCTACATTTTATGACGTCACACACCTCCATTTTGACTTCACACACCTCCATTATGTGACTCCACACACCTCCCTTCTGTGAATTCACACACCTCCATTCTATGACTTCACACACCTTCATTGTATGACTTCACACACCTCCATTCTATGACTTCACACACTTCCATTCTATGATTTCACATACCTCTAGGCTATGACTTCACACACCTCCTTTCTGTGACTTCACACATCTCCATTCTATGACTTCACATACCTCAATTCTGTGACTTCACAAATCTTCATTTTATGATTTCACACACCTCCATTCTATGACTTCACACACCTCCATTTTGACTTCACACACCTCCATTCTGTGACTTCACACACCTCCATACTATGAATTCACACACTTCCATTGTGACGTCACACACCTCTATTCTATGAGTTCACACACCTCCATTCTATGACTTCACACACCTCCATTCTGACTTCACACACCTCCATTCTATGACTTCACAGACCTCGAATCTGTGACTTCACTCACCTCCACTCTATGACTTCACACTCCTCCATTCTCTGACTTCCCACACCTCCTTTCTATGACTTCACCCACCTCTATTCTATGACTTCACACCTCCATTCTGACTTCACACACCTCCATTCTGTGACTTCACACACCTCCATTATATGATATCACACACCTCCATTCTAGGACTTCACACACCTCCATTCTATGACTTCACACACCTCCATTCTGTGACTTCACACACCTCCATTCTATGACTTCACACACCTTCATTCTTACTTCACAAACATATATTCTATGACTTCACACACCTCCATTCTTTGACTTCACACACCTCCATTCTTTGACTTCACACACCTCCATTCTGTGACTTCACACACCTCCATTATATGATATCACACACCTCCATTCTCTGACTTCCCACACCTCCTTTCTATGACTTCACCCACCTCTATTCTATGACTTCACACCTCCATTCTGACTTCACGCACCTCCATTATGTGACTTCACACACCTCCATTATATGACGTCACACAACTCCGTTCTATGACTTCACACACCTCCATTCTATGACTTCACACACCTCCATTCTTTGACTTCCCACACCTCCATTCTGAGTTTACACACCTCCATTCTATGATTTCACACACCTCCATTCTTTGACGTCACACACCTCCATTCTATGACTTCACACAACTTCATTCTTACTTTACAAACATCCATTCTATAACTTCACACACCTCCATTCTATGACTTCAAACACCTCCATTCTGTGACTTCACAAACCACCATTCTATGACTTCGCACACCTCCATTCTGTGACTTCACACACCTCCATTGTATGAATTCACACACCTCCATTCTGAATTCACACAGCTCCATTCTGTGACTTCACACACCTCCATTCTGAATTCACACAGCTCCATTCTGTGACTTCTCAAAACTCCATTCTATGATTTCACACACCTCCACACTATGACTTCACACAACTCCATCTATGACTTCACATACCTGCATTCTGACATCACACACCTACATTCTATGACTTCACAGACCTCGAATCTGTGACTTAACTCACCTGCACTCTATGACTTCATACTCCTCCATTCTATGACTTCACAGACCTCCTTTCTATGACTTCACACACCTCCATTCTTTGACTTCACACACCTACATTCCATAACTTCACACACATCCATTCTATGACTTCACACACCTCCATTCTATGAGTTCACACACCTCCATTCTTTGACTCCACACACCTCCATTTTGCCTTGACACACCTACATTCTGTGACTTCACACACCTCCATTTGTGACTTCACACACCACCATTTTGATTTCACTCACCTCCATTCTGTGACTTCGACACCTACATTCTTTGACTTCACACAGCTCCGTTTTGACTTCACACACTTCCCTTCTGGGACTTCACACACCTCCATTCTGTGACTTCACACACCACCATTGTTTGACTTCGCACACCTCCATTCTTTGACTTCACACACCTCCATTACACGACTTCACACAACTCCATTCTATAAGTTCAGAAACATAAATTCTATGAGTTCACACACCTCCATTCTATGACTTCAAAAACCTCTATTCTGTGAATTCACACACCTCCATTCTGAGTTCACACACCTCCATTCATTCACTTCACACACCTCCATTCTGACTTCACGCACCTCCATTCTACGACTTTACACACCTCTATTCTACGACTTTACACACTTCCATTCTGTGACTTCACACACCTCCATTCTGTGACTTCACACACCTTCATTCTATGACTTCACACACCTCCATTCTATGACTTCACACACCTCTATTCTATGATTTCACACATCCATTTTGACTTCACACACATAAAATATATGACTTCAAACACCTCAATTCTGTGACTTCACACACCTCCATTCTATGACTTCATACACTTCAATTCTATGACTTCACACACCTCCATTCTGTGACTTTACACACCTCCATTCTGACTTCACGCACCTCCATTCTACGACTTTACACACCTCTATTCTACGACTTTACACACTTCCATTCTGTGACTTCACACACCTCCATTCTGTGACTTCACACACCTCCATTATATGACTTCACACACCTCCATTCTATGTCTTCACACACCTCCATTCTATGACTTCACACACCTCCATTCTGTGACTTCACACACCTCCATTCTATGACTTCACACACCTTCATTCTTACTTCACAAACATACATTCTATGATTTCACACACCTCCATTCTATGACTTCACACACCTACATTCTTTGACTTCACACACCTCCATTCTGTGTTCACACACCTCAATT
This sequence comes from Megascapheus bottae, assembly GCA_024803745.1. Lineage (NCBI taxonomy): Eukaryota > Metazoa > Chordata > Mammalia > Rodentia > Geomyidae > Megascapheus > Megascapheus bottae. The sequence goes on along the minus strand of JANJXV010000147.1, from coordinate 56,933 downwards.
CTGTGACTTCACACACCTCCATTCTGACTTCACACACCTCCATTCTATGACTTCACACACCGCCATTCTTTGACTTTACACACCTAAATTTTGAGTTGACACACCTCCATTCTGTGACTTCACACACCTCTATTCTGACCTCACACAGCTCCATTCTATGACTTCACACACCTCCATTTTTTGACGTCACACACCTCCATTCGATGACTTCACACACCTTCATTCTTACTTTACAAACATCCCTTCTATAACTTCACACACTTCCATTCTATGACTTTACACACCTTCATTGTGTGACTTCACATACCTGCATTCTATGACTTCACACACCTCCATTCTGTGACTTCACACACCTCCATTCTATGACTTCACACAGTTCCATTGTGACGTCACACACCTCCATTCTATGAGTTCACACACCTGCATTCTGACTTCACACACCTCCATTCTATGACTTCACACACCTCCATTCTGACTTCACACACCTCTATTCTATGACTTCGCACACATCCATTCTGACATCACACACCTTCATTCTATGACTTCACAGACCTCGAATCTGTGACTTCACTCACCTTCACTCTATGACTTTACACTCCTCCATTCTATGACTTCCCACAACTCTTTCTATGACTTCACACACCTTCATTTTTACTTCAGAAACATCCATTCTATGACTTCACACACCTCCACTCTATGACTTCACAAACCTCCATTCTGTGACGTCACACACCTCCATTTTGACTTCACACACCTCCATTGTGTGACTCCACACACCTCCCTTCTGTGACTTCACACACCTCCATTCTATGACTTCACACACTTCCATTCTATGACTTCAGACACCGCCATTCCGTTACTTCACACACCTGCATTGTGAGTTCACACACCTCCATTCTGTGACCTCACACACCTTCATTCTGCGATTTCACACACCTACATTCTGAGATGTCACACCTCCATTCTATGAATTAACACACCTCCATTCTGTGATTTCACACACCTTAATTCTATGACTTCACACAACTTCATTCTGTGACTTCACACATCTCCATTCTGAGTTCACACACCTCCATTCTGTGACTATACACACCTCCATTCTGTGACTTCACACACCTCCATTCTATGACTTCACACACCTCCATTCTGTGACTTCACAAACCTCCATTCTATGATTTCACACACCTCCAATCTATGACTTCACACACCTCCATTTTATGACGTCACACACCTCCATTTTGACTTCTCACACCTCCATTATGTGACTTCACACACCTCTCTTCTGTGACTTCACACACTTCCATTCTATGATTTCACATACCTTCATACGATGACTTCACACACCTCCATTCTGTGACTTCACACACCTCCATTCTGAGTTCACACACCGCCATTCTATGACTTCACAAACCACTATTCTATGATTTCATACACCTCCATTCTATGACTTCTCACATCTCCATTTTAGGACGTCACACACGTCCATTTTGACTTCACACACTTCCATTCTGTGACTTCACACACCTCCATTGTATGACTTCACACACTTCCATTGGGACGTCACACACCTCCATTCTATGAGTTCACACACCTACATTCTATGACTTCACATACCTTCATTCGACTTCACACACCTCCATTCTATGACTTCACAGACCTCGAATCGGTGACTTCACTAACCTCCAATCTATGACTTCACACTCCTTCATTCTATGACTTCCCACACCTCCTTTCTATGACTTCACACCTGCATTCTGGCTTCACACACCTGCATTATGTGACTTCACACACGTCCATTATATGACGTCACACAACTCCATTCTATGACTTCACACACCTCCATTCTATGACTTCACACACCTCCATTCTGTGACTTCACACATCTCCATTCTATGACTTCACACACCTTCATTCTTACTTCACAAACATATATTCTATGACTTCACACACCTCCATTCTTTGACTTCACACACCTCCATTCTGTGACTTCACACAGCTCCATTCTGTGACTTCACACACCTCCATTCTCCAACTTCACACACCTACATTCTATGACTTCACACTTCCATTTTGACTTCACACAACTCCAATATATAACTTCAAACACCTCAATTCTGTGACTTCACACACCTCCATTCTATGAATTCATACCCGTCCATTCTGTGACTTCACGCACCTCCATTCTTTGACTTCACACACCTCCATTCTGTGACTTCACCAACCTCCATTCTGTGACTTCCCACACCTCCATTCTTCGACTTCACACCCCTCCAATTTGACTTCATATACCTCCATTCTATGACTTCACACACCTCCATTCTGTGACTTCACATACCTCCATTCTATGATTTCACACACCTCCAATCTATGTCTTCACACACCTACATTTTATGACGTCACACACCTCCATTTTGACTTCACACACCTCCATTATGTGACTCCACACACCACCTTTCTGTGACTTCACACACCTCCATTCTATGACTTCACACACCTTCATTGTATGACTTCACACACCTCCATGCTATGACTTCACACACCTCCATTCTGTGACTTCACACACCTCCATTCTATGACTTCACACACCTCCATTCTGTGACTTCACAAACCTTCATTCTGTGATTTCACACACCTCCATTCTATGATTTCACACACCTCCATTCTTTGACTTCACACACCTCCATTCTGTGACTTCACACACCTCCATTCTGTGACTTCGCACAGCTCCATTCTGTGACTTCACACACCTCCATTCTATGACTTCACACATCCATTTTGACTTCACACAACTCGAATATATAACTTCAAACACCTCAATTCTGTGACTTCACACACCTCCATTCTATGAATTCATACCCGTGCATTCTGTGACTTCACACACCTCCATTCTTGTACTTCACACACTTCCATTCTATGATTTCACATACCTCCATGCTATGACTTCAAACACCTCCATTCTGTGACTTCACACACCTCCATTCTATGACTTCACACACCTCAATTCTGTGACTTCACAAGCCTTCATTCTATGATTTCACACACCTCCATTCTATGACTTCATACACCTCCATTTTAGGACATCACACACCTTCATTTTGACTTCACACACCTCCATTCTGTGACTTCACACACCTCCATACTATGAATTCACACACTTCCATTGTGACGTCACACACCTCTATTCTATGAGTTCACACACCTCCATTCTATGACATCACACACCTCCATTCTGGCTTCACACACCTCCATTCTATGACTTCACAGACCTCGAATCTGTGACTTCACTCACCTCCACTCTATGACTTCACACTCCTCCATTCTCTGACTTCCCACACCTCCTTTCTATGACTTCACCCACCTCTATTCTATGACTTCACACCTCCATTCTGACTTCACACACCTCCATTCTGTGACTTCACACACCTCCATTATATGATATCACACACCTCCATTCTAGGACTTCACACACCTCCATTCTATGACTTCACACACCTCCATTCTGTGACTTCACACACCTCCATTCTATGACTTCACACACCTCCATTCTTTGACTTCCCACACCTCCATTCTGAGTTTACACACCTCCATTCTATGATTTCACACACCTCCATTCTTTGACGTCACACACCTCCATTCTATGACTTCACACAACTTCATTCTGACTTTACAAACATCCATTCTATAATTTCACACACCTCCATTCTATGACTTCACACACCTCCATTCTTTGACTTCACACACCTCCGTTTTGACTTCACACACTTCCATTCTGGGACTTCACACACCTCCATTCTGTGACTTCACACACCACCATTGTGTGACTTCACACACTTCCATTCTTTGACTTCACACACCTCCATTCCACGACTACCCACAACTCCATTCTATGAGTTCAGAAACATCCATTCTATGAGTTCACACACCTCCATTCTATGACTTCAAAAACCTCTATTCTGTGACTTCACACACCTCCATTCTGAGTTCACACACCTCCATTCATTGACTACACACACCTCCATTCTGACTTCACGCACCTCCATTCTATGACTTCACAGACATCGAATCTGTGACTTCACTCACCTCCACTCTATGACTTCACACTCCTCCATTCTCTGACTTCCCACACCTCCTTTCTATGACTTCACCCACCTCTATTCTATGACTTCACACCTCCATTCTGACTTCACGCACCTCCATTCTGTGACTTCACAAACCTCCATTCTATGATTTCACACAGCTCCATTCTATGACTTCACACAGCTCCATTTTATGAAGTCACACACCTCCATTTTGACTTCTCACACCTCCATTTCGTGACTTCACACACCTCATTTCTATGACGTCACACACTTCCTTTGTGACGTCACACACCTCCATTCTATGAGTTCACACACCTCCATTCTATGACTTCACACACCTCCATTCTGACTTCACACACCTCCATTCTATGACTTCACAGACCTCGAATATGTGACTTCACTCACCTCCACTCTAGGACTTCACACTCCTCCATTCTATGACTTCACACATCTCTTTCTATGACTTCACCCACCTCCATTTTATGACTTCACACACCTCCATTCTGTGACTTCACACACCTCCATTCTATGACCTCACACACCCTCATTCTATGATTTCACACACCTCCATTCTATGACTTCACACACCTATTTTGACTTCACACACCTCCAATATATGACTTCAAACACCTCAATTCTGTGACTTCACACACCTCCATTCTATGACTTCACACACTTCAATTCTATGACTTCACACACCTCCATTCTGTGACTTTACACACCTCCATTCTGACTTCACACACCTCCATTCTGTGACGTCACACACCTCCATACTGTGACTTCCCACACCTCCATTCTATGACTTCATACCGTCCATTCTGTGACTTCACACATCTCCATTCTATGACTTCACACACCTCCATTCTATGACTTCACACACTTCCATTCTGACTTCACACACCTCTATTCTATGACTTCGCACACATCCATTCTGACATCACACACCTTCATTCTATGACTTCACAGACCTCGAATCTGTGACTTCACTCACCCGCACTCTATGACTTTACATTCCTCCATTCTATGACTTCCCACAACTCTCTACGACTTCACACACCTTCATTTTTACTTCAGAAACATCCATTCTATGACCTCACACACCTCCACTCTATGACTTCAGAAACCTCCATTCTGTGACGTCACACACCTCCATTTTGACTTCACACACCTCCATTATGTGACTCCACACACCTCCCTTCCGTGACTTCACACACCTCCATTCTATGAGTTCACACACTTCCATTCTATGACGTCACACACCGCCATTCCGTGACTTCACACACCTGCATTGTGAGTTCACACACCTCCATTCTGTGACCTCACACACCTCGATTCTGCGATTTCACACACCTCCATTCTGAGATGTCACACCTCCATTCTATGAATTCACACACCTCCATTCTGTGATTTCACACACCTCAATTCTATGACTTCACACAACTCCATTCTGTGACTTCACACATCTCCATTCTGAGTTCACACACCTCCATTCTGTGACTTCACACACCTCCATTCTCTGACTTCACACACCTCCATTCTGTGACTTCACACACCTCCATTCTATGACTTCACACACCTCCATTCTGTGACTTCACAAACCTCCATTCTATGATTTCACACACCTCCAATCTATGACTTCACACACCTCCATTTTATGACGTCACACACCTGCATTTTGACTTCTCACACCTCCATTATGTGACTTCACACACCTCTCTTCTGTGACTTCACACACTTAAATTCTATGATTTCACATACCTTCATACGATGACTTCACACACCTCCATTCTGGGTCTTCACACACCTCCATTCTGAGTTCACACACCGGCATTCTATGACTTCACAAACCTCTATTCTATGATTTCACACACCTCCATTCTATGACTTGTCACACCTCCATTTTAGGACGTCACACACCTCCATTTTGACTTCACAGACTTCCATTATGTGACTTCACACACCTCCATTCTATGACTTCACACACTTCCATTGGGACGTCACACACCTCCATTCTATGAGTTCACACACCTACATTCTATGACTTCACACACCTTCATTCGACATCACACACTTCCATTCTATGACTTCACAGACCTCGAATATGTGACTTCACTCACCTCCAATCTATGACTTCACACTCCTCCATTCTATGACTTCCCACAACTCCTTTCTATGATTTCACACCTCCATTCTGACTTCACACACCTCCATTATGTGACTTCAAACACCTCCATTATATGACGTCACACAACTCCGTTCTATGACTTCACACACCTCCATTCTATGACTTCACACACATCCATTCTGTGACTTCACACACCTCCATTCTATGACTTTACACACCTTCATTCTTACTTCACAAACATATATTCTATGACTTCACACACCTCCATTCTATGACTTCACACACCTCCATTCTTTGACTTCACACACCTCCATTCTGTGACTTCACACACCTCCATTCTGTGACTTCACACAGCTCCATTCTTTGACTTCAGACACCTCCATTCTCCGACTTCACACACCTACATTCTATGACTTCACACATCCATTTTGACTTCACACAACTCCAGTATATATCTTCAAACACCTCAATTCTGTGACTTCACACACCTCCATTCTATGAATTCATACCCGTCCATTCTGTGACTTCACACACCTCCATTCTTTGACTTCACACACCTCCATTCTGTGACTTCACCCACCTCCATTCTGTGACTTCCCACACCTCCAATCTCCGACTTTACACCCCTCCAATTTGACTTCACATACCTCCATTCTATGACTTCACACACCTCCATTCTGTGACTTCACAAACCTCCATTCTATGATTTCACACACCTCCAATCTATGACTTCACACACCTACATTTTATGACGTCACACACCTCCATTTTGACTTCACACACCTCCATTATGTGACTCCACACACCTCCCTTCTGTGACTTCACACACCTCCATTCTATGACATCACACACCTTCATTGTATGACTTCACACACCTTCATTGTATGACTTCACACACGTCCATGCTATGACTTCACACACCTCCATTCTGTGACTTCACACACCTCCATTCTATGACTTCACACACCTCCATTCTGTGACTTCACAAACCTTCATTCTATGATTTCACACACCTCCATTCTATGACTTCACCACCTCCAATCTATGATTACACACCTCCATTCTGTCTTTACACAGCTTCATTCTGTGAATTCACACACCTCCATTCTATGTGTTCACACACCTCCATTCTATGACTTCACACACCTTCATTCTTACTTCAGAAACATCAGTTCTATGACTTCACAAAACTCCATTCTATGACTTCACAAACCTCCATTCTGGGACTTCACACTCCTCCATTCTGAGTTCACACAACTCAATTCGTTGACTTCACACACCTCCATTCTGACTTCACACACCTCCATTCTATGACTTCACACACTTCCATTCTATGATTTCACACACCTCCATTCTGTGACTTCACACACCTCCATTCTGTGTTCGCACACCTCCATTCTGTGACTTCACACACCTCCATTCTGTGACTTCACACACCTCCATTCTGTGACTTCACACACTTCCATTCTATGACTTCACACACCTCCATTCTATGACTTCACACACCTCCCTTCTGTGACTTCACACACCTCCATTATATGACCTCACACACCCTCATTCTATGGTTTCACACACCACCATTCTATGAATTTACACATCCATTTTGACTTCACACACCTCCTATATATGACTTCAAACACCTCAATTCTGTGACTTCACACACCTCCATTCTATGAGTTCATACCATCTATTCTGTGACCTCACACACCTCCATTCTATGACTTCACACACTTCCATTCTATGACTTCATACACCTCCATTCTGTGACTTTACATACCTCCATTCTGAGTTCACACACCTCCATTCTGGGACATCACACACCTCCATTCTGTGACTTCCCACACCTCCATTCTGTTACTTCACACACCTCCATTCTATGACTTCACACACCTCCATTCTGACTTCACACACCTCCATTCTATGACTTCGCACACCTCTATTCTGACTTCACACACCTCCATTCTGTGACTTCACACACCTCCATTCGATGACTTCACACACCTACATTCTTTGACTTCACACACAACCATTTTGTCTTCACACCTCCATTCTGTGACTTCACACACTTACATTTGTGACTTCTCACACCACCTTTTTGACTTCACACATCTCCATTCTGTGACTTCACACACCTCCAATCTGTGACTTCACACACCTCCATTCTGTGACTTCACACACCTCCATTCTGTGATTTCACACACCTCCCTTCCGTGACTTCACCCACCTCCATTCTATGACTTCACACACCTCCATTCTATGACATCACACACCTCCATTCAATGACTTCACACACTTCCACTCTTTGACTTCACACACGACCATTCTATGACTTCACACCCCTCCAATTTGACTTCACATACCTCCATTCTATGACTTCACACACCTCAATTCTGTGACTTCACAAACCTTCATTCTATGATTTCACACACCTCCATTCTATGACTTCACACACCTCCATTCTGTGACTTCACACCCCTCCATACTATGAATTCACACACTTCCATTGTGACGTCACACACCTCTATTCTATGAGTTCACACACCTCCATTCTATGACTTCACACACCTCCATTCTATAAGTTCATACCATCCATTCTGTGACTTCACACACCTCCATTCTATGACTTCACACACTTCCATTCTATGACTTCACACTCCTCCATTCTCTGACTTCCCACACGTCCTTTCTGTGACTTAACCCACCTCTATTCTGTGACTTCACACACCTCCATTCGGACTTCACACACCTCCATTCTGTGACTTCACATACCTCCATTCTATGATATCACACACCTCCATTCTATGACTTCACACACCTCCATTCTATGACTTCACACACCTCCATTCTGTGACTTCACAAACCTCCATTCTCTGACTTCACACACCTCCATTCTTTGACTTCCCACACCTCCATTCTGAGTTTACACACCTCCATTCTATGATTTCACACACCTCCATTCTTTGACGTCACACACCTCCATTCTATGGCTTCACACACCTCCATTCTTTGACTTCACACACCTCCATTTTGTGACTTCACACACCTCCATTCTGTGACTTCACACAGCTCCATTTTGTGACTTCACACACCTCCACTCTCCGACTTCACACATCTCCATTCTGTGACTTCACACACCTCCATTCTGTGATTTCACACACCTCCCTTCCGTGACTTCACACACCTCCATTCTATGACTTCACACACTTCCACTCTATGACTTCACTCACCACCATTCTATGACTTCACACACCTCCATTCTATGACTTCACACACTTCCAGTCTGTGACTTTACACACCTCCATTCTGACTTCACACACCTCCATTCTGTGACGTCACACACCTCCATTCTGTGACTTCCCACACCTCCATTATGTGACTTCACACACCTCCATTCTATGATTTCACCCACCTCCATTCTATGACTTCACACCTCCATTTTGACTTCACACACCTCCATTCTGTCACTTCACACACCTCCATTATATGACTTCACACACTTCCATTCTATGACTTCACACACCTCCATTCTGTGACTTCACACACCTCCATTCTCTGACTTCACACACCTTCTTCTTACTTCACAAACATACATTCTATGACTTCACACACCTCCATTCTATGACTTCACACACCTACATTCTTTGACTTCACACACCTCCATTCTGTGTTCACACACCTCAATTCTGTGACTTCACACACCTCCATTCTGACTTCACACACCTCCATTCTATGACTTCACACACCGCCATTCTTTGACTTCACACACCTAAATTTTGAGTTGACACACCTCCATTCTGTGACTTCACACACCTCCATTCTGTGACTTCACACACCTCCATTCTATTACTTCACACACCTCCATTCTTTGACGTCACACACCTCCATTGGATGACTTCACAAAGCTTCATTCTTACTTCACACACCTCCATTATATTACTTCACACACCTCTTTTCTGAATTCACACAGCTCCATTCTGTGACTTCACAAAACTCCATTCTATGGTTTCACACACTTCCATACTATGACTTCACACAACTCCATCTATGACTTCACACACCTCCATTCTGACATCACACACCTCTATTCTATGACTTTACACACCTCCATTCTGTGACTTCACATACCTCCATTCTATGACTTCACACACCTCCATTCTGTGACTTCACACACCTCCATTCTATGACTTCACAGACCTCGAATCTGTGACTTCACTCACCTGCACTCTATGACTTCACACTCCTCCATTCTATGACTTACAACACCTCCTTTCTATGACGTCACCCACCTCCAATCTATGACTACCCACCTCCATTCTGACTTCACAAACCTCCATTCTCTGACTTCACACACCTCCATTCTCTGACTTCACACACCTTCATTTTTCCTTCGGAAACATCCATTCTATGACTTCACACACCTACATTCTATGACTTCACACACTTCCATTCTATGACTTCACACACCTCCATTCTATAACTTCACACACCGCCATTCTCTGACTTCACACACCTCCATTCTATGACCTCACACACCCTCATTCTATGATTTCACAGACCTCCATTCTAGGACTTCAAACATCCATTTTTACTTCACACACTTCTAATATATGACTTCAAACACCTCAATTCTGTGATTTCACACACCTCCATTCTATGACTTCACACACTTCCATTCTATGATTTCACATACCTCCATGCTATGACTTCACACACCTCCATTCTGTGACTTCACACACCTCCATTCTGAGTTCACACACCTCCATTCCGTGACTTCATAAACCTCCATTCTATGATTTCTCACACCTCCATTCTATGACTTCACACACCTCCATTTTATGACGTCACACACCTCCATTTTGACTTCTCACACCTCCATTCTGTGACTTCACACACCTCCATTCTATGACTTCACACACTTCCATTTTGACTTCTCACACCTCCATTCTGTGACTTCACACACCTCCATTCTATGACTTCACACACTTCCATTGTGACATCACACACCTCCATTCTATGAGTTCACAAACCTCCATTCTATGACTTCGCACACCTCTATTCTGACTTCACACACCTCCATTCTTTGACTTCACACACAACCATTTTGACTTCAACCTACATTCTGTGACTTCACAAACTTACATTTGTGACTTCTCACACCACCTTTTTGACTTCACACATCTCCATTCTGTGACTTCACACACCTCCAATCTGTGACTTCACACACCTCCATTCTGTGACTTCACACACCTCCATTCTGTGATTTCACACACCTCCCTTCCCTGACTTCACCCACCTCCATTCTATGACTTCACACACCTCCATTCTATGACATCACACACCTCCATTCTATGACTTCACACACTTCCACTCTATGACTTCACACACCACCATTCTATGACTTCAAACACCTCCATTCTATGACTTCCCACACATGCATTCTAACTTCACACACCTGCATCTATGACTTCACACACCTTCATTCTGACATCACACACCTCCATTCTATGACTTCACATACTTCGAATCTGTGACTTCACTCACCTGCACTCTATGACTTCACACTCCTCCATTCTATGACTTTCCACACCTCTTTTCTATGACTTCACCACCTCTAGTCTATGACTACACACCTCCATTCTGACTTCACACACCTTCATTCTGTGAATTCGCACACCTCCATTCTATGTGTTCACACACCTCCATTCTATGACTTCACACACCTTCATTCTTACTTCAGAAACATCAGTTCTATGACTTCACACAACTCCATTCTATGACTTCACATACCTCCATTCTGTGACTTCACACACCTCCATTCTGAGTTCACACACCTCCATTCTATGACTTCACACACTTCCATTCTATGACTTCACACACCTCCATTCTGTGACTTCACACACCTCCATTCTGTGTTTGCACACTTCCATTCTGTGACTTCACACACCTCCATTCTGTGACTTCACACACCTCCATTCTGAGACTTCACACACTTCCATTTTATGACTTCACACACCTCCATTCTATGACTTCACACACCTCCATTCTCTGACTTCACACACCTCCATTATATGACCTCACACACCCTCATTCTATGGTTTCACCCACCTCCATTCTATGAATTCACACATCCATTTTGACTTCACACACCTCCAATATATGACTTCAAACACCTCAATTCTGTGACTTCACACACCTCCATTCTATGAGTTCATACCATCCATTCTGTGACTTCACACACCTCCATTCTATGACTTCACACACTTCCATTCTATGACTTCATACACCTCCATTCTGTGACTTAACATACCTCCATTCTGAGTTCACACACCTCCATTCTGTGACTTCACACACTTCCATTCTGTGACTTCCCACACCTCCATTCTGTGACTTCACACACCTCCATTCTATGACTTCACACACCTCTATTCTGACGTCACACACCTCCATTCTATGACTTCACACACCTCCATTCTGACTTCACACACCTCCATTCTATGACTTCGCACACCTCTATTCTGACTTCACACACCTCCATTCTGTGACTTCACACACCTCCATTCGATGACTTCACACACCTACATTCTTTGACTTCACACACAACCATTTTGACTTCACACCTCCATTCTGTGACTTCACACACTTACATTTGTGACTTCTCACACCACCTTTTTGACTTCGCACATCTCCATTCTGTGACTTCACACACCTCCATTCTGTGACTTCACACAGCTCCATTCTGTGACTTCACACACCTCCATTCTGTGATTTCACCCACCTCCCTTCCCTGATTTCACACACCTCCATTCTATGACATCACACACCTCCATTCTATGACTTCACACACTTCCACTCTATGACTTCACACACCTCCATTCTATGACTTCACACACCTCCATTCTATGACTTCCTACACATGCATTCTGAATTCACACACCTCCATTGTATGTCTTCACACATCTTCTTTCTGTAACTTACCACACATCCAATGTTTGACTTCACAAACCACCATTCCATGACTTCACACACATCCATTCTATGACTTCACACACCTTCTTCTTACTTCACAAACATACATTCTATGACTTCACACACCTCCATTCTGTGACTTTACACACCTCCATTCTGACTTCACACACCTACATTCTGTGACGTCACACACCTCCATTCTGTGACTTCCCACACCTCCATTATGTGACTTCACACACCTGCATTCTATGATTTCACACACCTCCATTCTATGACTTCACCCACCTCCATTCTCTGACTTCACATCTCCATTCTGACTTCACATACCTCCATTCTGTCACTTCACACACCTCCATTATATGACTTCACACACCTCCATTCTATGACTTCACACACCTCCATTCTATGACTTCACACACCTCCATTCTGTGACTTCACACACCTCCATTCTGACTTCACAGAGCTCCATTCTATAACTTCACACACCTCCATTCTATGACTTTACACACCTCCATTCTGTGACTTCACATACCTCCATTCTATGACTTTACACACCTCCATTCTGTGACCTCACACACCTCCATTCTATGACTTCACACACTTCCATTGTGACGTCACACACCTCCATTCTATGAGTTCACACACCTCCATTCTGACTTCACACACCTCCATTCTATTACTTCACACACCTCCATTCTGAATTCACACAGCTCCATTCTGTGACTTCACAAAACTCCATTCTATGGTTTCACACACCTCCATACTATGACTTCACACAACTCCATCTATGACTTCACACACCTCCATTCTGACATAACACACATCTATTCTATGACTTTGCACACCTCCATTCTTTGACTTCACACACCTCCGTTTTGATTTCACACACTTCCATTCTGTGACTTCACAAACCACCATTGTTTGACTTCACAAACCTCCATTCTTTGACTTCACACACCTCCATTCTATTAGTTCACAAACATCCATTCTATGAGTTCAACACCAAAATTTTGTCTTCACACACCTCCATTCTATGACTTCACACACCTTCATTCTTAATTCAGAAACATCCATTCTATGACTTCACACACCTCCATTCTATGACTTCTCAAACCTCCATTCTGTGACTTCACACACCTCCATTCGGAGTTCACACACCGCCATTCGGTGACTTCACACACCTCCATTCTGACTTCACACACCTCCATTCTATGACTTCACACACTTCCATTCTATGACTTCACACACCTCGATTCTGTGACTTCACACACCTCCATTCTGTGACTTCACACACCTCCATTCTATGACTTCACACACCAACATTCTATGATTTAACACACCTCAATTCTATGATTTCACACATCCATTTTGACTTCACACACCTAAAATATATGACTTCATACCCGTCCATTCTGTGACTTCACACACCTCCATTCTATGACTTCACACACCTCCTTTCTGTGACTTCACCCACCTCCATTCTGTGACTTCACATACCTCCATTCTATGACTTCACAAACCTCCATTCTGTGGCTTCACACACCTCCATTCTGTGACTTCACAAACCTCCATTCTCTGATTTCTCACACCTCAATTCTATGACTTCACACACCTCCAGTTTATGACGTCACACACCTCTATTTTGACTTCACACACCTCCATTATGTGACTTCTCACACATCCCTTCTGTGACTTCACACACCTCCATTCTATGACTTCACACACCTTCATTCTGTGACTTCACACACCTCCATTCTGTGTTCACACACCTCCACTCTGTGACTTCACAAACCTCCATTCTATGATTTCACACACCTCCATTCTATGACTTCACACACCTCCATTTTATGACGTCACACACCTCCATTTTGGCTTCTCACACCTCTATTCTGTGACTTTACACACCTCCATTCTATGACTTCACACACTTCCTTTGTGACGTCACACACCTCCATTCTATGAGTTCACAAACCTCCATTCTATGACTTCACACACCTCCATTCTGACTTCACACACCTCCATTCTATGACTTCACAGACCTCGAATATGTGACTTCACTCACCTCCACTCTAATACTTCACACTCCTCCAATTTATGACTTCCCACACCTCCTTTTTTGACTTCACCCACCTCCATTTTATGCCTTCACACATCTGCATTCTGTGACTTCACACACCTCCATTCTATGACTTCATACCTTCCATTCTGTGACTTCACAGACCTCCATTCTATGACTTCACACACTTCCATTCTATGACTTCACACACCTCCATTCTGTGACTTTACACACCTCCATTCTGACTTCACACACCTCCATTCTGTGACGTCACACACCTCCATTCTGTGACTTCCCACACCTCCATTATGTGACTTCACACACCTCCATTCTATGATGTCACACACCTCCATTCTATGACTTCACCCACCTCCATTCTATGACTTCACACCTCCATTCTGACTTCACACACCTCCATTCTGTCACTTCACACACCTCCATTATATGACTTCACACACCTCCATTCTATGATTTCACACACTTCCATTCTATGCCTTCACACACCTCCATTCTGTGACTTCACACACCTCCATTCTATGACTTCACACACCTTCTTCTTACTTCACAAACATACATTCTATGACTTCACACACCTCAATTCTTACTTTACAAACATCCATTCTATAACTTCACACACCTCCATTCTATGACTTTACACACCTCCATTCTGTGACTTCACATACCTCCATTCTATGACTTCACACACCTCCATTCTGTGACCTCACACACCTCCATTCTATGACTTCACACACTTCCATTGTGACGTCACACACCTCCATTCTATGAGTTCACACACCTCCATTCTGACTTCACACACCTCCATTCTATTACTTCACACACCTCCATTCTGAATTCACACAGCTCCATTCTGTGTCTTCACAAAACTCCATTCTATGGTTTCACACACCTCCATACTATGACTTCACACAACACCATCTATGACTTCACACACCTCCATTCTGACATCACACACCTCTATTCTATGACTTTGCACACCTCCATTCTGTGACTTCACATACCTCCATTCTATGACTTCACACACCTCCATTCTGTGACTTCACACACCTCCATTCTGACTTCACACACCTCCATTCTATGACTTCACACACTTCCATTCTATGACTTCACACACCTCGATTCTGTGACTTCACACACCTCCATTCTGTGACTTCACACACCTCCATTCTATGACTTCACACACCAACATTCTATGATTTAACACACCTCAATTCTATGATTTCACACATCCATTTTGACTTCACACACCTAAAATATATGACTTCATACCCGTCCATTCTGTGACTTCACACACCTCCATTCTATGACTTCACACACCTCCTTTCTGTGACTTCACCCACCTCCATTCTGTGACTTCACATACCTCCATTCTATGACTTCACAAACCTCCATTCTGTGGCTTCACACACCTCCATTCTGTGACTTCACAAACCTCCATTCTCTGATTTCTCACACCTCAATTCTATGACTTCACACACCTCCAGTTTATGACGTCACACACCTCTATTTTGACTTCACACACCTCCATTATGTGACTTCTCACACATCCCTTCTGTGACTTCACACACCTCCATTCTATGACTTCACACACCTTCATTCTGTGCCTTCACACACCTCCATTCTGTGTTCACACACCTCCACTCTGTGACTTCACAAACCTCCATTCTATGATTTCACACACCTCCATTCTATGACTTCACACACCTCCATTTTATGACGTCACACACCTCCATTTTGGCTTCTCACACCTCTATTCTGTGACTTTACACACCTCCATTCTATGACTTCACACACTTCCTTTGTGACGTCACACACCTCCATTCTATGAGTTCACAAACCTCCATTCTATGACTTCACACACCTCCATTCTGACTTCACACACCTCCATTCTATGACTTCACAGACCTCGAATATGTGACTTCACTCACCTCCACTCTAATACTTCACACTCCTCCAATTTATGACTTCCCACACCTCCTTTTTTGACTTCACCCACCTCCATTTTATGCCTTCACACATCTGCATTCTGTGACTTCACACACCTCCATTCTATGACTTCATACCTTCCATTCTGTGACTTCACAGACCTCCATTCTATGACTTCACACACTTCCATTCTATGACTTCACACACCTCCATTCTGTGACTTTACACACCTCCATTCTGACTTCACACACCTCCATTCTGTGACGTCACACACCTCCATTCTGTGACTTCCCACACCTCCATTATGTGACTTCACACACCTCCATTCTATGATGTCACACACCTCCATTCTATGACTTCACCCACCTCCATTCTATGACTTCACACCTCCATTCTGACTTCACACACCTCCATTCTGTCACTTCACACACCTCCATTATATGACTTCACACACCTCCATTCTATGATTTCACACACTTCCATTCTATGCCTTCACACACCTCCATTCTGTGACTTCACACACCTCCATTCTATGACTTCACACACCTTCTTCTTACTTCACAAACATACATTCTATGACTTCACACACCTCAATTCTTACTTTACAAACATCCATTCTATAACTTCACACACCTCCATTCTATGACTTTACACACCTCCATTCTGTGACTTCACATACCTCCATTCTATGACTTCACACACCTCCATTCTGTGACCTCACACACCTCCATTCTATGACTTCACACACTTCCATTGTGACGTCACACACCTCCATTCTATGAGTTCACACACCTCCATTCTGACTTCACACACCTCCATTCTATTACTTCACACACCTCCATTCTGAATTCACACAGCTCCATTCTGTGTCTTCACAAAACTCCATTCTATGGTTTCACACACCTCCATACTATGACTTCACACAACACCATCTATGACTTCACACACCTCCATTCTGACATCACACACCTCTATTCTATGACTTTGCACACCTCCATTCTGTGACTTCACATACCTCCATTCTATGACTTCACACACCTCCATTCTGTGACTTCACACACCTCCATTCTATGACTTCACAGACCTCGAATCTGTGACTTCACTCACCTGCACTCTATGACTTCAAACTCCTCCATTCTATGACTTCCCACACCTCCTTTCTATGACGTCACCCACCTCCAATCTATTACTACCCACCTCCATTCTGACTTCACAAACCTCCATTCTCTGACTTCACACACCTCCATTCTCTGACTTAACACACCTTCATTTTTCCTTCGGAAACATCCATTCTATGACTTCACACACCTCCATTCTATGACTTCACACTCTTCCACTCTATGACTTCACACACCTCCATTTTATAACTTCACACACCGCAATTCTGTGACTTCACACACCTCCATTCTATGACCTCACACACCCTCATTCTATGATTTCACAGACCTCCATTCTATGACTTCAAACATCCATTTTTACTTCACACACCTCTAATATATGACTTCAAACACGTCAATTCTGTGATTTCACACACCTCCATTCTATGCCTTCACACACTTCCATTCTATGATTTCACATACCTCCATGCTATGACTTCTCACACCTCCATTCTGTGACTTCACACAACTCCATTCTGAGTTCACACACCTCCATTCCGTGACTTCACAAACCTCCATTCTATGATTTCACACATCTCCATTCTATGACTTCACACACCTCCATTTTATGACGTCACACACCTCCATTTTGAGTTCTCACAGCTCCATTCTGTGACTTCACACACCTCCATTCTATGACTTCACACACTTCCATTGTGACATCACACACCTCCATTCTATGAGTTCACAAACCTCAATTCTATGACTTCACACACCTCCATTCTGACTTCACACACCTCCATTCTATGACTTCACAGACCTCGAATATGTGACTTCACTCACCTCCACTCTATGACTTCACACTCCTCCATTCTATGACTTCCCACACCTCCTTTCTATGACTCCTCCCACCTCCATTTTATGACTTCACACACCTACATTCTGTGACTTCACACACCTCCATTCTTTGACCTCACACACCCTCATTCTATGATTTCACACAAATCCATTCTATGAATTCACACATCCATTTTGACTTCACACACCTCCAATATATGACTTCAAACACCTCAATTCTGTGACTTCACACACCTCCATTCTATGACCTCATAACCTCCATTCTGTGACTCCACACACCTCCATTCTATGACTTCACACACTTCCATTCTATGACTTCACACACCTCCATTCTGTGACTTTACACACCTCCATTGTGAGTTCACACTCCTCCATTCTGTGATGTCACACACCTCCATTCTGTGACTTCACACACCTCCATTCTATGACTTCACACAATTCCATTCTATGACTTCACACACCTCCATTCTGTGACATCACACACCTCCATTCTATGACTTCACACACTTCCATTCTATGACTTCACACACCTCCATTCTATGACTTCACAAACCTCCATTCTATGAGTTCCCACACCTGCATTCTGACTTCACACACCTCCATTCTATGACTTCACACATCTTCTTTCTGTAACTTCCCACACTTCCAATATTTCACTACACAAACCCCATTCCATGACTTCACACACCTCCATTCTATGACTTCACACACTTTCATTGTGACTTCACACACCTCCATTCTTTGAGTTCACACACCTCCGTTTTGACTTCACACACTTCCATTCTGTGACTTCACACACCTCCATTCTGTGACTTCACACACCACCATTGTTTGACTTCACACACCTCCATTCTTTGACTTCACACACCTCCATTCCACGACTTCACACACCTCCATTCTATTAGTTCACACACATCCATTCTATGAGTTCACACACCACCATTGTTTGACTTCACACACCTCCATTTTATAACTTCACACACCGCAATTCTGTGACTTCACACACCTCCATTCTATGACCTCACACACCCTCATTTTATGATTTCACAGACCTCCATTCTATGACTTCAAACATCCATTTTTACTTCACACACCTCTAATATATGACTTCAAACACGTCAATTCTGTGATTTCACACACCTCCATTCTATGCCTTCACACACTTCCATTCTATGATTTCACATACCTCCATGCTATGACTTCACACACCTCCATTCTGTGACTTCACACACCTCCATTCTGAGTTCACACACCTCCATTCCGTGACTTCTCAAACCTCCATTCTATGATTTCACACATCTCCATTCTATGACTTCACACACCTCCATTTTATGACGTCACACACCTCCATTTTGAGTTCTCACAGCTCCATTCTGTGACTTCACACACCTCCATTCTATGACTTCACACACTTCCATTGTGACATCACACACCTCCATTCTATGAGTTCACAAACCTCAATTCTATGACTTCACACACCTCCATTCTGACTTCACACACCTCCATTCTATGACTTCACAGACCTCGAATATGTGACTTCACTCACCTCCACTCTATGACTTCACACTCCTCCATTCTATGACTTCCCACACCTCCTTTCTATGACTCCTCCCACCTCCATTTTATGACTTCACACACCTCCATTCTGTGACTTCACACACCTCCATTCTTTGACCTCACACACCCTCATTCTATGATTTCACACAACTCCATTCTATGAATTCACACATCCATTTTGACTTCACACACCTCCAATATATGACTTCAAACACCTCAATTCTGTGACTTCACACACCTCCATTCTATGACCTCATAACCTCCATTCTGTGACTCCACACACCTCCATTCTATGACTTCACACACTTCCATTCTATGACTTCACACACCTCCATTCTGTGACTTTACACACCTCCATTGTGAGTTCACACTCCTCCATTCTGTGATGTCACACACCTCCATTCTGTGACTTCACACACCTCCATTCTATGACTTCACACAATTCCATTCTATGACTTCACACACCTCCATTCTGTGACATCACACACCTCCATTCTATGACTTCACACACTTCCATTCTATGACTTCACACACCTCCATTCTATGACTTCACAAACCTCCATTCTATGAGTTCCCACACCTGCATTCTGACTTCACACACCTCCATTCTATGACTTCACACATCTTCTTTCTGTAACTTCCCACACTTCCAATATTTCACGACACAAACCCCATTCCATGACTTCACACACCTCCATTCTATGACTTCACACACTTTCATTGTGACTTCACACACCTCCATTCTTTGAGTTCACACACCTCCGTTTTGACTTCACACACTTCCATTATGTGACTTCACACACCTCCATTCTGTGACTTCACACACCACCATTGTTTGACTTCACACACCTCCATTCTTTGACTTCACACACCTCCATTCCACGACTTCACACACCTCCATTCTATTAGTTCACACACATCCATTCTATGAGTTCACACACCACCATTGTTTGACTTCACACACCTCCATTTTATAACTTCACACACCGCAATTCTGTGACTTCACACACCTCCATTCTATGACCTCACACACCCTCATTTTATGATTTCACAGACCTCCATTCTATGACTTCAAACATCCATTTTTACTTCACACACCTCTAATATATGACTTCAAACACGTCAATTCTGTGATTTCACACACCTCCATTCTATGCCTTCACACACTTCCATTCTATGATTTCACATACCTCCATGCTATGACTTCACACACCTCCATTCTGTGACTTCACACACCTCCATTCTGAGTTCACACACCTCCATTCCGTGACTTCTCAAACCTCCATTCTATGATTTCACACATCTCCATTCTATGACTTCACACACCTCCATTTTATGACGTCACACACCTCCATTTTGAGTTCTCACAGCTCCATTCTGTGACTTCACACACCTCCATTCTATGACTTCACACACTTCCATTGTGACATCACACACCTCCATTCTATGAGTTCACAAACCTCAATTCTATGACTTCACACACCTCCATTCTGACTTCACACACCTCCATTCTATGACTTCACAGACCTCGAATATGTGACTTCACTCACCTCCACTCTATGACTTCACACTCCTCCATTCTATGACTTCCCACACCTCCTTTCTATGACTCCTCCCACCTCCATTTTATGACTTCACACACCTCCATTCTGTGACTTCACACACCTCCATTCTTTGACCTCACACACCCTCATTCTATGATTTCACACAACTCCATTCTATGAATTCACACATCCATTTTGACTTCACACACCTCCAATATATGACTTCAAACACCTCAATTCTGTGACTTCACACACCTCCATTCTATGACCTCATAACCTCCATTCTGTGACTCCACACACCTCCATTCTATGACTTCACACACTTCCATTCTATGACTTCACACACCTCCATTCTGTGACTTTACACACCTCCATTGTGAGTTCACACTCCTCCATTCTGTGATGTCACACACCTCCATTCTGTGACTTCACACACCTCCATTCTATGACTTCACACAATTCCATTCTATGACTTCACACACCTCCATTCTGTGACATCACACACCTCCATTCTATGACTTCACACACTTCCATTCTATGACTTCACACACCTCCATTCTATGACTTCACAAACCTCCATTCTATGAGTTCCCACACCTGCATTCTGACTTCACACACCTCCATTCTATGACTTCACACATCTTCTTTCTGTAACTTCCCACACTTCCAATATTTCACGACACAAACCCCATTCCATGACTTCACACACCTCCATTCTATGACTTCACACACTTTCATTGTGACTTCACACACCTCCATTCTTTGAGTTCACACACCTCCGTTTTGACTTCACACACTTCCATTATGTGACTTCACACACCTCCATTCTGTGACTTCACACACCACCATTGTTTGACTTCACACACCTCCATTCTTTGACTTCACACACCTCCATTCCACGACTTCACACACCTCCATTCTATTAGTTCACACACATCCATTCTATGAGTTCACACACCACAATATTTCTTCACACACCTCCATTCTATGACTTCGCAAACCTCCATTCTGTGACTTCACACACCTCCATTCGGAGTTCACACACCTGCATTCGGTGACTTCACACACATCCATTCTGACTTCACACACCTCAATTCTATGACTTCACACACTTCCATTCTGTGACTTCACACACCTCCATTCTGTGACTTCACACACCTCCATTCTGTGACTTCACACACCTCCATTCTGACTTCACACAGCTCCATTCTATGACTTCACACACCTCCATTCTTACTTTACAAACATCCATTCTATAACTTCACACACCTCCATTCTATGACTTTACACACCTCCATTCTGTGATTCACATACCTCCATTCTATGACTTCACACACCTCCATTCTGTGACTTCACACACCTCCATTCTATGACTTCACACACCTCCATTGTGACGTCACACACCTCCATTCTATGAGTTCACACACCTCCATTCTGACTTCACACAGCTCCATTCTGTGACTTCACAAAACTCCATTCTATGGTTTCACACACCTCCATACTACGACTTCACACAACTCCATCTATGACTTCACACACCTCCATTCTGACATTACACACCTCTATTCTATGACTTTGCCCACCTCCATTCTGACATCACACACCTCCATTCTTTGACTTCACAGACCTCGAATCTGTGACTTCACTCACCTGCACTCTATGACTTCACACTGCTCCATTCTATGACTTACCACACCTCCTTTTATGACATCACCCACCTCCAATCTACGACTAACCACCTCCATTCTGACTTCACACACCTCCATTCTTTGACTTCACACACCTTCATTTTTCCTTCAGAAACATCCATTCTATGACTTCACACACCTCCATTCTATGACTTCACAAAATTCCATTCTGTGACTTCACACACCTCCATTCTGAGTTGACACAACTCCATTCGGTGACGTCACACATCTCCATTCTGTCTTCACACACCTCCATTCTATGACTTCACACACTTCCATTCTATGACTTCACACACCTCCATTCTGTGACTTCACAAACCTCCATTCTGAGTTCATACACCTCCATTCTGTGACTTCACACACCTCCATTCTGTGACTTCACACACCTCTATTGTGTGACTTCACACACTTCCATTCTGTGATTTCACACACCTCCATTCTATGACCTCACACACCCTCATTCTATGATTTCACAGACCTCCATTCTATGACTTCAAACATCCATTTTTACTTCACACACCTCTAATATATGACTTCAAACACCTCAATTCTGTGATTTCACACACCTCCATTCTATGACTTCACGCACTTCCATTCTATGATTTCACATACCTCCATGCTATGACTTCACACACCTCCATTCTGTGACTTCACACACCTCCATTCTGAGTTCACACACCTCCATTCTGTGACTTCACAAACCTCCATTCTATGATTTCACACACCTCCATTCTATGACTTCACACACCTCCATTTTATGACGTCACACACCTCCATTTTGAGTTCTCACACCTCCATTCTGTGACTTCACACACCTCCATTCTATGACTTCACACACTTCCATTGTGACATCACACACCTCCATTCTCTGAGTTCACACACCTCCATTCTATGATTTCACACACCTCCTTTCTGTCTTCACACACCTCCATTCTATGACTTCACAGACCTCGAATATGTGACTTCACTCACCTCCACTCAATGACTTCACACTCCTCCATTCTATGACTTCCCACACCTCCTTTCTATGACTTCACCCACCTCCATTTTATGACTTCACACACCTCCATTCTGTGAATTCACACACCTCCATTCTATGACCTCACACACCCTCAATCTATGATTTCACACACCTCCATTCTATGACTTCACACATCCATTTTGACTTCACACACCTCCAATATATGACTTCAAACACCTCAATTCTGTCACTTCACACACATCCATTCTATGACCTCATACCCTCCATTCTGTGACTCCACACACCTCCATTCTATGACTTCACACACTTCCATTCTATGACTTCACACACCTCCATTCTGTGACTTTACACACCTCCATTGTGAGTTCACACTCCTCCATTCTCTGATGTCACACATCTCCATTCTGTGTCTTCATACACCTCCATTCTCTGACTTCACACAATTCCATTCTATGAATTCACCCAACTCCATTCTATGACTTCACACCTCCATTCTGACTTCAGACACCTGCATTCTGTGACATCACACACCTCTATTCTATGACTTCACACACTTCCATTCTATGACTTCACACACCTCCATTCTATGACTTCACACACCTCCATTCCATGACTTCCCACACCTGCATTCTGACTTCACACACCTCCATTCTATGACTTCACACATCTTCTTTCTGTAACTTCCCACACTTCCAATGTTTGACTTCACAAACCTCCATTCCATGACTTCACACACCTCCATTCTATGAGTTCACACACCTCCATTCTGTGACTTCACACACCTCCATTCTGTGACTTCACACACCTCTATTGTGTGAATTCACACACTTCCATTGTGTGATTTCACACACCTCCATTCTATGACCTCACACACCCTCATTCTATGATTTCACAGACCTCCATTCTATGACTTCAAACATCCATTTTTACTTCACACACCTCTAATATATGACTTCAAACACCTCAATTCTGTGATTTCACACACATCCATTCTATGACTTCACACACTTCCATTCTATGATTTCACATACCTCCATGCTATGACTTCACACACCTCCATTCTGTGACTTCACACACCTCCATTCTGAGTTCATACACTTCCATTCTGTGACTTCACAAACCTCCATTCTATGATTTCACACACCTCCATTCTATGACTTCACACACCTCCATTTTATGACGTCACACACCTCCATTTTGACTTCTCACACCTCCATTATGTGACTTCACACACCTCCATTCTATGACTTCACACACTTCCATTGTGACATCACACACCTCCATTCTCTGAGTTCACACACCTCCATTCTATGATTTCACACACCTCCATTCTGTCTTCACACACCTCCATTCTATGACTTCACAGACCTCGAATATGTGACTTCACTCACCTCCACTCTATGACTTCACACTCCTCCATTCTATGACTTCCCACACCTCCTTTCTATGACTTCACCCACCTCCATTTTATGACTTCACACACCTCCATTCTGTGAATTCACACACCTCCATTCTATGACCTCACACACCCTCAATCTATGATTTCACACACCTCCATTCTATGACTTCACACATCCATTTTGACTTCACACACCTCCAATATATGACTGCAAACACCTCAATTCTGTCACTTCACACACATCCATTCTATGACCTCATACCCTCCATTCTGTGACTCCACACACCTCCATTCTATGACTTCACACACTTCCATTCTATGACTTCACACACCTCCATTCTGTGACATCACACACCTCCATTCTATGACTTCACACACTTCCATTCTATGACTTCACACACCTCCATTCTATGACTTCACACACCTCCATTCTATGACTTCCCACACCTGCATTCTGACTTCACACACCTCCATTCTATGACTTCACACATCTTCTTTCTGTAACTTCCCACACTTCCAATGTTTGACTTCACAAACCTCCATTCCATGACTTCACACACCTCCATTCTATGAGTTCACACACCTCCATTCTGTGACTTCACACACCTCCATTTTGACTTCACACACCTACATTCTGTGACTTCACACACCTCCATTTGTGATTTCACACACCACCATTTTGGTTTCACACACCTCCATTCTGTGACTTCACACACCTCTGTTCTTTGAGTTCACAGACCTCCGTTTTGACTTCACACACTTCCATTCTGTGACTTCACACACCTCCATTCTATGACTTTACACACCACCATTGTTTGACTTCACACACCTCCATTCTTTGACTTCACACACCTCCATTCCATGACTTCACACACCTCCGTTCTATTAGTTCACACACATCCGTTCTATGAGTTCACACACCACAATTTTGTCTTCACAAACCTCCATTCTATGACTTCGCAAACCTCCATTCTGTGACTTCACACATCTCCATTCGGAGTTCACACACCTGCATTCGGTGACTTCACACACCTCCATTCTGACTTCACACACCTCAATTCTATGACTTCACAAACTTCCATTCTGTGACTTCACACACCTCCATTCTGTGACTTCACACACCTCCCTTCTGACTTCACAGAGCTCCATTCTATGACTTCACACTCCTCCATTCTTACTTTACAAACATCCATTCTATAACTTCACACACCTCCATTCTATGACTTTACACACCTCCATTCTGTGACTTCACATACCTCCATTCTATGACTTCACACACCTCCATTCTGTGACTTCACACACATCCATTCTGTGACTTCACACACCTCAATTCTGACTTCACACAGCTCCATTCTATGACTTCACACACCTCCATTCTTACTTTACAAACATCCTTTCTATATCTTCACACACTTCCATTCTATGACTTTACACACCTCTATTCTGTGACTTCACATACCTCCATTCTATGACTTCAAACATCCATTTTGACATCACACACCTCTAATATATGACTTCAAACACCTCAATTCTGTGATTTCACAAACCTCCATTCTATGACTTCACACCCTTCCATTCTATGATTTCACATACCTCCATGCTATGACTTCACACACCTCCATTCTGTGACTTCACAAAATTCCATTCTATGGTTTCACACACCTCCATACTATGACTTGACACAACTCCATCTATGACTTCACACACCTCCATTCTGACATCACACACCTCTATTCTATGACTTCGCACACCTCCATTCTGACATCACACACCTCTATTCTATGACTTCACAGACCTCGAATCTGTGACTTCACTCACCTGCACTCTATGACTTCACACTCCTCCGTTCTATGACTTACCACACCTCCTTTCTATGACGTCACCCACCTCCAATCTATGACTACCCACCTCCATTCTGACTTCACACACCTCCATTCTCTGACTTCACACAACTCCATTGTATGACTTCACACACCTTCATTTTTCCTTCAGAATCATCCATTCTATGACTTCACACACCTCCATTCTATGACTTCACAAACCTCCATTCTGTGACTTCACAAACCTCCATTCTGAGTTCACACACCTCCATTCTGTGACTTCACACACCTCTATTGTGTGACTTCACACACTTCCATTCTGTGATTTCACACACCTCCATTCTATGACCTCACACACCCTCTTTCTATGATTTCACAGACCTCCATTCTATGACCTCAAACATCCATTTTGGCTTCACACACCTCTAATATATGACTTCAAACACCTCAATTCTGTGATTTCACACACCTCCATTCTATGACTTCACGCACTTCCATTCTATGATTTCACATACCTCCATACTATGACTTCACACACCTCCATTCTGTGACTTCACACACCTCCATTCTGAGTTCACACACCTCCATTCTGTGACTTCACAAACCTCCATTCTATGATTTCACACACCTCCATTCTATGACTTCACACACCTCCATTTTATGACGTCACACACCTCCATTTTGAGTTCTCACACCTCCATTCTGTGACTTCACACACCTCCATTCTATGACTTCACACACTTCCATTGTGACATCACACACCTCCATTCTCTGAGTTCACACACCTCCATTCTATGATTTCACACACCTCCTTTCTGTCTTCACACACCTCCATTCTATGACTTCACAGACCTCGAATATGTGACTTCACTCACCTCCACTCAATGACTTCACACTCCTCCATTCTATGACTTCCCACACCTCCTTTCTATGACTTCACCCACCTCCATTTTATGACTTCACACACCTCCATTCTGTGAATTCACACACCTCCATTCTATGACCTCACACACCCTCAATCTATGATTTCACACACCTCCATTCTATGACTTCACACATCCATTTTGACTTCACACACCTCCAATATGTGACTTCAAACACCTCAATTCTGTCACTTCACACACATCCATTCTATGACCTCATACCCTCCATTCTGTGACTCCACACACCTCCATTCTATGACTTCACACACTTCCATTCTATGATTTCACACACCTCCATTCTGTGACTTTACACACCTCCATTGGGAGTTCACACTCCTCCATTCTCTGATGTCACACATCTCCATTCTGTGTCTTCATACACCTCCATTCTCTGACTTCACACAATTCCATTCTATGAATTCACCCAACTCCATTCTATGACTTCACACCTCCATTCTGACTTCAGACACCTGCATTCTGTGACATCACACACCTCCATTCTATGACTTCACACACTTCCATTCTATGACTTCACACACCTCCATTCTATGACTTCACACACCTCCATTCCATGACTTCCCACACCTGCATTCTGACTTCACACACCTCCATTCTATGACTTCACACATCTTCTTTCTCTAACTTCCCACACTTCCAATGTTTGACTTCACAAACCTCCATTCCATGACTTCACACACCTCCATTCTATGAGTTCACACACCTCCATTCTGTGACTTCACACACCTCCATTCTGTGACTTCACACACCTCTATTGTGTGACTTCACACACTTCCATTGTGTGATTTCACACACCTCCATTCTATGACCTCACACACCCTCATTCTATGATTTCACAGACCTCCATTCTATGACTTCAAACATCCATTTTTACTTCACACACCTCTAATATATGACTTCAAACACCTCAATTCTGTGATTTCACACACATCCATTCTATGACTTCACACACTTCCATTCTATGATTTCACATACCTCCATGCTATGACTTCACACACCTCCATTCTGTGACTTCACACACCTCCATTCTGAGTTCATACACCTCCATTCTGTGACTTCACAAACCTCCATTCTATGATTTCACACACCTCCATTCTATGACTTCACACACCTCCATTTTATGACGTCACACACCTCCATTTTGACTTCTCACACCTCCATTATGTGACTTCACACACCTCCATTCTATGACTTCACACACTTCCATTGTGACATCACACACCTCCATTCTCTGAGTTCACACACCTCCATTCTATGATTTCACACACCTCCATTCTGTCTTCACACACCTCCATTCTATGACTTCACAGACCTCGAATATGTAACTTCACTCACCTCCACTCTATGACTTCACCCACCTCCATTTTATGACTTCACACACCTCCATTCTGTGAATTCACACACCTCCATTCTATGACCTCACACACCCTCAATCTATGATTTCACACACCTCCATTCTATGATTTCACACATCCATTTTGACTTCACACACCTCCAATATATGACTGCAAACACCTGAATTCTGTCACTTCACACACATCCATTCTATGACCTCATACCCTCCATTCTGTGACTCCACACACCTCCATTCTATGACTTCACACACTTCCATTCTATGACTTCACACACCTCCATTCTGTGACTTTACACACCTCCATTGTGAGTTCACACTCCTCCATTCTGTGATGTCACACATCTCCATTCTGTGTCTTCATACACCTCCATTCTCTGACTTCACACAATTCCATTCTATGACTTCACCCACCTCCATTCTATGACTTCACACCTCCATTCTGACTTCAGACACCTCCATTCTGTGACATCACACACCTCCATTCTATGACTTCACACACTTCCATTCTATGACTTCACACACCTCCATTCTATGACTTCACACACCTCCATTCTATGACTTCCCACACCTGCATTCTGACTTCACACACCTCCATTCTATGACTTCACACATCTTCTTTCTGTAACTTCCCACACTTCCAATGTTTGACTTCACAAACCTCCATTCCATGACTTCACACACCTCCATTCTATGAGTTCACACACCTCCATTCTGTGACTTCACACACCTCCATTTTGACTTCACAGACCTCCATTCTGTGACTTCACACACCTCCATTTGTGATTTCACACACCACCATTTTGGTTTCACACACCTCCATTCTGTGACTTCGCACACCTCTGTTCTTTGAGTTCACAGACCTCCGTTTTGACTTCACACACTTCCATTCTGTGACTTCACACACCTCCATTCTATGACTTTACACACCACCATTGTTTGACTTCACACACCTCCATTCTTTGACTTCACACACCTCCATTCCATGACTTCACACACCTCCATTCTATTAGTTCACACACATCCGTTCTATGAGTTCACACACCACAATTTTTTCTTCACAAACCTCCATTCTATGACTTCGCAAACCTCCATTCTGTGACTTCACACATCTCCATTCGGAGTTCACACACCTGCATTCGGTGACTTCACACACCTCCATTCTGACTTCACACACCTCCATTCTATGACTTCACACACCTCCATTCTATGACTTCCCACACCTGCATTCTGACTTCACACACCTCCATTCCATGACTTCACACACCTCCATTCTATGAGTTCACACACCTCCATTCTTTGACTTCACACACCTCCATTTTGACTTCACACACCTACATTCTGTGACTTCACACACCTCCATTTGTGACTTCACACACGACCATTTTGATTTCACACACCTCCATTCTGTGACTTCACACACCTCCATTCTTTGAGTTCACACACCTCCGTTTTGACTTCACACCTCCATTTGTGACTTCACACACCACCATTTTGATTTCACACACCTCCATTCTGTGACTTCACACACCTCCATTCTTTGAGTTCACACACCTCCGTTTTGACTTCACACACTTCCATTCTGTGACTTCACACACGTCCATTCTATGAGTTCACACACCACAATTTTGTCTTCACACACCTCCATTCTATGACTTCGCAAAACTTCATTCTGTGATTACACACACGTCCATTCAGAGTTCACACACCTCCATTCGGTGACTTCACCCACCTCCATTCTGACTTCACACACCTCAATTCTATGACTTCACACACTTCCATTCTATGACTTCACACACCTCCATTCTGTGACTTCACCCACCTCCATTCTGTGACTTCACACACCTCCATTCTCCGACTTCACACCCCTCCAATTTGACTTCCATATCTCCATTCTCTGAATTCACAAACCTCCATTCTGTGACTTTACCCACCTCCATTCTCTGACTTCACACACCTCTATTCTATGACTCACACACTTCCATTGTGACGTCACACACCTCCATTCTATGAGTTCACACACCTCCATTGTGACTTCACACACCTCCATTCTATTACTTCACACACCTCCATTCTGAATTCACACAGCTCCATTCTGTGACTTCACAAAACTCCATTCTATGATTTCACACACCTCCATACTATGACTTCACACAACTCCATCTATGACTTCACACACCTCCATTCTGACTTCACACACCTCTATTCTATGACTTTGCACACCTCAATTCTGACATCACACACCTCCATTCTATGGCTTCACAGACCTCGAATCTGTGACTTCACTCACCTGCACTCTATGACTTCATACTCCTCCATTCTATAACTTCCCACACCTCCTTTCTATGACTTCACCCACCTCCAATCTATGACTACACACCTCCATTCTGACTTCACACACCTCCATTCTGTGACTTCACACACCTTCATTTTTCCTTCAGAATCATCCATTCTATGACCTCTCACACCTCCATTCCATGACTTCACAAACCTCCATTCTGTGACTTCACACAACTCCATTCCGTGACTTCACACACCTCCATTCTATGACCTCACACACCCTCATTGTATGATTCGCACACCTCCATTCTATGACTTCACACATCCATTTTGACTTCACACACCTCTAATATATGACTTCAAACACCTCAATTCTGTGACTTCACACACCTCCATTCTATGATTTCACATACCTCCATGCTATGACTTCACACACCTCCATTCTGTGACTTCACACACCTCCATTCTATGATTTCACACACCTCCATTCTATGACTTCACACACCTCCATTTTATGACGTGACACACCTCCATTTTGACTCCTCACACCTCCATTCTGTGACTTCACACACCTCCATTGTATGACTTGACACACTTCCATTGTGACGTCACACACCTCCATTCTATGAGTTCACAAACCTCCATTCTGACTTCACACACCTCCATTCTATGACTTCACAGACCTCGAATATGTGATTTCACTCACCTCCACTATATGACTTCATACTCCTCCATTCTATGACTTCCCACACCTCCATTCTATGACTTCATACCATCCATTCTGTGACTCCACACACCTCTATTCTATGATTTCTCACACTTCCATTCTATGACTTAACACACCTAGATTCTGTCACTTTACACACCTACATTCTGAGTTCACACACCTCCATTCTGTGACGTCACACACCTCCATTCTGTGACTTCACACAACTCCATTCTATGATTTCACACACCTCAATTCTATGACTTCACCCACCTCCATTCTACGACTTCATACCTCCATATTGACTTCACACACCTCCATTCTGTGACTTCACACACCTACATTATATGACTTCACACACCTCCATTCTATGACTTCACACACCTCCATTCTATGACTTCACACACCTCCATTCTGTGACTTCACACACCTCCATTCTATGACTTCGCACACCTTCATTCTTACTTCACAAACATACATTCTATGACGTCACACAATTCCATTCTATGACTTCACAAACCTCCATTCGGTGACTTCACCCAGCTCCATTCTGACTTCACACACCTCCATTCTATGACTTCACACACCTCCATTCTGTGTTCACACACCTCAATTCTGTGGCTTCACACACCTCCATTCTGACTTCACACACCTCCATTCTATGACTTCACACACCTGCATTCTATGACTTCACACACCTCCATTCTTCTGACTTCACACACCTAAATTCTGTGTTGACACACCTCCATTCTGTGACTTCACACACCTCCATTCTGACTTCACACAGCTCCATTCTATGACTTTGCACACCTCCATTCTTTGACGTCACACACCCCATTCTATGACTTCACACACCTATATTATTACATTACAAACATCCATTGTATAACTTCACACACCTCCATTCTATGACTTTACACACCTCCATTCTGTGACTTCACATACCTCCATTCTATGACTTCACACACCTCCATTCTCTGACTTCACACACCTCCATTCTATGACTTCACACACTTCCATTCTGTGACTTCACACACCTCCATTCTATGAGTTCACAAACCTCCATTCTGACTTCATACACCTCCATTCTATGACTTCACACAAGTCCATTCTGAATTCACACAGCTCCATTCTGTGACTTCACAAAACTCCATTCTATGATTTCACACACCACCATACTATGACTTCACACAACTCCATCTATGACTTCACACACCTACATTCTGATTTCACACACCTCCATTCTGTGACTTCACACACCTCGAATCTGTGACTTCACTCACCTGCACTCTATGACTTCATACTCCACCATTCTATGACTTCCCACACCTTCTTTCTATGACTTCACCCACCTTCAATCTATGACTACACATCTCCATTCTGACTTCACACACCTCCATTCTGTGACTTCACACACCTCCATTCTATGACTTCACACACCTTCATTTTTCCTTCAGAAACATCCATTCTATGACTTCACAATCCTCCATCCTATGACTTCACAAACCTCCATTCGGTGACTTCACACACCTCCATTCTATGACTTCACACACTTCCATTCTATGACTTCACACACCTACATTCTGTGACTTTACACACCTCCATTCTGAGTTCACACACCTCCATTCTGTGACTTCACACACCTCCATTCTGTGACTTCACACACCTCCATTGTGTGACTTCACACACTTCCATTCTATGACTTCACACACCTCCATTTTATGATTTCACACATCTCCATTCTGTGACTTCTCACACCTCCATTTTATGACCTCACACACCCTCACCCTATGATTTCACATACCTCCATTCTATGACTTCACACATCCATTTTGAATTCACACACCTCCAATATATGACTTCAAACACCTCTATTCTGTAACTTCACACACCTCCATTCTATGACTTCAAACTGTCCATTCTGTGACCTCACACACCTCCATTCTATGACTTCACACACTTCCATTCTATGACTTCACACACCTACATTCTGTGAGTTTACACACCTCCATTCTGAGTTCACACACCTCCATTCTGTGACATCACACACCTCCATTATATGACTTCACACACTTCCATTCTATGACTTCACACACCTCCATTCTGTGACTTTACACACCTCCATTCTATGACTTCCCACACCTGCATTCTGACTTCACACACCTCAATTTTAGGACTTCACACATCTTCTTTCTGTAACTTCCCACACTTCCAATGTTTGACTTCACACACCTCCATTCTGTGACATCACACACCTCCATTATATGACTTCACACACTTCCATTCCATGACTTCACACACCTCCATTCTATGAGTTCACACAACTCCATTCTTTGACTTCACATACCTCCATTTTGACTTCACACACCTCCAATCCACGACTTCACAAACCTCCATTCTATGACTTCACACACCACAATTTTGTTTTCACACACCTCCATTCTATGACTTCGCAAACCTCCATTCTTTGACTTCACACACCTCCATTCGGAGTTCACCCACCACCATTCAGTGACTTCACACACCTCCATTCTGACTTCACACACCTCATTTCTATGATTTCACACACTTCCATTCTATGAATTCACACACCTCCATTCTGTGACTTCACACACCTCCATTCTATTATTTCACACATCCAGTTTGACTTCACACACCTAAAATATATGACTTCATACCCGTCCATTCTGTGACTTCACACACCTCCATTCTATGACTTCACACACCTCCATTCTGTGACGTCACCCACCTCCATTATGTGACTTCACACACCTCAATTCTCAGACTTCACACCCCTCCAATTTGACTTCACATACCGCCATTCTGTGACGTCCCCCACCTCCATTCTGTGACTTCACACACCTCCATTCTCCGACTTCACACCCCTCCAATTTGACTTCACCCACCTCCATTCTGTGACTTCACATACCTCCATTCTATGACTTCACAAACCTCCATTCTGTGACTTCACACAACTCCCTTCTGTGACTTCACAAACCTCCATTCTCTGATTTCTCACACCTCAATTCTATGACTTCACACACCTCCAGTTTATGACGTCACACACCTCTATTTTGACTTCACACACCTCCATTATGTGACTTCACACACATCCCTTCTGTGACTTCACACTCCTCCATTCTATGACTTCACACACCTTCATTCTGTGACTTCACACACCTCCATTCTATGACTTCACACACTTCCATTCTATGATTTCACATACCTCCATGCTATGACTTCACACACCTCCATTCTGTGACTTCACACACCTCCATTCTCAGTTCACACACCTCCACTCTGTGACTTCACAAACCTCCATTCTATGATTTCACACACCTCCATTCTATGACTTCACACACCTCCATTTTATGACGTCACGAACCTCCATTTTGGCTTCTCACACCTCCATTCTCTGACTTTACACACCTCCATTCTATGACTTCACACACTTCCTTTGTGACGTCACACACCTCCATTCTATGAGTTCACACACCTCCATTCTATGACTTCACACACCTCCATTCTGACTTCACACACCTCCATTCTATGACTTCACAGACCTGGAATCTGTGACTTCACTCACCTCCACTCTAATACTTCACACTCCTCCAATCTATGACTTCCCACACCTCCTTTTTTGACTTCACCCACCTCCATTTTATGCCTTCACACAACTCCATTCTCTGACTTCACACACCTCCATTCTATGACCTCACACACCCTCATTCTATGATTTCACACACATCCATTCTATGACTTCACACATCCATTTTGACTTCACACGCCTCCAATATATGACTTCAAACACCTCAATTCTGTGACTTCAGACAGCTCCATTCTATGAGTTCATATCTTCCATTCTGTGACATCACAGACCTCCATTCTATGACTTCACACACTTCCATTCTATGACTTCACACACCTCCATTCTGTGACTTTACACACCTCCATTCTGACTTCACACACCTCCATTCTGTGACGTCACACACCTCCATTCTGTGACTTCCCACACCTCCATTATGTGACTACACACACCTCCATTCTATGATTTCACACACCTCCATTCTATGACTTCACCCACCTCCATTCTATGACTTCACACCTCCATTCTGACTTCACACACCTCCATTCTGTCACTTCACACACCTCCATTCTATGACTTCACACACCTCCATTCTATGACTTCACACACCTCAATTCCATGACTTCACACACCTCCATTCTGTGACTTCACACACCTCCATTCTATGACTTCACACACCTTCTTCTTACTTCACAAACATACATTCTATGACTTCACACACCTTCATTCTATGACTTCACACACCTCCATTCTGTGACTTCACACATCTCCATTCTGACTTCACAGAGCTCCATTCTATGACTTCACACACCTCAATTCTTACTTTACAAACATCCATTCTATAACTTCACACACCTCCATTCTATGACTTTACACACCTCCATTCTGTGACTTCACATACCTCCATTCTATGACTTCACATACCTCCATTCTGACATCACACACCTCTATTCTATGACTTTGCACACCTCCATTCTGTGACTTCACATACCTCCATTCTATGACTTCACACACCTCCATTCTGTGACTTCACACACCTCCATTCTATGACTTCACACACCTCCATTCTATGACTTCACACATCTCCATTCTGACTTCACAGAGCTCCATTCTATGACTTCACACACCTCAATTCTTACTTTACAAACATCCATTCTATAACTTCACACAACTCCATTCTATGGTTTCACACACCTCCATACTATGACTTCACACAACTCCATCTATGACTTCACACACCTCCATTCTGACATCACACACCTCTATTCTATGACTTTGCACACCTCCATTCTGTGACTTCACATACCTCCATTCTATGACTTCACACACCTCCATTCTGTGACTTCACACACCTCCATTCTATGACTTCACAGACCTCGAATCTGTGACTTCACTCACCTGCACTCTATGACTTCACACTCCTCCATTCTATGACTTACCACACCTCCTTTCTATGACGTCACCCACCTCCAATCTATTACTGCCCACCTCCATTCTGACTTCACAAACCTCCATTCTCTGACTTCACACACCTCCATTCTCTGAATTCACACACCTTCATTTTTCCTTCGGAAACATCCATTCTATGAATTCACACACCTCCATTCTATGACTTCACACACTTCCATTCTATGACTTCACACACCTCCATTTTATAACTTCACACACTGCCATTCTGGGACTTCACACACCTGCATTCCATGACCTCACACACCCTCATTCTATGATTTCACAGACCTCCATTCTATGACTTCAAACATCCATTTTTACTTCACACACCTCTAATATATGACTTCAAACACCTCAATTCTGTGATTTCACACACCTCCATTCTATGCCTTCACATACTTCCATTCTATGATTTCACATACCTCCATGCTATGGCTTCACACACCTCGATTCTGTGACTTCACAGACCTCCATTCTGAGTTCACACACCTCCATTCCGTGACTTCACAAACCTCCATTCTATGATTTCACACACCTCCATTCTGTGACTTCACACACCTCCATTCTTTGACCTCACACACCCTCATTCTATGATTTCACACAACTCCATTCTATGACGTCACACATCCATTTTGACTTCACACACCTCCAATATATGACTTCAAACACCTCAATTCTGTGACTGCACACACCTCTATTCTATGACCTCATACCCTCCATTCTGTGACTCCACACACCTCCATTCTATGACTTCACACACTTCCATTCTATGACTTCAGACACCGCCATTCTGTGACTTTACACACCTCCATTGTGAGTTCACACTCCTCCATTCTGTGATGTCACACACCTCAATTCTGTGACTTCACACACCTCCATTCTATGACTTCACACAATTCCATTCTATGACTTCACACACCTCCATTCTGTGACATCACACACCTCCATTCTATGACTTCACACACTTCCATTCTATGACTTCACACACCTCCATTCTATGTCTTCACACACCTCCATTCTATGACTTCCCACACCTGCATTCTGACTTCACACACCTCCATTTTAGGACTTCACACATCTTCTTTCTGTAACTTCCCACACTTCCAATGTTTGACTTCACAAACCTCCATTCCATGACTTCACACAACTCCATTCTATGAGTTCACACACCTCCATTCTTTGACTTCACACACCTCCATTTTGACTTCACACACCTACATTCTGTGACTTCACACACCTCCATTTGTGACTTCACACACCACCATTTTGATTTCACACACCTCCATTCTGTGACTTCACACACCTCTATTCTTTGACTTCACACACCTCCGTTTTGACTTCACACAGTTCAATCCTGTGACTTCACACACCTCCATTCTGTGACTTCACACACCTCCATTCCACGACTTCACACACCTCCATTCTATGAGTTCACACACCACAATTTTGTCTTCACACACCTCCATTCTATGACTTCGCAAACCTCCATTCTGTGACTTCACACACCTCCATTCGGAGTTCACCCACCACCATTCGGTGACTTCACACACCTCCATTCTGACTTCACACACCTCATTTCTATGATTTCACACACTTCCATTCTATGAATTCACACACCTCCATTCTGTGACTTCACACACCTCAATTCTGTGACTTCACACACCTCCATTCTATGACTGCACACACCTCCATTCTATTATTTCACACATCCATTTTGACTTCACACACCTAAAATATATGACTTCATACCCGTCCATTCTGTGACTTCACACACCTCCATTCTATGACTTCACACACCTCCATTCTGTGACGTAACCCACCTCCATTCTGTGACATCACACACCTCCATTCTCCGACTTCACACCCCTCCAATTTGACTTCACATACCTCCATTCTGTGACTTCACAAACTTCCATTCTGTGACTTCACATACCTCCATTCTATGACTTCATACACCTCTATTCTGTGACTTCGCACACCTCCATTCTATGACTTCACACACTTCCATTGTGATGTCACACACCTCCATTCTATGAGTTCACACACCTCCATTCTGACTTCACACACCTCCATTCTATTAGTTCACAAACCTCCATTCTGAATTCACACAGCTGAATTCTGTGACTTCACAAAACTCCATTCTATGATTTCACACACCTCCATACTATGACTTCACACAACTCCATCTTTGACTTCACACACCTCCATTCTGACTTCACACACCTCTATTCTATGACTTCGCACAACTCAATTCTGACATCACACACCTCCAATCTATGACTTCACAGACCTCGAATCTGTGACTTCACTCACCTGCACTCGATGACTTCACACTCCTCCATTCTATGACTTCCCACACCTCCTTTATATGACTTCACCCACCTCCAATCTATGACTACACACCTCCATTCTGACTTCACACACCTCCATTCTGTGACTTCACACACCTCCATTCTATGACTTCACACACCTTAATTTTTCCTTCAGAAATATCCATTCTATGACCTCACACACCTCCATTCTATGACTTCACAAACCTCCATTCTGTGACTTCACACACCTCCATTCTGAGTTCACACAACTCCATTCGGTGACTTCACACATCTCCATTTTATGACGTCACACACCTCCATTTTGACTTCTCACACCTCCATTCTGTGACTTCACACACCTCCATTCTATGACTTGACACACTTCCATTGTGACGTCACACACCTCCATTCTATGAGTTCACACACCTCCATTCTATGACTTCACACACCTCTATTCTGACTTCACACACCTCCATTCTATGACTTCACAGACCTCGAATATGTGACTTCACTCACCTCCACTCTATGACTTCACACTCTTCCATTCTATGACTTCCCACACCTCCTTTCTATGACTTCACCCACCTCCATTTTATGAGTTCACACACCTCCATTCTATGACTTCACACATCCATTTTTACTTCACACACCTCCAATATATGACTTCAAACACCTCAATTCTGTGACTTCACACACCTCCATTCTATGCCTTCATACCCTCCATTCTGTGACTCCACACACCTCCATTCTATGACTTCACACACTTCCCTTCTATGACTTAACACACCTCCATTCTGTGACTTTACACACCTCCATTCTATGATTTCACACACCTACATTCTGTGACTTCACCCACCTCCATTCTATGACTTCATACCTCCATTCTGATTTCACACACCTCCATTCTGTGACTTCACACACCTCCATTATATGACTTCACACACCTCCATTCTATGACTTCACAGACCTCGAATATGTGACTTCACTCACCTCCACTCTAATACTTCACACTCCTCCAATCTATGACTTCCCACAACTCCTTTTTTGACTTCACCCACCTCCATTTTATGCCTTCACACACCTCCATTCTCTGACTTCACACACCTCCATTCTATGACCTCACACACCCTCATTCTATGATTTCACACACATCCATTCTATGACTTCACACATCCATTTTGACTTCACACGCCTCCAATATATGACTTCAAACACCTCAATTCTGTGACTTCAGACAGCTCCATTCTATGAGTTCATATCTTCCATTCTGTGACATCACAGACCTCCATTCTATGACTTCACACACTTCCATTCTATGACTTCACACACCTCCATTCTGTGACTTTACACACCTCCATTCTGACTTCACACACCTCCATTCTGTGACGTCACACACCTCCATTCTGTGACTTCCCACACCTCCATTATGTGACTACACACACCTCCATTCTATGATTTCACACACCTCCATTCTATGACTTCACCCACCTCCATTCTATGACTTCACACCTCCATTCTGACTTCACACACCTCCATTCTGTCACTTCACACACCTCCATTCTATGACTTCACACACCTCCATTCTATGACTTCACACACCTCAATTCCATGACTTCACACACCTCCATTCTGTGACTTCACACACCTCCATTCTATGACTTCACACACCTTCTTCTTACTTCACAAACATACATTCTATGACTTCACACACCTTCATTCTATGACTTCACACACCTCCATTCTGTGACTTCACACATCTCCATTCTGACTTCACAGAGCTCCATTCTATGACTTCACACACCTCAATTCTTACTTTACAAACATCCATTCTATAACTTCACACACCTCCATTCTATGACTTTACACACCTCCATTCTGTGACTTCACATACCTCCATTCTATGACTTCACATACCTCCATTCTGACATCACACACCTCTATTCTATGACTTTGCACACCTCCATTCTGTGACTTCACATACCTCCATTCTATGACTTCACACACCTCCATTCTGTGACTTCACACACCTCCATTCTATGACTTCACACACCTCCATTCTATGACTTCACACATCTCCATTCTGACTTCACAGAGCTCCATTCTATGACTTCACACACCTCAATTCTTACTTTACAAACATCCATTCTATAACTTCACACAACTCCATTCTATGGTTTCACACACCTCCATACTATGACTTCACACAACTCCATCTATGACTTCACACACCTCCATTCTGACATCACACACCTCTATTCTATGACTTTGCACACCTCCATTCTGTGACTTCACATACCTCCATTCTATGACTTCACACACCTCCATTCTGTGACTTCACACACCTCCATTCTATGACTTCACAGACCTCGAATCTGTGACTTCACTCACCTGCACTCTATGACTTCACACTCCTCCATTCTATGACTTACCACACCTCCTTTCTATGACGTCACCCACCTCCAATCTATTACTGCCCACCTCCATTCTGACTTCACAAACCTCCATTCTCTGACTTCACACACCTCCATTCTCTGACTTCACACACCTTCATTTTTCCTTCGGAAACATCCATTCTATGAATTCACACACCTCCATTCTATGACTTCACACACTTCCATTCTATGACTTCACACACCTCCATTTTATAACTTCACACACTGCCATTCTGGGACTTCACACACCTGCATTCCATGACCTCACACACCCTCATTCTATGATTTCACAGACCTCCATTCTATGACTTCAAACATCCATTTTTACTTCACACACCTCTAATATATGACTTCAAACACCTCAATTCTGTGATTTCACACACCTCCATTCTATGCCTTCACATACTTCCATTCTATGATTTCACATACCTCCATGCTATGGCTTCACACACCTCGATTCTGTGACTTCACAGACCTCCATTCTGAGTTCACACACCTCCATTCCGTGACTTCACAAACCTCCATTCTATGATTTCACACACCTCCATTCTGTGACTTCACACACCTCCATTCTTTGACCTCACACACCCTCATTCTATGATTTCACACAACTCCATTCTATGACTTCACACATCCATTTTGACTTCACACACCTCCAATATATGACTTCAAACACCTCAATTCTGTGACTGCACACACCTCTATTCTATGACCTCATACCCTCCATTCTGTGACTCCACACACCTCCATTCTATGACTTCACACACTTCCATTCTATGACTTCAGACACCGCCATTCTGTGACTTTACACACCTCCATTGTGAGTTCACACTCCTCCATTCTGTGATGTCACACACCTCAATTCTGTGACTTCACACACCTCCATTCTATGACTTCACACAATTCCATTCTATGACTTCACACACCTCCATTCTGTGACATCACACACCTCCATTCTATGACTTCACACACTTCCATTCTATGACTTCACACACCTCCATTCTATGTCTTCACACACCTCCATTCTATGACTTCCCACACCTGCATTCTGACTTCACACACCTCCATTTTAGGACTTCACACATCTTCTTTCTGTAACTTCCCACACTTCCAATGTTTGACTTCACAAACCTCCATTCCATGACTTCACACAACTCCATTCTATGAGTTCACACACCTCCATTCTTTGACTTCACACACCTCCATTTTGACTTCACACACCTACATTCTGTGACTTCACACACCTCCATTTGTGACTTCACACACCACCATTTTGATTTCACACACCTCCATTCTGTGACTTCACACACCTCTATTCTTTGACTTCACACACCTCCGTTTTGACTTCAGACACTTCAATC
The DNA here is from genome assembly GCA_024803745.1 of Megascapheus bottae. Classification (NCBI taxonomy): domain Eukaryota; kingdom Metazoa; phylum Chordata; class Mammalia; order Rodentia; family Geomyidae; genus Megascapheus; species Megascapheus bottae. Next base: position 12,400 of record JANJXV010000147.1, on the reverse strand, counting down.
CTGTGACTTCACACACCTCCATTCTGTGACTTCACACACCTCCATTCCACGACTTCACACACCTCCATTCTATGAGTTCACACACCACAATTTTGTCTTCACACACCTCCATTCTATGACTTCGCAAACCTCCATTCTGTGACTTCACACACCTCCATTCGGAGTTCACCCACCACCATTCGGTGACTTCACACACCTCCATTCTGACTTCACACACCTCATTTCTATGATTTCACACACTTCCATTCTATGAATTCACACACCTCCATTCTGTGACTTCACACACCTCAATTCTGTGACTTCACACACCTCCATTCTATGACTGCACACACCTCCATTCTATTATTTCACACATCCATTTTGACTTCACACACCTAAAATATATGACTTCATACCCGTCCATTCTGTGACTTCACACACCTCCATTCTATGACTTCACACACCTCCATTCTGTGACGTAACCCACCTCCATTCTGTGACTTCACACACCTCCATTCTCCGACTTCACACCCCTCCAATTTGACTTCACATACCTCCATTCTATGACTTCACAAACCTCCATTCTGTGACTTCACATACCTCCATTCTATGACTTCATACACCTCTATTCTGTGACTTCGCACACCTCCATTCTATGACTTCACACACTTCCATTGTGATGTCACACACCTCCATTCTATGAGTTCACACACCTCCATTCTGACTTCACACACCTCCATTCTATTAGTTCACAAACCTCCATTCTGAATTCACACAGCTGAATTCTGTGACTTCACAAAACTCCATTCTATGATTTCACACACCTCCATACTATGACTTCACACAACTCCATCTTTGACTTCACACACCTCCATTCTGACTTCACACACCTCTATTCTATGACTTCGCACAACTCAATTCTGACATCACACACCTCCAATCTATGACTTCACAGACCTCGAATCTGTGACTTCACTCACCTGCACTCGATGACTTCACACTCCTCCATTCTATGACTTCCCACACCTCCTTTATATGACTTCACCCACCTCCAATCTATGACTACACACCTCCATTCTGACTTCACACGCCTCCATTCTGTGACTTCACACACCTCCATTCTATGACTTCACACACCTTAATTTTTCCTTCAGAAATATCCATTCTATGACCTCACACACCTCCATTCTATGACTTCACAAACCTCCATTCTGTGACTTCACACACCTCCATTCTGAGTTCACACAACTCCATTCGGTGACTTCACACATCTCCATTTTATGACGTCACACACCTCCATTTTGACTTCTCACACCTCCATTCTGTGACTTCACACACCTCCATTCTATGACTTGACACACTTCCATTGTGACGTCACACACCTCCATTCTATGAGTTCACACACCTCCATTCTATGACTTCACACACCTCTATTCTGACTTCACACACCTCCATTCTATGACTTCACAGACCTCGAATATGTGACTTCACTCACCTCCACTCTATGACTTCACACTCTTCCATTCTATGACTTCCCACACCTCCTTTCTATGACTTCACCCACCTCCATTTTATGAGTTCACACACCTCCATTCTATGACTTCACACATCCATTTTTACTTCACACACCTCCAATATATGACTTCAAACACCTCAATTCTGTGACTTCACACACCTCCATTCTATGCCTTCATACCCTCCATTCTGTGACTCCACACACCTCCATTCTATGACTTCACACACTTCCCTTCTATGACTTAACACACCTCCATTCTGTGACTTTACACACCTCCATTCTATGATTTCACACACCTACATTCTGTGACTTCACCCACCTCCATTCTATGACTTCATACCTCCATTCTGATTTCACACACCTCCATTCTGTGACTTCACACACCTCCATTATATGACTTCACACACCTCCATTCTATGACTTCACAGACCTCGAATATGTGACTTCACTCACCTCCACTCTAATACTTCACACTCCTCCAATCTATGACTTCCCACACCTCCTTTTTTGACTTCACCCACCTCCATTTTATGCCTTCACACACCTCCATTCTCTGACTTCACACACCTCCATTCTATGACCTCACACACCCTCATTCTATGATTTCACACACATCCATTCTATGACTTCACACATCCATTTTGACTTCACACGCCTCCAATATATGACTTCAAACATCTCAATTCTGTGACTTCAGACAGCTCCATTCTATGAGTTCATATCTTCCATTCTGTGACATCACAGACCTCCATTCTATGACTTCACACACTTCCATTCTATGACTTCACACACCTCCATTCTGTGACTTTACACACCTCCATTCTGACTTCACACACCTCCATTCTGTGACGTCACACACCTCCATTCTGTGACTTCCCACACCTCCATTATGTGACTACACACACCTCCATTCTATGATTTCACACACCTCCATTCTATGACTTCACCCACCTCCATTCTATGACTTCACACCTCCATTCTGACTTCACACACCTCCATTCTGTCACTTCACACACCTCCATTCTATGACTTCACACACCTCCATTCTATGACTTCACACACCTCAATTCCATGACTTCACACACCTCCATTCTGTGACTTCACACACCTCCATTCTATGACTTCACACACCTTCTTCTTACTTCACAAACATACATTCTATGACTTCACACACCTTCATTCTATGACTTCACACACCTCCATTCTGTGACTTCACACATCTCCATTCTGACTTCACAGAGCTCCATTCTATGACTTCACACACCTCAATTCTTACTTTACAAACATCCATTCTATAACTTCACACACCTCCATTCTATGACTTTACACACCTCCATTCTGTGACTTCACATACCTCCATTCTATGACTTCACATACCTCCATTCTGACATCACACACCTCTATTCTATGACTTTGCACACCTCCATTCTGTGACTTCACATACCTCCATTCTATGACTTCACACACCTCCATTCTGTGACTTCACACACCTCCATTCTATGACTTCACACACCTCCATTCTATGACTTCACACATCTCCATTCTGACTTCACAGAGCTCCATTCTATGACTTCACACACCTCAATTCTTACTTTACAAACATCCATTCTATAACTTCACACAACTCCATTCTATGGTTTCACACACCTCCATACTATGACTTCACACAACTCCATCTATGACTTCACACACCTCCATTCTGACATCACACACCTCTATTCTATGACTTTGCACACCTCCATTCTGTGACTTCACATACCTCCATTCTATGACTTCACACACCTCCATTCTGTGACTTCACACACCTCCATTCTATGACTTCACAGACCTCGAATCTGTGACTTCACTCACCTGCACTCTATGACTTCACACTCCTCCATTCTATGACTTACCACACCTCCTTTCTATGACGTCACCCACCTCCAATCTATTACTGCCCACCTCCATTCTGACTTCACAAACCTCCATTCTCTGACTTCACACACCTCCATTCTCTGACTTCACACACCTTCATTTTTCCTTCGGAAACATCCATTCTATGAATTCACACACCTCCATTCTATGACTTCACACACTTCCATTCTATGACTTCACACACCTCCATTTTATAACTTCACACACTGCCATTCTGGGACTTCACACACCTGCATTCCATGACCTCACACACCCTCATTCTATGATTTCACAGACCTCCATTCTATGACTTCAAACATCCATTTTTACTTCACACACCTCTAATATATGACTTCAAACACCTCAATTCTGTGATTTCACACACCTCCATTCTATGCCTTCACATACTTCCATTCTATGATTTCACATACCTCCATGCTATGGCTTCACACACCTCGATTCTGTGACTTCACAGACCTCCATTCTGAGTTCACACACCTCCATTCCGTGACTTCACAAACCTCCATTCTATGATTTCACACACCTCCATTCTGTGACTTCACACACCTCCATTCTTTGACCTCACATACCCTCATTCTATGATTTCACACAACTCCATTCTATGACTTCACACATCCATTTTGACTTCACACACCTCCAATATATGACTTCAAACACCTCAATTCTGTGACTGCACACACCTCTATTCTATGACCTCATACCCTCCATTCTGTGACTCCACACACCTCCATTCTATGACTTCACACACTTCCATTCTATGACTTCAGACACCGCCATTCTGTGACTTTACACACCTCCATTGTGAGTTCACACTCCTCCATTCTGTGATGTCACACACCTCAATTCTGTGACTTCACACACCTCCATTCTATGACTTCACACAATTCCATTCTATGACTTCACACACCTCCATTCTGTGACATCACACACCTCCATTCTATGACTTCACACACTTCCATTCTATGACTTCACACACCTCCATTCTATGTCTTCACACACCTCCATTCTATGACTTCCCACACCTGCATTCTGACTTCACACACCTCCATTTTAGGACTTCACACATCTTCTTTCTGTAACTTCCCACACTTCCAATGTTTGACTTCACAAACCTCCATTCCATGACTTCACACAACTCCATTCTATGAGTTCACACACCTCCATTCTTTGACTTCACACACCTCCATTTTGACTTCACACACCTACATTCTGTGACTTCACACACCTCCATTTGTGACTTCACACACCACCATTTTGATTTCACACACCTCCATTCTGTGACTTCACACACCTCTATTCTTTGACTTCACACACCTCCGTTTTGACTTCAGACACTTCAATCCTGTGACTTCACACACCTCCATTCTGTGACTTCACACACCTCCATTCCACGACTTCACACACCTCCATTCTATGAGTTCACACACCACAATTTTGTCTTCACACACCTCCATTCTATGACTTCGCAAACCTCCATTCTGTGACTTCACACACCTCCATTCGGAGTTCACCCACCACCATTCGGTGACTTCACACACCTCCATTCTGACTTCACACACCTCATTTCTATGATTTCACACACTTCCATTCTATGAATTCACACACCTCCATTCTGTGACTTCACACACCTCAATTCTGTGACTTCACACACCTCCATTCTATGACTGCACACACCTCCATTCTATTATTTCACACATCCATTTTGACTTCACACACCTAAAATATATGACTTCATACCCGTCCATTCTGTGACTTCACACACCTCCATTCTATGACTTCACACACCTCCATTCTGTGACGTAACCCACCTCCATTCTGTGACTTCACACACCTCCATTCTCCGACTTCACACCCCTCCAATTTGACTTCACATACCTCCATTCTATGACTTCACAAACCTCCATTCTGTGACTTCACATACCTCCATTCTATGACTTCATACACCTCTATTCTGTGACTTCGCACACCTCCATTCTATGACTTCACACACTTCCATTGTGATGTCACACACCTCCATTCTATGAGTTCACACACCTCCATTCTGACTTCACACACCTCCATTCTATTAGTTCACAAACCTCCATTCTGAATTCACACAGCTGAATTCTGTGACTTCACAAAACTCCATTCTATGATTTCACACACCTCCATACTATGACTTCACACAACTCCATCTTTGACTTCACACACCTCCATTCTGACTTCACACACCTCTATTCTATGACTTCGCACAACTCAATTCTGACATCACACACCTCCAATCTATGACTTCACAGACCTCGAATCTGTGACTTCACTCACCTGCACTCGATGACTTCACACTCCTCCATTCTATGACTTCCCACACCTCCTTTATATGACTTCACCCACCTCCAATCTATGACTACACACCTCCATTCTGACTTCACACGCCTCCATTCTGTGACTTCACACACCTCCATTCTATGACTTCACACACCTTAATTTTTCCTTCAGAAATATCCATTCTATGACCTCACACACCTCCATTCTATGACTTCACAAACCTCCATTCTGTGACTTCACACACCTCCATTCTGAGTTCACACAACTCCATTCGGTGACTTCACACATCTCCATTTTATGACGTCACACACCTCCATTTTGACTTCTCACACCTCCATTCTGTGACTTCACACACCTCCATTCTATGACTTGACACACTTCCATTGTGACGTCACACACCTCCATTCTATGAGTTCACACACCTCCATTCTATGACTTCACACACCTCTATTCTGACTTCTCACACCTCCATTCTATGACTTCACAGACCTCGAATATGTGACTTCACTCACCTCCACTCTATGACTTCACACTCTTCCATTCTATGACTTCCCACACCTCCTTTCTATGACTTCACCCACCTCCATTTTATGAGTTCACACACCTCCATTCTATGACTTCACACATCCATTTTTACTTCACACACCTCCAATATATGACTTCAAACACCTCAATTCTGTGACTTCACACACCTCCATTCTATGCCTTCATACCCTCCATTCTGTGACTCCACACACCTCCATTCTATGACTTCACACACTTCCCTTCTATGACTTAACACACCTCCATTCTGTGACTTTACACACCTCCATTCTATGATTTCACACACCTACATTCTGTGACTTCACCCACCTCCATTCTATGACTTCATACCTCCATTCTGATTTCACACACCTCCATTCTGTGACTTCACACACCTCCATTATATGACTTCACACACCTCCATTCTATGACTTCACAGACCTCGAATATGTGACTTCACTCACCTCCACTCTAATACTTCACACTCCTCCAATCTATGACTTCCCACACCTCCTTTTTTGACTTCACCCACCTCCATTTTATGCCTTCACACACCTCCATTCTCTGACTTCACACACCTCCATTCTATGACCTCACACACCCTCATTCTATGATTTCACACACATCCATTCTATGACTTCACACATCCATTTTGACTTCACACGCCTCCAATATATGACTTCAAACACCTCAATTCTGTGACTTCAGACAGCTCCATTCTATGAGTTCATATCTTCCATTCTGTGACATCACAGACCTCCATTCTATGACTTCACACACTTCCATTCTATGACTTCACACACCTCCATTCTGTGACTTTACACACCTCCATTCTGACTTCACACACCTCCATTCTGTGACGTCACACACCTCCATTCTGTGACTTCCCACACCTCCATTATGTGACTACACACACCTCCATTCTATGATTTCACACACCTCCATTCTATGACTTCACCCACCTCCATTCTATGACTTCACACCTCCATTCTGACTTCACACACCTCCATTCTGTCACTTCACACACCTCCATTCTATGACTTCACACACCTCCATTCTATGACTTCACACACCTCAATTCCATGACTTCACACACCTCCATTCTGTGACTTCACACACCTCCATTCTATGACTTCACACACCTTCTTCTTACTTCACAAACATACATTCTATGACTTCACACACCTTCATTCTATGACTTCACACACCTCCATTCTGTGACTTCACACATCTCCATTCTGACTTCACAGAGCTCCATTCTATGACTTCACACACCTCAATTCTTACTTTACAAACATCCATTCTATAACTTCACACACCTCCATTCTATGACTTTACACACCTCCATTCTGTGACTTCACATACCTCCATTCTATGACTTCACATACCTCCATTCTGACATCACACACCTCTATTCTATGACTTTGCACACCTCCATTCTGTGACTTCACATACCTCCATTCTATGACTTCACACACCTCCATTCTGTGACTTCACACACCTCCATTCTATGACTTCACACACCTCCATTCTATGACTTCACACATCTCCATTCTGACTTCACAGAGCTCCATTCTATGACTTCACACACCTCAATTCTTACTTTACAAACATCCATTCTATAACTTCACACAACTCCATTCTATGGTTTCACACACCTCCATACTATGACTTCACACAACTCCATCTATGACTTCACACACCTCCATTCTGACATCACACACCTCTATTCTATGACTTTGCACACCTCCATTCTGTGACTTCACATACCTCCATTCTATGACTTCACACACCTCCATTCTGTGACTTCACACACCTCCATTCTATGACTTCACAGACCTCGAATCTGTGACTTCACTCACCTGCACTCTATGACTTCACACTCCTCCATTCTATGACTTACCACACCTCCTTTCTATGACGTCACCCACCTCCAATCTATTACTGCCCACCTCCATTCTGACTTCACAAACCTCCATTCTCTGACTTCACACACCTCCATTCTCTGACTTCACACACCTTCATTTTTCCTTCGGAAACATCCATTCTATGAATTCACACACCTCCATTCTATGACTTCACACACTTCCATTCTATGACTTCACACACCTCCATTTTATAACTTCACACACTGCCATTCTGGGACTTCACACACCTGCATTCCATGACCTCACACACCCTCATTCTATGATTTCACAGACCTCCATTCTATGACTTCAAACATCCATTTTTACTTCACACACCTCTAATATATGACTTCAAACACCTCAATTCTGTGATTTCACACACCTCCATTCTATGCCTTCACATACTTCCATTCTATGATTTCACATACCTCCATGCTATGGCTTCACACACCTCGATTCTGTGACTTCACAGACCTCCATTCTGAGTTCACACACCTCCATTCCGTGACTTCACAAACCTCCATTCTATGATTTCACACACCTCCATTCTGTGACTTCACACACCTCCATTCTTTGACCTCACATACCCTCATTCTATGATTTCACACAACTCCATTCTATGACTTCACACATCCATTTTGACTTCACACACCTCCAATATATGACTTCAAACACCTCAATTCTGTGACTGCACACACCTCTATTCTATGACCTCATACCCTCCATTCTGTGACTCCACACACCTCCATTCTATGACTTCACACACTTCCATTCTATGACTTCAGACACCGCCATTCTGTGACTTTACACACCTCCATTGTGAGTTCACACTCCTCCATTCTGTGATGTCACACACCTCAATTCTGTGACTTCACACACCTCCATTCTATGACTTCACACAATTCCATTCTATGACTTCACACACCTCCATTCTGTGACATCACACACCTCCATTCTATGACTTCACACACTTCCATTCTATGACTTCACACACCTCCATTCTATGTCTTCACACACCTCCATTCTATGACTTCCCACACCTGCATTCTGACTTCACACACCTCCATTTTAGGACTTCACACATCTTCTTTCTGTAACTTCCCACACTTCCAATGTTTGACTTCACAAACCTCCATTCCATGACTTCACACAACTCCATTCTATGAGTTCACACACCTCCATTCTTTGACTTCACACACCTCCATTTTGACTTCACACACCTACATTCTGTGACTTCACACACCTCCATTTGTGACTTCACACACCACCATTTTGATTTCACACACCTCCATTCTGTGACTTCACACACCTCTATTCTTTGACTTCACACACCTCCGTTTTGACTTCAGACACTTCAATCCTGTGACTTCACACACCTCCATTCTGTGACTTCACACACCTCCATTCCACGACTTCACACACCTCCATTCTATGAGTTCACACACCACAATTTTGTCTTCACACACCTCCATTCTATGACTTCGCAAACCTCCATTCTGTGACTTCACACACCTCCATTCGGAGTTCACCCACCACCATTCGGTGACTTCACACACCTCCATTCTGACTTCACACACCTCATTTCTATGATTTCACACACTTCCATTCTATGAATTCACACACCTCCATTCTGTGACTTCACACACCTCAATTCTGTGACTTCACACACCTCCATTCTATGACTGCACACACCTCCATTCTATTATTTCACACATCCATTTTGACTTCACACATCTAAAATATATGACTTCATACCCGTCCATTCTGTGACTTCACACACCTCCATTCTATGACTTCACACACCTCCATTCTGTGACGTAACCCACCTCCATTCTGTGACTTCACACACCTCCATTCTCCGACTTCACACCCCTCCAATTTGACTTCACATACCTCCATTCTATGACTTCACAAACCTCCATTCTGTGACTTCACATACCTCCATTCTATGACTTCATACACCTCTATTCTGTGACTTCGCACACCTCCATTCTATGACTTCACACACTTCCATTGTGATGTCACACACCTCCATTCTATGAGTTCACACACCTCCATTCTGACTTCACACACCTCCATTCTATTAGTTCACAAACCTCCATTCTGAATTCACACAGCTGAATTCTGTGACTTCACAAAACTCCATTCTATGATTTCACACACCTCCATACTATGACTTCACACAACTCCATCTTTGACTTCACACACCTCCATTCTGACTTCACACACCTCTATTCTATGACTTCGCACAACTCAATTCTGACATCACACACCTCCAATCTATGACTTCACAGACCTCGAATCTGTGACTTCACTCACCTGCACTCGATGACTTCACACTCCTCCATTCTATGACTTCCCACACCTCCTTTATATGACTTCACCCACCTCCAATCTATGACTACACACCTCCATTCTGACTTCACACGCCTCCATTCTGTGACTTCACACACCTCCATTCTATGACTTCACACACCTTAATTTTTCCTTCAGAAATATCCATTCTATGACCTCACACACCTCCATTCTATGACTTCACAAACCTCCATTCTGTGACTTCACACACCTCCATTCTGAGTTCACACAACTCCATTCGGTGACTTCACACATCTCCATTTTATGACGTCACACACCTCCATTTTGACTTCTCACACCTCCATTCTGTGACTTCACACACCTCCATTCTATGACTTGACACACTTCCATTGTGACGTCACACACCTCCATTCTATGAGTTCACACACCTCCATTCTATGACTTCACACACCTCTATTCTGACTTCTCACACCTCCATTCTATGACTTCACAGACCTCGAATATGTGACTTCACTCACCTCCACTCTATGACTTCACACTCTTCCATTCTATGACTTCCCACACCTCCTTTCTATGACTTCACCCACCTCCATTTTATGAGTTCACACACCTCCATTCTATGACTTCACACATCCATTTTTACTTCACACACCTCCAATATATGACTTCAAACACCTCAATTCTGTGACTTCACACACCTCCATTCTATGCCTTCATACCCTCCATTCTGTGACTCCACACACCTCCATTCTATGACTTCACACACTTCCCTTCTATGACTTAACACACCTCCATTCTGTGACTTTACACACCTCCATTCTATGATTTCACACACCTACATTCTGTGACTTCACCCACCTCCATTCTATGACTTCATACCTCCATTCTGATTTCACACACCTCCATTCTGTGACTTCACACACCTCCATTATATGACTTCACACACCTCCATTCTATGACTTCACAGACCTCGAATATGTGACTTCACTCACCTCCACTCTAATACTTCACACTCCTCCAATCTATGACTTCCCACACCTCCTTTTTTGACTTCACCCACCTCCATTTTATGCCTTCACACACCTCCATTCTCTGACTTCACACACCTCCATTCTATGACCTCACACACCCTCATTCTATGATTTCACACACATCCATTCTATGACTTCACACATCCATTTTGACTTCACACGCCTCCAATATATGACTTCAAACACCTCAATTCTGTGACTTCAGACAGCTCCATTCTATGAGTTCATATCTTCCATTCTGTGACATCACAGACCTCCATTCTATGACTTCACACACTTCCATTCTATGACTTCACACACCTCCATTCTGTGACTTTACACACCTCCATTCTGACTTCACACACCTCCATTCTGTGACGTCACACACCTTCATTCTGTGACTTCCCACACCTCCATTATGTGACTACACACACCTCCATTCTATGATTTCACACACCTCCATTCTATGACTTCACCCACCTCCATTCTATGACTTCACACCTCCATTCTGACTTCACACACCTCCATTCTGTCACTTCACACACCTCCATTCTATGACTTCACACACCTCCATTCTATGACTTCACACACCTCAATTCCATGACTTCACACACCTCCATTCTGTGACTTCACACACCTCCATTCTATGACTTCACACACCTTCTTCTTACTTCACAAACATACATTCTATGACTTCACACACCTTCATTCTATGACTTCACACACCTCCATTCTGTGACTTCACACATCTCCATTCTGACTTCACAGAGCTCCATTCTATGACTTCACACACCTCAATTCTTACTTTACAAACATCCATTCTATAACTTCACACACCTCCATTCTATGACTTTACACACCTCCATTCTGTGACTTCACATACCTCCATTCTATGACTTCACATACCTCCATTCTGACATCACACACCTCTA